>JASDDO010000031.1:515335484-515935484 GCA_030015575.1 Agapanthus africanus | reverse complement strand
GCTATTTTTTACACTTTTATGCCGTTACTCTGCTCGGATCCCATCACTAACTTGAGCGTCGGAGGGTCCTTGGTGGTACCAAACCACCCCGGGACTTCTTTGCAGGTACCCGACAACAACTCCCTCACCACACCTCTTCCTCCAAAAAAACCCATTGAAACCCACACGCGAAGGAAGATAATCAACCAAGTCCACTGGGAGATCAACGGGAGACAACATCTGACGGAGGCCCGAAAAGGAGCTCCATCACATCTTCACCCAAAAAAAGAGAGGAAAACTTCCACTAAATCGCCGCCTTGCCCCATCACCACCATCTCCTCTTCCATCTTGATCGCTGCCATCCTATCGTCGTCCAAAAAAAGAGGATGGAGAACTTCTGCTAAATTGCCCCATTGCAACATGGCCGCCTTCTCCTCCTTTCATTTGCTTTGGACTCGAGAAAATAAGCATCAAGAAGATAAATGAGGATCTTCACTGTACATTTGAATATTTAAGCTTTCTTTTTCTTTTAGTTTATATCTCTCTTAATAATCGGCACTTACAATGGTTTCTTTCTTGATAGTGGAGGTCTCAAGTAACAATTCTCAACTCATCAAGTGTTTGATTTTTTGTCTAAATCAGACCCTTTTGCTCATTTTACTTTAAATGGATCTTCTCTCATATCCTTTAGACTCAATGAATATGAAGCTTTCCTTTTTTTGGTTGTGTATATTATAGGTTTACTCATACTTCGTCTCTATTGGGGCCGTTGTTGGCATCTATGACTTGCAACTAGTGCACAATATCACCGGCAATATTTAAGTGAGTATGATTTTTCATTTATATTTCAATTTTTTCACTTTCTTTGAAAAATGAATTCAGCATGTATAATGATATTGTATATGAGTTTCCTACATGGTTCTTAAATGTACAAGCTAGAGGGATGCTGGATGGTCATTCGAAGGAAGGAAAATACGCGGAGTATGGCGTATGATTGAAGGCCAAGCTGTAGTGGATATGCTGAAGAGAAAAGTTTCGAAATAGTGATGGCCGATATTAACTGGGCAAATTCTATTGTCATCGCCGAAAGCTCGACAAAAGTCTTGATAATATTTGTTTTAGGTTTAAACATTTTATGAGTTTATTCAAAAACATATTGATATACTTTTATTTCGCCGATATTGGCCAAATAATGTAGATTTTGTTATGCATGACTATTATTACAGGAACTTTTTGACATGTTCAACAATTCATCCTTATTTTTATGGGTAAATTGTTAAAAAGCCCCCAGCCCGTTTCAAACTTACGTAAAAAAAAACCGGGCCTCTTGCTCTAGTTAAAAAAATCCCTGGGCTGAATTAAAATACTAGTTGCCCGAAATATCTAAGCAGTTGTCTGTAATATCTAAAAAGTTATTTATAACATCTAAACAATTGCCTAGAAGCTGAAACAATTGCCTAGAAGCTGAAGGGAATAAAGACCAAAATGAAATACGGCCCAGAGGTTTTTTCACAAATATTTTAAATAGTAGGCCTTTTCCTTCAATTTTGAAAATATCAAGAATGTTTTATACAACTCCTGAATGGGCCGAGGGCTTTGTGACAATTTACCCTTATTTTCATAAGGCCCAATATAATTCTCAAGTGTCCTGATCATTAATTGCACTACGGTTCAGGTTCTGTCAGCAATCTAAGGAAATTCATTCTTTGGTGCTTCCCACCTCCCACATTGGGAAATGTGCACAGAGAGAGAGAGAGTGTGTGTGTATGAGAGAGAGAGAGAGAGATGAAAAATAGGGAAAGCAACAAAGAATTCCCCACTTTTTACATGATCTTCTATAGATTCATTTCTTAATTAATTAATCTCCTCAATGACTGAGACCAAAACATATTGCTAAATATTGCTTTACAAAAAAAAAAGAAAAAAAAGAAAAAAGAAAGAAAATAATGATAATAATAAATAAATAGATACATTGCAAGCATTGTTAGAATAGAATATATTCCGCAACCCCTCAAAATATGTTCGAAGTTTTGATGCAGTCGTCGTGACATTAACGATGGTACTAAGTAACAGAGATTTAAAACCCATCAAAAGTGTAGCTAACACGGATTAATTAAAACATGGCGCTGCATAAATCCCCTAGGTTTAGGCCACGAAAAAGGATGCAGCTTGCGGAGCCGTGTAACAATATAAAACATATCTCTCGATTCTGGTGATAATTTTGGAGTTTTGATACTTAGTCAGGAAGTTTAAATATAATTTATTACAATTCAATATCACATATTTTTCCAGAAGCACTACTATATATATTATTCAAGATCGATCTAAATTTGCAAACAATGGTTCTCAATTATAAATCCCAACGTAGCTATAGGACCCATTCTCATAGCCCAATCCCTCAGCATTTTTGTCCACAGAAAAGTCCATTTATTCAATTCAAACAAGCATGTCTGGGGCAGCCCACACAAATAACTTCACACTATCTTATCAAATTATTTCTGTTCTTTTTTTTTCTTTTTTTTTGGTGCTTATCAAATATTTATCTTCCTATATCCATATAATGATCCAAAAAATAATTTCTTAATTAATCTCATTTGCATAGATCTTTCCTATTACTTCACCTTCAAGCTTTCCTATTACTTCACCTTGAAGCAACTGATAGTTTCACACTGGAGTCTGGTCAACTGGAATAATTAAAGACCCGAAATTTCCACAGATGAAGCTAATCACAAGAAACAAAAGTGCTAGCAAATTAACTAAGAGTTTTCTTCTAATTAAAATTGAGTGTCCCCGTAGCTAATACTAATGATAACACAGACATTTGGCTTATAGTTTTAAGTTGAGCAAATTAATTATCTCTAACGATTAGGATTATTAGCCCTTCAGTTTTATCACAATCAACATATGCTTCCAAATTTGACTCCCATCTTTGTCTTGATTCTTTCTTGGAAACTAGTTTTCCAAGCAAATCATAGGAAACTTTGCATCAAAACTATATTGTAGTGAATTGCATTAACTTCTACTCTATATGTGTGTGTGTGTGTGAGTAAACTCTTCACTTTCCCAGTTAATACCAAACAACCTTGCACTATTAGGGAATATCTCACCAAAGCTTAAAAGGTAAGAAATATATTCTTCTTTTTCCATTAGATCCTTACTTGTTAATGCTTTTTCTACTTTGACTTATTTCGTATTCTGGCAATTGGTATCAGAGCTTCGAGCTGGTATCATGATTTATGGCCAACAGATCCACCCTGGACATCCTGAACACAAGCTCAAGCTCAAATACGATGAGAGGCCCTACACATGCGACGGGTGCCACGAAATTGGCTTCTACACGCGTTACGAATGTGAAGATCCGTCTTCGTCCTGCGATTTCCATCTCCACAAAGATTGTGCTTCCCCTCATAAAACAATCACCCACCCTTTCTTTCCTGACTCGGTTTTCCTATTTTTGCTATCGCCCGATCATCCGTGCACCTACTGTGATGCCTGCGGGCGAGACATCGTGGGCTATAACTACCACTGCTTCGAGAAGGGCTTGGACTTGCACCCAAGCTGCGCAAAAATCCCTAACACAATTTTCGAAGAGGGTTTGACCCTAAAATTGCAGAAAAAAGCGTCGTCAAAGTGTTACAGATGCAACAAAAAAGAGCTGAGAGAGGATAGAAAGAGTTGGGCCTACGCCTGCAAAGACTGTCAGCTGCATATTGCATGTGTGAAGGACATGTTGCTTGAGAATTGGGAGAAGGAGTGCCTTGGTGACGGAAACGGAAACGGAGAGGCATTGGCGAAGAGAGAGCCTAGGCTTGAGATTGTGCTCGATAAGGGCAAGAGATCGATAGGCAAGAAGTTTACAAAGTGTAAGAAGATTGTGAAGATAGCTCTCACTTTTATAATGGCAGCAGTTGTTGGTGATCCTACTGCCATGGTTATTGCCCTTATTACTTCCCTCCTTGCACATTGATGGGTTTTGTTTGTTTCAAATTTTGAAGTAAGTTTTGGTTGCATACTTTCCCTTTTTTTTAAGGAGTGTATTGTGAAGCTATACTGATTCATATTGTACGTTGTACTCTTTTTATATAGATTAATTAGTGTCTGTGTTGAAGAAATAAAGATTTCATACAAGTTTAAGTTTCCTTGTTCACGACTGAATGTCAAATAATGTGTACCTTCCAAATTGATATTTATATATCTATTGCTAATTAAGGGTTGAGATTGTGCTCTTCAAGCTAACTTCTCTTCTTTTATTTTAATATAATTGTCAGATTGGTTATATTATATTAATATTTCCCGTGTCCAAGCTCCGTGGCTAAGTCTGCGCCCTTTGAACTTTTCAAACTCGGCGAAAAAGATTACGTAGTTTTTGCTATGAATTTAATTTCGTAATCTCAGCATTCAATGTGTATTCCTGAATAATCTAATTTTTTAGGAGCCCAAAAGAAATAGATGCGCTTACTGCTCCGAAGAAGATTTTATTAGGATTGTTGAGCTTAAACCAAATATAGTTTGAAGTCTGCTTCTATGCAGTCCCAAATAGGAAGAATTTAGAGTGATTTATACCAAATAGATTAATGAATCGATGGTTGATTATTCTCTTACAAATCTTGATATTGGATAGCTCTTAAATATAAATTCTATCTATTATAGTTACAAAATTATGATAATTTCTTGTATCTAATCCACAAAAAGTCCCCTATAGCAACTAGAATAACAGCCATAGTTCATCAACTAGAGTTCATAACAGGAAACAAATAAATATTTTCATGATCAGTTTTTGATGATTTTCGTCCGCACTTCAGCAGCTTCAAATAGAAATATGCATCGAAAAGAGAGAGAAAAGAATGCATGTTACCGTTTGATGTTCCAAGTCATCATTTTTTTCTTCCCGGCAACTCCAGCAACCCTACAGAAGGTCGAACAAGCGCAATCATAAAATCAGCATTCTATCATGCATGAAAGCAAGGGTTAATTGCATATAACGTCATCGACCTTTTCCATTTTTTTCTCAAAATGCCATTAAACTTTATATAGTGCATGAAGCAACATACAATTATTTTTTCCATGCATTAAAAATTACATAGAACACAATTCAAAAGTTGCAGTAAACACCCGTTTAGTGGAACGTTGTATTTGTGATTTTCAAAGGTTACCGAATGCCATAAAAACAGTGAATAATATGTCGAGCAATATAAAAAAAATAATGCAGCCAAATTGCGAAATGAATGAAACAAATAGATAGTAAACAACATGTTCAGAAATTGCATAGTTTTTACTTACATAGACTACTTTAAAATTCATCTGGAGGTGCATAGCCACAACCCTGGATTAACACAAAGAAAAATAGGTTAATAAGTAGCAATCAAAAGTACAGGTTATTTGACAATTAAGCAGAACAAGACATAATTAAACAGCGGGATGATTCCTGGAAAAATAACCGAACTATGAAAACGAGTATAGATATAAATATAAGATATAAATCAAGAGACAAAATCACAACCTCTTAATTTGCAAGCTACAAGTTTTAATTGCGGTCTGCATCTAACTCAAAATCTTGCAACAAATTTATCTCCAGGGGGTCATGGAATATTAGCAACCTGAAACAGTCCAAAAAAACGAAAATAATAATAATAATAATAATAATAAATCAAATCCATCAATGTGAAATGAGGGAAGAAATAAGACCGGCAAACTTGTTACCCTGTATATAATGATCATCTCTTTACTTCGTCGAGCACGATTGGAAACCAATATGACAAACAATCACCAACCCCAACCAGTAACATGTAAAAACTATTTTTGTTCACAGGCACCATGCATACAGAAACCTCTCTTCATAAGTTCTGATAATTTTAGACCAAACTTGTATAAGATAGTGATCATGGAGCCAAGAATGATTAAACTGAGTCAGGGGACTGCGCCTAGAAGCTGCCCGCAAAGATAGCGATAGTCACTCGGAGGATCCTCAAGCTCAATGAGGCATCCATGCATCGACACACCAAGATTCGGACTACGTCGCTAAACATGATCCTGAACTCTCCCTCTCGTCAGGGGCAGGCCCATAAATTTTGGTAAGAGGAGGCACGCCACAACATTACATATGCCAACTAAATATTGTATTACAATATTTAGAAAAATGACGACGAATTTATTATAATCATAAATGTATTACTATTACATTATTTTGTAGCTTATATATGGTTAGTTTTCATGTCTAACTGGCAAACAATTTATCTTCCAAGTTAACTAGCATTAAGGAATTTTTTGTTTACTTAAGTGATATGATGTAGATGGAATTAATGAGCTTACCCCAACGTGCCCCCTCAGCCTATAACATAGGTCCCCGTCCTTGCCTCTCGTGATGATCGTCTGAGTGGTGGAGTTGAAGCGAAGCCATAGATAGGTGACAAGCTCGTGGAAAACAATGAAGAGGGGGATCTCGAAAAAACACCTAAATCCCATCCGCCCAATGATCAGATCTCTCGACTTTCAAGAAAGTCGACCATACCACTCGTAAGCATGCCACCAAGGGCTGCGAATACCGTGAAGAAACAACTCCTCTATGTAAACCCTAGATTTGCTATTATAAATAAAATGTAGATCTAGCCTCCACTCTTGAGTTGTTCTATGAAGTTTTCGTTTAATAAAATCATGCTTGAATTATTTTCTTCAATATTATGAGGCTTCTCTTCCAGTATCTATGTTAAGAGTACTCAATATATAGTAAGAAGGATAATTTACTACAAAGATGGAACAGGACCAATAGCCTTAAATTTTTACTAACTAGTGTTCATAACAGAAAAAACTCTTCATAATTAATTGCACGGTACAATTTGGAGCTTCAACCAATGAGCTTACCCTCTTGGGCACACGACTAGCTCAGTTGGTATGGGCACTTTCCCTCTTGGGACGAGTGTGGGGCTCAAAGTTCAAACCCCATTAACCCCAAAAGAGGAAGTGGCCACAAATTAAAGTTTCCGGGGCAAATTCGTAGATCCCTGGATGCGCGTGTGTTGTGTGCTTGCGTGTGTTGTGTGCTTGTGTGTGTGGGTGTGTTAGAAGTTAGGGCTTACGGGTCAGTGCCAAAAAAAATGGTGTTTCATGTCTATATTTCCTTTTCTCATAAACTATACAGCAGGCCGGAATAAGGTTGCACATGATTCAAGAACCAACACTTTGCGAAAAATCAACAAAGTTCCGAGCACCATAAGCAACCTTTTTGAATAATAAGCAATAAAATGGTGCGAGTGGGGTTCGAAACCCAAACCTATTACATTTCCGCAAAGAAGCCTTACCACTAGACTATAGTGGTATTCGCATCAAAACCCTATGTTAGTTATGAATTCGTAATTTCTAAAGAACAACAGACTGCAGGTTCACAAATATGATGATCACAACAAGATCAATAAGTAAATATGCAACTTTTCACACTTTTTAATTTCCCTTTTATTTTAGTGATATCCAAGCACAATTTGATTTATTACAAAAATCTAAGCACAATTTGAAACGAACATGACAAACATTAACAGGACCCTCCATCAATATCATGTGCAGACTATCTTTTCTGTGTACTTCACATACCTGTAAGGTTTGTAAAGCACCATATACCATTTCTCACCCAATCTCACTAACTGATCTAACATTTTCTATTCTTTAGTCTTCACTCCATATAGAGAAGGAAAAAAGGAGGGGGGAAACACCATACAGACACACCCAAAGCTTCTATGCCTAAGCTGATACCACCACCAGCTTCAGGTACAAAAAGTGTTGTCTGTTGACAATCTTTTGCACTTGATTTTAACTCAGAAGCTCTAAACTCCGTGGAAGGGCGTTTAAGCATTGTTGCCAAACCTTGAAAAAGAAAAGAAGCATAATTATCTTCAACCTTCTCATCCTCTGATTATTAGACCCTGGATGAAAAAAGCATGTCGCGCTAAAAGATTCTATTCCGTCTGCAGAATCAATTTGCTTGCCTTCATCACAATCTCTGCCGCCGCCACTCCTGGCACTGCCGCCGCCGCCGCCGCAGCGGCTCCCTCCCGAAGGCCTGCCGCTGCCTCAGCTTCTACATAACTGTTGCTGACCTGGCTTACCGACTTATGTCTTGTTAGCAAATCTCCCCCAGTCTTGAGCATAATATCCTTCACTCCTTCATGCAAGTAACACGAACCTCTCCTTTGCAAATAGCAACATATGAAGAAAAAAATCATGTTCAGTACTACACAACACAAATGCAAATCCACCCCCTTCTCATAAAAATATAGATGTATCCTTTGATGTCTTTCCCGCATGCCTCGCTTGTCATCCTGGTTCGGTCAAAGGAAGGAACTCAAGGACAAAATCAGGAAATGAAGGATGGGCAATTGTAGGCTCTAGGGATGCACATTTTTTTGTGAAAATGGAAAGTTGGCTTGTCGCATTTGTTTTGCATGGAGATTCCTATATCATGGCACCCGTTGCAAGTAAAGGGTGTTGCTTGTTGCTTAAGCTTGTAATCGCAATGGTTGGGGAGCATCTTTTGTTGCAAATTGTGGTTGAGGTAACAAGCAATCATCTTATTATATTATAATTTCAACTCGAAACAAAAAGGTTATATTCACTCTCAAATGCAGGCGGAAATATATTTGAGAAACAGGCCCTTCAAGATCAATGTGGTTGCACTTTTACTCAGCTCCTTCCTGGATATTTGCAGAGAATCCTTCAATTAGACCTCTCAGAGCTCCCAAGAATCAGAATTATTCAGTGATCCAGGACTTCATGGCTCTCAGGTGTATTTGTTCCACATTTGATCATTTCATATGGCTTGTAGCATTGTATGATGTTATTTTCCTATCATTGGATATGACTGCTATTGTAATTGCAACTGTTTTTGCGATAAAATTGGGCTTACAGGGGTCCTAATAGTTCCAGACGCTAATCATACGAGCTTGAAATATTGTGGTAATGGCAATCTCTTGATTGACAAGAAATTACATAAATATATGGAAATAAACAGGAGAACATAAAGAATCTCATGTTTCCAATCTCATCAGATCCTTATTTAGGAAAAATAATCAGCCATCTGTGTGTGATCTAAAACCGTATTGGAGAATAGCTGCTATATAAATTAGATGCTAATCTCATCTTAATTTTGGACAACAAACGATGAACCAAATCAAGAGTAAAACATGCTCTTAGAAAACTACATAATTCATAAAGACACAATTCTATAAAATTTCCAAACGAGCACAGCATTGCATAAACAACTATAGAGAACCCTATGCTCTTGATGAATTCATAAGTTTGCTAGAGCAGCAGCATTCCACAAGTTCACAAATAGGATGATCACAAGAAGAAGAGGATCTTCGGACATCAGTCCACAAAAGAAAAAGAATGATTAATAATGTAAGAGTTCTAAAACAATTGGTTGCTGTCAACAATTTAAGATTTATAGAATGTTCACATTAATCGACAAACCCAGACAGACTTCAGGTGAGTTTGAAGATTGATCTAAGAAGTAATTTTTGTCGAGATGTGGTTTATGTTTTAATTTTTTTTTTTAATATTAGTACTAACTGAGTTCATAAGTGAAAATCCCAGCTCCGACTCTTTATCAAAAGTAAAAATAAAAAAAAAGAAAACAAATTGGATGAGAGACTAAATCTAGGTTGCACGGACACATCTCTTTAGTTGCCGTATCCGTGTCGGACACGGATTCATTCCCGACATGTCCAACACATATTTTCTGTGTCCCACTTCGAAACAAGATGGTTTTGGATTCGGACACGTGTCAAACACGTTTTAGTGAAATCACGACACAAAACTATTTTTTCAATTAAAAGCAGAAAACCTCAATATTATTATAACTTTCTTGATTTGTTGATGTTTCTTTTTTATTTTACTCAATTTTTCTACTTAATATAATTTCTATGTGAAATATATAAAATGTTTTGGTTAATTTGTTAGGAAAATGCTAAAATTATATGATTTTGCTAAAATTATGTATGTACGGTTAGGAGATCATTAAAATTATATTGTTGTTGCTGAAATATGTTAAATACGGGTAGAAAAATGCCAAAATCATATTTTTGCTAAAGTTGTACAAAAATAACTAAGTTTTTTGATGAGGTTTGATAAATACAGTTAAAAAATGTTAAAATGCTAAGGTTTTTATTGAATATGTTGTTACAATGATATGATATTATATTTCTTATAATTATAATTTTATATATATATATATATATATATATATACTCGTGTCCCCGTAACATATATTTTGGGATTTTGTCGTATTGCCGTGTCGCATCATATCATGTCCGTGTCCCCGTGTCCGTATCCTTGCAACCTTGGACTAAATAAAACAACTTATTCACAAGCCACGGTTCCTAATAACAAGAGCCCCAGTCAAAATACAGCTCATATCATATGAAAATATCTTTCTAGTTAAATTTTATGAGAAATGTGGTATCCTTGTCATAGGAGAGAGTTTGTCTCCTAATTAACCAAAAGGTCAACTTTTCATAACTTTTGTTGATAACCGACACCATCCATCTTGATCTTTCATGGTGTAAACTACATGTACACCAAGTTCCATGTGATTTTGATACTTTTTGACCGTTGATTTGATAATGGAAAATGTTCTATTATCGAAAAACCATTAAATTTGCGACCCTTCGTTGCAAGCGTAAGAAATATCGAAATCACATAATTTTGAGTGTCTGCATACTTTTGAATATGTTGATCAAAATGAATGGTGCCGATCATCAAAAAAGTTGTGAAAAATTGACATTTTGACCAATAAAGGAGAGAATCTATCATATGACAAGGATATCCACATTTCTCATATTCTACTATAGATTTATAGTTCAAAGAAACCGGAACTCAGCCAAAGTTCCATCAAATTTTCAAATTCGGTGCAGTTTCAGAGAGTTAACAAGTCCCTCGAATTTTCAGCAACCGAAATTCCTCTCAAAACATAAGCTAGCATCATTAACATCTACAACCAATGAATACAACCTATTTAACTATTCTATGAAGTCTTTATTTCACGTTCTAGTCAAAAATCAAAATCAGAATCAGAATTTCAAAGACTGGCCCCAAAAAACATTGATGCAATTAAAGAAAGGGCTTTTTTCAATTAACAAGTATCAAAAATATCGAAAATTTTGATTAATATTGACAATGCCAAACTAAAACACATGAGAAAATCTCATAAATAAACCAAACTTTAATCAAACAAACAGTAGTTACAGAAAGAGGAAAAGATAATCAATTCCATTTTTTGCGTTTTAGGATAATAATTTCATACCCATTGTAATACTCCGCCACAAATAAAATGAGAAAGGTTAATGGGATTTTGATAAAATAAAATGGAGATTTCTAACCTCAAAGGAGAGAAATAAAAACCCTAATAATATCTTAGGAAATTGTCGGGTAGCGGGTCAGGTCGGGTCGAGTGGTATCGGGTATAATTTACTTGACCATGCTCGTCTGGCGTCGAACATAGTTGCATTTTTTACTCACACATGTTAAATAATTTCTTTCACAACATTAACATGTTTCTTTATTTATTTTATTCTAGTACAAGTTTATAAGTTTCATTGCCTCGTTTCAAACAAAGAGTTCAAAGTATTTTATGCAGAGCATTTTTGCAATAATTACTTAAGTTTTTATTTCACGTGATTATTTTGAATTTTTGAGAATATACATGGTTTTAATTGATAATTGAGAAATATTGGAGGTAACTAAATGGGAAATAGATCCACAAGTGGGATGAAGGATAAATATTAAAAAACATTTTGTCTTTTTCATTAAATAATAGTGTGCTTATTATTTTCTTTAGAATTGAATGCTAAAGTAAATCTTAAAACAATGGCTTGAAAGATGTTGCTGAAGCAAGTTTCATTGATTTTGATTCACATATTGATCCCAAGAGGCCCAAAAGAAAAAGCCCATGACCCCGGAGCTCGAGCTCGTGATCATGAAAGCTCAAATGCAGCACAGGCTGTGCGCGGAGAGGGAATCCTCTTGTCTTCTAGCAGGGGCTTGATCAGGCGCTCGTGATGCGGTGCGACGTGATGGGGTCGTGCACGTGGAGCTCGCAGAGGCAGTGAGACGCTATCAGGTCGGGTTTTTTGTGGACTGTTTTGATATCCAAATCCTAATAGAAGTTGCCCCCTCTCAAAGTCTCTCTTGTGATATAAATAGCAATCTAATTGTTAGATTTTTTATTGCCAAGAAAATTGTATCCATCAAAAGAGGGCAACCTAAAAGGCTTTGAGAGAGAGAGAAAGAAGTTGTTCTTGTGAGGAATTTGGTTGTTTCTTTGTCTTGGTTATTGAAAGGAGTCGATATTTCTCATGTTATTCTTTTTCATAGTGTCAGTTTTTTCATTGGGATGCAAGAGTAGGTACAAATTGTGCCGAATCTAGATAAATCTTGATGTATTGTTGTTTAGTATATTCTTTTTGTATTGAGGTTGTGGTTTGTTATTCATTAGTTAAAGCCTTTTCATTCGATCTCAAATCACACAATCTTGATCTAGTTTCCACTGCGATCTCGTGGTTTGGTGATTCCTTCGAGAATCACGATATAGTTTATCACAACAAGTGGTATTCGAACTTATAAGGTCGAAAATTTGATGGGCGTAATAATTTCAGTCTATGAAGATTGATGACGGCCCTATTAAAGCAACAGAAGTATACAAGATTATCTTTGCGAATGATAAGATTCCGATGACAGCCACATCAGTTGAGTTAGAAGCAACAAAGGACAAGGCTCACGGTTCGATCGAACTTTCTTTGGCCGATGAGGTCCCTTGCGAGGTTCAAATTTAGAGCACTTTCGGCAGCTTGGTGGACGCTATAGAATATGATGATCAAGATAAATGGTGATGATCATAAAAACGTTACGAAAAGTTAAATTTTTTACCAACATAGGGGGAGAAACTCTCTCCTATGGAAAGGATATCCACATTTCTCGTATTTTACTATAGATTTATAGTTTAAAGAAACTCAAAATTAGCCAAAGTTTCATTAAATTTTCAGTTTCAGTACAGTTTCAGAGTAAGCAAGTCCCTCTAAATTTGAGCAACCAAAATTCCACTCAAAACATAAGCTATTACCATTAACATCTACAACTAATGAAAACAACCTATTTAACTATTCTATGAAGTGTTTATTTCACATTCTAGTCAATAATCAAAATCAAAATTTCAAAGACTGGCCCCGAAAAAACATTGATGCAATTAAAGGAAGGGCTTTTTTCAATTAACAGGTAAAATATAGAATGTTGCGATTAAAATTGACAATGCCAAGCTAAAACACAAGAGAATATCTCATAAATAAACCTAACACCAATCAAACAAATAGTAATTACAGTAAGAGGAAAAGATAATCAATTCTATTTTTTGTGTTTTAGGATAATAATTTCATACCCAATTTTTGCTAGATTGATGAAGAGGCAAGTCCCTTTCTATTGAAATACTCCGCCAAAAAAAAGACACGAATAAAATGAGAAAGATAAATGGGATTTTGATAAAATAAAAAAGAGATATCTAACCTCAGACGAGAGAAATAAAAACCCTGATAATATCTTAGGATGACGGTGGCGGGTTGGGTCGAGTGGTATCGGATATCATTTACTAGGCCAGGCCCGTTTGGCATAGGACATAGTTGCATTTTTTAACTCAAACATGTTTAAATGATTTCTTTCACAACATTAACATGTTCCTTTATTTATTTTATGCTTAATTATCAAAAACTATCCTAAAATTTCCACCATTTTCAACAAATTACCCTAAAGTTTTAAAAGTGAGGATAACTATCTTTTTTTACGGTGACACATCTGCCCTAACGACGCCATGTTAGCAAATTTCCATTCCATCAAAAAAAAAATCCTACACTGCCCTCAAACTTAATCTTATCTAAAGCCTTAATCCTAACCCCAACTCCCTGCAGCCTCACCATCAACCTCCAGCCCTCCTCCACGCCGTCGATCTCCTCTGCACCGTCGACCTCCTTCCTGCTTTCTCCCACACCCATCCTTCCTTTCCGGTGCCTCCCCCACGCCCACCCCTCCTTCCCCAACCTACCTCACCACCATCTCCATGATCATCTTCTTCTTCTTCCTTTTCTTCTTCATCATGATTCACCGTCTCCCCCCTCTTCCCACCGCCTACCCCTCCTTCCCATGAACACCCCTTTCCTCTCCTCCCTAACCTCCCTCGTGACATCGATGCCACCTCCATCATCGTCTTCTTCTTCTTCTTCATCCTCCACATCTCTCCCCCACGCCTTCCCCATCTTCCCCCGACCTTCCACCCGTGCCTCCCCATCCCCCCACGCGCGCCTCCTCTCTTCTCCCCGACTTTCTCCTGCCGCCGTCACCTTCATCATCATCGTCACCATCTTCTTCCTCTTTCTATAGTTGCCCCCATCATCATTACTTCCTCCTCTCCGCCGCCGCCTCTAATCCGTCGCCGCCGGCTGCCTCCATCGCTTAACCCTAATCCTAGCCCTAATTAATATTTAAGCTAATTAATTACGTTTAGGAGGACAGTAAAATGGTCATAACTAACATGTTCAGGCGTTGATCGTCATTGACCGTTAAAAAGGATAGTGATCCTCACATTTAAAATTTTAGGGTAGTTTGTTGAAAATAATGGAAATTTTAGGGTAGTTTTTGGTAATTAAGCCTTTATTTTATTCTAGTACAAGTTTATAAGTTTCATTGCCTCCTTTCAAACAAAAGAGTTGAAAGTATTTTATGTTTAGCGTTTTTTGCATTAATTACTTAAGTTTTATATTTCAATTAATCATTTTGAAATTTTGAAATTACACATGGTTTTAATAGATGATTAAGAAATATTGAAGATAACTAAATAGATAATATATCCAGAAGTTCGATGGAGCCTAAATATTGAACATCGATTTTGGTCTTTTTTGTTAAATAATAGAGTACTTATTTTTATTTTTTTTATATTTGAATGTTGAGGTAAATCTCAAAATGATGACTTGAAACAAGAGCGGATCTACATCGGGCCAGGATTAAGCTGTCATCCTACCGGGATCTGCGGTGTCGACATATATATGCTCAAGCAATAAATTATTTATATATATATACACACACACACATTATATGCTATAGTATAGTATACTACAAATAAAGTCAAGGAGCCTATTGGTTGGCGTATGAAATCCTTGTTGCTGAGCTTCATTGTTTGAGGCTATTGGGCATTATTTTTATTGTTAGTATTTTTTTTTAATGGCTATTGGGCATTATTTTTATTGTTAGTATTTTTTTAATAACATATTTTCAAGGGAGGCCAACAAGTAACATTATATGAATTAGTAAATAGATCTCATCAAAAAGAAAACTTTATCCAAAGTTGTAAAATAAAAGTTTCAAAATATATCATAAAATAGAAAATGAGTTCATCCATTTAATTCATTTGTAATGTTTCTTTATGCATTCATCCGTATATCACATATAATACATTTGAGAGTTTTTTTTATATGTTTACCGAAACAAGAAATGTGTTATACCTAGCCATGTGTTACACATGACATGACTTAGTAAATATTGAAACATAGGTTCCACGGCTGTATAAATAACAAGCTAATTGATATTTTCATTTTATTAATTATCGTTATATTTTAATAAAAGTTATATAAATAGAACTAATGATTTTTTAGGCTAACCTCTGGCTTTTGCTGCTTTTTCTTTGTTTGTCTTGGAAATATTTGTCAAAGTCATTAAGTTAAAAAAAATAGCTATTCTTATGATAAAACTAAAAAAAAGTAAGCAATAACAAATTTAATCATTCTTTCAAGTTTAAAAGAAAAATAAAGAAAAAGTTTATGGCTTCTTCGTTAGTACATTTTGTTACCTTTAAATTTTTTGTCCTGTCTGACATGATTTTGTTACCTTTAAATCTTTTGTCCCATCTGACTTTATTTTGTTACTTTTAAATTTTTTGTCCTATCTGACTTGATGTCCTAGCTCCGCCACTAACCAAAGGCATAATTGTTGGTTATGATGTCCTCAAAAAAATTATTGTAATCACAGGCAGACAATTATGATGATTGAGTGAGGACCTATATATGGTTCATCTCTATCATCATATGCATGTATTATGTGATATTACGGATCACTATTACGTGTTAATAGAGCCCATAGAATTCTTGCTTGATTACACGGGTTATTGTGGTGACGACACTTGTGAGAACTGGGCAGTCTATAAGCAAATCCTTAATTGTCCCTAGTCGTGGGGATATCGAGACTGGACATCGATATTCCAGAGTAGACTAGTATATACGTTTCTTAATCCCGACGAGGGGCGATGGTCGGTCTCACAGTCGTTGGTGTCAGTTAGTCACCAAAGACAGTATGCAGGTGCTCATTGGGTTATGAGTTACACTGGACGGACTCATCGGGAACATGTTAGATGGTATTATACCTATTTTCAGATAGCAGATATGAGTACGGTTAGTATGTCGACCTAAGATCGTTATTTGTCTCGTGTGAGTTCCCACTGTGCTTTGATTACTACCTTACCACGGCTGAAAAGAGTCATGCAAACAAGTTTTAGTTGGATACAGTCCCGAACCATATGGAAACAGTGAGCGGATCGTCGAGGATTCGTCTCTCCTGATATTGGGAGTAGATACCGCACTGTGCACGGGTGGCCATCACCAGAAATTCTTGGCCAAGGTGGATAAGAATTATTGATTTAGATTATTAGTTTCTCAATGGGTGATGTGCTTCACACCGACATGAATTATCGTGTTATTAGGGGTTAGATTTTATCAATCCTTAACCCTGGTATGCTTAGCAGGGGTACAGATGAGTTTGCTCGTCGGCTTTCGTTTCGCTCAATACCTGGGTAACCGTTACGTACAGCTAGTGACGTTGACATGCTTGTAGTTAAATCCACCGCTAGCATATTGACAAGTCTTTAGAGTTCCACACAGAGGGTTTTCCCAGTTCAGGAGAAATGATGTAATGGTTGTATATTGATACGTGCAGGGTTCCGATTAAGTATGTGTACTAGTTACACCGATTTTAATCGGACGGATGATAATACTAGTCAGCTTTGGATTAGGCCGGATTATTAAAGCAAGTTTTGATTTAATAATTTACATATATATATATTTCAATATGTATATTCTAGTATTATATTCATTGTATTTTTTTTCCTCTTAGGTATTCGTATTTTGATACGGATACGGATATGTATTTGCGAAGACGTATTCTTGTATTCGTACAAGAATACTTTTAGAAGGAGGACACCTCATTTCTAAGATTTACTTTTTAAAGAAATTGTGAAATGAGGTGGAGGAGAGAAATGGTGGAGGGTATGGGCAAATAAATTTGAATTATTAATTCATTTGCTTATAACTTTTCGAGCATGCCTGCATTTTAAATGGTGAAATTCTTTTTAACAAAAGTAAAAAGGGCTTGCTTGAATTTGACGAGGTTCATTCATTCAACCATTTAGTTTTCTCTCTTCCATGACTCCTCTTTTTTCTTCTTCATTATCTTTTACCCTCTCATGAGTTAAGAATCATGAAGATAAAGAGAAAGAAAAATACTAGAGTACTCACACTACATTCCTAAGCTTCACTTCTTAACAAGTTGTGAACCTTAGTTGCTTCACTATGTTATTTTTGTATAAAGCTAGTGCTTGGGCTTGGTTCTCTCGAATGGATCATTCTCGATGAAAGAGAACCGGCTTGCAGGCACGATCCGGAGCTCTTAAGAGCGAGCCAGAGTTCACAACATTGGGGCTCTTGAAGAAAGCTTGAGGATGTGAGTATTCTATACATAGTATAGTAGTTTAGCTCACTAGTTTTTATTTACAAGCTCTAGCTCTTTAGTTTTGATTCATGGTTTTGGAATTTTAGCAAACTAGAAATTTTTTAAAATCCATATTGCTATCTTCTAAAATTAGCCTGCTAATGTGCATGAGTTTCTAACAATGATTGAAGCAAATATTACATCTAAATTGGAGTCAATATTCATTAAAGTAAATAATTTGCATTCCTTGACCAACGAGCGTTAGCTCAGTTGGTATGGGCACTTCCCCTCTTAGGAAGAGTGCGGGGTTCGAACCGCAGGATCCCCAGAAGAGAAGTGCCCACAAATTAACGGGCAAGTGCCAAAAAAATATTGTATTCCTACCAATAGCTGGGCTTGCTGAATGTATTTCGAAATTGATCATAAAATATGGAAATATCAAGTGATTTGAGAGAGCTCATATCTGCAGCCAACTAGATGAAGCCCACATGCATTAAATAAAATGCATTTAATACAATCAGCCATTCTTTTTTCGGAGTTACAAATATACCCTCTTCTTCCTCATTTCTCTAACAAGCAGCAATGATTAGCTAAAACTCATTTTTCCTTCTCTACTCCCACTCCCACCGCCACCTAAATTAATTCGCCCAATTCAAATAATTTTTAAGTGAGCCCCTCTCAATTACCATTAGAAACCTTTTGTATGAATTGCATCTTTGCATTGAGGACCAGATTTAATAAAAAGTGAAATCAAAATGAATTTATGGCATATAATTTCATTTTATATGAATCAAAATTATAGCATCCTAGGTGGGTTTGACAAGTATAACATCCAACGAACAAATATTTCGTCAAAAAAAAAGGTTCTATTCTTAATGCTAAATCCTAATTTGATTATTAGCATGACACTCGGTAATAAAACTTTTCATAATCTTGGAAAAAAATATTTCTTTTCAGTAATTATATGTTCTCCAATATTTAAAATCTCTACTAAATTAATTAAAATTTCATATCTTATAAAAAACCAAGAATGTTTTTATCAGTAAGGATTAAATTGCAAACAATCAACATTTAATTAACCCATTGTAGAATTGATCACCGAATTTTTTTATATGAAAACGATGAATAAAACTGAATGGCAATATTTTCTTTTAATTGTATGTGCACATCTTCCGTGCAAATATTTGTAGTTTGTACCAGTATCATATCTCACCAAGATTGTTAATTTAATTTTCCTGGACTTAATATTTAATTTCTTATGAACTTAATTCAATTTTTAAACTAAATTTCTTATATTAATATTTTTTGTAATACAAGAAAATCTTTTATTGATAAATAAATCATGCATATGTTATTTAAATTTTATGAGAATCAAATTTATGATTAAAAATGAAAATCAATCAAATCTTGTTATATCAATATTTTTTTAGCAAAAGAAAACCTTTTATTGATAAACAAATCATGCATATGCAATTTAAATTTTATGGAAAGTAAATTTGTGATATAAAATAAAATCGATTTTTTTATAAAATCCAAATCGGATTTTAATAAACTAAAGTTTGGTAATACTAAACTTCACAAATCTTTGTAACAGTTTTTTTAAGACAAAAATATTTTTTTAAGAAGAAAATTAAATCGTCGTCTTTGTTATTGTTAGGATATTATATAATTTACATTTTCATGATGTGTATTTATTTATTTTAAATAAAAATTCTTCCTTCATTTTTTAATTGTAATGAAATTGCTGCATCATAGTTAGATCGTTTCAAATTATGTATCCCAATAATGATTAGTTTTAGCTATATCTTCATTTTAATGGGTAAAAAAATTGTTCTTATTTCATTTTTATATCTAGACACTATGTCTTTATTGTTAATGCTAAAGAGAGAGTTGTTCTCAAAGTGAAATCCTAATTTGATTATTAGCATGACAATTGGTAAGAGCACTTTTCATTATTTGGAAAATACTTTTTTATTTCTAACTAATTATATTTTCTCGACTCTTTAAAATCTCTATTAAACTAAGTAATATTTCACATCTTATTAAAAAAACAAGGACATTGTTGTCTAGATTACAAACAACAATCAACATTTAATTAATTTGTTGTTGAATTGATTGCCGATATATGAAGACGATAAATAAAATATGGATAAAAATTAAGGGTTGGATATACATGCCAAAAAACACATTTTGGTAAATCCCCGACCCTATATAAATTCATATCTACCATCAATTTTTATACATCTTGTTGGTTTTTTCCCAAATAAATTGAAAATAAAATATATCTCTATCTCTACTATTATAATGCCAAAAGAGGTGTAAGAAGAATGTGAAATACAACCCTCTAATCTGTCGTGTGCCACCCTAAACATTGATGATGTGTCAACTTATTATGGCACGTGCGATGCATATAGTTGAATTTAAAAATATAAATATTAGTATTAAGCACGTGAGGTGCACGTTTGTATATTTTAACATGGAAAAGATTTGAGAATTTTTTAAAGAATTAATTAAAATAATATATATTTTAAAGGTTTTTGCAGGATTTTTATTTTTTTTAAATTTAAAAAGTTAGCTATCTTAAATAATTTTTAAAAATCATTATCATCATTATTATCGTAACTAAAAGTCGATAATAAGTTGGCATGTCATCGCTGCTTAGATGGCGGCATTAGATGGGGTTCTTTTGCACGTTCTCGGTACACTCTTCTTTTGGCATTAATATAGTAGAAATAAAGATATTTGTTAGTTCGTTGGTTTAAATCACTTTAATGTTTTGTTTGAGAAATATCTTTAATACTTTTAGTTAAGAAAGTAAGGTTTTTTTTAAAAAATATCTAAAATAACTAATTAAATTTTCTAAAAATAACCAACTTTTTAAAAGATCTTCTCAAATCTTTATGCATGATGTAAATGTATACAAACATGCATGGGGCATGCTAAATATTAGCATAGTTAACTAATTTCACATTGTTGGAGCATAAGCGTACAAGTCTTTTTGAAAAGGATAAATAAATTTATAGCTTGTATGGTTTTATGATCCGGTAATAGATTGAAGAAATTCATGTTGTTATGCTTTAGTTTTAGCCTTTTAGGATTATTGGCTATGGAACTAAGGTTGCGCTTGTTATATAAAATGGAAGATTACCAAAAATCCTCGTATTCCGGAAAATATGAGAACCGTGAATTCAATTCTTAGGAATCTTGTATTGCCATGCTTGGTACATTGTAATTATCCAAGCTAATATATGTATGCAACCGTTGACCGATGTCGGACAATGGGAGGCACGGCCAGCGGAGAACAATAGCGGCAAGGATGGCGGCGAACGTCCGACCGGCGGCGGCCGACAAAGGAGGCCTGAGACGGCCGGCGAGAGAAGCCGACCGTGAATGTCAGACCGACGTAGGGAGGCAGGGGAGGTTGGCGGTGATCTTTCAACTAGCGAACGGCTAGCGGCGCCGACAGGCGGAAAGCCGGTAGCGACCGATGAGGGAGGCCGGTGTCGGGCCGGCCAGTCAGCGGACGACAAGGGAAGCCGAGGCAAGTGGCGGATGGTCATAACACATATTGTGTTAGGTCAGCATATTTTATGGTAATTTAGGATAGACACATGTTTTGGAGAGAATTGGATTCCCATAAAATGAGGTCATTTGATTACCACGGTAATGCAATATTCTCGGGAATATTTTTTACACCTAAACAAGCAATGTAATATTTCATTTGAATTTAGGATTATCCCCCTACCATACCAAAGACACCCTAAGTTCGATTCCCCGTCTCTGTCCCTTGTTATGATGAGTAAATCAAGTATTTTTGGATTATGAAAGGAAGAAAATATATATGATATGAAATAAGTTGCACATGTATTTTAGATGAAAAGAATTAAGATGAATAATATTGATCTTCCGAAGAAATTGTGTTGATTTGCATTTTGAACGCCATAAAAGAGAAGCGCTCTTCTTGGCACCTTCTTTTTTTGTTATCCAGTTTGAACATATAGAGTAAGAGGTACTTGACGAGCAAAAGAAGATTTCGATAACTCAAGTTTGTATTTTACCGACTTAAAAAGGTATATCTTTCTTCTAGGTCTAAACTTACAGTCTGCGGGGCATTCTAGTCATGGATGTCAAAGTTTCGTGACGAAGGACTTGTATGTTAGGGCTGTGAGACACGTGTATGTGGGGATGCCAAGATGATCAAGCAAGCAATCAGATGCAAATGCTATCTAGCGACGAACTCTAATTTGATGCAACGTACGGACACACGAAAGATCTGATTTTAATCATTGTGAAAAAATAAATAATATAAAATTGACAAGCTAATGATTCACAAGTAAACATTCAATTTAAAGATTTAAATGTGTTATGTCGGATTATCTGTCAAGTGCTAAACAATTTGATATACCAATCCAATCCAATATTACGACTTTCAGAAAATTAGATCTAAATGTTGCACCAATTAATAGCCCAAATGTTGCTCAAGAGAAATCAATTCAAAACCTTATATGACTTGGTCTGTTTTGACTAGGAAGCATATATTTGATTATTTCCCTTTACTTATCTTTGATACTAGAGAACTTTCACAATGATCCTCTTTCACCTTATTTGTTTAGTTTGGTGATGGTTTCATTCTCTCAACTTCTTACAAGAAAAAGTGGAATCAAAAGAATTTAGGACTATTGATCGGAGTTCACTTGGTATTTCTCATATTCTTTATGCCAATGATATTCTTTTATTTTGGGAAAAGTGATTTGATATCGGCTATGGCTCTAAATGATGTGCTCCATACATTCCAAAATATTTCCGGGCTTCAAGCAAATAGAAACAAAAGTCAATTTTTTTTCTCATCTACGGTGGAGATAAACTCAAAGTTGATGGTCCTTGATGCGCTTAATATAGAAGAGGGGGTTCTTCCATTTACCTATCTTGGTCTTCTACTCTCTTCCAAAAGTCTTAATATTTCTGCGTGTCAATCTCTTATTGATAAATTGATGTTAAGGTTTAATGGATGGAAATTCAAGCTTCTTTTCATGGCAGGACGTTTTGAACTCCTCCGATCAACTCTACTTACTTATCAAATGTATTGGTCTCAAACTTTTAACCTTCCGAAATGGATTCTAAAGAAACTAGAATCTATTTGCCGTTGTTTCATATGGGTTAATTCGAAAGTTTTTACTATTAAGTGGAAGGATATTTGCAAGACAAAAGAGCAAGGTGGTTTAGGCATTTTGAATTCTCATGATTGCAATCTTGCATCGCGACTTAAGTTATGTTGGAGACTATTCCATAAAGAAGAACTTTGGGCTAATTTGACTCATTTGGTATTTGTGACATCTTCGTGACGAAATATTTATCGAAACTTTTGAACTACCTCTTCATCATGAAAATCTCCGATTATGAGAAGCATTCTTCAAACAAAAGATTTGTTTAAAGAGAGAGTCGAGTATCGAATTCATAATGGTGTCTCAACTTATCTTTTTCTTGATCCTTGGATTAAGAGAAGATCTCTTGTGGATGTTTTCGGAGAGCAATTAGCACACGATATTGGTATTCCGCTAAATTTCAAGGTTTCGATTCTCATTCGGAATGGAGAATGGTTGATACCTCATTCTATTTTACCTCAAAAACTTGAGGCATGGGATTTAATTCGGTCGATTAATATTTGATAGATCTATCGTTGATGATATATTAATTTGGAGACCTTTCCATTCGGGCACTTTCACTACAAAATCGGCGAAATCATCACTTTTACCGCAAGCTCTTTTGGTTCATCTTTAGGCTAAATTTGTTTGGTTTCATAAAAATACCTCAAAGAACTCATTTTATTTATCTCAAGCCACTCGTGGGAAACTAAAAACTCTTGATTTGCTTCAAGCGAAAGGCATCGCTAATGAGGGATAATGCATTCTTTGCAATCTTGAATCTGAAATTCATAACCATTTATTTTTGGCTAAATTGCACAAATGTACGCATGAACTTTCACCGTTTTTGCAATTGATATCATGAACTTTAATAATTAGAGATAAGTACCATGAACTTTTCTTTTTGACATAAATACCATACGACATTAAATATGCTGCATGAACGAACCATTATAACCCTCGATTTTTATTAATCTTTTATTAAAAATTATTTCTTTATTCTTTACCTTTTTAATTTTACATTTACCCACTCATCGGTAAACAGTAAACCCCAAAAGAAACAAATCATCCCCTATCTTCCAAATCAATCTCACTTCCGATATCGTAATCGAAGATGACGATCCACAAAATTGACGATGACGATCAAATTTGAGCGAACATATGATTTTTAAGGTTTTTAGCGATCAAAATCAATAGCTAATCATCGAATGAAACAAGATACCGATCTCCAATTCAGGCGCAGCCTTGAGGAGCAGGTCCGCGGTCACCACGACTACTGCAACACCAGCTTCTCCTCCTGCAGCTCTGTCGTCTCCAATGACGACAACGAGGAATCCTCCGTCTCCACCACCGACCACCACCGTCGCAGATCAGACCTCGACGGCGACGATCTCGCCGAGTCCATTGCTGGCGCCTGTAGCCACTTGAGGATCCTCAGCATCTGGGTCGCGAGGCAGGCAGAGGAGACGATCACCATCATCGAGTCCCCGTCATCCAAATAGAAAGGGAAAGAACATTAAAGAAATAATTTAGGTCAAGAAATTGATGTTATATTATTTAAAACGTATCTTGTGGGTAAAATAGGAAATACGATTCAAAAATTGCTGACATGGCAGTTTAACTTAACGTTTGCAAACAGAAAAATAGTTGATGGTATTTAGTTGCAACCGAAGTTGGTGGTTCATGGTACTTATTTGTAATTATTAAAGTTCATGGTATCAATTGCAAAAATGGTGAAAGTTCATAGGTACATTTGTGCAATTTAGCATTTATTCTTTGAGTGTCAATTTTCTAAATGGTTGGTTCGTGCATTATTAGCCCGTTTTAGGTTTCATTGTCCACCGATTGATCTTCTAGGCATAATGGATATCATTCAATGTATGACCTAAAGTAAAATACCTATTAGAGCTATTCTACGCATAGTGATTGTGAACGTTATTTTTTGGAACGTATGGAAAGAGTGAGACAACTGAATGTTTAGGTCACATTATAGGACTAAAGAGATTATTCTTCGTGATGTCATTTCCGATACTTTTATAAGTATGGCAAATTTTTTTGATGCTACGGATCTTGGTGTACTACTACGAATAAGGGTTGTCCCTACGGTTAGGTCCATAGGGCAAAGTGTTGCCCCTACGGTGGGCACTGAGGGGCAAAAATTTCATCCAAAGGTCAAAACGCTGTTGGGGCAAGAATCAGCCCCTACGGATGAAACTTTGCCCCTACGATTTTGATCGTAGGGGCATTTATTTTTTTTATTTCTTAAAAAAATAGAAATTTCTTGCCTCTACGGAACTCACCGTGGGGGTATATTACCAAGATCTGTAAAGCTAAAGTTTCATCTTTTTTTATATTTTAGAAAAAAATAATGATATTTTTGCTCCTACGATTGTCACCGTAGAGGCAAGAATCTCCCCTACA
Organism: Agapanthus africanus; assembly: GCA_030015575.1. Lineage (NCBI taxonomy): Eukaryota > Viridiplantae > Streptophyta > Magnoliopsida > Asparagales > Amaryllidaceae > Agapanthus > Agapanthus africanus. Next base: position 515,910,165 of record JASDDO010000031.1, on the reverse strand, counting down.
TCTTCGACCTTAGGGGGAAAATATCAGTTTTTTCGGATGTTTTGCCCCTACGAGACAAACCGTAGAGAAATACGGTGACAACCATAAGGGCAAAAATTTACTTCCCTTGTTTTTTCCGCCATGTACACAATAATATATATATGAGAATAATGGAGGAAAGAGGCCATAGGAGGGAATTTTCTCCTATGACGTCGAAGAATTACATCCTCCCTCGTTATTTCCGACGATCGGAACCCATTATCTTCATCGTTATCATCTAAAATATGGGTATATCAAATTTCATGTTATTCTACAATTTTTTCACCGTTGATTTAGCAAAACAAAAAGTTATGCTGTCGGTAAACCGTTAATCTTGAACCCACTAAATCAACGGTGAAAAAATTATAAAATCACATAAAATTTGGTGTACCCACATCTTAGATGATAACGATGAAGATGATGGGTGCCGATCGTCGGATAAAACAAGGGAGGGTGTATTTTTTCGACGCCATAGGAGAAAATTCCCTCCTATGGCATCTTTCCTCCATTATTCTCTCTCTCTCTCTCTCTCTCTATATATATATATATATATATATATATATATATATATATATATATCACACTATATCATATACCCAAAGAAAGAAATATTTATCAATAACATCTCACGCATAATATATAACGAAATAAACAAACACAATACAAAATCAATCTAAAATCGGGATCAGAATTATCATATACAACAACCGATATCCAAAATATACAATATGTATTAAATAAAGTACAGATATCTTACAAAAATAAAAAATATAAATAAATCACTGCTAGCTTGGTCCAGGTGCTCCACCCCCAAGTATCTGAGAAATCCGGTGCATCTGCTCTTCGCTGAAGCTCTGGGCCGACAAAAGCTCGAGTAATGAAGCAGCGGAGCCGAAGGAGTGGCTTGCGGAGCCGGAGCCGAAAGAGTGGCCTGCGGAGCCGGAGCCGAAGGAGTGGCCTACAATGCCGCAGCCGAAGGAGTGGCCTATGGAGCAGCAGCCGAAAGAGTGGCCTGCCGAATCTGTAAAGTTTTTAAATTTGTGTAATAAAAGAATAAGGAACGGTGTACTAGATTTAGTTTATATGTCTTGTTGTGAAATTCTAAGTGTATAAATCAAGTCTTGTGAAATGAAATGATGTGTTATTGATCTATAGGATTCGTGTCGGATTCGTATCAATATCGGATTTTTGCAATTCCGCGGATCCTACTCGTATCCGTATTCGAATCCGTGCTACGTAGATTAGAACCATCAAGATACATATACACAAATAGAAGTAATATACATACCATCATCTCCTTCAGCTCCTTGAATTTGGAGTTCAGTGTGGCCATCTCCTTCTTCATACGTCGCTCGCGGGGCAACAGAAGTAATCGCCGGATAGAAGGACAACTTCATATAGGCACTGCTGGGACCAAGTCCCCGGCCTTTCTTTCAACCACCATGGTTCCCTCCGTGTACGGCGTCTAGGATAGGGGTCAGCATGACCGAATCAGTCTTTCTGCTGAAATCAATCCCTGATACCTCCGCATGCTGCACCACCCGCGCCTATACCATGTAAAGCATTCAAACTTAAGTAAACTATTTAAACTTAAACTTATCAAAACAAAATTTCATTCGAATTATAACAAAAACTAACACTTACGCAATACTTGTTGGATATAGTGCCATCAAGTCAATTATTGTAATCGCATGCACGCGATTGTGATGATTGAGAGATGACCTATACGGGTAGAACAGTCTTATTCAAAATGATAGTATACTATCTGGTTTGCCTTTATCATCATATACATGCATTATGTGGTATTACAGATCACTATTACATGTTGATAGAGCCCATAGGATTCTTGCTTGACCACCAGTGTTATGATGGCGATCATACATATGGGGGGCTGGGTAGTCTATAAGCACATCCTTAAATGTCCCTAGTCGCGGGAGTATCGAAACTGGGCATCAATATTCTGGAGTAGATTGGTGTATACGTTTCTAGACCTCAACGAGAGGTGATGGTTGGTCCCACAGCCATTGGGCTTTCGCACCTAAGATCGCATACAAGTGCTCACTGGGGGTGAGTATACTGGACGGACTCGCCGGGAACATGCTAGATGGTATTATACCTATTGTCAGATAGCAGTTCTCAGGTGACATGAGTACAGGTTAGTCCTTCGACCTGAAATTGTCATTTTTCTCGTGTGAGTTCCCAATGTGCTTTGATTACTACCCTACCACGGCTCAATGGAGTCGTGCAAACAGGTTTTAGTTGGGTACGGTCCCGAGCCATATGGAGGCAGTGAGCGGATCGTCAGGGATTCGTCTCTCCCGGTATTGGGGGTTGATGTCGCGCTGTGCACCGATGACCATCACCAGAAATCCTTGGCCAAAATGGACGAGAATTACTGATTTGGATCAGTAGTTTCTCAGTGAGTGATGGGCTTCACACCAACACGAAATATCGCATTATTATGGGTCTGACTTTATCCACCCCTAGATCCGATATGCGATCCTCTTAGACGAAGAGACCGGACTGTACGAAGATTGTCACAGATAAGCTCAGTAGGGATCCGGATGAGTTTGCTCGTTGGCCTTCCTTTCCGATAAGTACCTGGTGTAAGTCCATGTCACGCACCCCACGAACTTGCGGGGAAGCGGAATATATGAAAAACGATTATCAAAGCTTCGTAACACGGACTTGAGCGCATGAATCGTTATCTAAACCATTGCTAACAATCTACTAGAGGTTTAACTACTCGGATACGAAGTTATACCTCACGTTACTTGTCCTTTGAGTCTTCATCGCGGTTCTCCACTCCTCGTAGGGTCCTTGGAACATTGGCACCTCAACGGCCTCCTCGAATCAAAGACGATCCACCCGAAAGCTCCTACGCCAAGCTTAATCTCAAACTTGAGATAACTAGGTTGCTTAAAATGCTAATCTAAGCTACCTAAGGGATATAGAGTGAGGTTATGGAAGTATTAGTCTAGCTAACCCTTGATCTCAACACATTAGAGGTTAGGGTTAGGGTTTGAAGAGAGAGTGAGCTTGAAGAGAGAGAAGCTGAAGATGAGAATGAAATGAGATAATGATGTTATCATAATATATATGAAGCATTATTATTTATCCAAAAATCAAATAATAGAATTAACAACCATGCTTCATAAATATCTATGAGTGATTCATTTCCATGAGTCATTAAGCATTTATGATGCATTAATGACTTTGGATGAATCACACAAATGAGTCACTAATCTCATTTAATGCAATGCCACCTTAACCCCTTAGTCACCACTCTTCTAGAAGCTTCCCGACAAATTACGAGAACGCCCCTCCAATCCGTGAAAACACGGAAAAACTTTAGACTGTATAAATCCAATAACCCGATACTAGAATCTGGCTTAAACTAAAGCCGACTAGTAAAAACTGTCCGAAAAAGTCGTACGTGCGTAAACACACGTATGCGTCCGAACCCTTGTCGTAAAACCATACGACCTCTATATCGTTTCGCCTGGAGCAGGGAAACTCTCTGTGTGGGACTCTAAAGACTCGACACTACGCTGGCAGTGGGTTTAACCACAGACCGCAAGCGGCACTAGCTGTACGTAACGGTCCCCAGGTAGATGTCGATAAGAAGGCCGATGAGGAAAATCATCCGAACTCCCACTGAGCCTGATGTGACAATCTCCATACAGTCCGGTCTGTTCGTCTAAGACTATCGCATATCAAGCCTAGGAGGCAGCAAGCGTCAGTCCCCTAATAGCTGTATAAGTCGTGTCGGAGTGAAGCCCATTACGCCCTGAGAAGCTACTGGAACCTACCAGTATATCTCGCTTGCCCTGGCCAGGGACTTTGCGTAATGGCTCTCTAACACAGTGCGATATCATCTCCCAATACCGGGAGAGACGAATCCTATCTAACCACTACTGCCTCCAAGTGCTCGGGACTGCACCCAACTGCTACCTGTTTGCACGACTCCTTTGAGCCGTGGTAGGATAGCAATCTAAGAACAGTGGGACACACTCGAGGCAAAGTAGCAGTGTCAAGTCTGCGGACTATGCTGTACTCATGTCATCTGGGAACTGTTAACTGACGATGGGTATAATACCAACCAATCAGTTCCCCTGGGAGTCCTGTCCGGTGTACCCGTAACCTAACGAGCACCTGCATACTATCTCCAGTACGACGTACTGATGGCTGTGGGACAGACCATCTCCCCAACTGGGATGAGAAGCGTACACACTTAGTCTACTCCGGAATATCGATGCCCTATCTCGATAATCCAACGACCAGGGACCTGTATAGGATGTTGCTTACAGACTACCCAGCCCCCACTAATGTGACTGCCATCACGACGCTGGTAATCAAGCAAAGATCCTATGGGCTCTACTAATATGTATAAGTGATACGTTACAAAAAACATATGCTTTTATTAAAGTAGACACAAACCAAGTAGCATACTACCATTTTTAGCAAGACTGTATATATAACTGTGAATACCCCAAGCTTCCATTAAGTAATATACAATCTAGTATATACAATAATGGCCCCTAGGGCATATACACTAACACCTGGGTAGCCATTACGTACAACTAGTGCTGCTGACGTGCTTGTGGTTATGGATTTATCCAGTAACTCACTGCCGGCGTACTGTTGAATCTTTAGAGTCCCATACAGAGGGTTTTCCTGGTTCAGGCGAAATGATGTAGTAGCCGTATTTTGATACGTGCAGGGTTCCAATCGAATGATTATACCGGTTACCTAGACTTTCAATCGGACGGTTGATAATACTAGCCGGCTTAGGATTGAGCCGGATTATTAAATCAGGTATTGATTTAATAATTTACGTATATATATTTCGATATGTATATTCTAGTATTATGTTCTTTGTGTTATTCTATCTCTTTGGGTATTCGTATTTTGATACGAATACGTGTATGTATATACAGTTGAGTGTATTCCGTATTTATACGGAAAATATTCTAGAAGGTGGACACCTCATTTTAGTTTATCCATTTATTAATTTAAATAGAAATGAGGTGTAAAGGTAGTGAAGAGAGAATGGTGAGAACCATGCTTAAATAGTGTTGACAAATGAATTGAAAATTCATTTGTGCAAACTATTCAAGTATGGTGCTTTATTTTATTTGGAAAATGGTTTTTACAAAACCATACTTCATATCATACTCTCATTTATGGGATGTTAGATGAACATTTGTTGTTTTTTTTGAAAAAACCACTCTCGCCATTTTGCCTCATCTCTCCTCACTAGCCTTTTTTGAGCTCCTCCTCCTTCTTCATGATCTTCCACCCTACCATCTCATGAGTTGAGAATCGAGAGTGAAAGAGAGATAGATATACACTTAGAATAACTCACTACATCCCTTGACACTCTAGATTAGCAATCTAGAGTCCCTAGTTGCTCCACTAGATTTTTAGTGTGGGGCTAGAGCCATGAACCATATCCCTCGGGTGGATCATCTTCGACGGAGGAAGATCGGCGGTCAAGCTCGTTCAAGGAGACCTCAAGGAGCTAATGTAACACCCGAGCCCAATAGTACTATTTCTGTTGCTAGTTGAGGTGTTATACATTGCTCATTCCGATTATCCTGATGGTTTGGTGCTTATTGCTAAATTTTAACCGGTTAAGTCATTTTGGCACATAACAAATTTTAACACCTAAAATGAAATTAAAAATATCCATGTTGGCCTACTCGTCGCCACTAGTCACGAGGTAGCGTCCGCGTGTCGAGATTTCTTCCCGTTCGGCTAAACGGGCAAGTTGGGACGTCTACGCGCGCGTGCAAGTGTCCGACTTGGGGGCATGCATTTTAATCACAAAACACCTCTTTTCAAAATTTGGAACCCGCTTAAAATCCTATAATTTGAATTTGGAACATTTGGGCGCGACCCGGGCTCAATTTGGAAATGTTTCATTTCGCGCCAAAATACCCATTTAAATTTAATATTTTAAACCATATAATATTTCTGTTACTAATTCTTAACGTCAAAATCTCTTTTTAAAATCTTTCAAAATTTTATTTTACCTAACCCCCCCGTTCCAGCCAACCACGAGCTCACCTTTCCCTAGTGGGCCCCGCCTCAATATCTCTCTCTCTCTCACCAATCTTTCTCTCTCTCCGTCTCTCTCTATATCTCTCTAATCTCTTTCTCTCTCTCTCTCTAACAAACCCCCTCTCTCTCTCCCTCTATTTTATAATTACCTGTTCCTCGTCCTCAACTCCGCCACGAGAAAACCCACGAGAACCCTTGAACCCTAACCCTAGCCATCTCCTGCCGTCGCCGTCGACCTCCCCGCGACCTCGCCGTCGTCGTCCTCACCCCCGCAGCTTCGACCGCAGCCTCCTCCCTTCTTCCCGAGCCTGCAACCCAACCCCCCGGCGCCACCGTCACTTGCACAGACCACCGCCGGCGACCCCACTTCCTCGTCGGCCTCCGTTCGTCCTCCTCATCACCTGCGCATCCACCCCTACCCTCTTCCTCCTTTCCCTCGCCTGCGTTGCACTGCACCCGAGCCCCCATCACCTAACCCTAGTTCGCCGGGAAGCTTGCCGTCGATCATCACCGCCCTTGCCAGAGCCACCTCCGACCACCTCCTTCTCCCCTCGATCACCAGAGCAGGCCAGCACCTCCTCTACTCTCAGCACCATCGTTTTCCAGCAACATCCAGCCACCTCAAACCCTTGCCGCGCCACTGTTCCTCGCTGCCGGCGCCCCATCGCCGTCGAGCCGTCGTGGTTGCCCCCTGGTGTCTCCCAGTAAGCATCCCTTTACTTTCCATTGGTGCAAAACCCCCTCACTGGTCGTTTGCCCACATGTATCGTGTTTGCTAACTTCGTTGCTTTTGACTTTTGCCGGATTCCGACCGTGCCGTCGTTTGGACCCGACGCTCCAGCGAAGTACCCTGGTCCGTGTGGTCCCGTTGTTCGCTGTTGGGACTCGATCCGTGGCCCGTGCACCCGTCTCGTGTTTTCTGCCGACATTGCATCCGTGCTTTCCGGTTTGCGAAACCGTCGAGGCAAGTATCCGAATACTTGCTTTAACATGCTAGCACACAAGATCAAGTCTTGCTTTAAACTTAATCATCACACTATTTATTATAACTTAGAATTTACAAAGTCTAGCCGTGCTATGCAGTTGAATATCATATTATATAATGCAACAACTTAATGATGGTAATATCGATATTATATTATAACTTAGAATTGACGGTCACAATTATCCTTAACATTAAATCAGTATAGTAGTTGCTTGTAATCAATCGGTCTGCTATCAATCCACACTTTAACTGACTAAACCAAGTAGATCGTCCTCGCTTCATTTGTCAAATCACCCATGAGACAATTATTATGCTTTAATTAAATTCATGTAGCTTCATTACGTATGTTGCTGATATGGTTTCACTTTGTGACTATTGCACCCCAAGGGTGCTTGAACCTGTTAATAAAGATAATACAAGCACCTTGTGATTAAGTGACTATTATTGCTGTTTAGTTTAGATTCTTGCTGCTGTTACTTACTCGATTGTATACCTGTTGAGCGCACCCACTCGATCACATTACATATTGACCTGACTCTGCTGCACCTGACACATACATACATATCAAATCAACTTGTTGAAACATGACCTGACCTGTTACCTGATTTCATGCCCAATGCCGACAAACCTGACTTGGGGTCCTTTTGGACCATTCCTGCTGTCTATCCAGACAGACCTGCTTTTACCGGATTTTGTGTTGACATTAATCCTGGACTACTGAATACCTGACCTGACATACATAACTTGGGGGTATGGGGAAATCAAAGGTGAAACCGACTTGTAACTCAACAGTTCGATACTTGCTCTGATCAGTCTTACGGGCTTGGCCTGCCCCGGAGTGATGATGCTGACATCACTCATCCATCCTACTACCTATTACTGCTTAGCGGCACGTCTCGGATTCAGCCCCGAGAACCTTGACCGTGGTCCCGGGCACGCTCGGGATACTATTGAGTTACATCGACGATTCATCAATTGATTTCAAAGACTTTAGAGTAGAAACCTGATAGAACAGTTTAGTTACCCATTGCACATTACCCTGCACTGTTACTTCATAATATTGCTTATTTCATGTTCATACCTGCATTGCTTATTACCATGTTTATATTATATTATTTGGTTGTCATGACGCGCTGACGTCTGGGTTTTGCATGGCCCAGATTCCTTACCACTGTCGACGACCGAGCAGGAGTCCTTCAGCCAGCAGGCTGAATTGTGAGTCCTTAGTGATTAGTTTATTTATGTCATTTCATTTCCAGATGTGAGCCCGCATTATGGGACATACTGTTTATTTATTGTATTGGATCATTTGCTTCCGCACCTATTGTTTATTGATTCTTGTTATTATGGATTTGGACATGTATTAGATTAGTTTATTATTTTGTTCTTGATATCTCTACAACCGTAATGTGACTGTGGATGGATATTTCCTACCCACAGGTAGCATGGTAGGCTATGTCACGTGCCCAATTTGCGTACTCTGGGAAGCGGGGCGTGACAGCTAAGGAAGATGGTAGAAGACCGAAGGACATGGATCATTTGGTAAAACAACTCTATCATAGTAGATAACTTGTTTGTAGCTTGCTAGTTTCATGTTTGATTTCGATTTAGGTAGTTGTTTCTAGCGCCAAAGTTTTTTAACACAAAATTTTTTCATTCCGCAACGGCCGCGGTTGACGGACAGGACGCTAGGAACCTCAACAATACTCCTGGGTAGCAGCGTCAGAATATCGAAGCTCTTCCGTGGCCGGATCTGTTGATGTGGCGTGGACGGACAGATAATCCTTCAACACGCTCAGTGTACCACCCTGAGCCACAATTTGAGCTCTCTGCAATTCACCAAAAATACACATATATAACATAACTTTTCATATTGCATTATATCAAAAGAGATATATTATAATTTACCACTGCCTCTATGGCATGAGTCTCGTTCCTCGAGCCACCCGTGTAAGTAGGTTGATTGATGTTGAAAAGTGCATTGTGAAGTCCTAGATACCGCAATCAAGACGATATCGCATGAAGCTAGCTGAGATCAGTACGGGTCGTCCACGGAGAGATGATGAGTTAGAAATCCAGTTTTAGACGAGTTAAAAAGAATTGTTCAAGATTGTTTGTTTTAAACTAGGTGATTTGTAAAATGTTAAAGAAAACAACTTATTAGGGTTTTCAGATTAGATAGTTTAAGCGACGGTATTTCTTATACGTTCCTTTTAGCCTCTAATTGAGTTGATGCTAGAGTAATCACAAACAATGTGGATTAAGGTTCTTAGAGGGGTACTTGTGAGTTTAGGCTAAGCCTTCCAAGCGTAAGCTCTCTCTATTGACCATTATCTTTCCGTTCTTTGCTTTTATCTCAAGCCTTCGACGAAGCAAGCATAACTTTTCTCAAATTTGGGTCATAACTATCATGAAGGGATAGAGCGCCCAAAAAGAAAGTGTTGCGCTCACTTTACCGAAATTCAACAAAAATGATAAATAAAGGAAAATATAAGGGATTTTTCTATCCCTCATACTATCCTTTCCTTAAATCCTAACAAGTGAGAAATTACTCATCCATTTAAAAATAAAACAAAACAAAAACAAAAAGAGAAGTGAGGTAAGAGATAAAAAAATAATAAATTACTTAGGCCCTCACAAAAGCAAGGAGCATCCATCGAGTATCATCGCTTAAAAAAAACTAGATCGAAAAGAAAAAGAAAATAGGATCAATAAAAACCAACAACTAAATTATTACATCCATTCATCACATCTAATACAATTTTATCTAATGAATTTAAATAACGAGACATGATAATAACATGAAAAGATAATAAAACAGGAGGCGAGAAAGAACCAACCTTTTATTAATAACTCAAGCTTTTAAAATTTTAATGGCTAAGAAAAGGAAAGATGCTAATTAATCTAAAACTTTTTTAACCTAAAAACAAAAACTAAGATACTCTCCTTAGCTGCTGATCCGAGATATAAATAGGGGCTGGAGGGTGAAACCCTAGGGTTTTTCTTGAGGCATGCAGAAAGTCCAAAGCAACATTGAAACTCTAACTCCTGCGGCGCCAAGATGGCCGCGACTTGGCGACCATTTGATTTATTTTGGCCTTGACTTAGTGACCATTCTGTGGAGTTGAGCTTCTGGATTTTTCCTGTATTCTTTACTGAATTTATGGGAGTTTTATAGCACTTGAGATCTTGATTTTGGCAACTTTCAATTCTGCAAGTTTGACTTGTTGACCATTGATTTTGACTAGGTTCAAATTGGTCCGATTCAAGCTTGAAAGTCCGTCAACTGCTCCAACACCTGTTTTCTTGCACTTATATAGCAAACAAGGATCAAAAGTATCTATTTACATGCAATATGATCAAGAATGAGTGATATTAAGATGCAATATTATAATATGAACATAGGTCGACCCATCTTCGTGGATTTCCGATTCTCCTTGTTTTGAGTAGTCTGTTTCTGCACAACACAATCAGATTTAGTTTTTTAATTAAGCAAAAAAATAAATAAATTATATACTAAATACTGGATTACATTTAAATTAAAAATATGCTTGTGCTCAGACACCCAAAAATGGCACAAGAGAGACCATGTCTTTAAATCGACCCCGGTAAAGGCCAGAGACTATAGGAGAGCCGCTCTCTCCACGGGGGTCGCCAGCCATAGCTCATAGCAATCGGACTTCAGCTTATTCCTATTATACCAGACCTTATTCTGCATGCTGGTCATGAGGCCCTGGTAAATAGCGCGAAGATTGAGCCCTTTATCAGGGTCATTGGGATCGATTGTGGCTTGAAAGTCGTAATCCAGCTGCAAATACAAAAAATTAACATCTTTAAATTATAAATGCCAAATGATAGTAAATTTATTTGATAAATTAAAATAAAAAATATATAATAATACCTGAGCCTGCTTCCATAACGCGTCAAAGGAGCGGGTGTGCTGCACGCCCCAATCATAATGAAGAGGATACGTCTTGGGGTGACGGCTCTCATCGCCCATATACCGGCCGAACCGCTCGGCATTATCACCAGTGACCCAGAAGTCGGCGGTAAAGAGGATGGGGAATGCTCACTGCCCCTTAGCGGAATCGAGCCTCAGCTTATGGGATTGATTTGGCCCCCAAGTCTCATGAACAGGCTGTGGATGCCCTGCATGTATAAAATATATAGATTTATATGTAATATGAAGACAAAACAATATTTAGAATGCAAGAATTAACGAAAATTAGAGTGCAGTATATACCTTCGGCGACATCACCACGATCCTGCGCCCGGGCAGCAGTAAGAACGGGACGATAGTTTCTCCGGTGAGGAACAATCGGTGACCCGGACGTGGAAGGATCCCCTCCGACTAGATAATAAACAATGACTATATAAGTAACCGATTTATAAAATAATACATAATCAATTTGACGTATTATATAGTAAAGAATACAACCCGCAGAGTGCGTGGAGGGTGCGGATCGTGCGGGAGCGGCCTCTGTCTCGAATGAGGAGGCACCCCTCCAACTAGACAATAAAAAATGACTACATAAGTAACTTCAAATGAAAATGCGTGTATATCTACAATTTATCGTTCAAAATGAATTAATATGCGTGCAATATACCTGCAGGTGCGGCAAAGTCCATACGGAATGAGTCATCTGGAGGGGGTATGGACGGTGTGGCAACAATGTCCACACACAATGAGTCATCTGGAGTGGGTACGAACGGTGTGGCAATGTCTACACGCAATGAGTTATCTGGAGCGGGTACGGACCGGAGTGCAACACCATCCCTCTACTATAGGACTTACTCCTTACGCAGTTCTTCGAGCGGAATCGCTCTTGAAAGTTTCTAGTGCCATTGCCGCTACAACCGCGGCCGATGAGGAATCGAAAAACAAAAATTTTATGGGGAGCACTAGAAACTAATCCCTAGAAACCGTTCCAAATACTAAACCAGTGAACTAAGCATGCAAGGTTATAGAATCTATAACATTTGATGCGTGTCCACCCAATAGTGGAAGACCCCTCCAAACTCCTCGTAGGCCGTCGGGAACAAGATTGAGAGACGACTGCCCTTACCAAAGATGATCCACCCGAGGGAAACTGATTCAAGCTCCTGCTTCACCTAGTGATGCAACCGACGCTACAAGCTTGCTAGAAATGGAGTGTGGGATGTAGGATTTTTCCACTATCATTTTCACTCTAAAAGAAAACTCAAGAGAGCAAACGAAGAAGAAGGGGGATGAAGAGGATGAGAGCTAGCCATAATACAAATGAGCTAAGTATATGTGAGTATGAGAGAAAAATGGCTTCATATATTTTTCAACCATCAAATAAAATATCATAATTTTTTTTTTCAATAAACAAATGAAGGTCATCCCTCTCTATATGCCCTCAATCATACCTAAAGCCATCTCACTCTCCACCTCATTTCCAATTGATTTTCTAAAAAGAAAATCAATAATGCGGTGTCCTTCTTCTAGTAGTATTCCATATAAATACGGAATACAACCCGGTATACGTATCGAAATATATATACGCCTATATGTATAAAAATACGAATATCCAAGAGAGAGAAAATGAATAGCGAACAATAATACCAGAATATATATATATATATATATATATATATAAATTATTAAATCAAAACTTGATTCAATAATCCAGCTTAATTCTAAGCCGGCTAGTATTATCAACCGTCCGATTAAAATCAGTGTAGCCAGTACACGTATTAAATTGGACCCCTGCACATATCAATATACGACCTCTATATAATATCGCCTGAACCGGAAAAACTTTCTATGTGGGACTCTAAAGACTTGACAATACGCTGACAGTGATTTACTGGATAAATCCAAAATCATAAGCACATCAGCGGCACTAGCAGTACGTAACGCCAACATAGATATCTGCCGAAAGGGAGGTCGACAATCAAGTCCGTCCATACCCTACTGAGCCTTAATGTGACAATCTTCTTACAGTCCGGTCACTTCATCTAAGAGTATCGCATACCGGATGTAGGGGTGGATAACGCCAGACCCTTAATAACCCGATAAGTCATGACGGAGTCAAGCTCATCAACAACCAAGAAACTATTGAACTCCTATAAGTAAATTGAAAGTTCCTAGTGCCCCCGCCGTTAACCCGCGGCCAATGCGGAATATGAAAACGAAAATTTTAATGGCACTAAAAACTTATACACAAGAATCTAAACTAAACACCTAAACTAGCAAACACAAAAGGATCGAAATCACAACCTTTGTAGCGTCTTCATTTGCTCCAATTGTGTTGGACTCTAGTATTCTCTCAATAGCTCCGGATCGCGCTTGCAAGCCGGTCTTCCTTCGCCGAAGATGATCCACCTGAGGGAATCAAGTTCAAGCTTCAACTTCATCAATGAAGTAACTAAAGATCCTAGGTTGCTAATCTAGGATACTTAGTAATGTGTGTGAATGTTCAAGCATTTTTCTTTCTCTTTATCTTCATGATTCTCAACTCATGAGAGTGTTGAAGATGAAGAAGAAGGAGGAGGAGCCATGGAAGAGAGAGAAGCTAAATGGTGGAATGAAATAAAACTTCCTCACCAATTCAAGCATGCAACCTTTTCTTTTGATAAAAGAATTTTCTAATTTAAAATTACAACCATACTTAAATAGTAAATGCAAATGAATTTATAATTCATTTGCCCATACCCTCCACCATTTCTCTTTTCCACCTCATTTCATAATTTCTTTAAAATAAAATCCTAGAATTGAGTTGTCCTTCTTCTAGAAGTATTCTTGTATGAATACAAGAATACGTCTCCGCAAATACATGCCTGTATTCGTATCAAAATACGAATAGCTAAGAGATAGAAAAATATAATGAACATAATACTAGAATATACATATCGAAATATATATATATATATATATATATAAATTATTAAATCAAAATTTGATTTAATAATCTGGTTTAATTCTAAGCCGGCTAGTATTATCATCCGCCTGATTGAAGTCCGCGTGGCTAACACACATACCTAATCGAAACCCTGCATGTATCAATATACGGCCACTGCATCATTTCTCCTGAACCGGGAAAACCCTCTGTGTGGGACTCTAAAGACTCGTCAATACGATGGCAGTAGATTTAACCACAAGCACGTCAGCGGCATTAACTGTACGTAATGGCCATCCAGGTATTGAGCGAAAGGAAGACCGACGAGCAAACTTATCCGTACCCCTACCGAGTCTATTTGTGACAATCTTTATACAGTCCGGTCTCTTCGTCTGAGATAATCGCATACCGGGTCTAGGGGGTGGATAACGTCAGACCCCTACTAACCTGATAAGTCATGCCGGTCTGAAGCTCATCACCCACTGAGAAACTACTGATATCATATCAGTAAATCTTATCCACCTTATACAAGAATTTCTGGTGATGGCTGACCTAACACAGCGCGGCATCGATTCCCAATATCGGGAGAGATGAATCCCTGACGATTGTTCACTGTCTCCATATGGCTCGAGACTGTACCAAACTAAAACCTGTTTGCATGACTCCTTTGAGCCATGGTAGGGTAGTAATCTAAGTACAGTGTGAACTCACACGAGATAAATGAATATCTCATGTCAATAGACTAGCCTGTACACATGCCACAAGAGAACTTCCATCTGATGATAAGTATAATACCATCTAGAAGTTCTCGGTGAGTCTGTTCGGTGTAATCACCTCCAGTGAGCACCTGTATACTATCTTAGGTGACTCAACACCAATGGCTTGTGAGACCAGCCACCGTCCCTCGTCGGGATTTTGAAAAGTATACACTAGTCTACTCCGGAGTATCGATACCCAGTCTCGATACTCTCTCGACTAGGGACATTTAAGGATGTTCTTATGGACCACCCAGCTCCCACGTATATGATCGCCATCATAATGCTGGTAGTCAAGCAATAATCCTATGGGCTTTATCAAAACGTATATACATAATAATAAAGACAAACCAGATAGCATACTATCATCTCGAGTAAAACTGTTCTACCTGTATAGGTCTTCGTTCAATTATCATAACGCCTACTTGAAATTACAATAATTGCCTTGAAGGCACTATATCCAACAATCTCCCACATACACTTAAGGCCAATTATTGCGGTTTCGTATACTCACAGCTCGTGTGCTACCGAATACCCAATTTCTCTAGTAGCCAGTTTCTCACAATTCGTTTTGAGAAACTTACGTGTTCGAGAAATAGCCTCAGTGAGTGGATCCGCTCCAATGCTTTTATCTTTATCTCTCTATATCTCAATTTCGTGGAGAACGACTATTCCCGAAATGAGCGTTACCTGTCTTAGAACTTGTCTGGATATCTGATGGGACCTTATTCATAACATAAACGCCAAATCCAACAAGTTTCTTAGACTGTATCCATTGCTGATGTAATCAGCACCCAACGCCATGACCATCTCAGTATCCTGTTTGGAAACGTATCCAACATACTGCACCTCAAAAGAGGAAAAACTATTAACTCTGACAACCACTTTGTCATCCAGGTTACCTTGGAAGCCTAAACCGGTAACCGCCTCCTGCAGGAGGCTGCCATTACCATACACTAAGAGCATCCTCTTATGTTCTTTACTGCTTCCTTTTGTTTCTCTAGGATTGGATTAATATCCGCTTACTACAACAAGTGCAAAAAAGCAACATCTGGTATGGTATATGACATCGCATGATTGACTCAATTGCCTAAGCAAGTGATATGTCATTCATGCCAGTCCCTCTCCTCATCAGTCTAGAAGACATCTCTTTAGAGAGGGAGACTCCATCACCTACAGGTAGACTACCACGCCAGAAGTCGTCCATTCTAAACTACTTTCGAATGGTGTCCAGGTACCCTGATTGGGACACTTCCCAAATCTAGATCTAAGACCATATATCTAGTTACCAGAATCCTTGATATATTGTCCATATCCTATGTGGAAAAACATATGTGGCAACCACAATATCACCGATCGTCGTATAGGAACATCACTTCTTATCAGGAGTACGTCATCCAAATACCAGGACATCACTCCCTACTACCTTCTTATCAGGTCCATCTATTGTTCCAATGAAGTCAAACTCTATGACTGTCACATCAAAATAGATGATCTATCTCCGTTATACTTTCTGTATTATATAAATAGACATAAGCTATTGGCCCACCACGCTTCTGCTGCTCCCACTGACTACAACAACCTTCTGGCAGAGTCATATACACGTGCTTTTATAAAATTAATTTAGAACGACATTATAGTCATCCACCTGCTAGATCTCATAGTCTAGGACAGCAGTGGTGGTAAGCTTGGGTCATCAAAACCTTCTTGTTACCGTCTTTGAGGAGACCGAAATACTTTTCGGATGGCTGAGATTACCCACTAAATCTGCGGAGTGGATAATGGATTGTTGAATCCAATTGCATTCTTAGGTTCTACCAAATTTTCAGTAACCGTTTGTGGTTCCGGAATTACTTCTAGTTCTATCATACCCCCACTAATATTTTCTGAAAAGAATTCATTTTATAAAAAAGTGGCGAGTCAAGAACAAATCAACTTTTGATCTTGAAATGGTAGAAGTTAAACCCTTTCTAAAAGCTTGGAATAATCCACAAACTGCTATTACTGAGCGTGCCATGAGTTTGTCCAGATTCAGCTTTTAAACAGAAACCAGATAACTCCATATCTTAATATCCTCAAGATGTGTAACCATTTTATGTCCACATAGAATAATAGGCACTAATTTAGATGGAACCATATTCAATTGTTATGAGACTATCTCCGGTGCATATCCCATATGGAAAAAGGCCATGCAATATCACTCATCAAGGAGCGCAACCACGGATGAGTAACCTGAGAGAGAAGCAAGTTCTAAAATATTACTATGATGGAATACCTAGCATAAGTATCTTATTTTTCGATCACCTCGAAGAATCTTGAGACTTCCAACGCATTATTCTCTATTTTATTCTTATACCTATAACTTCTCAAAATTTGGACTTTGTATTTCAACGAAATAAGTGTCTAAAACAAGAGAATTCATAAGTAAACGGAATATAGTACAAGTACCAACCTCTTGTCCTAATGGATATCGGACAACATACATTACAATGTATAAGTCCTTAGAGTATACTAACTCAAATTCCGTGTGTTGTAAATTGAAAACTGTATTTTGGTTAAAAATATTTATACCGTTATTCAATGCACCTTACCTTACCCTTAACTGATAAAGATGTAACATTTCAGAAAATAGAAGATATTATTTTTGGAATTTAAATAATAAAATAATAAATTTCACGGATATTATGCGAGTATAGATTTGAGTTTTCGTAGATTGGTAAAATTATATACCTATACTTTGGAAAATAATTGGGATTAAAAATGAATTATCATTTATGAAAGCATTTATTTGATTTGGGCATTTTATAAATTAGTATATAATTATTTACATACAAATTTAATGTTAAACTTAATTAGTATTTTCCTAATCGTGCACTAAACCATGTTTTATTTTGTTAACCATGTTTGTGTTGTCACGCCCCGCTTCCCAAAATACGTAAATACGACGTGTGACAGAGCCAACTATGCTACCTATGGCTAGGAATAATCCCTCTATAGTCACATTATGGCTGTCAATCGGATATCAAGAACAATAAATAAAATCTAACTAACACATGTCCATCTGCCACGGTAAATAAAAGTCAAGAAATGCATATAGCGGAAACGAATCAAGATCCAATAAAAATAATATCTGAGTCAAGTCCGTTATGGGATCAAATCGATAAAATAAAACTGCGGAAATAAAATAAACTAAAACATCTCTAATACTAAACATCTAGTTCCTCATTTTTTGGCTTGCTTGCTAAAATACTCCTGATCTGCCTGCAACAAAGTCAGAGGAACTGGGTCATGCAAAACTCAGACGTCAGTGCGTCATAAATATCAAAATAATAGTAATAATTGGGATAGGATGCTATGATTAGACATGAGTATAAATAATAAACACAGGTGTAAAACAGTGAGCTATATATATGTGATGTGTATCCTAAACTCTGTGCTTCTAGGTTATCTATTCTACAGATCTTTGAAATCAATTAAATGGAATCGTCGATGTAACTCAATAGTATCCTGTGCGTTCCCGGGACCACGGTCAAGACTCTCGGGGCTGAATCTGAGACGTGCCGCTAAGCAGTAAAACATGTATCATGTACAGATGAATGACGTCAGCAGCATCATTCTGGGGCTGGCCGAAGCTCGTATCGACCGATCAGTATCTGGAAATATCTAACTATTGAGTTACAAGTCAGATTTCATTATTGATTTCCCCCTTTCCCCCCAGGTTTTGTGTTCAAGTCAGGTATTGATGATATGAATCTAATGCCAATACAGGATCAAGCAGGTACAAGTCTTGTCTATGTAGACAACAAGTCACGTCCGTCAGGACAATAAATCAGGATTGTTGGCATTAGTGGATGATCCAAGCAACAGGTCTGGTAATGTCTCGTGTACATGTCAGGCAATATATATATAATAGTATCCTGTGCGTTCCCGGGACCACGGTCAAGACTCTCGGGGCTGAATCTGAGACGTGCCGCTAAGCAGTAAAACATGTATCATGTACAGATGAATGACGTCAGCAGCATCATTCTGGGGCTGGCCGAAGCTCGTATCGACCGATCAGTATCTGGAAATATCTAACTATTGAGTTACAAGTCAGATTTCATTATTGATTTCCCCCTTTCCCCCCAGGTTTTGTGTTCAAGTCAGGTATTGATGATATGAATCTAATGCCAATACAGGATCAAGCAGGTACAAGTCTTGTCTATGTAGACAACAAGTCACGTCCGTCAGGACAATAAATCAGGATTGTTGGCATTAGTGGATGATCCAAGCAACAGGTCTGGTAATGTCTCGTGTACATGTCAGGCAATATATATATACACACCAAAATAGATACTAAAATGTAAAACTGTAGCCAATATCGAAACACGATAAACACAACTAATGCCAGGATGTATATGTATCTATCTGTAATAACCGTTTTACGTCTGTTACCAGGTATATGGCAATCTAGATAAAATACTGAACTGATATAGTATTATAATAATATTGTGATGATCCGGCATACAACTAGATAAAACCATTATTGGTACGGATACAGACTGATAATATAAACTGTAAATCGACAATATTTGCTAAATATTAAAACACATGTACTATAGTTAAACATATAAATATCGATATAAATAAAGTAGCATGTTGCAAGTTTAAAACTTTCCTGATTGAAATCTTACGACGAATATAGGGATATCACGTTCCGAAAATCGAATAACGTCACGATGCAAAACTCACATACGTAAGACTTGACCTGACTGAGCAACTGTGTGGCGTGGTAACTGGGTTAGACGACGGTGACCGGGTCTTATCATTACGTGCGCAACTCCGGCGAACTAGTCGGAAAAGAGAAGAAAAGAAGAAGAAGAATAGATGGACTGTTGGGGTTGCCAGGGTTCAGGGTTAGCGAGGGGAAGAAGAGGAGAGAGAGAGAGATAATCAGTGAGGAGGTATCAAGACGAGGCCGACGGTGAGGGAGGGAGGTTGAAAGTGGGTTAAAGGTGATCAGGAAAGAGAATAAGAAGGTGAAGAAGGTGTGGTGGTGGTGGTGTGTGGGTGCTCTGGTGTTTCCAATGAGAAGGGGAGGGTGATGGAGGTGGTCGGGTCCCGGTGAGGTCAACGACGAGGGGGTGATAGACTCTGGCGTCGGGGTATCGGCATGGTGAGACCTCAGGAAATGAGATGATGGCGAGGTGACGGGGAAGAGATGAAGACGAGGAAATGGGGACGACGACGGGAGGGGGCGGTGACGGCATGGGTTAGGGTTCGTCGTGAGAGGGATGAAGGCGGGGAGAGAGAAAGAGAGAGAGTTGATAATAAATTATATATTATTATCTATATATATTATATATAAGGAGAGAGAGAAGGGTAGGGACGGAGAGAGAGATAGAGAGTAATTATAATAATAAATTTATTTATATAATTTATATATATATATATATATATAACAATTTATATATATATATAGTTAAAGGAAAATATAAAATATATATATTATAGGATTTTGCAGATAATACCGGATCTCTCCAAATATTACCTGTATCCCTTTAAAAATATAGTTTTTCAATATAAAGAGCATACGTAAGAACTTTAACCATAATATAATATTCTGTAGTTAAACACATACACCACCAATAAAAATCTACGTAAATATACGCAGCGATCCAATTATTTGTGTCACGACCCAAAATTTGACACGTTGTTCACACCATAATATTGTATTATTATATTCCCCATTCTTATTCTTTTTACAAATAAACAGGTGCTTTTGACGCATGTCTGCTGCATATTACAGGTTACAGGTTCTTGGAGCGAAAACAGTGAAAAAGACAAAAGACTACTCAAAAAAGGGGACTTTGACCAACAAATAGAAGGATCTTAATCAAGCCTACATAAAAGATCAGTACAAGGCAACGCAAGGTCCAAGATTACAAAGCAAACGGTTAAAAGTCCACTGCAATTGTTCACTGGAGATCTGGAACCAATGTAGAAGCCCAAATGAAAAAAGAACCAAAGAATCAGAATACTAAAAAGACCCAGAAGAATCCCACAAAAGATCAGAATATGAACCGATCAATGGGCCGCGGAACCGCGGCCCAAACCTTACCCAGGCCGCGGTTCCGCGGCCATAATGCGCAGTAAAGAGTTGAAATTTTTACCATATTTTGTAAAATCTTTGACCGGTCTTTCTAGAGGGCTATTTTTGTAAAAGCAGATATGCGAATCAAATGTAACCTAGGGTTTCCTATCCTCTATAAATAGGAACTCTAAAGAATGTATTTTCTTATGCCTCCTTTTAATAATAAATTCAGATATTTTTATGGAGAGCATCGGTGTTTTCTTTTCAATTCATGAATTCATATCTGACAATCCCGCGTTGATGATTGGAGAGATGCATCTGTAGGTAGATTTAATTCCTTGCTCTAGTTTAGATTTCAATTCTTTGCCCTAGGTAGATTAAATTTCTTGCCGTAGATAAATTGCTTAGAGTTAGCTTTGGGGAAGGATTTTGAGAGATGAGATCTCTCATCCCTTTCTTACCCATAATATATTTTCAATAGGACTCCATGCATACACGCACACACCGCGCCCTACGGCACCCTATCCCTCGAGGTAGCGGTGATACCGTAGTATAAAAGCCCGGTTGCGCGCGTTTTCCATGGAGGTTAGGGTAAGGATCTCTAAAGGAAGGACAAGAACCTAGAGGAAGGAACACCTTCCCGAATAGATCTAATCCCCTTTATTGATAATTACCATAACTTCTCATAGATCTTCATTCGGGTATAGAAAGCGTTGAGATTTACCTGCATTTCCAAACCATCTCTAAACCTAACCCTAACAAGACTAGATCTAGATAATCTTAGATAGATAGATTTAGATTTTTAGATTTAATAATCAATCCGAACACCCTTCGGAATTAACTCGTAAGCGCGACTAGGAGATTCAAAAAATCCCTGTGGACCGACCCGTACTCACCGGCTAGCTATCAAGCGACGCCGTTCTTGATTGCGGTTAGTAGATAGTTTTCGAGATAAATCAAATGGCGCCGTTGCCGGGGATGGCGTGTTATTTCTTTTTTGCAATTTCGGGTTAATCAAAATTAAAAAATCATAAAAATCTGAAGAAATCCAAAAAAATATATAAATATATTATCTGTTATTTTGGAAAGGGTACTTTGTTGTTTGAATTTTGCAGGATCTATATACAAATTCGGATATGGAAATCTATAGAAAGCTGAACAGAAAAAAACAGATCGGAACAACAGAAGATCACAACAACCGAGGAACAGAAGAAATTTGGAGGACCGAGTCAACAAGAAGAATCGCGGTGTTCAAAAAAAAACAAAAAACCGAAGCTACCATTCCGGCCGCGGAACAGCCGCTCGACCCAGCTTCTGGCCGCGGAACCGCCGCGCCCTGGTCGGTTCAGGGCGTGAAAAAAAAAGCTCTGTAAGTTTCTCTGTTCCTCCTCTGCAAAAATTTCCATATATTTTCTGAAAAATTCCTGCAAGATTTTGTGCGCTTTAAAAATCTTTCGCCTTCCAAATAACAATCTTGTGCAGGATTTGTGCGCCTCGTTTAAAATAGAAAGTGATTGCAAGTAATCTTTTTTGTTGCATATCTTTTCTCGAATATCTTTTTGCAGCAATTTTTTTTCAAATAAAGATTCTTTGTGACATGCTTAAAATAATAACTGATTGCAAGTAATATTTTTCGGTTGCATATCTTTAATTAAAAATCTTTTTGCAACAATTTTTAAATAAAGAAAAAGAAAAAGGAAAATTAGTATTAGAAAACTTGTAAACTTTTGCCGCAAATAAATCCTTGCACCAACCAACCTTCTTTCTTTTCCCCTTCTTCTAACATGGGTACCTCACATAATAAATCACTTGCCGAACTTTGGTATCCCGAACCTAATTTTGCGTCGTATGTCAATTTGTTCGGTCAATTTAAAGACGATCCCTCCTTGCCAAAAATATCTTTGAAAGATCAAATAGAGGCGTCTAGGAGAAACAGTTTGACTTTTCAACCCACTTTGTGTCAACCAAGTCAACCTTTCCCACCTCCATATGTTGATACTTCTTTTTCAAGTCCTTCTGTCACTCCTAAGCCGATGTCCATTGCTGAGCATATTACTCAATCTCGCAGTCGATCTTTCACCCCTCTCCACTCATCTAGTTCTAGGGATCCACACGACTATTCACCTTTTTATCCATATGTTGACCCTACCCCTGTCCAATCACCCACTTCCTACCAGTCCTACCCGACCTTCCCACCTTCATTAGACACTGCTTCTACACAGCCTGTTGGGAGTTTTGCATATCCACGCAGTTTCGAATCTTTTACCGAAACCCCCTTACCACCCAAGTCTAGTTTGGAAGAGTCGTTGGAGACGTATATCGCAGCAACAAACAAAATGGTTAGGAATGTGGAAGCGTCCGTGGCCGCCCTTATGCAACCTGCTGAACCGGTAGCTAGTTTTCCGCTAGCTCCAAATTTTTCAATGTATGAGGAGGAAGTTGGACAGAGTGAGAATGAGAGAGGATTTCCAAATCAAACCTACCCATATCCAATTGAATCCAACAACTCCAATTTTCAAACATGTATCCAAAATGATGAGTTGTGTGATTTTGTAGTGTTTGATTTGCCAAATTGTGAAGAACCCCTTTCGAGTGAAACCGCACTTAATCCTTTCGATCTTTACACCTCCACTCTAGAACCTAAATCGATAAATATCCATACTTTTGATGAGGTGTCTAAGAAAATTGATTTTCACTTGATTGAGGATATAGACGCCGGGAATATTTCGGATGATGAACCAGTAGATTTAATTGAAATTTTATGTTCAATTCATCATCCCGAGTCATTAAAGGTTTTTCCCGAACTTCATTTGCGTCTTGATTTTGATGATAATGGCATGGAAGAGTTGAATATTGAAGAGAATTATAAGGATCGTATTGAGGAGAGTTTTGAGGACCATATTGAGGTTGAACCATTTCTGTTTGATGTATCTGATTTTCCAATTCAGCCTCCTGAACCTTTAATTGTTATATCACCCTCCCTCCTTTCCATCGTTCCGACCACGCTTGAAGACTGTGAGTTTGAAAATTTTTCCTTTAAATCTGATACTGTTCTCACAGATGATAACACTTACGAGTGTTTCACTTTTTCGGACGATGTTGATGACTCACTGCCCAAGTTTGAGTCCTTTACATTTTCAGATGAGTTAGTTGAACCATCAAACTCGGTTGCTTACAGTAGTTTCGAACCATTGATGGAATCTTTCAAGTTCGATACAGATTACTTAGGTGAGAGTACAACTATCCCTCAATCACTCCCTTTCGTCCTTCCTATTGTTCCGACCGTGCAAGTGACCGTTACGCTTTCATCTCAAATACCAAGTTCGGCGTACCCATGTTTTCTTGCGAATCTTGAGGGATTTGATCCCATTTCTCGACGGGTTGATAGGTTAGCGCAATCGCTTTTAACACATCGGTCATCACAAATTGCGCTAATTTATTCACTCGATTTACACCCTCAAGATCGCGCGACCCTTCTTTCTCCTTTCCGCCATTCTGCTCCTCCACCGAGACCATATTCTACCATTCTTCTTTTCACACGGTCTCGCGTGTTTCTCATTTCTTTCTTCTACACCCCATTATTTCACTAACTTAGCCATTACCATGATAAGATTTTTGAATGGTTGGTGCTAATCTTTGGCTTGTGTAAGGCCAAGCTTAAGTTTGGGGGGAACCTTGTTGTATATATGTATATATATATATATATATATTTGTTTTCTTTTTCTATAAAAAATAAAAAATAAAAAATTCAAAAAAATAATTTTTTTTATAAATAAATAAACAGGGGAGTGCCGGCATTTTGACCCTTTTGGTGTAGCATGACAGTGAGGACACTGTCAAGTTCAAGTTTGGGGGTATGCTCGGTACGTCTTCTTCCTTCGCATTCATTTATACATATTTTTGCATTTTGCATACTTATTTGAAAACCCATAAAAATTAAAAATTTCAAAAATTATAAAAATTATTGTATTCAATTTTGGTCTAATTGACTTAAGTTTGACAGATAGGTTAACTAGCTAGGAACAACTAGATCTTTGACGTAGTAAATTAAAATTCCTAAAGATAACCTTCCTTAAAGTTTAGCGGTAGAAAATATATGTCTTTGTAGTTTATTTAGAAATAGGCAAATTTTGAGTTCAGTTCTTGGGCTAAGTCGAAACAAAGGAAAAGTATTGATGTTCTTATTAGAGTATAAGTTTGAAAAATAGTTCCTAGCTTAAGTTTAGATTCTGAAAATGTATACCCTACAATTTGCACAATCACGCACCTTGAAACTTGGAATAGTAGAGGAGACCTTGAAGTGCTCTTGTCTGAAGTCCTTAGTACGAAGAAAATAAATAAAAAAAATACAAGTGTGAATAAAGAATAAAAAAAAATGAACACTGGTTTTTGTGATTACTTAAGTATGCAAAAATAGAAAAATATTTAGCGAGGATGCTTCATCACCTAGTGCCTTAGAGCAACTGGTTTGGGAGTCACTGCTAAAAAGCCTTGGGTGTTGCAAGACTAGGAATTACGCTTTAAAGTGCAAACGCATCTTGTAATCGGTCGTTGGTACCTCAAGAAGTATTAACGGTCGCATGAAGGATGTGTAAGCAAAATTCAATTAAAAATTCACCAACTAATTAGTACTTTAGACAACGGACAAGGGTATGATTGCTTGATTTGAATTTCCAAGTGTGGGGGTGATTTATACACACACGTAGGGGTATGTGATTGGGATTTAGATAAGAGAGAGGATTGAAGAATAGAACTTATATCTTTAGTAGAATTGATAAAAATTCCTAAGTGGAGATGGAACCCTAGAAGGAAAACTTAAGAGATGCCGAAAGCTAAGTAAGTCTATAGAACATATATAATCTTAAATTAGATGATGAGGAAGTGTGAAGAATATGGGTGGATAATTTGCGGGTCGATGATAATAGAATTCTTAGTTAGAAAACCTAATTGGAGAATAAAAGTCGAAAAAGCCAAATTGATAGGATTTTGTGGGTGTAATCCGCTGAAAACCCTCAGGAGACAACACTCCTCCTACTAGGGACACCTAGAGGTTTAACGGCTTGTTGCACGAGCTCAGTGCAATCGCGTTTCCCTGCCAAAGTGCGGTTAGGATTTTAGTGAATAAAAATAAGTTTGCTCGAGGACGAGCAAAAGATAAGTTTGAGGGGATTTGTTCACACCATAATATTGTATTATTATATTACCCATTCTTATTCTTTTTACAAATAAACAGGTGCTTTTGACGCATGTCTGCTACATATTACAGGTTACAGGTTCTTGGAGCGAAAACAGTGAAAAAGACAAAAGACTACTCAAAAAAGGGGACTTTGACCAACAAATAGAAGGATCTTAATCAAGCCTACACAAAAGATCAGTACAAGGCAACGCAAGGTCCAAGATTACAAAGCAAACGGTTAAAAGTCCACTGCAATTGTTCACTGGAGATCTGGAACCATTGTAGAAGCCCAAATGAAAAAAGAACCAAAGAATCAGAATACTAAAAAGACCCAGAAGAATCCCACAAAAGATTAGAATATGAACCGATCAATGGGCCGCGGAACCGCGGCCCAAACCTTACCCAGGACGCGGTTCCGCGGCCATAATGCGCAGTAAAGAGTTGAAATTTTTACCATATTTTGTAAAATCTTTGACCGGTCTTTCTAGAGGGCTATTTTTGTAAAAGCAGATATGCGAATCAAATGTAACCTAGGGTTTCCTATCCTCTATAAATAGGAACTCTAAAGAATGTATTTTCTTATGCCTCCTTTTAATAATAAATTCAGATCTCTTTATGGAGAGCATCGGTGTTTTCTTTTCAATTCATGAATTCAGATCTGACAACCCTGCGTTGATGATTGGAGAGATGCATCAGTAAGTAGATTTAATTCCTTGCTCTAGTTTAGATTTCAATTCTTTGCCCTAGGTAGATTTAATTTCTTGCCGTAGATAAATTGCTTAGAGTTAGCTTTGGGGAAGGCTTTTGAGAGATGAGATCTCTCATCCCTTTCTTACCCATAATATATTTTCAATAGGACTCCATGCATACACGCACACACCGCGCCCTACGGCACCCTATCCCTCGAGGTAGCGGTGACACCGTAGTATAAAAGCCCGGTTATGCGTGTTTTCCATGGAGGTTAGGGTAAGGATCTCTAAATGAAGGACAAGAACCTAGAGGAAGGAACACCTTCCCGAATGGATCTAATCCCCTTTATTGATAATTACCATAACTCCTCATAGATCTTCATTCGGGTATAGAAAGCGTTGAGATTTACCTGCATCTCCAAACCATCTCTAAACCTAACTCTAACAAGACTGGATCTAGATAATCTTAGATAGATAGATTTAGATTTTTAGATTTAATAATCAATCCGAACACCCTTCGGAATTAACTCGTAAGCGCGACTAGGAGATTCACAAAATCCCTGTGGACCGACCCGTACTCACCGGCTAGCTATCAAGCGACGCCGTTCTTGATTGCGGTTAATAGATAGTTTTCGAGATAAACCACACGTGACCGGCACTTAAACCACGAAACGTCTATACGCGTAACACAATTTTAGTAAGCCGAAACCCAGAAATCTAAATCATCAAAAGTAGTTAGCGATGAAAACATTGTTAAAAACATGTGGAAATCTCAAGTAAAAATCTTTAAAGTTTAAATTTATTTTCTTAAAAATTTCGGCAGCACCTCCTTTGTAAAAACTAGCCCCGAAACGGGTACAAACATAAGATATAAGTAAAGCAACATATGATATAAATAAAGCATCCCCAAACGGGAGCAAATCACGCCCAAAGGCGGAACAACCACCACAAGTATATATACGACGCCGTAGCGAAGAAATGGATAATATAAGTGAAAAACATTATAAAAGATAAAACTGCATAATAAAAGCCGGCTCACACGAGCTCGACACCCAGAGTCACAAAATAATATACAATATCGTCCTCACATCTCGTCTCTAAGTCAATTCATGAAGTGGTAGATGGAGAGTACTAGATACAATAAGGTGTAAAATGAATACAAACGGATAACCGCAAAACTTACCTATAGCAAAATGGCTCACAGCCAACCGTAGCGGTATCCACTGCAAAAAGATACAATGATGTAGCCATGCCGCGACTACTCTGAGGGTCAACCTGCAAAACACTGTAGCACAACGGGGGTAAGTTGCCAACTCGTGAATAGTAAGTAACATCATACAGGTAATCGCAAGTATGCACGTACTGCGATACTCTATCACATGCAATCTGATAGTATCAATATACTAATATGAATATGCAATAATCATGAAAGGTACTCTATCTGGTACTACAAATACATGAAGCAATGCATATCAATGAATGCTGAGTATGGGATAAAGCATATCATCATCACGAATCATCATCGTGGA
Source organism: Agapanthus africanus (assembly GCA_030015575.1). Lineage (NCBI taxonomy): Eukaryota > Viridiplantae > Streptophyta > Magnoliopsida > Asparagales > Amaryllidaceae > Agapanthus > Agapanthus africanus. Next base: position 515,882,011 of record JASDDO010000031.1, on the reverse strand, counting down.
AAAACTCGGTGTCCATCAACGACACCCCAAATCCCAATACCTGAGGCGCCGTCACTGTAACCGGCCCTCATATCCTGTAAATCTCATGGAACCTGAGCGCCCAACATCGGCACTCGAAAACATCATGAAATATTCGTGTTCATCATCGACACGCAAATCCACATATATCGGGCTCCGTCAGTCCGGATCGGCCCATGGGCTCCGTCTTTCCGGATCGGCCCTCAGGCTCCGGCAATACGGGTTGGCCCATATCCATCTCTCGACTCCGGTCGGTATCCTCCGGATAACCGCTAGGTCCAACCAATCATCGGTAGATAGTAGTCCCTCTGCCAGGCTCATCGTCTACTGCGCGACATCCCTTTCTTATCCCGGGGTACCATACCGGGTCCACCATAAACCCGCAAACGGATCATCCAGCTCCTCGAATCGGGTTTCTATCATACGTCTCAGAACCGAGAAAAAGCATGGTGGACGCACTGAAATATCATATCAAGAGAACCGGGTTTTCAAAACAATGCATATTTTCTTGAAATAATACTATAGTTCTCAAATCCATAAATCACATGAAATCTGTATCTCAATGCGTAAATCCATGCAATATGATATATGCAACATAAAACCGTAATATGAGCATATCAAGGGAAAACCGCTCTTTTAAATGAATTCAGTTTTTTTAAATATATCACGCGGTTCCCAATTTCTCCAAAATCCAATCCAACATCATATAAAGGTGTACATGTAGCTATAGCAAGTATGGGTGTATACATGTAAGTTTGTAAGCACGATGTATTTCATATGCGCAATAGAATAATAATCCATGTGTCAATATCAATAACAATTACAATGCAGCATATGTGTATAGGTTGTGAGTGTCATGGCAATTACCGACGGTGTGGGTGTAGCATACAATTTAGTGCTCGTGCAACATGAACCGTCAGTAATGGTGCAGTGTCCACTAAGTACTAAGTCAAGGCACAACAAGTAATGGTATGTAATGATACTCATGCACAATCAACATATATGAATGTAAACATGCGACTATAATATCCTATCAAGCCCTGACGCATAACGCCATATGGGCGATTTCCCCGTAGATGTTAAATCTACTCACCGGTGATCTCGAGCTAAGTAAATCCGACCACCTGCTTTCCTTTCTTCGCAGCGTCCAAATTCCCCGCATGCGATCCTATTAACACAAAACACAATAATGTGTGGATTTAGCAAACTACGTAATAATAACGAACACAACGCCAATTTAACGAATCGGTCCCCTCAAGCTATAAAAGGGTTCGCTTAGCGGCTAACGTGTGTAGCGACATCATCAAAACAACCCCACGACAGCAAGCTACCCGGAACTCTTAAACTACGTCGGATCAATCGTATCGCATTTTTACCGAAACACCTATCGCATTTTTACCGAAACACCTAAAATTAGCTAAGTGGTCCCAGATTTTGCTAAACAAACAATTTATGAAAGTTGCAAGTTCCATGAGCCTACACACAACTCCAGAGATCCTACGACCAAAACACAATCCCTCAGTCACCAGTCTGGCCGCAATTTGCGGCCAGAATCAATAAAATTGCGGCCAAGATATATGGGAATGGACTCAGGTTTTTAGGGTAGTTTCTAGGTCTCTAAACTAGGTCTCTGTGATGGCAACTTCTCCAAAAATTTCCTGGTTTGATAGCAGATTCACCCGAGACACAATTCCATACCAAAATACGACTTTTGTATAAAAACTAAACTTTAAGTGTTCTAAACTGAAACTAATTAGCAACACAACATTAAAAAGACCTAATTAACAGTAGAGAGCACTGTTTTACCAAACTTGCTCAAAACCCTAGTTTTCCATGCTCCAAGTCATCTCCATGGGTTTTAGGTCAAGTTTAGTGAAGGTTTTTTGTGAGATGTGTGACGATTAGTGAGGATTGTGAGGATTTATTGAAGAACAAGTGAAAGGTTTCAGTTTGAGGAGTTGGAGAATGAGAGAAAGAAAGTGAGGTGAGAATAATTGTGTGAGAAATAATAGAAAGAGTGAGAGGAGTGTATGAGGGTAAGCATGCCTCTCCCTCTCTCCTCATTAAATATTAAGCATGCTTTGTCTCCCCATGCCTTAGCCTCATCATTCCCTCTCTTCACTAACTCAAAATTAAAAGAAAACTCTTATTACTAATTAACCCAACACAACATGTCATGTTACAAAATATTATGGTTAACATGCACAAGTTATGTGCATTTATCAAAATAATATTAAAATATTAATTTAAAATAATAAAATATATTAAAATATTTATCGGTTAACTTTTCATTAACTACCCGCATTATCGCTTAACTAACACTAATATTCTAAGGTGTTACAATCTTCCCCCTTAAAGAAATTCGTCCCCGAATTTAAAAATCTTACTATGCGTACCTTCAAAGAGATGAAGGAATTTCTTCCGCATCTCGCTCTCGGCCTCTTAAGTGACCTCTTCACCATTCGGGCTATGCCAAAGAACCTTCACAGATGGAAAGACCTTTGACCGAAGTTTCTTCACCTGCCGATCTAATATAACTACCGGCTGCTCGGTGAACGAAATATCACGCTCTAGCTGAACGGTCTGGTGTTGAATCATGTGAGAAGGATCATGAAAGTATTTGCGAAGCATTGATATATGGAATACGGGGTGGACATCCGGAAAGTAGGGCGGAAGAGCCAAACGATAGGCAACGGTACCAACTCGCTCAAGGATTTCAAAAGGACTTACAAATCTGGAACTAAGCTTCCCTTTCTTCCCAAATCTCATCACGCCCTTCATCAGAGAAATCCGTAGGAATACATGATCCCCCACTGCAAACTCGAGTCTGCAACGACGACGGTTGGCATAAGACTTCTGTCTGCACTGGGCTGCTCTCATCCTATCCTGAATCAACTGGATCTTCTCCGTAGTCTCTTGAACTAGCTGGGGTCCTAAAATCTTGCTCTCGCTGAGTTCGGTCCAACAGACTGGCGATCGACACTTTCTACCATACAAAGCCTCAAAGGGTGTCATCTGAATCGTCTCCTGATAACTGTTATTGTAGGAGAACTCTATCAATGGCAAGTGACGATCCCAACTGCCACCAAAATCAAGCACGCATGCACGAAGCATATCCTCCAGAGTCTGTATAGTCCGCTCTGACTGACCATCGTTCTGCGGATGGTAAGCGGTGCTAAAGCTCAAACGGGTACCCAAGGCTTCTTGAAGCTTCTGCCAAAGACGGCTAGTGAACTGGATACGATGCATGTGGGAATGCCACCCAATAATATGAAAATGCTTTTGATACGTTTTCTACTCAAGATCGTTTTTATATTAGTGAACTTGAGAATGGGGATGGAATTCCTATGGAGAATGATTGGCAAAATGCTAGAAGATTGTGCACATTTCTAAGAAGTTTTTTTGAACTTACCAATTTCATGTCGGGTTCTTCCTATGTTACAAGTAACGGATTTTTCCCCAAAATTTCTGTTGTTGCAAGTGATTTGATCAAGCATCAAGCAAGTAATGACATTGAGTTGAGCCTGATGGCAAAGAAAATGAAGGAGAAGTATGATAAATATTGGGGGAATTGGGAAAAAATAAACTTCTTGATTTACATCGCGGTTATTCTTGACCCTCGTGAAAAAATGGGTTATATAGAGTTTGCTATCCAAGATTTATATTCAAATGACAATTATGTTGATAAAATTCAAATGGTGAAAAATACGTTATTTGCTTTGTTCAATGAATATCAAAAGAAATATGATGGCATATCTCAATCTAGTGGTGCTACGATTCCAAATGTTGAAATAGAAGGAGAAGATTTGAGATCTCGTTATAAAAGGATGAAAGCGGCAAGAGAAGGTGGTGATTCAAAATCGGAATTGGAGAAATATTTAAGTGAATCACTTGAAAGAGATACTCCAAAGTATGATGTATTGAATTATTGGAAAAATGCACGTTCAAGATTTCCTATTCTTTCAAGAATGGCTCGCGACGTGTTAGTCGTTCCTATCTTTACGGTAGCTTCGGAGTCTACATTTAGCACAAGCGGATGAGTTCTTGATACATTTCGAAGCTCATTGACTCCACGAATTGTGCAAACTCTTATATGCACGGAAGATTGGCTTCGGGCTATGATGGGCTCGAAAATGAAAATGAATATCGAGGAGGATTTGGAACATCTAGAGACATTAGAAGTTGGTAAGAATTTAGAAATTAAAGCTTCAAGTCTTTATATTTTATAGCATTTCATAATATATATTGTTATTTTTATGTCATATTAAAATTTAATTCTTTTTTATATTTCAGAGTTTGATAAATTATCTATCGACTATGACTGATCTTTGAATTGTTGATTGTTGGGGTTCCAACTGAATCCGCCAAGGTAAGTTTCTCAAGACTCCCTATGTTTTGTGAATGCAATATGACCATTCTCTTCAATCCGCCAAGGTAAGCTTCAACTAGTTTCTTTGCGTGCTCAGTGTTCAGTGTTGGATACTTTTGTTTCTCTTTTGGAACACCGTTATGGTTGCAAGCTATATATTTGTGGTGCATGGGTGGCAAAACAGCTGCTGCATATGACTTCATGCCTAAAATCATAAACCATGTTATTTCATTTCATTTTCTATTATTAGTTTTGCAGTCTTTGTGGTGCATGGGTGGTAAAACAGCTGCTGCATATGACTTCATGCCTAAAATAATAATAAAAAATCTATGTGCCATAAGATTTTATTATTGGAAGATGATGTCTTCTGTTTCTCTCTTCTATGATAGCAAATGAATATATATTTGCATTCAGAATCAAGTTCAACAACAAATGCTGTGAACTTTTTTTTGGAAATCTTAAGAATAACTTTCAAACACTGAATCTTAATTTTTTACAACTGTGAATCTTAATATTTTTTTGTTTTGCATCCAAGCATGAATGAAGATAAGGTCGTTTGACTCCGAGCGGACCGAGCCTGCAAAATGAGAGAAGAAATTAGCATTAGCGAGACAATGCCTTTAAAGATTTTTAATTAGCTACTTGATTATTAAGTTTAAAATGTATGATGTATTGAATTTATATTTGGTATGGTTATATCATGTAGAATATTGAATTCAAGTATTTTTCTTCTCGTTTATGTCATCATATATTGATATTAAAGGTGATTTATATTTTATGTTGATATGATATATGATAGATTGATTTAAGGTCTTTTCTTTTTATTAATTTGTTATGATATATTCAATTTTATTATTATCTGTCGGATTTATTAAAAGCCCAAAAATCTATTTGGCCCCAACCGAAAAACCGACCGGACCGAACCGAATCGGTTCGGTTCGGTTCAAATTCGGTTTGCGTTAATTTTCGGTTCGGTTCGGTTCATTAATATAACATGTTTTGTTTGGTTCAAAAAATTTGGTAAAAAACCGAACCGAACCGACCCATGCTCAGCCCTAGTATTGGGGGTGAGGTCGCGCTGTGTCTAGGAGAGCCATTACACGAAGTCCTTGGCCAAGGCAGGAGATTTACTGGAAGGTATTCCAGTAATATCTCAGGGTGTTCTGGGCTACACTCCGACACGACTTGTACCACTATTGGGGGTCTGACTTTTACCAACCCCCTAGGCCTGCCATGCGATGCTCATAGACGAACGGACCAGACTGTACGGATATTGTCACTGACAGGCTCAGTAGGGTGTCAGGATGAGTTCGCTCACATACGTCCCTTTTGGTCAATACCTGGTGGCCCGTTACGTATGGTTAATACCTCTGACGTGCTAGTGGTTAAATCCACAGCCAAAGTATTGACGAGTCTTTAGAGTCCCCCACAGACAGTTTCTCAAGTTTCGGGTGAAACGCTGTAGAAGCCGTATGGAGATATGGCAGGGTTCGATCTTATACGTGAGGTATTGTACGGATCATGATCGGACGGATAATACTAGCGGGCTTTGATTTAAGCCGGATCCTAGTATTGTACAGTGTAGATTTTGTCTCATTGCATTTGTATTCGGTCGGAATACAAATGCGAGTATGTATATACAGTCGCGGGGTTTTCCTGTAATTTATTACGGGATCAGTTTTTTGAAGTTGCCAGTTTACATTCCGTTTCGGCCAGTTTTCCTTTGTTCCTTCATGGCCGGATTTTTGTGATGGGAGGGGTTTATTTGCAAGTGTGCAAATTATCAAATATGGAGGGTTCTTTGTGGCATTTGGATTATGATGGTTCAAGCATCTTATGATGCTTTTCTTGTTCTCATTATTGTTTGCATTTATGAGATAGGATTGGATTTGAAATGAGTGTGACAAATATTCCTCAATATCATCACATTTGTTATGATCACCTCTTGCTTTTACTACACTCACCTCCCTTCATTACTTTTGCTCTCTCCTCTTCATTCTTATGATGAGGCCGGCCACTTTAGAGGGGGAGATTGATTTTGGTGTGAGAAATATTTTTGGCATCTCATTTTCATTCATGCTAAAAAGAGAGTCCCATTTCAAAGTTCATTTCTTTCTTCACCTCCATCACATGGCAACTTCATACCCGCTAGAGACAAACTATTCTACACTAGCCTACAGTATTCTTGGACACGTCGACTCGCCAACTTCGTGCCTGAGTTGCCTCGGTCCAGAGGTAGGAGCCCGTAAAAGAACCCGGCGATGTGGTGCCCGTTCCGACGAGGAAATGAAGACCGGAGATTCCGCGAGGAGATCGGAGTGGAGACCGAAGACCGAAGGACACGGATCGCTCGGTTTAACTTTCTACCCATCTTCTAGTTTGCTAGCATTAGGTTAATGGCCCGATCCGGGTATTACGTCCGCAATAGCGCCGGTTTCTTGTTAAAGAAAAGTTTTTTGTTTTCCGCATTTTGGCCTCGTTTAGACGGCCGGGGCGCTGCCGTGGTCCAACATCCTGCATACCGGCCTCTAGCCTAGTAGTACAATCAAGCGAAGGTGGATCAACATGCTCCTGAACAACGGGCATACCGCCCTGGTCAGTCCTCGTCTCAGACGAGCCAACTGTGACCTCGGCTCTCACGGCCACTCTCTGCGCCCTCGTAGTCTTCGGCGGCATAATAGCTGGAAATGAAAACATGATTCGATAAGAACACGGAAATCGAATCACAAGGATGTATATAACCACGAAAGGAATTTCAACCAACAAGTCATAAGGTCACTTAGGCGGAGAACCGTATCGTAAGTATGTTGCGGAACATACACACGCTACGTCACTCTGCTTAAGCTACCTACTCTATCATACCAAGGTCATCCCACACTCCGAAAGGTAAAACCTAGCGCTCTGATACCAATTTTGTCACAACCCAAAATTTGGCACGTGACCGGCACTTAAACCATAAAACGTCTACAGGCGTAACGCAATTTAAGTAAGACGAAACCCAGAAATCTAAACCATCAATAGTAGTAAGCGATGAAAACATTGTTAAAAACATATGGAAATCTCAAGTAAAAATCTTTAAAGTTTAAATTTATTTTCTTAAAAATTTCGGCAGCACCTCCTTTGTATAAACTAGCCTCGAAACGGGTACAAACATAAGATATAAGTAAAGCAACATATGATATAAATAAAGCATCCCCAAATGGGAGCAAATCACGCCCAAAGGAGGAACAACCACCACAAGCATATAAACGACGCCATAGCGAAGAAATGGACAATATAAGTGAAAAACAGCATAAAAAATAAAACTGCATAATAAAAGCCGGCTCACACGAGCTCGACACCCAGAGTCACAAAATAATATACAACATCGTCCTCACATCTCGTCTCTAAGTCAATACATGAAGTGGTAGATGGAGAGTACTAGATACAATAAGGTGCACAATGAATACAAACGGATAATCGCAAAACCCACCTATAGCAAAACGGCTCACAGCCAACCGTAGCGGTATCCATTGCAAAATGATACAATGATGTAGCCCTGTCGCGACTACTCTGAGGGTCAACCTGTAAAACACTGTGGCACAACGGGGGTGAGTTGCCAACTCATGAATAGTAAGTAACATCATACAGGTGATCGCAGGTATGCACGTACTGCGATACTCTATCACATGCAATCTGATGGTATCAATATACTAATATGGATATGCAACAATCATGAAAGGTACTCTATCAGGTACTATAAATACATGGAGCAATGCATATCAATGAATGCTGAGTATGGGATAAAACATATCATCATCACGAATCATCATCGTGGAAAAACCCGGTGTCCATCAACGACACCCCAAATCCCAATACCTCAGGCGCCGTCACTCTAACCGGCCCTCATATCCTGTAAATCTCATGGAACCCGAGTGCCTAACATCGGCACTCGAAAACATCATGAAATACTCGTGCCCATCATCGACACGCAAATCCACATATATCAGGCTCCGTCAGTTCGGATAGGCCCACGGGCTTCGTCTGTCCGGATCGGCCCTCGGGCTCTGGCAGTACGGGTCGGCCCATATCTATCTCTCGACTCCGGTCGGTTTTCTCCGGATAACCACTAGGTCCAACCAATCACTGATAGGTAGTAGTCCTTCTTCCAGGATCATCGTCTACTGCGCAACATCCCTTTCTTGCCCCGGGATACCATACCGGGTCCACCATGAACCCGCAAACGGATCATCCAGCTCCTCGAATCGGGTTTCTATCACACGTCTCAGAACCGAGAAAACGCATGGTGGACGCACTGAAATATCATATCAAAAGAACCAGGTTTTCAAAACAATGCATACTTTCTTAAAATAATACCACGGTTCTCAAATCCATAAATCACATGAAATCCGTATGTCAATGCGTAAATCCATGCAATATGATATGAGCAACATAAAACCGTAATATGAGCATATCAAGGGAAAACCGCTCTTTTAAATAAATCCAGTTTTTTTTAAATATATCATGCGGTTCCCAATTTCTCCAAAATCCAATCCAACATCATATAAAGGTGTATATGTAGCTATAGCAAGTATGGGTGTATACATGTAAGTATGTAAGCACGATGTATTTCATATGCGCAATAGAACAATAATCCATGTGTCAATATCAATAACAATTACAATACAGCATATGTGTATAGGTTGTGAGTGTCATGGCAATTACCGACGATGTGGGTGTAGCATACAATTTAGTGCTCGTGCAACATGAAACGTCAGTAATGGTGCAGTGTCCACTAGGTACTAAGTCAAGGCACAACAAGTAATGGTATGCAATGATGCTCATGCACAATCAACGTATATGAATGTAAACATGCAGCTATAATATCTTATCAAGCCCTGACGCATAACGCCATACGGGCGATTTTCCCGTAGATGTTAAATCTACTCACCGGTGATCTCGAGCTAAGTAAATCCGACCACCTGCTTGCCTTTCTTCGCAGTGTCCAAATTCCCCGCCTGCGATCCTATTAACACAAAACACAATAATGCGCGGATTTAGCAAACTACGTAATAATAACGAACACAACGCCAATTTAACGAATCGGTCCCGTCAAACTACAAAAGGGTTCGCTTAGCGGCTAACGTGTGTAGCGACATCATCAAAACAACCCCACGACAGCAAGCTATCCGGAACTCTTAAACTACGTCGGATCAATCGTATCACATTTTTGCCGAAACGCCTAAAATCAGCTAAGTGGTCCCAGATTTTGCTAAACAAACAATTTATGAAAGTTGCAAGTTCCACAAGCCTACACACAACCCCAGAGATCCCACGACCAAAACACAACCCCTCAGTCACCAGTCTGGCCACAATTTGCGGCCAGAATCAATAAAATTGCGGCCAAGATATATGGGAATAGACTCAGGTTTTTAGGGTAGCTTCTAGGTCTCTAAACCAGGTCTCTGTGATGGCAACTTCTCCAAAAATTTCCTGGTTTGATAGCAGATTCACCCGAGACACAACTCCATACCAAAATACGACTTTTGCACAAAAAACTAAACATTAAGTGTTCTAAACTAAAACTAATTAGCAACACAACATTAAAAGGACCTAATTAACAGTAGAGAGCACTGCCTTACCAAACTTGCTCAAAACCCTAGCTTTCCATGCTCCAAGTCATCTCCATGGGTTTTAGGTCAAGTTTAGTGAAGGATTTTAATGAGATGCGTGAAGATTAGTGAGGATTTGAGGATTTATTGAAGAACAAGCGAAAGGTTTCAATTTGAGGAGTTGGAGAATGAGAGAAAGAAAGTGAGGTGAGAATAATTGTGTGAGAAATAATAGAGAGGGTGAGAGGGGTGTATGAGAGTAAGCATGCATCTCCCTCTCTCCTCATTAAATGTTAACCATGCTTTGTCTCCCCATGCCTTAGCCTCATCATTCCCTCTCATCACCAACTCAAAATTAAAAGAAAACTCTTATTACTAATTAACTCAACACTAAATCTTAAACTTGTACACAACATGTCATGTTACAAAATATTATGGTTAACATGCACAAGTTACGTACAGTTATCAAAATAATATTAAAATATTAATTTAAATTAATAAAATATATTAAAATATTTATCGGTTAACTTTTTATTAAAAACCAGCATTATCGCTTAATTAACGCTAATCGCATTCTAAGGTGTTACAATTTGTCTAACTCTTAGGATATGAACATAATATATAGGTGCAACAACCTGATATGGGGTACTTTGCCATGCAAGGTTAGATAGAAAAAGAATATTATTTGTTTTTATATTGTATTATAAATAGGTATGTGGAGCTTAAAATATATTATATACGTATATTTAATACTTGATTGACATGGATACACTGTACTAGCAAATATTTGATATAACCTCGCATCATACTGGGTTTCAAACATGCGAGTTTGGCCGGATACTAACCACAGCTACTAATCGCATCATTTGCAACCCAATAGCAACAATAGTGAAGAATTTTACCGCAAAATTTGAAATACCAAAATATATAGTATAAATGTATTAGGGTGTTACATTATACCCAACTATAAAAGAATTTCGTCCTCGTAATTCACGGAACAGGGAAAAAGATAAGAAGACATGGATCTAAGAAAAGAGTTTTGGAAACGTCTGTTGGATCTCGTCTTCATGTTCCCAAGAAGATTTTCCGTGCGGACGATTTCCCCATGAAATGAGTACTAGTGGGATGACTTTATTCTTGAGGACCTTTTCTAGTCGATTTACAATAGCCATTGGTTGCTCTTCATACGTTAAATCTTCCCTTACTATCAGTTCCGAGTAATTTAGGACGTGCGTCTCATCTCTAACATACTTGCGGAGTTGAGATACATGAAACACGTCATGAACACCTGCCAAGGATGGTGGTAAAGCCAATCGATATGCTACCTCTCCAACACGCTTGATAATACCGAAAGGCCCTACAAATCGAGAACTAAGCTTGCCTCGAATACCAAATCAGATTACTCCTTTAGTCGGGGATATCTTCAAGAACACAAGATCACCAATCGCGAACTCCAGAGGTCTTCCTTCAGTATCAGCCCAACTTTTCTGACGATCCTGGGCCACCTTCATATGATTTCAGATCATGTTAACTTTCTCCACCATTCACACAATAATATCCGGTCCCAATAATATTATTTCTACAGCATTGTCCCAATAGACAGGCGAGCGACACGTATGACCGTATAATACTTCGAATGGAGCCATCTGTATAGTTTCCTAAAATCTGTTATTGTATGAAAACTCCATCAAGTGCAAATGATCCTTCCATGAACCATTGAAGTCTAACGTGCATGCCCTCAACATATCTTCAAGAGTTTGGATCGTTCTTTCAGATTGGCTATCTGTCTCAGAATGATAGGCTGTGCTAAACTTCAAACGAGTTCCCAAACTTTCCTGTAGACTCCTCAAAAAGTGTGATAGAAACCGAGTATCACGATCGGAAACGATGCTCACGGGTACTCCACGCAATCTCACAATCGCCTGCATGTACCGCTCTGCCAAAGCCTCCATCGACTAACTAACACGAAACGGTATAAAATAAGCTGTCTTGGTCAATCAATCAAAAATCACCCAGACAGCGTTATTGCCCTTTGGACTCCGTGGAAAAGCAGTCACGAAATCCATGGTTATATATTCCCACTTCTATTAAGGAATCAGAAGTGGTTGCAACAAACCAGCTACCCTTTGATGTTCAGCCTTGACTTGCTGACACACCAAGCATTTCGATACGTAGCGAGCAATCTCCCTTTTCATGCTTTCCCACCAGAAATGTTGTCGCAGATCTCTATAAATCTTTGTGCCTCCCGGATGTACTGAATACGGGGAACTATGAGCTTCCTTCATGTAACAATTGGAAAATTTAGAAATAAATAAAATTAATTAATTAAATAATAAAATGTTAAATTAAAAAGTTATTAAAACCAAATAAGACAATTTCATAAGATGTATGTAAAACAAATTAAATTAAAATTTTAGTATGCAACATAAATAAAATATAAGGGTTTTAATGTGAATTTTAGTTTCATTTTAATAAAAGGATGTTTTGTAATAACATAAGTTGTGAAGGGTTTCTATGTAAAGTTTAGGAATTTGTGCAAATGGGAATTGATTAAGGGTGTAAGTGAAAAAGAGGTAAATTATGTTTTGGTTCAGAATTTTATCTTAAGATAAATCAAAATGGAAAGATAATGCATTGCCACCACCTTCTTACATGCACAACTCACACCCCACACCTCCTCCTTGCATGAGGATGGCACATCTAAGTCTTTGACACCTCCTCCTACCACCCCACTCTTCCTATCATCACATATATCATGTGTTCAGATCAATTAGCTAGTTTAAAATATGAAATTTTAAAGAAAGAAAAAGGAAAACAAGAACAAACATAGAAGAACAAGAGAAAGGAGAAGAGCTAAGTCTAGGATTTCCTCATCATCAAGCTAGGACTAGGAGCTTGTGCATCTTGGAGGGTGTTCTTCCAGCAAATTACTTGAAGGTAAAATCCTTAATCACAGTAGGAATTTAGATTCTGTAACTAGTTGGAATTTAGATTCTGTAACTTGTTCAAATTTAAATGAAAATTTTCTATAATATCGTATTTTAGTCAAAACTAGACTATGTTTGAATCTACTGTAGTTTAGAGTAAAATTTACTTAACTAAACAGGTTCTTAATGATGTATGTTGAACCTAGAGCAAACCATAGGAGCACGAACCAAAGGGCTCGGTTTTAGGCCGGCGACCAATAGGCAAATTCCGACGTCGCCGGACTTTGGTGGAAGTTTGGTGTTTTGGCTTGTTGGGTAGGTTTCTGTGTAGAATTTTGGTCATTTTGGTATTGTTTAATCAAGTTAGTTTAACTGTATATAAAATTTGAAGGCTAATATCGGAAAAGGTATCTAAAACCCAAAATACGACACGGTTAAAACATATCGCGATCTGTTTCCGGTCGCTATGCAGAGATGGGTTAAATTTCAGTGAGGTTAAGTGTTAGATAGCTTGAAATAGTCGTATACAATATAACTAGTACGTAGGAACGTGTGTTTTGATATTCACCGTGTCGGAGTAGCCGTTTCCTTATACAAGTTAATTTTTCGATGATAGATTCAAATACGGGAACTTAGGAGGCCACAAGGAAAGGAAAGGGATTGCCGATTTCTGAATAGTTTACGACGTATTCCGGTGAGTAGACTAAATATCTACCGGGGAATTTTGTGAAGATGGCATGTTACGCCCGTAGTTAGAATTAAATTCAAGTTTTGCTTTTGTATGTTAACTATATCATATGCATGCTAAAATCTACATATATATCTTCAGGATTAATATTGTTAGAACACTGCACCATTATCGACGAGTTATGTTGCACATGCACATATCTACATGTTACACTACACCTCGTCGGTATTAACATGTCACTGCACATTTAGAAATTATCTTGTTAAAAATGATTCTTATCATACTTAAATATATATAGTCGTAGAAATTAGCATATATGATATCATATTTCATATTCAAGTATTAGTAGTTGATATAAGAGGCAATTGTATTATTGAGGATTTATGGTTTTAAGTTTTCATATACTATTACGAAAAATCAATGATTTTCTTGAGTTAGTGTCACGCCCACCATGAGTTGTCGATTTTATGATTTGGTTTTTATTCCGAACCGAGTTGGGGGTCATACGGTTGCGGATTTACAATTTTTATCCAGACTGAGTCGGGGGGCATACAGTTGGATACATGGTGGACCCGGTCGCGACCGAAGGGCAGGATAGCCGCACTTTAGGCGGGGATCCTAAAGAGGTTACTCGATTCCGGAGACAGTTATGAACACGGCGGATATCTAGATGATGCCGACCGGTATTATTGATTACAGGATCGTTCGTGGAATGATGCCTGAGAGAGACAGAAGATTTGTGTCGATGTTGGACACGAAAAGAAAAACTTTATTTGGAAATAAGTGATGAGATTTCAGTTTTGGTTTATATGATTAGTAGTACAAATTCAAGTTTCGCATATGCTATCATGTATCATACTTACCCATTGCATTTAGTTATAGTCGTCATATTTACACTATTAGCCGTTATATGTTAGTTATATTCACTGAGTTGGCAACTCACCCTCGTTGTGCCACAGTTCCTTGCAGGGGTAGAGTGGACGGTTAGCAGCAGTCCAGATCCACTTTTTGCAGCTTTTATCGTATCTTTTGTTAGGTGGGTTACATATGTAGTAACCTTCTCTTTTAGTATTGTATTTTGTATCTTGAAAATCTCCATCAGACCTTGCACTATGACTTAGAACGAGAGATGATTATATGTATATTATTTGATAGGTGAGATCGTTGTTATGTTAGTGGATATTTCTTTTATTCATGTCTGTGATTCTATTGGTCTCATATAAGTTGTAAAATTTTATTCCGCTGTTGTTATTGTTGATCCCAACCAGGGATGCAACCAAACTTAACACCTTATACTTGTTTTATATTTTAATTACATAAAAACTGTGATTTTTACTTAAAAACTGTGATTTTTACTTAAAAACTAAATTTTTATAAAAATTCCGCAAAAGGGGTTTTTGGATCTTGGTTTTTGGCTTACTCGGGTTGTGTAGATATCTTTAGATATTATACAATCTAAGTGCCGGTACATCCAAACTTTGGGTCGTGACAAAGTTGGTATCAAAGTTTAGGATTAACCTTACGGAGTCGAGTAGTGAGTTAAGATAAGTTGACGTGAGTCCGTGATTTAGGATGACCTTTGGTTTGATGGAGCAGGTGAATTAGGATGAGTGCAGTACCGTACATATGTTCCACGGCATATTTACGTTACCTTACTCAGCCTAACTAACCTTACGATGTATATCTTGATCTATTCTTCCTTTGACTTTTTGTTATTGATTGTTCCTATTCGTAAGCCTTATCAACTCTCGTTTCTTGTTCCAGTTGCTATGGCTACGCGAGCTAGGCGAGCCGCAACCAGAGATGCAGCTAGGACGAGTCTGCCTGTGACGGCAACTGCTACACCGGACGTTCCGGCGGTGCATGAGCATGTTGATCCTCCTCTTCCAGATCGTATGACTAGGATAGAGGGGGGCATGTTAGGATTGCAACGAGTGGTAGGACAGTTAGCTGAGGCCACTCGAGTACAGAGACAGGATCCGACACCGACTATGGCAGAGTCCGATGTACAGCCCACGCAGACGGTCGCACTGGTAGAAACGAGAGTGATGGAGGTATCGCTTCCACAGTTTTTGAGGTTGAGACTTCCGGTATTTACAGGGACCGATGTAGCGGAGGATCCTCAATCCTTCCTTGATAGGATGGCAATGATTGGCAGATCATTGCGATGTTCTGATGCGAGGTCAGTTGAGCTGACTAGCTTTCGTTTGGAGGGACTTGCATAGGAGTGGTGTGAGTCGATGGAGAGAGGACGAGCTGCTGGTCTTCCTCCGATGTCATGGACTGAGTTTTTCGTGGTCTTTCTTGCCAGATTTCTTCCACAGAGTGTGAGGGACGCCAGAGCTAGCAGTTTTGAAGCGTTGCAGAAATTTGCGAGTATTTCGGTGGCAGATTATGAACTACGATTCACCCAGTTATCATGCTATGCTCCATACTTAGTTCCTACGGAGGAGCATCGGGTGAAGAGGTTCATAAGGAGTCTGGATACGCAGTTGTTTCTGGCTATAGGCTCCCAGCATTTTGATACGTATGCGCAGGTCATGGATGCAGCGATGCGAGTGGAGGAGCGTTTGAGCGAGGCAGTGATCGTTCCGGAGCTAAAGAGGATTAGACCTGTGGGGTCGATGACTAGGCAGTTGGCAGAGGTAGGGGCAGGTACACTCCAGGCCGTAGTTTCGGACGAGGTTGGACCCAGGGCCAGATGTTCAGTTCATACCCCGATGATCAGAGAACCCCATTTACATGTTATAGTTGCGGACTTCCAGGACATATGGCTAAAGAATGTACATGCCATGGCGGGATTGTTACTCCACCGGCTGCGTTACCCTCTCTACCTTCTAAGCCAATGGCTTTACTTCCTCCCCTAGTTGGCACTACGCGCCAGACAGTTGCACCACGAGGTCGAGGCTTTGCAGGACGCTCTCAGAGAGGTCGAGGAGATAGAGGTAGAGGACAACAGGATGCGGGCAGGGGCCAGGCACGGGTTTTTGCACTGACTCCACAGGATGCCCAGGCATCAAATGCAGTTGTGATAGGTAATCTTATAGTATGTTCTTTAGAAGCCCATATCTTATTTGATCCTGGTTCTACACATTCTTACGTATCTTCACGCTTTGCTCTTTCTTTGGGAAAAGAGTCGTCGTTGTTAGAGTTACCGTTAGTGGTAATTACTCCGGTGGGAGATTCTTTTATAGCTCGACACGTATTCAGGTCATGTTCTGTACGTATTAGTGATAGAGATTCGCTCATTGATCTGATTCTCCTGGATATGTTAGATTTCGATATACTTCTCGGTATGGATTGGTTGGCCGCTTGTCATGCCTATGTAGATTGTCGGGGGAAAGCGGTTAGATTTTGTTTTCCAGGTGAACCGGTTTTTGTTGTGCAGGGGGACTGTAATATAAGTCCTGCCAACATGATTTCTGCTCTTTGTGCGGGACGACTCTTGAAGAAGGGTTGTCATGGGTTCTTGGCATTTGTTCAGGACTTAGGAGTCGCTGAGATTCCATTGGACCGGGTTCCGATCGCACGAGAATTTCCGGAGGTGTTTCCTGCTGAGTTACCAGGATTACCGCCCGATCGCGATATTGAATTTTGCATTGACTTGATTCCAGGTGCGGGGCCTATTTCTATACCAACCTATCGGATGGCCCCGACGGAGTTGAAGGAACTCTAAAGTCAGTTGCAAGAGTTGTTAGATAGAGGACTTGTGCGTCCTAGTGTATCGCCGTGGGGAGCTCCTGTCTTATTTGTAAAGAAGAAGGGCGATAGTATGAGACTGTGCATCGACTACCGACAGCTGAATCGCGTCACTGTGCGAAATAGGTATCCCTTACCTCGTATCGATGACTTGTTCGATCAGTTACAGGGAGCTGGTTACTTCTCGAAGATTGATCTGCGATCAGGGTACCACCAGTTGAAAGTTCGGAAGGATGGCATTCCGAAGACTGCTTTTCGTACCCGATATGAGCACTATGAATTTCTGGTGATGTCGTTCGGACTCACCAATGCCCCAATAGCGTTTATGGATATGATGAACCGCATTTTCAGGCCTTTCCTTGATCAGTTTATCATTGTATTCATAGATGATATCCTTGTTTATTCCCGAAATCGGGAGGAGCACGAGCAACATTTGCGTATCACGTTGCAGACCTTGAAGGAGCATCAACTGTTTGCAATATTCTCCAAGTGTGCTTTCTGGATAGATAGTGTGGATTTCTTGGGTCACGTAGTTACGAGAGAGGGTATACGTATGGACCAAAAGAAGATCGAAGCAGTGCAGCACTGGCCCAGACCTGTGTCAGTTACAGAGATTCGCAATTTCTTAGGTCTGGCAGGTTATTACCGACGCTTTGTGCAGGATTTCTCTCGAATCGATGCACCGCTGACCGGGCTGACTAGGAAGGAGGTTCCATTTCTGTGGACAGATGCATGCGAGCAGAGTTTCCAGCAGTTGAAGACTCGCTTGACGATTGCACCTGTATTATCGTTACCTTCTGGGTCAGGTGGCTTTGTTGTGTATTGTGATGCCTCTAGAGTGGGTTTAGGTTGTGTGTTGATGCAGCACGACAGGGTGGTGGCTTATGCTTCTCGACAGTTGAAGAGGCACGAGCAGAACTACCCCACTCATGATTTGGAGATGGCTGCTGTAGTTTTCGCACTGAAGATTTGGAGACATTACTTGTATGGAATGTCATGCCAAATCTTCATAGATCATAAGAGTTTGAAGTATATTTTTCAGCAGAAGGATCTGAACCGAAGGCAGCGGAGATGGATGGAACTTGTAAAGGATTACGATTGTGAGATCTTGTATCATCCAGGCAAAGCGAATGTTGTAGCAGATGTCGGAGGCCTGGAGGTAGCTTATCTCATTTACGCATCTTGCAGAGACAGTCTTCTACAGACCGTCAGATTTTATGTGATGGTCGTATACAGTTTGAGTTCACCTCGACAGAAGGACAATTAGCACATGTTCGCATCCGACCTCAGTTATTGGATTGTATTCGAGAGATATAGCCTGCAGATGCTCGTATGACAGAGATTATGGGTCAGGTTAGGCAGGGCAGAGAGTCAGAGTTCGTGATTGATGACCGTGGAGTATTACATTTTGGGACTCGTCTTTGTATACCAGATTCAGATGTGTTGAGGCGTGAGATCTTAGAGGAAGCCGACCGATCAGCATATAGTGTTCATCCTGGTTCCATCAAGATGTATCATGACTTGAAGGAGGTTTATTGGTGGGAAGGAATGAAGAGGGATGTTGCGGAGTTTGTATCGAGATGACTGACTTGTCAGCAAGTCAAAACTGAGCACCAGAGGCCGGCAGGAGAGTTGCAGCCCTTGCCCATTCCGGAGTGGAAATGGGATCAGATTTCTATGGATTTCATTATGGGTCTACCCAGGACTAACAGAGGGTATGATTCCATTTGGGTGATTGTAGATAGATTAACAAAGGCAGCTCACTTTATTCCGGTGAAGACGACGTATGGGTTTGCACGGTATGCTCAGATTTATATCGACGAAATTGTACGATTGCATGGAGTTCCGACGTGCATAGTATCCGATAGGGGTACCCAGTTTACCAGCTGGCTATAGCAGAAACTTGAAGAAGCTCTTGGCACACGATTGAGCTTTAGCACGGCTTTTCACCCACAGATAAATGGTCAGTCGGAGCGGACCATTCAGACACTAGAGGATATGCTTCGGGCTTGTAGCCTTGATTTCGGGGGTAGTTGGGATCGTCACTTACCTTTGATAGAAGTTTCATACAACAACAGTTTTCAGGAGACGATCCAGATGGCACCCTTTGAAGCTTTGTATAGGAGGAAATGTCGATCACCCGTTTGCTGGACGGAACTGAGCGAGAGTAGCATCTTGGGACCGCAGATAGTACATAAGACTACAGAGAAGATTCAATTGATACGGGATAGAATGAGGGTAGCCCAGTGCAGACAGAAATCATATGCAGATCGATGACGTCGTAGACTCGAGTTTCAGGTGGGAGATCATGTGTTCCTTCGAGTGTCTCCGATGAAAGGTGTGATGCGTTTCGGGAAGAAGGGAAAGCTCAGCCCCAGATATGTCGGACCTTATGAGATTCTGGAGAGACTGGATGCTGTAGCTTATCGTTTAGCACTTCCAGCAAGTTTTCCCGATGTGCATCCGGTGTTTCACGTTTCGATACTTCGCAAGTATCTTCACGATCCTTCTCACGCGATCCAGCATTAGACCTTACAGTTTGAGCCGGATTTATTCTACACAGTGCAGCCAGTCGCTATTCTAGAAAGGCAGGTAAAGAAACTAAGATCGAGGGTACTTCCATCTGTAAAGGTTCTTTGGCAAGAAAAGAATCGCGAAGAGATTACATGGGAGACCGAGGATGCGATGCGGAAGAAATTTCCACATCTTTTCGAAGGTATATCTAGTTAATTTTTAAATTCGGGGATCGAATTTTCTTAAGGGGGGAATATTGTAACATTCAGAAAATTTAGAAATAAATAAAATTAATTAATTAAATAATAAAATGTTAAATTAAAAAGTTATTAAAACCAAATAAGACAATTTCATAAGATGTATGTTGATTGAAAGAATTAAAGTTAACCGCAATCAAGACGGTGTCGCTATGCAGCTAGCCGGTTGAGCACGGGTCGATCCACAGGGAGATGGTTGTATGTCCTTTCTTGTCTTAGACGAGTCAATAAAGAATTTGTACGAGTTTGTTCAATCTAACCTATGTGTATTATTTGCAAGTATAAAGTTGTTAAGAAAAAGATACGAGATTGTAAGCTAAAGAAATCCGTACTCAAAACCTTTGAGCCGAGTCTTGACCAATTGAAGCTAGAGAAATCGGCAACAACGTGGATTAGGGGATTTAAGCGCGGTACTCGTGGAATACGGCTTATTTACCCTTGTCCTTTCGTTCTTGTCTCTTGCTTTCGCCTCCGGCCAAACCGAACGCAACCGGTCGCGGTTAGGGATCACCGTTACCTTGTTAGGGTAGGGTGCCTAACGGAGCGCTTGCGTATGGTTTGGGCGGAGTTCAATGGAAAATAACGGGAAAAGGAAATGAGAAAGAAAATCTTAACTTACAATACCGTATTTATTCTTAACAACGATAATTACAACCATTCACAAAAACGAACCAAAAAGAGAGAACAAAAAGAAAAGAACAAAGAAAAGAAAAGATTACAAGCAAGTAATTAAAGTGCATGGAATTAAATTGCAAGAAAGTAAAGCAAGGTAATAAAAAGCAAGTAATAAATAAGCAATAAAAAGAACAAGAAACTAGAACTCAAGACAAGCATGGGATCAATAGCCAACCCTTAAACTTGCAAGCTCAATCAAGAGGTTGCAAGATCAAGAGAAGGGTAAAGAACTCATGTGAAGTGAAGAACCAATTCCATAAGAAAATACGACCCTTAACCTTTCAAGCTCAATGAAGAGGTTGAATGATCAAGAGAAAGCAAGAATCTCAAGGGGAAGTTAAACAAAAGAGAATGATACAAAAACCCTCATCTTCATTGATCATCCACTCAATACTCTCACTACATTTTCATGGAAGAAAGATGAAGAAGAAGAAGAAGAAGAACTACACTAAAACCTACAAAAGAGGAACAAAGAATTGACCCCTTGGTTTGGCTCAGTTCTGGGGTATTTATAGGAAGGGAACTGGAAATCTAGGGCAAGAATCTGCCCCTAAATGAATGTACCAAAATGCCCCCAAAAAACGACAGAAAGAGGAGTCAACATGGCCGCGGTTCCGCGGCCTAGACCCCCTATTGGCCGCGGAACCGCGGCCATATGGTGGAGTTGGGTCGTGGGATTTTGGGTGATTTCCTGGTTTGTTGTTGTCTGCTGTATGGTATATGATTTTTCTCAGAAACTCTTCACAATTATTCCAGAATTTTAGTAGAACAAAAAGGTGATGTGGATCTTTTGCCATGATTTCCTCGAGCTCCGCGTAGATTTCTTGGATCTTGTGTTGACATAGAGCTTTGTGCATGACATGACAATCGATTTTCCATCTTGTCCCTTAAACTGGTATGTGACAACACACGGATAGAGAGCGGAGACCCGTGTTTTATCTGTTGTTGGCAGTAATCCGGAATCTGTCGTACTTTTCCATGATATTCACTGTTCAGAGCCGAGAACCTGTATTCTGCAATTAAGTAGCAAACACTGATTAAAAGCACCTGCCTATAAACAAACGAGCGTAAGAATGGGCGGTATAAAATGCAATATTCTGGTATGAACATATGTAAAACAAATTAAATTAAAATTTTAGTATGCAACATAAATAAAATATAAGGGTTTTAATGTGAATTTTAGCTTCATTTTAATAAAAAAGGTGTTTTATAATAACATAAGTTGTGAAGGGTTTCTATGTAAAGTTTAGGAATTTGTGCAAATGGGAATTGATTAAGGGTGTAAGTGAAAAAGAGGTAAATTAGGTTTTGGTTCAGAATTTTATCTTAAGATAAATCAAAATGGAAAGATAATGCATTGCCACCACCTTCTTACATGCACAACCCACACCCCACACCTCCTCTTTGCATGAGGATGGCACATCTAAGTCTTTGACACCTCCTCCTACCACCTCACTCTTCCTATCACCACATATATCATGTGTTCAGATCAATTAGCTAGTTTAAAATATGAAATTTTAAAGAAAGAAAAAGAAAAACAAGAACAAATATAGAAGAACAAGAGAAAGGAGAAGAGCCAAGTCTAGGATTTCCTCATCATCAAGCTAGGACTAGGAGCTTATGCATCTTGGAGGGTGTTCTTCCAGCAAATTACTTGAAGGTAAAATCCTTAATCACAGTAGGAATTTAGATTTTGTAACTAGTTCAAATCGAAATGAAAATTTTCTATAATATCGTATTTTAGTCAAAACTAGGCCCTGTTTGAATCTGCTGTAGTTTAGAGTAAAATTTACTTAACTAAACAGGTTCTTAATGATGTATGTTGAACCTAGAGCAAACCATAGGAGCATGAACCAGAGGACTTGGTTTTGGGCCGGCGACCAATAGGTCAATTCCGGCGTCGCCGGACTTTGGTGGAAGTTTGGTGTTTTGGCTTGTTGGGTAGGTTTCTGTGTAGAATTTTTGTCATTTTGGTATTGTTTAATCAAGTTAGTTTAACTGTATATAAAATCTGAAGGCTAATATCGGAAAAGGTATCTAAAACCCAAAATACGACACGGTTAAAACATATCGCGATCTGTTTCCTGTCGCGATGCAGAGATGGGTTAAATTTCAGTGAGGTTAAGTGTTAGATAGCTTGAAATAGTCGTATACAATATAACTAGTACGTAGGAACGTGTGTTTTCATATTCGCCGTGTCGGAGTAGCTGTTTCCTTATACAAGTTAATTTTTCGATGATAGATTCAAATACGGGAACTTCGGAGGCCACAAGGAAAGGAAAGGGATTGGCGATTTCTGAATAGTTTACGACATATTCCGGTGAGTACATCTACCGGCGAATTTTGTAAAGATGGCGTGTTACGCCCGTAGTTAGAATTAAATTCAAGTTTTGCTTTTGTATGTTAACTATATCATATGCATGCTAAAATCTACATATATATCTTCAGGATTAATATTGTTAGAACACTGCACCATTATCGACGAGTTATGCTGCACATACACATATCTACATGTTATACTACACCTCGTCGGTATTAACATGTCACTGCACACTTAGAAATTATCTTGTTAAAAATGATTCTTATCATACTTAAATATAAATAGTCATAGAAATTAGTATATATGATATCATATTTCATATTCAAGTATTAGTAGTTGATATAAGAGGCAATTGTATTATTGAGGATTTATGGTTTTAAGTTTTCATATACTATTACGAAAAATCAGTGATTTTCTTGAGTTCGTGTCACGTCCACCATGAGTTGTCGATTTTATGATTTGTTTTTATTCCGAACCGAGTTGGGGGTCATATGGTTGCGGATTTACAATTTTTATCCAGACCGAGTCGGGGGGCATACAGTTGGATACATGGTGGACCCGGTCGAGACCGAGGGGCAGGATAGCCGCACTTTAGGCGAGGAGCCTAACGAGGTTACTCGATTCCGGAGACAGTTATGAACACGGCGGATATCTAGATGATACCGACCGGTGTTATTGATTATAGGATCGTTCATGGAATGATGCCTGAGAGAGACAGAAGATTTGTGTCGATGTTGGACACGGAAAGATAAACTTTATTTGGAAATAAGTGATGAGATTTCAGTTTTGGTTTATATGATTAGTAGTTCAAATTCAAGTTTCTCATATGCTATCATTCATCATACTTACCCATATTGCATTTAGTTATAGTCGTCATATTTACACTATTAGCCGTTATATTCACTGAGTTGGCAACTTACCCCCGTTGTGCCACAATTCCTTGCTGGGGTAGAGTGGATGGTTAGCAGCAGTGCAGATCCACTTTTTGCAGCTTTTATCGCATCTTTTGTTAAGTGGGTTACAAATGTAGTAATCTTCTCTTTTGGTATTGTATTTTGTATCTAGAAAATCTCCATCAGACCTTGTACTATGACTTAGAACGAGAGATGATTATATGTATATTATTTGACAGGTGAGATCGTTGTTATGTTAGTGGATATTTCTTTTATTCATATCTGTGATTCTATTGGTCTCATATAAGTTGTAAAATTTTATTCCGCTGTTGTTATTGTTGATCCCAACCAGGGATGCAACCAAACTTAACACCTTATGCTTGTTTTATATTTTAATTACATAAAAACTGTGATTTTTACTTAAAAACTAAATTTTTATAAAAATTCCACAAAAAGGGTTTTTGGATCTTGGTTTTTGGCTTACTCGGGTTGTGTAGATATCTTTAGATATTATACAATCTAAGTGCCGGTCACATCCAAACTTTGGGTCGTGACACTTCATGACTTCTTCACGAACATCTCTTTTAGGCACACACAAATGACTCCTATATCGCAACGAACCATCTTCATGAATTAACAAATCTGTTCAAAGTCCCACTTCTACTTGTTCTCGAAACTTCTGAAATCTTGGATCATGCGACTATGTTGCTTTAATGTTATCGATCAAGATTGACTGTACTTGCAATCGCATCAATTGTCCCGAAGAATTTGGGAGTATAATCTCCAATTCGAATATCTGAAAATCAACTATAATTTCCTTCTGTGCAGTCATTATCCGAATCGCTAGCAACTGACTTAGAGCATTCGGCATTACATTAATTTTTCCCATATGGTATTTTAGATCAAGATCATAGTCAGCCATCAGCTCTAACCATCTACGCTGCCTCATGTTGAGCATTTTCTATGTGAACACATATTTTAGACTTTTGTGATCGGTTAATACTTCTACCCTTTCGTCCAATAAGTAGTGTCTCCAAATTTTCAGAGCAAAAATCACTACTACTAGCTCCAAATCATGAGTTGGGTAGTTCTTCTCATGAGTTTTCAATTGTCTCGACGCATTGGCTATGACATTCCCATGCTACATTAGAACACATCCCAAGCCTTTCCCAGATGCGTCGCTGTGTATAACCAGTCCTCCGGAACCATCTGACACTGTCAAAATAGGAGCGGTGGTCAATCTTTGCTTCAACACTTCAAAGTTGACGCACACATCTCGGTCTATACGAACGGTACTTCCTTTCGTGTGAACTTGGTCAATAGTTCTACTATTCGGGCAAAGTTCTCCACAAACCTTCTATAATATCCGGCAAGCCCAAGAAAACTTCTGATCTCCCCTACATTCTTTGGAATTGGCCAATCATGAACATCTGCAATCTTTTTAGGGTCAACGGAAATTTCATTTTCGGATACAACATGACCTAAGAACTTCACTTCTTCGAGCCAAAACTCGCACTTACTCATTTTAGCATATAACTTTTCTTGTCTCAACATTTGCAGTGCGATCCTTAAGTGTTCTGCATGCTCTTCTTTTCTCCTCGAATAGACCAGAATATCATCAATGAACACCACTACGAACTGATCCAGGTATAGCGAAAAGATTCGGTTCATAAAGTCCATAAATATTGCTGGCGCTTTAGTAACTCCAAATGGCATCACTAAGTACTCGAAATGCCCGTATCGAGTTTGGAACGCCGTCTTGCAAATGTCTTTTGATTTCACCCGAACTTGATGATACCCAAATCGCAAATCCAACTTCGAGAATACCCTTGCGCTACTGAGTTGATCGAATAATTTGCCGATGCGAGAGATTGGGTACTTGTTCTTAATAGTCATCCTATTTAATTCTCGATAGTCGATGCACATCTATCGTGTGCCATCCTTCTTATTGACTAGAAGAACTAGGGCTCCTCATGGTGAACCGTTGCTATGAATCCAACCCTTCTCCAGTAATTCAGTAACTTGTTTCTTTATCTCTTCCAGTTCCACCGGCACCATTAGATAATAGGCCTTTAAAATCAGTGCTGCTCCAGGAATAAGATCAATCACGAACTCCACATCTTGTTTTGGCGGTAAACCCGAGATGTCCTCGAACACATCCATAAAATCCCGAACTACTGCTGGTGCTTCTTTCTTATTTACTTCCATTGACGAAAGAACGGCACTTTTCGGCCTAGCCCTAAATTCGACTGGCCCGACAGATCTACTACCTCCCAAAAATATGAACTCCGGATGTCCGGGAATCTAGGAAATCACTTTCTTTGTCCTACAATCAACGTGATCATGGAAAATGCCAAGAAAATCCGTTCCCAAGACAACATTATAGCTACCAGTATCAATCACCAAGAAATCCGTGAATAACTCCCGTCTGCAAATAACAATCGAGCAACCCTTGCATTCACTGCTGGATATAATTCTCCCATTTCCAGTGTGTATGTCCCAGCAACTAGACATGGCCATGTGTGGAATAGAGTGTGCACTAATAAACTTGGATGACATGAAGAAATGGGATGCACCCGAATCGAATAATGCCAATGCGGGAAAATTATAAACAAGCAGGATACCTGAAACAACATCATCTGACGCCTTGGCCTTCTCGGCCGTCAAGGTGAAGGCCCGTGCTTGATTAGGCCTCTGAATGATCAGCTTCTACCCAAAGGTCTACTTCTGTGGTGGTTTCTGAATATCGTCTCTTGATCGTAGCTTCGAAGGGCAAGCACTGATAGTATGGTCAGCTGATTCACAAACTAAACAAAGTCCGAGCATCCTTCGACAGTCCTTCTGCGTGTATCCGGGTAGATGGAAAAAGTCGTAGATTGCACCCCTTTTCTGATCAGATACAAAAGGCTTCTTCATAGGTATAGTGCCTCACTTGTTTACCGGAATGCTTCTATGTACAGGAGCTCTGTTTGGCGTAAACACCGGCTTTCGCACTTCAACCTCCTGCTGTAGATTACCCTTTGCTTTTACCGATAAACTCTGCTACTCCATGGTTGCCTTGAGAACTTGGGAGAAGGTGGTCAATCCCAGGGATATGATGTGTCTCTGAATCTCCACATCAAGCTACAGATAAACCGCCTTGCCTATCTTCCACATTGGCAACCAAGGGCCCCGCAAATCGACTGAGCTGGGTCCACTCAGCCGCATGTGTATAAACGGATCCGCCATTCTGCTTCAAACTAATGAACTTTTCTTCTATTTTCTCCTGAGCAGACTGTGGAAAGAACTTCTCCAAGAAAATTGGCAAAAAGGTTGCCCACCTGATCGGCTTGGTTAGACGTGTCTCCTCTACGAGCCACCACTCGTGAGCGTAATCTACCAATTGGATGCGTACTATATCCACTCTTTTCTCATCTGGAATCTGCGTGGCAACGAGCAGGTTCTCTGTATCAACTAGTCACTGCTCCACTGGTAATGTCTCCTCCAATCCAGTAAATGTGGATGGACCGAGCTTTCTAAAGTCTGCCACGGCGCCGTCATACTATGTTGGCCGGGATGCTGCTGTGCTCTCGGCTGCTGTGACAACGGACTGCTGGACCGTCCTCAGACCCTCTTGGAAAGCCTCGGCCTACTGTTAATTTAGCTTAGTTTGTCTCTTCTGGTTTTCAGCATACCACGTACAACTCCAAGTAATGCAGCGTTATCTACACGCCTCTGGTATGACCGCAAATCTCTATCCGCCATGATTCTGAAGCCAAAACACTGAAGGGGATTAGAGACGGTAAACGTGATTCAATACACAAGATATTGATAGCTATAAATTCAAGACTGGCAAGATAGTAATGTGGCAGGACATGTTCCTAATTCCGGGTTTCCTGGTTAGGGTATTAGGTTCAATGACCAACTACAAAAGAACCAAACTCGACCAACCCTTAATCATATGGTTCTAATACCAAACAAACCCTGTCACGCCCCGCTTCCCAAAATACCTAAATACGACACGTGACAGAGCTAACCATGATACCTATGGCTAGAAATAATCCCTCCATAGTCACATTACGTGTTAGTGTTTATGCCCTAGAAGGCCATTACTGTATCATACTAGTTTGTATATTACTTAATGGAAGCTTGGGATATTCACATGTATATAACAGTCTTGCTAAACATGGTAGTATGCTACTTGGTTTTTCTATCTTAATATGTGAGTATACGTATTGATAGAGCTCTTAGAATCTTGCTTGACTACCAGCGTTGTGATGGCAGTCACACTAGTGGGGGCTGGGTGGTCTACAAGCACATCCTTTTTCAGGTCCCTGGTCGTTGGATTATCGAGACAGAGCATCGATACTCCGGAGTAGACTAGTGTGTACGCTTCTCATCCCAGTTGGGGAGATGGTCTGTCCCACAGCCGTCAGTACGTCGTACTGGAGATAGTATACAGGTGCTCGTTGGGTTACGGGTACACCGGACAGGACTCACAGGGAACTGTTGGTTGGTTTTATACCAGTCGTCAGTGAACAGTTCCCAGGTGACATGAGTACAGCATAGTCCGCAGACTTGACACTGCTACTTCGCCTCGAGTGTGTCCCACTGTTCTTAGATTGCTACCCTACCACGGCTCAAAGGAGTCGTGCAAACAGGTAGCGGTTGGGTGCAGTCCCGAGCGCTTGGAGGCAATGGCGGTTAGACAGGATTCGTCTCTCCCGGTATTGGGAGTTGATATCGCGCTGTGTCAGAGAGCCATTACGCAAAGTCCCTGGCCAGGGCAAGCGAGATTTGCTGGTAGGTTCCAGTAGTTTCTCAGGGTGTAATGGGCTTCCCTCCGACACGACTTATACCGCTATTAGGGGACTGACGCTTGCCGCCCCCTAGGCCCGATATGCGATAGTCTTGGACGAACGGACCGGACTGTATGGAGATTGTCACATCAGACTCAGTAGGAGTTCGGATGGGTTCCCTCATCGGCCTTCTTATCGACATCTACCTGGGGACCGTTACGTACAGCTAGTGCCGCTTGCGGTCTGTGGTTAAACCCACTGCCAGCGTAGTAGTCGAGTCTCTAGAGTCCCACACAGAGAGTTTCCCTACTCCAGGCGAAACGATATAGAGGTCGTATGGTTTTACGACAAGGGTTCGGACGCATACGTGCGTTTACGCGCGTACGACTTTCGGACAGTTTTTACCAGTCGGCTTTGGTTTAAGCCAGTTACTGGTATCCGGTTTTATACAGTCTAAAGTTTTTCCGTATTTTTGCGGAAAGGACGGGCGTTCTCGTAATTGCGCGAGAAGCTTCTAGAAGGTGGTGACTAAGGAGGTTTAGGTGGCATATGCAATGAATGTGATTAGTGAGTCATATGGATGATTCATCCATGTCATTAATGCATGATAAATGCTTAATGACTCATGGAGTGAATCATCACTAGATATTATCAAGCATGGTTGCTAAATTCATTTCTTATTCTTTTCTTGATAAAAGAAATGCTTGATATATATTATCATAACTCATTATTCTCACTTCATTATTATCCTCACCTTCTCTCTTCTCAAGCTCTCCCTCTTCAAACCCTAATCCTCCCCTCTCATGTGTTGAGTACAAGGATTAGTTAGACTACTTAATCCATAACGCTCTCTATATTTCACCTAGCTTCTTTGATTAGCACTTAGAGAAGTTTAGTTGCCTCAAGTTTAGAGGCTAAGCTTGGAGTAAAGCTCTCGGGTGGATCGTCTACTACTTCGAGAAGGCCGAAGAGGAGGTGGAGTTCGTAAAGACGAAGGACACGATTCGTTAGGTATAATCCCTAAACATAGTATCATAGAAACTCTATGTTTTAAGTTAGTTATCGTTTAGCTTCGATTCAAGCGGTTAGTCGATGTTTCTTCACTAAACAAGTTCGTTTTTGAAAAATTCCGCCTCCCCACAAGTATTGGGGTGTTGTACATCGACTTACAGTGGTATCAGAGCCTCGCTAAACAATAAATAACTTACTTGCAAATTTGTATGAATTTCGAACGGAAAAAACGAAACCGGAGAAACCCGAAATCACAAGTTTCTGTCGAATTTTAAATGAAGTCCTAAAATTTTTCAGGGAGGTTCAGAGAGCTAGAAAAGACAGTATTAGAACACTCAAAAAATTTGGGGTCATGAATCGACCAACGCGCCGCGGAACCGCGGCGGATCCCACCGATCCGCCGCTATTCCGCCGCCGAGTTGGTGAGTCATGAACCCAAATTTCTTGTGTGGGTCCTCTGTGTGATTTGGTATTTTCTGGAAGTTTTAATTTTTGCTCAGGTTTCAGATTTACAGAGAAGTATTGGAGCAAAATTAAAAGTGTTTAATCGATCGAAATTATACAGTATTTGCTTGTTGGATTATATCTGTGATTGTATAATGTGTTCGTAAACCTCCCCTAACTTCTAGTATGTCAGTTGGCAGGGGGTTGCACATTTCTGAAATGGATTTTATCTGTTTGTGCATATGAACTGTGTTGGACTGTTGTGATGTATAGCCGGGGTTATGTGATGGGTTATCATTTAATTCATTTGATGTAAATGTAATTTGTTGTAATATTTTTTTGCGGGGCACATCCAGGTTGCGGTTGTAGCCACCGTTGTATTATTTCATTTTACTGTTTTTGCTCCTAGGACAGACCCAAGGTGGGGTGCACAAACTGCCGGGCGGGTAGTTTGCCGCACCCGTAGGGGTCGTGGATGGGATAATGGCTATTCATCACAACTGTGTAATCCGTATTTTGTTGCAGGCTCAAAACAAACACGGATTGCTTGCAAATCCAATTAAGTTCATCTGTGATCTGGAATGAATATCATTGCGTCAGACGAATGTAAAATATCTATATATATGATAGCTATTTAGACGTCACTTATGTTTTACACCCGCGCTAGCCCAGCCCCCGCTCTGTCGTTAGTTAAGTAACCTAACGGGTAATGACGGGACCCCGTGGCGAATGCGGATGGCATAAGAGGACGTTGTATTTTCGTTGTTTTCTGCAATGATAGGTTAATGATGGGACGCATTATCTATAATGCAAAGAAAATAAACCAAAGTTTTAATCGTTGGAACAATTTAAAAGAAACCACTCGGTTAATTTTAAAACAGATATTTTTAAATGCGGAGCCTTAACCACTCCTTTTAAAAGCTATCAGGTTCCTTCGGTTATATCAAGTTCACTACGTTCACGGTTTCGCCAAAACCATTCGTAGCCCTCCGTCATTTCATTTGGGTATTCAGTAGTATTCAAGCTATGCATTTTGGCCAAAGTCAAGGCATAGTGTTTGGTAGCTGCTGGGTTTTCATTTGTTGCATAAGATAGATGAGTTGGTTTGGGACAGTCGTATTACCATTTGACCAAAGTCCGGGGTATATACGGATGGGTTCAAATTGACAAGATAATGACGGATAGAACTTGACATGTGACTTATGACACTTTGACCAAAGCCAAGGTCATAAGAGCATAGGGCAAAAACTTATATCGGGAATTTCTAAAGAAACTGAAATTTGCAAAGAGATGCATACCATTTGGAGTTTGATGAATGTTGGTAGCATTCCTTCAATATTATCATATGATGATATTTGGATCCCGATCCTACTGTGAGTATATGCTACTTATCAGGATATTCGTCACTTAACGATCAATGCTATAAACCTAGTAGGTGTCCAGAAAGGTGTCAGCGGGGTTACGCCCCCAGAGAAAAGAGGTTATTTAATTAAGGAACTTCGCGAAAGCGTTGGAAAACCTCCCTCGAAGTATCGACACTGGCCTGGCTGAACGGTTAAGCAAGTATTGTACGGTGAGAATAGTCCTGGCTAATTCTTATTTTATGGTTTGAGGAAGGATTCGAGAAACAGTGGGAGCCATCCAGTTTAGATAAATTAAAAACCACTCTAAACTTGCAAGAGCATCATGCTAAAGAGTTTTCTTCTCTCTCTCCTAATTGCAGCGACCCTGAAAATGACTGGACTTAAGTTACTTTTAGAGAAAAATATACTGACAGGGCCAAACTATAAAGATTGGTTGCGGAATGTCAAAATGGCTTTGACCTATGACAAATTGGGGTACGTCCTCACCGCTACGGCACCTGCTGTCCCTGGTCCCAAATCCAGTAATGCGGATAAGGAAATCCGCAAAACCTGGGATTTAGATTGCGCGAAAGCCAAGTGCATCGTGCTTGCCTCGATGAACAATGAACATCAGAGGAGGCACGAGGATATGGAACTAGACGCCATATTTCTCCATACAAAGGAACTTTATGGAGAGCAATCTCGTATAGCAAGATACGAGACCTCAAAGAACTTGTTTCGAGCGAGGTTGGCTGTCGGGTCATCGGTAGGAGAACTTGTCCTAAAGATGATCGGCTATATAGAAGAGCTCGCAGACTTTGGGACGACTTTGGATAATGAGCTCTATACAGACCTTATTCTCCAGTCCCTTCCTTCCACCTACGCCCAGTTTATCCTGAACTTCAACATTCAAAGAAAAGAAGTTGAACTTCCGGAACTCCTGAACATGTTAAGGAGTGCAGAGGGCACCTTGCAGAAGGCAAGGGAAACACCCGCTATGTTTGTTGGCGGTGCATCTTCTTCCGGGTCCAAGGCTAGGACCAAAGGAAGGAAGAAGAAGGCCGTCCCCAGACCTAGAGGAGGTGTTAGTAAGGTGAGAGGGAAGGGAAAGAAAAAGTTTGCGGTACCGGTAGTTGGCCAGGATGAGTGCTTCCATTGTCACAGGAAAGGGTACTGGAAGAAGGATTGCAAGGCGTGGAACGCCAAGAACCAGGAACCGAAGCAAGCTGTGGCTTCGACTTCAGGTGTGTTTGTAATTGAGAATTGTCTGTCGATCAACTCTACTTCCTGGGTATTGGATACCGGATCAGGATCTCATATTTGCAATTCATTGCAGGCACTGAGAAACCGTAGAGTGCTGAAGGAAGGTGATATGACCCTAAAGGTTGCTAACGGAGCTAGCGTGGGAGCTGCGTCCGTCGGGGATTATCACCTAGGATTGACGAGTGGACACATTTTGGTTTTACATAACTGTTATTTTGTACCAAGCTTAACGTGTAATATCATATCAGTTTCCTTGTTATTAAATAAAGGTTATGATTTCACGTTTGTAAGAGATGTTGTTAACATCCACCTTAATCATGGTTTGATTGGGTCCGGTACATTAAATAACGGTATATATGTTTTAAACCAACTCCAAATTTTCAATGTCCAGAACACACTAAAAAGAAAGTCTCCAGATTTAAATAAAGCTTTCTTATGGCATTGTAGGCTGGGTCGAATCAATGAGAGAAGGTTGACTAAGTTGCATAGAGAAGGATATTTGTACTCGTTCGAATATCAAACCTATGACACTTGTCAATCTTGTCTCAAAGGAAAGATGACAAAGACTCCATTTACTGAAAAAGGAGTAAGAGCGAGCGAGCTCTTAGGACTCATACACAGCGATGTATGCGGTCCAATGTCTACACATGCAAGAGGTGGTTTTTCCTATTTCATTACTTTCACGGATGATTACTCAAGATACGGATTCATTTATCTGATGAAACATAAATCCGAGGCTTTTGAGAAATTCCAAGAGTATAAGAATGAAGTAGAAAACCAAACCGGCAAAAGTATCAAGACACTAAGATCTGATCGAGGTGGTGAATACTTGAGTGCCGAGTTCCTAGGTTACCTAAAAGAGAAAGGAATTCTCTCTCAGCTTACTCCTCCATACACTCCACAGCATAATGGTGTATCGGAGAGACGGAATCGAACCCTATTAGATATGGTACGATCCATGATGAGTAATGCTGAGTTACCGCGATCTTTCTGGGGTTATGCGCTAGAATCAGCGGCATATCTTCTGAACAGGGCTCCTACCAAGACTGTGCCTACCACTCCATATCAGATGTGGACTGGGAAGAAACCCCATCTTCAGCATATGAAGATTTGGGGATGTCCAGCTTTTGTTAAAAAGCAGCATGTGGACAAGCTCGAGGCACGATCAGTAAAATGTTTGTTTGTGGGATATCCAAAGAACTCCAAGGGATATTATTTCTATTACGCAGAGGAACAAAAGGTCTTTGTTTCTCGTAATGCCCATTTTCTGGAACATCTGTTTTTAGAAAAGGAAATAAGTGGGAGCGAAATAGAACTGGAAGAAATTCCAGAACCACAAACTGCTACTGAAAGTTTGGTAGAACCGGAAGTTCAAGAAGTACAGGACATTCCCGCACCCCTCCGCAGGAGTAGTAGGCCGTCTCATCCGCCTGAGAGATACTACGGTTTTCTCATAGATGGGGATAAAAAGGATTGCATCATAGATGATGATGAACCTACTGACTTCCAGCAGGCCATCCAGAGCGGCGACTCGGTACGATGGCTAGATGCAATGCAGACCGAAATGGAGTCCATGTACACCAACAAAGTATGGACTTTGGACTTTGCTCCAGATGGGGTAAAACCCATAGGATGCAAATGGATCTTCAAGAAAAAGATTGGTGTAGATGGACAGGTGGAAACCTATAAGGCTAGACTTGTTGCAAAGGGTTTTCGTCAAAGACCTGGTTTGGACTATGACGAAACTTTGCTCCAGTGGCTATGTTCAAATCCATTCGGGTCCTTCTTGCTATTGCTGCCTTCCATGATTATGAAATCTGGCAGATGGACGTAAAGACGGCTTTTCTGAATGGAAATTTAGAGGAGTGCGTCTATATGGATCAGCCAGAGGGTTTCAATCAGAGTGGGAGCAGCGGGAAAGTATGCAAGCTGCTTAAGTCCATTTATGGACTGAAGCAGGCATCGCGGAGTTGGAACATCTGTTTTGATGAGACAGTCAAAGAATATGACTTTATCAAAAATCCAGATGAGCCGTGCATATATAGTAAAGTTGTAGCCAGAAGTGTCGTATTCCTCGTCTTGTACGTGGATGACATTCTATTGATAGGAAATGACATTCCTATGCTACAATCTGTCAAAGGATTCTTGTCACACAGATTCTCCATGAAAGACCTGGGTGATGCCTCTTACATTCTGGGGATCCGGATCTATTGTGATAGATCCAAGAGGATGTTGGGACTTTCGCAGTCCAGGTATATCGACACTGTACTGAAAAGATTAAGTATGGAAGATTCTAAGCGCGGTAATCTACCGGCTTGTCACGGAATCACCCTCTCCAAAGAGATGTCTCCCAAGACTGATTTGGAAAGGGAACGCATGTCTATTATACCCTACGCTTCTGCGGTAGGCTCTATAATGTATGCGATGTTGTGCACCAGACCAGATGTAGCTTACGCACTAAGCGTGGTAAGCCGGTATCAGTCAGACCCAGGGGAGAAGCACTGGATAGCAGTAAAGAACATTCTCAAGTACCTGAGAAGGACTAAGGAGATGTTCTTGGTTTACGGCGGAAAAGACCTCAGGTTGGAGGCCTTTGCTGATTCCGGCTTCCAGAGTGATAAGGACGATTCCAAGTCCATGTCGGGTAATGTCTTTACCCTCAATGGAGGGGCGGTGTGCTAGAAGAGCTCCAAGCAGGACACCGTTGCTGACTCGACGATGGAAGCGGAGTATATAGCTGCTTGCGATGCCGCAAAAGAAGCAGTCTGGATGAAGAAGTTCCTAACAGAACTTCAGGTGGTTCCTACCATAGTTGATCCAATACCTCTGTATTGCGACAACAACGGAGCTATAGCTTTAGCGAAGGAACCAAGGTCCCATCAGAAGTCCAGACACATCTTGAGGCGGTATCACCTGATCAGGGAGATCATTGATCGTCAGGAGATCGAGGTTCGGAGAGTTGCATCTGAAGAGAACATTGCTGATCCATTCACGAAGGCCCTACCTCAGATTCAGTTCGAGAGGCTACTCGAGATCATTGGTCTTCGATATGCCAGTACATGGCCCTAGTGCAAGTGGGAGATTGTTAGTGTTTATGCCTTAGAAGGCCATTACTGTATCATACTAGTTTGTATATTACTTAATGGAAGCTTGGGATATTCACATGTATATAACAGTCTTGCTAAACATGGTAGTATGCTACTTGGTTTTTCTATCTTAATATGTGAGTATACGTATTGATAGAGCTCTTAGGATCTTGCTTGACTACCAGCGTTGTGATGGCAGTCACACTAGTGGGGGCTGGGTAGTCTACAAGCACATCCTTTTTCAGGTCCCTGGTCGTTGGATTATCGAGACAGAGCATCGATACTCCGGAGTAGACTAGTGTGTACGCTTCTCATCCCAGTTGGGGAGATGGTCTGTCCCACAGCCGTCAGTACGTCGTACTGGAGATAGTATACAGGTGCTCGTTGGGTTACGGGTACACCGGACAGGACTCACAGGGAACTGTTGGTTGGTTTTATACCAGTCGTCAGTGAACAGTTCCCAGGTGACATGAGTACAGCATAGTCCGCAGACTTGACACTGCTACTTCGCCTCGAGTGTGTCCCACTGTTCTTAGATTGCTACCCTACCACGGCTCAAAGGAGTCGTGCAAACAGGTAGCAGTTGGGTGCAGTCCCGAGCGCTTGGAGGCAGTGGCGGTTAGACAGGATTCGTCTCTCCCGGTATTGGGAGTTGATATCGCGCTGTGTCAGAGAGCCATCACGCAAAGTCCCTGGCCAGGGCAAGCGAGATTTGCTGGTAGGTTCCAGTAGTTTCTCAGGGTGTAATGGGCTTCCCTCCGACACGACTTATACCGCTATTAGGGGACTGACGCTTGCCGCCCCCTAGGCCCGATATGCGATAGTCTTGGACGAACGGACCGGACTGTATGGAGATTGTCACATCAGACTCAGTAGGAGTTCGGATGGGTTCCCTCATCGGCCTTCTTATCGACATCTACCTGGGGACCGTTACGTACAGCTAGTGCCGCTTGCGGTCTATGGTTAAACCCACTGCCAGCGTAGTAGTCGAGTCTCTAGAGTCCCACACAGAGAGTTTCCCTACTCCAGGCAAAACGATATAGATGTCGTATGGTTTTACGACAAGGGTTCGGACGCATACGTGCGTTTACGAGCGTACGACTTTCGGACAGTTTTTACCAGTCGACTTTGGTTTAAGCCAGTTACTGGTATCCGGTTATTGGATTTATACAGTCTAAAGTTTTTCCGTATTTTTGCGGAAAGGAGGGGCGTTCTCGTAATTGCGCGAGAAGCTTCTAGAAGGTGGTGAATAAGGAGGTTTAGGTGGCATATGCAATGAATGTGATTAGTGAGTCATATGGATGATTCATCCATGTCATTAATGCATGATAAATGCTTAATGACTCATGGAGTGAATCATCACTAGATATTATCAAGCATGGTTGCTAAATTCATTTCTTATTCTTTTCTTGATAAAAGAAATGCTTGATATATATTATCATAACTCATTATTCTCACTTCATTATTATCCTCACCTTCTCTCTCCTCAAGCTCTCCCTCTTCAAACCCTAATCCTCCCCTCTCATGTGTTGAGTACAAGGATTAGTTAGACTACTTAATCCATAACCCTCTCTATATTTCACCTAGCTTCTTTGATTAGCACTTAGAGAAGTTTAGTTGCCTCAAGTTTAGAGGCTAAGCTTGGAGTAAAGCTCTCGGGTGGATCGTCTACTACTTCGAGAAGGCCGAAGAGGAGGTGGAGTTCGCAAAGACGAAGGACACGATTCGTTAGGTATAATCCCTAAACATAGTACCATAGAAACTCTATGTTTTAAGTTAGTTATCATTTAGCTTCGATTCAAGCGGTTAGTCGATGTTTCTTCACTAAACAAGTTCGTTTTTGAAAATTCTGCCTCCCCACAAGTATTGGGGTGTTGTACATCGACTTACATTACGGTTGTCAATCGGATATCAAGAACAATAAATAAAATCTAGCTAACACATGTCCATCTGCCACAGTAAATAGAAGTCAAGAAATGCATATAGCGGAAACGAATCAAGATTGAATAAAAATAATATCTGAATCACGCCCCTTATGAGATCGCATCGATAAAATAAAACCGCGGAAATAAAATAAACTAAAACATCTATACAACTAAACATCTAGCTCCTCATTGCTCGGCTTGCTTGCTAAAATACTCCTGATCTGCCTACGACAAAGTCAGAGAAACTGGGCCATGCAAAACCCAGACATCAGTGTGTCATAAAAATCAAAATAATAGTAATAACCAGGATAGGATGCTATGATTATACATGAGTATAAATAATAAACACAGGTGTAAAACAGTGAGCTATATGTATGTGATGTGTATCCTAAAGTCTGTGCTTTTAGATTATCTATTCCACAAGTCTTTGAAATCAATTAAATGGAATTATCGATGTAACTCAATAGTATCCCGTGCATGCCCGAGACCTTGGTCAAGACTCTTGGGGCTGAATCCGAGACGTGCCGCTAACAGTAAAACATGTATCATGTACAGACGAATGATATCAGCAGAATCATTTCGGGGCTGGCCAAAGCCCATATCGACTGATTAGTATCTGGAAATATTGAACTGTTGAGTTACAAGTCAGGTTTCATTCTTGATTTCGCCTTTTCCCCCAGGTTTTGTGTTCAAGTCAAGTATTGATGATATGAATCTAATGCCAACACAGGATCAAGTAGGTATAAGTCTTATCTATGTAGACAACAAGTCACGTCCGTCAGGACAATAAATCAGGATTGTTGGCATTAGCGGATGATCCAAGCAACAGGTCTGGTAATGTCTCGTGTACATGTCAGGTAATATATATATATACCAAAATAGATACCAAAATGTAAAAATATAACCAATATCGAAACACGGTAAACACAACTAATGCAAGTATGTATCTGTAATAACCGTTTTACGTCTGTTACCAGGTATATGAAAATCTAGATAAAATACTGAACTGATATAGTATTGTAATAATATTGTGATGATCCGGCATGCAACTACATAAAACCATTATTGGTACGGATACAGACTGATAATATAAACTGTAAATCGACAATATTTGCTAAATATTAAAACACATATACTATAGTTAAGCATATAAATATCGATATAAATAAAGTAGCATGTTGCAAGTTTAGAACTTGCCTGATCAAAATATTACGACGAATATACGAATATCACGTTCCGAAAACCGAATAACGTCACGATGCAAAACTCACGTATGTAGGACTTGACCTGACTGAGCAACTGCGTGACGTGGTAACTGGGTTAGACGACGGTGACTGGGTCGTCCGGATCGTCTGCGATGTACGCAACTCCGGCGAACTAGTCAGAAAAGAGAAGAAAATAAGAAGAAGAATAGATGGACTGTTGGGGTTGCTGGGGCTCTGGGTTAGCGAGGGCAAGGAGAGAAGAGAGAGATGGTCGGTAAGGAGGTGTCAGGACGAGGCCGACGGCGAGGGAGGGAGGTTGAAGGTGGGTTAAACGTGATCGGGAAAGAGAAGGAGAAGATGAATAAGGTGTGTTGGTGGTGGTGTGTGGGTGCTCGGGTGTTGCCGACGAGAAGGGGAAGGTGATGGAGGTGGTCGAGTGGTGGTCGGGTCCCGGCGAGGCCGACGATCAGGGGGTGATGGATTTTGGCGTCGGGGTATCGGCTTAGTGAGACCTCGAGAAAGGAGATGATGATGAGGCGACGAGGAAGAGATGAAGACGAGGAAGTGGGGACGACGACTAGAGGGGACGGCGACGGCGTGGGTTAGGGTTCGTTGCGTGAGGGATGAAGACGGGGAGAGAGGAAGAGAGAGAGGGAGAGTTGATAATAAATTTTATATATATATATATATATATATATATATTGTTAGGGTAAAAATCTACACCCCGGTTGACCAAGTCAAAATCAAAGTCAACCCCAAGCCAGGTGGGCCCAAGCCCAGGTCAAGTGGGCCGATGCACGGAGCGAGCCCGAACATGAAGCGTCCGGCCTTCCCCCATGCCAAAATTCTGTTGTAATTCTTGTATTTTATTTTATGAATAAATGTAAGAAAATGGGCATAAAGCCAAATTTTTGTAAAGCCCATGGCTTATGTGCGAAATGGCACATGAGCCATGGGATAGGCAAAATGCCATTTTGTGAAGCCCAAGGGGCTATGTGTAAAGTGTATAGCCTATAAAGGCCAAGATAATGAAAATATCCTAACAACTTTTTCTCTCTCTCCAAAAAGAATCCAGATCTGCCTCTTTCTCCTTTCTCAAGGTTCTAAAACCTTCTTCTTTCTTTTGAATTAAATCAAGAGTTTAACTCTTCCTTTTCTCAAAATAAATAGATTTCCACCACAAAACCCACGAAAGGGAGCTCGGATCTCCAATCAGATCTCGAAAAGGGGAGGCTTTTAAGTCTCATCCCCTTTTCTCTAAGATCCCGCCAATCAAGAGCAAGAAGAAGGAGACCCATCTCCAAAAATCTAACTTTGGACAGACCCAAGGCTCAAAAAAAGAGCAATAAATCCCCAGGAGTTTAACTCCTTTCTAGATCTGCTGGAGTTTAACTCCATAAATTAGTTTATGTTGGAGTTTAACTCCATAAATTTGTTTCTGTTAGGAGTTCAACTCCAAAAATCCCCTTGGGAGTTCAACTCCCCAGCCTAGGGGCTAGGCCTCCCTTTCCGCGAGTTTTCCCGCGGTCATGTGTGCCGATGTGACCCCGGGGCGCCAAGGCGCTCATCGGTCACGTATGCGTACGTGACTCCGGGGGACGCCAAGGTGCCCATCGGTCACGTGTGCCCACGTGACCTCGGGGGGCGCCAAGGCGCTCATTGGTCACGTGTGCGCACGTGACCCCGGGGCGCCAAGGCGCCCATCGGTCACGTGTGCCCACGGGACCCCGAGGGCGCCCAGGGCGCCCATCGGTCACGTGTGCGCACGTGACCCCGGGGCGTCAAGGCTCCCTTCGGTCACGTGTGCCCACGTGACCCCGGGGGCGCCAAAGCGCCCAGCGGTTACGTGCGCGCACGTGACCCCGACCATTAAAGCGCCCACCTGCCATGCGAGCGTCCCTTAGATGCCATTTTGTTTTCTTTCCCCCCTTGTTTTACGTGCACTCCCCAATAAAATCCCTTTTGGAGTTAAACAATTTTTAAAAAAAAATTCTTTGGAGTTTAACTCCACAATAAAGTTCTGTTTTGGGAGTTTAACTTCGCATAAAATTCTTTTAGGAGTTTAACTCCATCTAAAATTCTTTGGAGTTTAACTCCACAATAAAATTCCTTTTGAAATTAAACTCCACATTTTAAAAAAAAGGGGGGGGGGAAGAAAACACACACGGACTCCACGACACTGTCTTCCATTAGAAAAAAATTCTAACGGGGCGCTGCCCTGCACCCCGCAAGGTGGCTACTAGCCCCCTTGACCCCCGGTCCGCTATCCGGGTAGCGGGACCCCCGGAAAAACTCTGCGGGGCCCCTGATATTTCCAAAACCCCTTCAAAACACGATACTGCACATTGAGTTCGCTTGACCGGTTTAACCCGTTAATCGGAGGTTCTCTCGCTCCAAATGCGAGAGGTAATTAACGGCTGCTTAGTCCGCGACTGCCGGAGATTCGGAGTCCCACGGTCAATAAACCCCAGCCTACCCTAGGCAGAGGGAATCTGTAGTATGCCTGATCAGCGTGCGCGTATTCCCATCTCAATGGGGTGACGAAAAACACCCTACAGATTCTGGCACGCCCGGTAGGACCTATCTCTCCTCCCATATTTCGGGTTAAATATTCATGCGAACTCAATCAATATACATGTCTATATTTAGACTAAAATAATGTTCTTTCATGTAGGTTTTGAAGCAATCAACTTTCAAAGACAATGTCTCCCAAGACGAATTCAGCTTCCAACGTGACCCCGATCCCGTACGTGGTCATGGTCAATGCTCGTATGGTTCTCCCCATAAGTCTCAGTCGACAGTGGGAAGAACAGCCCCGCCAGTTTAGCTCCGTCATCATCTACCCTGCCGGAAGCGCTCATCTGGCAGAAATCCCGGCAAAACAGGTGGCCAAGCCGGTCTCAAGGGGCAAGATGCCGAATGTTGTCATCGCCAAGGCACCACAACCGAAACTTAAAACGGTGTCTGAACGACTCTCTAGCGCTCCAGCTGGGGGCAAGACTTCCGGTACGAAGGGCAACATCAAATGTTGCGGACGAGCTCAGGCGATGACTCCAACAAGTGCACAATCGATCGTATTTCCAAAATCCTCCATCGCCCGGTCTACGGCGTCTTCCCAAAGAGCCGAAGTCAGCCAGGTGCTTAAAGCAGAAAAGTTAAGGCAGAAGCGGCTCAGGTATCGAGCCAACAAGAGGGCCAGGACTTCGGCCAAGTGGAGTCTTGTGAGGTTCTAAAAGCAGGGTTACTCCGCGACAACGGCTGAGTCGGCCGTAAAAATCAGCAATTCCTTCGAACCTCTGAAGTGGGTTCAAAAAAATGCAATGACCGCTAGAATCAAGAAGACAGCTGTCCGAACGTCGCTACAAAGAGACGTGTCCCGGCTCCAACAGAAAAAGTATGACACTGTCTCTTCAAGAGCCTATCAGGCGCTCTGTGCTGCACGAAAGCAGTGGGGCAAACCCAGAAAAGAAGCGCCAGCACCATTAAAGAATCTGGTCAGGCCAGCCGCATTCAATCGACTGCTCGCTACCGAAACAGGAGAGCCAAGACAGCGATCCGTGAAATCATCCGCCGATAATTAAAATACGGCTGGATATGTTGTCCATACGGTCTATATGGCCAGCGGGCGTCCCAGCGACAACCTTAGCAGCAAAAGCAAGGATGGGGCCACCACATCCCAAGTCCAATCTGGCTTGAATGTGGTTGCCGCTTCCTAAGAACAGCCGCCTCCGCTGGATGATGAAAACCCTCTTGATGAGGACGATAGGCAGAAGGACCCTTCGGTCCAGGTAGAGTCAAGCTTGGAGAGCGAGGAAGAGCCGACTTTCCGCCCCAGGACCGCGGAGCAAGAGCTGCTCGAAGAGCTTCGGAAACAACTCAAGAGCAAAGATAAAGAGATGGCTAAGCTCTACTCGAAAATTGATGACTTGACAAACGTTGTGATGCAGCTTATGGCTCAAATTGCTCGAGCGCCTCCCAATCAATCACAAGTCGCTACTCATGAGCCGGATGAGAACAATCCGAAGAGGCCGATGCCTGTCCCTATGGGTCCAAGATTCGTCGAGCCGCACGAAAGCCGGCCACATTCCGCTTCTGGGGACGCCTTGGCCCCAGATAACACCATCCCGTTGACACAATATCGAATAATGGATTTGGTCACCAGCAAGGTTAAAACATTAGTGGCCGAAGATGAAGCTCAGAAAGAAATTGGCGGTAGTGGGTGGCCATATCCCGCACAGTACGATCTGATCGAGTTTCCGAGCGGCTACGTCATTCCTAAGTTCGGAAGATTTGACGGGACGGGAAATGCAAATCAGCACGTCGCCCACTTTAAAGCATTGTGCGGAAATAAAGGGGGCAATGATGCACTCTTTCTTCGTCAGTTTGTCAACAGCCTGACCGGTGTCGCTTTTGACTGGTACGCGAGTATACCAGACGGGTCCGTCATTACCTTTGCCCAAATGGAGTCTCTGTTTCGGCAAAGGTTCATGAGTGTCAGTGATAAAATCTCCATTGCTGACCTTATGAGGACCAAGCCGGGGAAGAATGAAAGCAACACCGACTTTATCGCCCGATGGCGTAATCTCACAGTCAAGTGCGAACCGCCGCTGGAGCAGGACCAGTCCGTTAGCCTTCTCATTGGGAACCTCAGCAATTGGATGGTCCCATTCTTGTGTACAGCGGGTCTCAAGACGTTTCAAGAGCTAACCAAGAAAGTCCAAATGCTGGAACGCTCGAAGCAATAGTCTACCCCGGACTCTCAGAGAGACAAGACTTGGAAAATCAAGCGGGACGATAACCGTAGAAGCGGGAGTTCCAGCAGTACCAATGTCTTCAATGCGTCCGACAGTGAAGAAAAGCGAAGGGCGGGCGAATCCAAAACCAACCGGTCTCGAAAGCCAGTGCTGGGAGGAGAAGGGCCTTCCCTAGAGGAGAAATAGAACAAGGTTTACTCTTTCAGAAGGGACAAGGTCTGGAAGATATTTAAAGATTCCTTGAACAACGGTCTACAATTGCCAGAGTCGAAAAGACCTCAAGAAGCAAAAATGACCGACAATCCCCTGT
Organism: Agapanthus africanus; assembly: GCA_030015575.1. Taxonomy (NCBI): domain Eukaryota; kingdom Viridiplantae; phylum Streptophyta; class Magnoliopsida; order Asparagales; family Amaryllidaceae; genus Agapanthus; species Agapanthus africanus. The sequence goes on along the minus strand of JASDDO010000031.1, from coordinate 515,837,941 downwards.
ATTGCCCGTACCACCGAGTAGTGAGCCATGCGATCGAGGATTGCTATATCTTCAAAGACTGGGTCGAGAAGCAGTACAAGGCTGGAGAGATCGAGCTGTCTAAAAGTGTGTTGGTGAACAATCAAGTTGCAACCACCAACTTTATACAGACAGAAGCTGAAGCCTTCTGGGAGCAGACAGCCGAACCCGCTGCCCTGAGAAATGAAACGGACTCATCGCGGCCTCCATGGAGTACGCACATATCTAACAAGATGAAGAAGATGCTAAAGCTACTTCGGAAAGAGCCCAGAACGGAATGGGAAGGGCAGAAGAAGCCTGCCGTACCAGCTGCCAATGCGGCTCCATCAGTCTCAAAATCCAAAAGGCTCAAAAAGAAGAAAAGTGCAGCTCAGCGCGAAAAAGAGTCCGCAGGGAGATCGACCATTCAAAAATATGTCGATTCCCTCGAAGACTATGAACAGAAGGAAAGAACTCTAATTCAACTGAAAGAGTTCTTTCCTGTTGAGGCAGCGGAGATTTTGGAGGAATTGGATGAAGACTCCAATGAAGAGATCCCAGTAGTGACCTGCTACGCCATCCATCTTGGCAGCGACTCTGAGGAGGAGCTCTGTTTTCCCGAAGAGGACGAGGAGTTCGCCACAATGGCCAACCAGATCCAGCTCAGAAGCGGCAGGGCTCTACGGCCAAATCAGGGAAACGCCTCAAAAGGAAAGGAAAAACATGTGGCTAATGAGGAAGATGGCGGGAACCGGCGAATGAAGATTCGAGTCCTCCCCCAGTGGACTATAATGTCTTGGCTCGCCTCCGAAAGCTTCCGTCTCTCCTTAGCATCTACGATACCTTGGTTCTATCTCAAGAGCTTAGAGATGTTCTCATTCATGCTCTACAAAACCCTGAGCGGTATCAGGCTCGCTTTGCGGAAATTAATATGAAAGAAGCTCAGTACACTTTGCAAGCCGCCGCAGTGACGTTTAAGGACGAAGACTTGCTACTGGGAACGACTGAGCATAATCGGCCGCTTTACGTGACCGGGTACAGCGACGAAGATCGGATTAATCACATATTGATCGATCCGGGGTCCTCGGTGAACATCATGAACTTGAGAACTTTGAAGAGTTTGTCAATGGACGTCTGACACCTCTCAAGGGAAAGGATTGTCATTCAAGGGTTCAACCAAAATTGCCAGCAAGTTCTGGGGTCCATAGCTCTGCCAATCAAATTTGGGGATCTGCAAACTGAAGCTAAGATATACATGATCGACGCTGACACGTCTTATAAAATTCTCTTGGGAAGGCCGTGGCTCCACGATTACGGTATCATTCCGTCAACTCTCTATCAATGCATGAAGTATACTAAAAATGGCGAAGAAAGACGCATTGACGGAGAAATCCAGCCGTTCGGTGTGCATGAAGTCAGATATGAAGATTCTCAGAACTTTATGAACCACCAAAATGCTAAGCCACAACTGACTGGGAATAGAGCGGCCCCAAGACTCAAAAGCAAATCTGAGCCGGCTGTCACTTTCAAGAGCAAAAATGCCTAAGTGCGCCCGCATTTCGGTAGTGACACTGATGAGTCCGACGCTGGAAGTCTGTCCTTCCGTAAAACTCGCTCTCGTTTCGGTAGCGATACGGACGAATCTGATACTGAAGGCCCATCTAGCAGTAAAGTCCGCCCTTATCTTGGCAGCGACACTAAAGAGCTGGAGGAAGAGGACCTGCCTTGCAACAGCTGTGCAGATTGGACCCCCATGCCACAAGCGAAACTACGAGAGACCCTCGAAATTGCAGAAGGGTCCCTAGCCATCACAAGGGTACCGGAGCAGATGTGCAAAGAGCTCGATGCGTTGTCAGTCTCCACCGTGGACCAGCTGAAAACTTTCTACGTGCCCGGAAGGAAAAGTGGATAGAAAGGCATCCTTTTTTATGGGTCAAACCCCGTTGTGCACCCGGACGATTTGTCTGTCGCGTGCCTTCCATATGAGAGAGGCATAAGAGCCGTCCTCAATCCCAGATACTATGCGCCCGAGATGCGGGAATACTTTAAAAAATGAAATGCCGGTTATATCAAACGGAGTCCGAAGCAAAGTTTTAGGAAGGGCTATGGCATCCACCTCAGGTCCGAGTACTCATCGATGGACGAATTCCAGATAGGCGGGGCATAGGCTTCATCCAGCCTGATTCTAAGGCATGCTACATGATCCATATTGTGGAAGTCAGCGAAGAGTCAAATGATGAAGACGAGCTAGCCGAGCCAGAAGAAGCTCCTTAAGAGCTCGAAGATGGCGGACAAGCAACCTTTGACGAGCTAACCAAGATTGACTTAGGAACGCCCGATAATCCAAGGCCGAACTACATCAGCTCATTCTTGTCAGAGGAAATGAAAGAGCAGTTAATTGCCCTGCTGCATGAGTTCGTCGATTGCTTCGCGTGGACATACAAAGAAATGCCCGGCCTTTCCCCTGAAGTGGCCATGCATAAGCTGGCTATATCTCCTGATGCTAAGCCAGTCAAATAAGCTCCTAGAAGAATGAGAAGGGAACTAGAAGAAAAGATCATCGAGGAAACCAAGAAGCTCATCGACGCCGGCTTCATCAGGGAAGAGAAATATGCGGACTGGATCGCATGCATAGTCCCAGTGAAGAAGAAAAATGGGCAGATCCGAGTTTGTGTTGATTTCAGGGACCTTAACAAGGCATGTCCTAAAGACGACTTCCCGCTACCGGTCATGGAAATGATGGTCGATGACACCTCAAATTACGAGCTGTTCACTTTTATGGATGGCTCGTCTGGATATAATCAGATCAAGATGTCGCCTGAGGATGAGAAACACATAGCATTTCGAACCCCGATCGGAATATACTGCTACAAAGTGATGCCGTTCGGATTGAAGAACGCAGGTGCTACATATCAAAGGGCAATGACCAATATCTTTGATGACCTAATTCATAAAGTCGTCGAATGTTATGTTGATAATCTGGTCATCAAGACTAAAGCCAAGGCCGATCACATCTAAGATCTTAGGACCGTTCTCACCAGGATGAGGGAGTACGATCTAAAAATGAATCCCCTGAAGTGCGCCTTTGGCGTGTCATCGGGAAAATTCCTGGGCTTCATAGTCCGACATCGAGGGATTGAAGTTGACCCATCCAAGATAAAGGCCATCATGGAAATGCCCCCTCCGAAGAGTCTGACGCAGCTGAGATCTTTTCAAGGTAAGCTTGCTTATATACCGAGGTTTATCTCGAATTTATCGGGAAGATGTAGGCCCTTCTCAAAGCTCATGAAGAAAGGAGCTCCTTTTATCTAGGATGCCGAATGTCAAGCGGTGTTCGAAAGCATCAAACAGTACTTGTTGCACCCTCCAGTGCTGGCCGCTCCCATTCCAAATAAACCACTGATTCTCTACACTGTCGCGCTAGATGAGTCACTCGGTGCGCTCCTTGCCCAGAACAACGAGGAGGGAAAAGAGAATGCCCTCTACTACCTCAGTCGAACTTTAGTCGGGGCAGAACACAACTATTCCCCGATCGAAAAGCAATGCCTGGCTCTGATATTCACTGTGAAGAAGCTGAGGCACTATCTGCTTGCTCATCGGGTCATGTTGATCTCCAAAGTCGACCCGCTCAAACACTTAATGACCAAGGCAAGCCTAGCCGGCAGAATGGCAAGATGGGCTGTCATGCTACTTGAGTTTGACATAGTTTATACTCCTCAGAAAGCAGTAAAAGGGAAAGCTCTTGCAGACTTCCTTGCTGCTCATCCCGTATCAGAGGGGTCACCACTTAATTGCGAGCTACCCGACGAACAAGTGCTGCACCTAGAGGAAGATGAGCCATATTGGGAGCTCTACTTCGATGGGGCCTCATCAATGAGGAGCTCCGGCAAATCAAGCGTCCCGCAGATAAAAGTAGGGATAGGACTGGTGTTCATCACACCATCGATGGGAACCCTACGACGTTCTTTTGCTCTCACTGAGCCTCGAACAAACAATGAAGCTGAGTATGAAGCTCTGATAGCTGGTTTGGAGCTCGCCATAGAAATGGAAATCCGTCGGCTATGGGTTTACGGTGACTCCCAGCTCTTCGTCAACCAAGTAAGCGGCGATTATAAGATATACAAACCCGAGTTAGCTCGGTACAGAAGCCGAGTGGTGGAACTCATGAAACGGTTCACTCATATTGAACTAATAAGAGTTCCTAGAGCGTTGAATGGAAATGCCGACATACTTGCTCGCTTAGCCAAGGAGCTGGCTGATCCTGACATGGACGAAATTCTGATCATGGTCAGGAGCCGGCAAATTCTATCCCCAATCTCTCTACGAGAAGAGGAGAGCGCGGAACAGAAGAACACTCCTGCCGAAGAAGCTTCGATCATCCAAGACGAGCCCGATTGGAGATAACCCTTCATAGAGTACCTCCGATACGACAAGCTGCCCGAAGGAAAATCCGCGAGGATTCAGTTGAAGAAGAGAGATCTCCAATATGTGTTTTTAAATGACACTCTATACCGCAGGTCATATGACCAACTCTCGCTCAGGTGTTTGTCATTAGCCGAAGCCCAAAAGGTCATGAAAGAAGTTCACTCAGGCGTTTGCGGGGCTCACCAGTCCGGCCCCAAAATGTGGCTTCAGATCAAACGACTTGGATATTACTGGCCCACCATGATAAGGGATTGCGAAGAGCATGCAAAGAAATGCCATCTCTGCCAAATCCATGGTGATTTCATTCACAAGCATCCCAATCCGTTGCATCCTACGGTGGCGTCGTGGCCCTTCGAAGTTTGGGGCACCGACATAGTTGGCCCAATTGATCCTTCGTCATCCAGAGGCCGCCTGTTCATATTGGCCGCAACAGACTATTTCTCTAGATGGGCTGAAGCTGTCCCGCTAAAAGAAGTCAAGACAGAAGATATTCTGACATTCTTCTAGCATAATATTCTATACCGCTTCGGTACACCAACAAGAATCATTTCTGACAACGGGCCTTCTTTCAAGAGCTTCAAAGTCTCAAGGTTCGCTACTCAGCACAAGATAGACTGCAGATATTCCTCCATCTATAATTCAAGAGCCAATGGGCTAGCCGAAGCTTTCAATAAGACTCTATGCAAGCTCCTGAGGAAAAATGCTTCAGCCAACAAGAGAGACTGGAATCTCAAACTTCATGAGGCGTTGTGGGCGTATCGTACCACGCACCGTACTCCAACTCAGTCCACTCCATACTCATGCTCTTCGGAGTGGAGGCGGTCCTTCCCCTCGAAGTCGAAGTTCCAAGCTTAAGAATGGCCGTTCAGCACGAGTTGACGGAGGAGGAAAACGTGTTCCTTTGGATTGAAGAGCTCGACGCCCTCGAAGAAAAGAGGCTTGCAGTACAGCAAAATCTGGAGCTGTACCGTGCCCAAATGTCACGGGCCTATGACAAGATGAATCGTCTCCCCACTTTCAAGAAAAGCGAATTGGTATTAGTCCTCAAAAGACCGATCATCCCCAATCGACATGCCAAGGGAAAATTCGAGCCAACTGGGAAGGACCATACGTCATCGAGAAAGTGTTCGACGGAGGATCCTACCAACTAATAAGTGCCGAGGGAGAAAGGCCCAGGCCACCCATCAATGGCCGGTATCTCAAGAAATACTACGCGTGAATGCTCCAAGTCCCAGGCGAATTGAGCACACCAGCCCTACGGTTTGGATCATGCATCCTGTAAAACCGTATACAATCCACGGGCATAAACGACTCCTATCTCTCCCAAATTCTGCCGGTGAGGCTACTTAAAAAAAGTCCCACCAGCGCCAAAAAAAGTTATGTCCACAAGCAAAACGAGCACGAATGAAAACCCGAAAGGGCTCCGTGAGTAAAAACAGCAGGACTACCGACGAGTTTGTGAAAACCCGAAAGGGCGCAAACTCGTGAAAAAAGATGAAATACACTCGCAAAGTCCACTCAACCTTATGAGGAGAAAATTCCTGCGTGAGATCCTTATGACTCACAAAGGAGAAACACACTTAGGAATCCTCACGATTCCAAAGGAGAACATACACCTGCGAGATCCTCTCGACTCGTAGGGAGAAAATGCTTTTATGAGACCCTTACGGCTTATAAAATTGAAAAGTCTTAGGTGACAGGGACCTAAATCTGTCTCCTAAGCCATCGTTCCCCAACGGACAACGGCAAATGATGAGTCGCTCCTGGCATTTCGCTTCAGTGTTAGCGGTGCTGATGCCGACTAAAAACCCAAAATCCCCAAGTCCTCCCAGGGCAAATGATGAGTTGCTCCTGGCATTATTCCAGTGCAGCAATACTGATGCCAAACAAGATCCAAATTCCAAGTTCCCAAACGGCGAATGATGAGTCGCTCCTGGTACCATATTCCAGTGCAGCGATGCAGACGCCAACCAAAATCCAATTTCTCAAAATTCTCCAGGCCCTACGGTCAGTTCCCAACTTGACTACCGTATACAATCCACGGGCTCAAATAATCCTCAGCATACCTATGCCCTACCGCAATCACCAGTCCAGCGGTCGGTCTCCGCCCTTGGAATTATGCTCCATCAGGAAATACCCACTCATGTGTCCTCACAATCCATGAGGAGAACAAACCTTCGTGGGATCCTAACGACTCACAAAGGATAAACACAGAGAGTCCTCACGACTCCTAGGAGAAAGTACACCTACGAGATCCTTTCGACTTGTAGGGAGAAAATGCTTTTATGGGACCCTTACGGCTCATAAAATTGAAAAGCCTTAGGTGATAGGGACCTAAACCTGTCTCCTAAGCCATCGCCCCCCAACAGGAAAAGGCAAATGATGAATTGCTCCTGGCACATGTGCTTCAGTGTTAGCAACGCTGATGCCTACCCTAATCCCAAAATTCCAAGCTCCAATCCAATAGACCCCTAAGTCTTTAAACTGGGAACAGATGACCTCTAAGTCGTTAAACTGGAAACAGAAGACCCCTAAGTCTTTAAACTGGGAATAGATGACCTCTAAGTCGTTAAACTGGAAACAGATGACCCCTAAGTCGTTAAACTGGGAACAAGGGAAATTCCCTCACGGCAAATGATGATTCGCTCCTGGTACCATATTCCAGTGTAGCGATGCTGATGTCAACCCAATTCACATCAAATCAGAATCGACCGTCCAAGTCGCTAAAAGGGCAGTACCGACCGTCCACGTCGCAAAAAGGGCAGTATCGACTGTCTAAGTCGCTAAAAGGGCAGTACCGACCGTCCACGTCGTAAAAAGGGCAGCATCGACCGTCCAAGTCGCTAAAAGGGCAGTACCGACCGTCCACGTCGCAAAAAGGGCAGCACCGACCATCCACGTCGCAAAAAGGGCAGTATCGACCGTCCAAGTCGCTAAAAGGGCAGTACCGACCGTCCACGTCGCAAAAAGGGCAGCATCGACCGTCCAAGTTGCTAAAAGGGCAGTACCGACAGTCCACGTCACAAAAAGGGCAGCACCGACCGTCCACGTCGCTAAAAGGGCAGCACCGACCGTCCAAGTCGCAAAAAGGGCAGAACCGATCGTCCAAGTCGCTAAAATGGCAGCACCGACCGTCCAGGTCGCTAAAAGGGCAGCATCGACCGTCCACGTCGCTAAAAGGGCAACACCGACCGTCCAAGTCACTAAAATGGCAGCACCGACCGTCCACGTCGCTAAAAGGGCAGCACTGACCGTCCACGTAGCTAAAAGGGTAGCAACGACCTCCCCGTCGGAATAATGCTCCGCATCGGAATCAAGTCAATCAGACACTCAATCTTGGAGACACGTCAAGCATCGACCGTCGACGTCGTAAAAAGGGCAGTGCCAGCTTCCCAAAAGGTGGGAACCGAATTAAGTCGCCTCCACGTGAAAGAAGATCCATCAATTTCATGCGCACGACCCACATATGCTGTGTGCATTTATTGATGGGGGGCAATTTGTTGGGGTAAAAATCTACACACCGGTTGACCAAGTCAAAATCAAAGTCAACCCCAAACCAGGTGGGCCCAAGCCCAGGTCAAGTGGGCCGATGCCCGGATCGAGCCCGAACATGAAGCGGCCGGCCTTCCTCCATGCCAAAATTCTGTTGTATTTCTTGTATTTTATTTTATGAATAAATGTAAGAAAATGGGCATAAAGCTAAATTTTTTTAAAGCCCATGGTTTATGTGCAAAAAGAAATGGCACATGAGCCATGGGATAGGCAAAATGCCATTTTGTGAAGCCCAAGGGACTATGTGTAAAGTGTATAGCCTATAAAGGCCAAGATAATGAAAATATCCTAACAACTTTTTCTCTCTCCCCAAAAAGAATCCAGATCTTCCTCTTTCTCCTTCCTCAAGGTTCTAAAACCTTCTTCTTTCTTTTGAATTAAATCAAGAGTTTAACTCTTCCTTTTCTCAAAATAAATAGATTTCCACCACAAAACCCACGAAGGGGAGCTCGGATCTCCAATCAGATCTCAAAAAGGGGAGGCTTTTAAGTCTCATCCCCTTTTCTCCAAGATCCCGCCGATCAAGAGCAAGAAGAAGGAGACCCATCTCCAAAAATCTAACTTTGGACAGACCCAAGGCTCAAAAGAAGAGCAATAAATCCCCAGGAGTTTAACTCCTTTCTAGATCTGCTGGAGTTTAACTCCATAAATTAGTTTTTGTTGGAGTTTAACTCCATAAATTTGTTTCTGTTAGGAGTTCAACTCCAAAAATCCCCTTGGGAGTTCAACTCCCCAGCCTAGGGGCTAGGCCTTCCTTTCCGCGGGTTTTTCCCGCGGTCACGTGTGCCCACGTGACCCCGGAGCGCCAAGGCGGCCATCGGTCACGTGTATGCATATGACCTCGGGGTGCCAAGGCTCCCATTGGTCACGTGTGCCCACGTGACCCCGGAGGGCGCCAAGGCGCTCATCGGTCACGTGTGCGCACGTGACCCCAGGGCGCCAAGGCGCCCATCGGTCACGTGTGCCCACGTGACCCCGGGGGCGCCCAGGGCGCCCATCGGTCACGTGTGCGCACGTGACCCCGGGGCGTCAAGGCGCCCTTCGGTCATGTGCGCGCACGTGACCCCGAGCATTAAAGCGCCCACCTGCCATGCGAGCGTCCCTTAGACTCCATTTTGTTTTCTTCCCCCCTCGTTTTACGTGCACTCCCCAATAAAATCCCTTTTGGAGTTAAACTTTTTTTTTAAAAAAATTCTTTGGAGTTTAACTCCACAATAAAGTTCTGTTTTGGGAGTTTAACTCCGCATAAAATTCTTTTAGGAGTTTAACACCATCTAAAATTCTTTGGAGTTTAACTCCACAATAAAATTCCTTTTGAAATTAAACTTCACATTTTAAAAAAAAGGGGGGGGGGAGAAAGAAAACACACACGGACTCCATGACACTGTCTTCCGTTAGAAAAAAATTCTAACGGGGCGTTGCCCCGCACCCCGCAAGGGGGCTGCTAGCCCCCTTGACCCCCGGCCCGCTATCCGGGTAGCTGGACCCCCGTAAAAACTCTGCGGGGCCCCTGATATTTCCAAAATTCCTTCAAAACACGATACTACACATTGAGTTTGCTTGACCGGTTTAACCCGTTAATCGGAGGTTCTCTCGCTCCAAATGCGAGGGGTAATTAACGACTGCTTAGTCCGCGGCTGCCGGAGATTCGGAGTTCCACAGTCAATAAACCCCAGCCTACCCTAGGCAGAGGGAATCTGTAGTACGCCTGATCAGCATGAGCGTATTCCCATCTCAATGGGGTGACGAAAAACACCCTACACACACACACACACACACACACACACACATATAAGGAGAGAGAGAAAGGTGGGGACGGAGAGAGAGATAGAGATAATTATAATTATAAATTTATTTATATAATTTATATATATATATATAACAGTTTATATATATATATAGTTATAGGAAAATATATATATAATATATATATATATATATATATATATATATATTATAGAATTTTCAGATGATACCAGATCTTTCCAAATATTACCCGTATCTCTTTAAAAATATAGTTTTTCAATATAAAGAGCATACGTAAGAACTTTAACCATAATATAATATTTTGTAATTAAATACATATACCCCGAATAAAAATCTACGTAAATATACGTAGCGATCAATTATTTGTCTATCTAACTCTTAGGATATGAACATGATATATAGACACAACAACCTGATAAAGGGTACTTTGCCATGCAAGGCTAGATAGGAAAAGAATATTATTTGTTTTTATATTGTATTATAAAAAGGTATGTAGAGCTTAAAATATATTATATACGTATATTTAATACTCGATTCACATGGATACACTGTACTAGCAAATATTTGATATAATCTCGCACCATATTGGGTTTCAAATATGCGGGTTGGGCCGGATAATAACCACAGCTACTATTACCCGCCCGAGTTGACTCGTTTCCACTCGGCATCGCCTTCTCCACCGGGCCATCCTCATTTCTCTGCAAGAGAGGGCACACATCATTCACAACCCAATAGCAATAATAGTAAAGAATTTTATCGCAAAATTTGAAATACCAAAATATATAGTATAAATGTACTAGGGTATTACATGTGTGCATGACATGATATTTACATGTTTTCTTTATCTTTTATTTGTCATGGTTTTTATGTTTTATTTATAGAAAAGAGAAAAGAAAAAAATAAAAGAAAATAAGGAGGGACAAAAAGAAATAGAAGTATGGGTGAGAGAGGGGGGGGGGGGAGGGCATGGCAACTATTTGTTGCATCTCTCATTTCATTTCCTTCATCCTCATTTTTTCATCTCCTTCTTGTTCATTTCTCCACCTCCTCCATCTTCACTACCACCATGAAACTACCCCCAAAACCTTATCAAAACCACACAAAGCTTTCACTAAAAATGTTCATCACCTCATCCTACACATCATGGCATGATCAAGTTTGAGTTTTGAGCTCTTTTGGCCATCTAGGAATTTTCTTGAGTAATAATCCTATCCTTTAACCTAGTTTTAGTATTCTTGCCTTCACAAGTTATTTTTAAAGCTTTAAGTGCATGTTTTGTGAACTTGGAAAATTCCAAAGTGAGATTAAGTGAGCTTTGATGGATAAGACTTGTGGTAGTGATGTGGTAGGGGGTTTAGTGAGTGTTTACTAGCCGTTAGTGATGGAATACCTGGTCTAAAATGAGTTTAGAATGTTCTGATGTCGGTTATCATTGATTTTTGAAGTTCAAATGAGTTCTGGAGCAACTTGTTGTATTTATAAGATAAACAAACAACTACAATGACCTAGTTAAACCACCAGGAGACCACGATAGAAGAACGAGACCCAAATTCCAGAAGTTGACCGCCGGTGGCGGTTATTGTAGCACTTTCCGTCGGTCTAATTTTTGAATTGGATGTCGGGGTTTGGTCTTTAGCTCACACACTTTATAACTTAGCCACTGTATTGCCGGTTTCGTCCCAGACCGCCTGTGCAAAAATCTGGGAGCATTTTGAGTTGGTTTTGGCAATATTTTCCGATATTTGAAACTTGGATTTTTTATTTTCATGACGTGACTTGGTCATTTGACGTTCGTACGTCGACGTCAGGGGGTATTTTGTCGTTTTAGTATGAGTTGACGATAGGTTCTAACCTATGTGCGCTTCGCTCGTCGTATCGGTTTTTGGATATGCATTTTTATGCGATTCGATATGGTTTCGATTGTAGGTACAATCGCTTGGAGTTCCGAGACGACGAAAGAGGACAAGGCATCCATCGGAATCGACTAGGGTGAGGCGCGGTTAGGTGAGTAGATGTATATCTACCGGGAAGGCCGGGTGGATGGCGTATAGCACTGCCGCAACCGTAGAATTAGGTTATATATATATATGTATATTAGATATGTATACCTAGCTAATAGGGTTCTAGAATACTATATGTGATAGTAGTAGACTTAGTAAAAGATATACCCCTAGTTCTATTTTCTTAACCTTTGAGCTATACACACACACACACACATATATGGATAAAAGGATATTTACGATATGATGATACGAGTCGATATGATACGATATGATGATATGAGGCGATGCGATACGATACGATACGAGATGACATGAAATGATATATAATGATATGATATGAGACGAGATGATGTACGCTGCTATAGATCCTTACTATTGATTTGATGATATCGTACGATGGATATTCTGTACGTAATATGATGAGGATGGATTGCCGATATGTATTTCGACTCGAGAAAATATTGTTTAAAATCACTAAGTAGATATTATGATATATTTAGAACCATACCTACTTTCAAAACTAACGAATCGTTAAACACTTTTAAATGATAACTTCAAGGGGACGCTATGACTTTTCAAATGGTATTTTTTTCAAAAACATCGCAGACCCTATTTTCTAAAAACAACAATTCGTACTATTTTAAACTATAGTTGTATGGCTCATACGTAGTTGCGTATTTTTATACTGTCCATGTTACGATTTCTTTATTCTGTTTACGCCCGCGTTACGACTTCTTATTTCTACAAACGCTCGTATTTCTTTCATTTACGATATATATATATATATATATATATATATATATATATATATATATATATATATATATATATATATATATATATATATATATATATATTGCGTTTCATACCCTTATTTTTACACGACTTCGTTTTCTAGGACACATGCACCATTACCGATGATGCACATGTTGCACGCACACTAACTTGCATGCTCACACACACATCATCGGTAATTGTCATTCCACGTATACAAATAGAACTCGCTATGTTACCGTATCACCTTATAAGCTATTAGCATTTTAATTACTGTTTAGTACCCAGTACCACATATTATTTCAGATATTGCACTTTCTTTACAGTGCTATACGACATGCCCATATGAACACACATGCTATGTATTATAGTATTGTTCTGTGCCTGTACATATTATTTCATTATTACCATATTCTTATGTGATTCTGTTTTCATGAGATTTTTGGATTTGAGAAACCATAAATATTATTTAAAAACTTGTGAATGTTTTAAAAATACGGTTTTCTGTTGATATGATATTTCGACGTCTACCATGAGATTTCTCAGTACTGAGCTATGATGATTATCCGAATCGAGGCAGGGAGAGAAACCGATTGCGGATACATGGTGGACCCGGTACGGTACCCCGGGGCAAGAAGATCGTATAGAAAGGCGTTGAGCCTGGCAGGGGAACATTACCTACCGGTGACAGTATCGGACTCGGCGGATATCTGGAGGATACCGACTGGAGTGTTATGAAGCAGTTGAATATGAGGACCGATCCGATAATACGGCGCCTGAGATATGAGGGTCGATCCAATGAGACGACGCCTGAGATATGAGGATTTACGTGTCGATACTGGACACGAGTTTTATGATGATTTCGAGTGTCGATACTGGACACTCAGGATTTTATGATGATTTCGAGTGTCGTTGATGGATACTCATTGGATGATATATGCATATATACATGATATGGATGACACGGTACCACATATTGATACATACACGATATTATATATTTATATACATATGTATACACGATCACCTTTGTTCCCTGATAAAATATCAGGGAATACCCCAACGGGGTATCACGTGCTCACACGTGACCAAGGGTCACGTGTTGACACGTGATAGGTTCCTGTGATCTCTGCTTTATAGAATTAAATTCTAGTCAAACAAAAATATAACAAAACAGCCTGGAAATACCTCAATGGGGTATCACGTGCTCACACGTGACCAAGGGTCACGTGTTGATACGTGATAGGTTCCTGTGATCTCTGCTTTATAGGATTAATTTTAATCAAACAAAAATATAATAAGACACTAAGGAAAAACCCCAATGGGGTATCACGTGCTCACACATGACCAAGGGTCACGTGCTGACATGTGATGATTCCTTAGCTTTGTTAAAAGGCAGAATTAAATGCTGAATAAAATGTTTAATCAAGAGGGTCACGTGCCAACACGTGACAGGTTCCTAAACTCTTTAATTGATAGAATTAAATTCTATTTAATAATCAAATAAAAGGGTCTCGTGCCAACACGTGATAGAATTTTAAAAGCCTTCTGAAATAATAGAAATTCTAATTAAGGGAAATCGAAGACCCTAACTAGGAAAATATTTCTTTAAATCTTTCTAAATAAAAAAAGATGGTGCTCTGTAAATTAGAGCACCATTGGATTAAAAATCCAATGGTGATTAAAAATCACCAATTTATGGAAAGATTTTATACAACGAAAGATTTCCCTGAAATTCACCAAGAATAACAAACAGAATATCTTCTGGATTAAAAATCTAATGGGGAATAAAATTCACTGAGTGATCTAAAATATCATGTTAGTTACAAAAACAACCAAAATCTTTCAATGAAAGATTAATTAAACAAATTGATTCTTTTCTTTCTCCTATAAATAGGAGCCAAGAAGAGAAGAGAAGGGATCTTTGGAATTTTGATTTTCTGAAGAAAAACAACAACAGAGAGAAAAGAGAGCAGAATTTAATTCTCAAGAGAGAAAAGAAGTTCCTCTCAGAGAAAAGAAACCCCAGGTGAGAAAGGGGAAAGAGATCTAAGCTCAATAAAACAAAAAGAGAATTTAATTCTCAATTTAAGAGTTTAACTCTTCTGAACAAGAACTTAGTTCTTCCTTTGGTTGAAGATCTACAGAAGCAGATCTCCCCACAGGTTGAGAATTTAATTCTCATCGGGGAGATTCTGCCATGCAGATCCAAAACTTAAAGGGAAAATTTAAGTTTAAGGAATTTAATTCCCCCAAATTCATAGGAATTTAATTCCTCAAAATGAAACTAGGGTTTAACCCTATATGAGAATTTAATTCTCCCAAATTCATAGGAATTTAATTTCTCAAAATAAAACTAGGGTTTAATCCTATATGAGAATTTAATTCTCCCAAATTCATAGGAATTTAATTCCTCTAAAAGAACAGAGCTAGGGTTTAACCCAACATGAGAATTTAATTCTCCCAAATAAGAATTTAATTCTTCCATATACATAGGAATTTAATTCCTCTAAAACAGAATTAGGGTTTAACCCTACAAAGAATCTAATTATTAAAATAAGAGACTTAAAGCTCTCTATGCATGTAAAAAACTTGGTCAAGTGGTAACACGTGACCCTATCCTCAAAGATCAGAAAAGAGCGAACAAGACTAGGTCACGTGCCCCCACGTGACCCATTAACGGACCCCTCAAAATAAGAAGGAATTAGTCCAGAGGCAATGCCTCACGTGCTCCTACGTGACCTACAAGCGGTTCAGTATTGACCCTTATATACAATCTACGGGCACGTATAAACATTTCGCTAACAAAGTCCCATCCGTGACTAGGGATATGTTTACACAGTGGACAGCCCTTGTAAGTCCTCTCGATTTATACAGAGAAAATACTCTTATAAGATCCTTACGACTTATAAGAGACCATACACTTAAGTCTCCTCACGATTCTTAAGGAGAAAATGCACCTACGAGATCCTCACGACTCGTAGGGAGAAATACCTTTATGAGACCCTTACGGCTCGTAGAGTCAAAAGCCTTAGTCGACAGGATCCTAACCCTGTTTACTAAGCCACCTTTATTCGAACCGACAAAGGCAAATGATGATTCGCTCCTGACAATAGCCCAGTTGTAGCGATGCTAATGCCTAAATCGGTATCAAATCCCAAGCTCGCAGCAAGGCAAATGCATATGAATTAGCCGAAATGATGGAGCAACTTGCAAATCAGCAAGTAAATATATATATGCATACAAAAATAGCCGAAATGATTGGGCAACTCGCAATAAAAAGAAGCGGGTGAATAAAACAAATAGCCGAAATGATTGGGCACCGCGAAAAATAGCCGAAATGATTGGGCAATCACGACTTTCGCGATATAAAAGCTGAAATGATAGAGTATCGCGGAAAGAAAAATATACAAAATGAAACTTTTTTCCCTACAGGTGAGATCACATCGATCCCTGTATACAATCCAGGGGCACAAACAAAGAGAGAACCATACCATCCCACCAGGCTCCATCAGAAGGAGAGCCAAGTCTCGACGGTTCACAGATAGCCTAGAGGTCATCTCAACATTCGTCTCATTTCAATAGACGCAACATCAGCAAAGCGGAACCATGGTAGTTCCCAGTTCCATGACTCGGCGGCGCACAGACAACCGAGAATCAACCCCCAATTCCGTGAAATGCGGATAAAGTCAGCAAATTCCTGGTCACGTGAAACACGGCCTATGTCAATTCTAAACCCGTGGGAAACGTCCAGAGCGGATCCTGGTCCTCATAGAACACGGCTATGTCAATCAGACCCCATCGGAAGCATCCAGAGCAAATTCCAGGTCACGTGGAACACGGCCTATGTCAATCCTGACCCCGTGGGAAACGTCCAGAGCGGATCCTGGTCCTCGCAGAACACGGCTATGACCCCGTGGGAAGCATCTAGAGCAAATTCCTGGTCACGTGGAACACGGTCTATGTTAATCCTGACCACGTGGGAAATGTCCAGAGCGGAGCCTGGTCCTCGCAAAACACGGCTATGACCCCGTGGGAAGCATCCAGAGCAAATTCCTGGTCACGTGGAACACGGCCTATGTCAATCCTGACCCTGTGGGAAACGTCCAGAGCGGAGCCTGGCTCTCGCAGAACACGGCTATGACCCCGTGGGAAGCATCCAGAGCAAATTCATGGTCATGTGGAACACGACCTATGTCAATCCTGACCCCGTGGGAAACGTCCAGAGCGGAGCCTGGTCCTCGCAGAACACGGCTATGACCCCGTAGGAAGCATCCAGAGCAAATTCCGGGTCACGTGGAACACGGCCTATGTCAATCCTAACCCCGTGGGAAACGTCCAGAGCGGAGCCTGGTCCTCGCAGAATACAGCTATGACCCCATGGGAAGCATTCAGAGCAAATTCCTGGTCATGTGGAACACGACCTATGTCAATACTGACCCCGTGGAAAACGTCCAGAGCGGAGCCTGGTCCTCGCAGAACACGGCTATGACCCCGTGGGAAGCATCCAGAGCAAATTCCTGGTCACGTGGAATACGGCCTATGTCAATCCTGACCCCGTAGGAAATGTCCAGAGCGGAGCCTGTTCCTCGCAGAACACGGCTATGACCCCGTGGGAAGCATCCAGAGCAAATTCCTGGTCACGTGGAACACGGCCTATGTCAATCCTGACCCCATGGAAAACGTCCAGAGCGGAGCCTGGTCCTTGCAGAACACGGCTATGACCCCGTGGGAACCATCCAGAGCAAATCATGGTCCCATAGAAAACGGCTAAAGTCAATCTTGACCCCGTGGGAAATGACCAGAGCAACCCCGGACTCCGTGAAATGCGGATAATATCAACCTCATCCACCACTTACGGGTCCTCACGACTCGTAAGGAAGAAAGCTCTTTTGTGGGATCCTTACGACTCTTAAGAGAAAACGCACTTAAGAATCCTCACGATTCTTAAGGAGAAATTACACCTATAGGATCCTCTTGACCTGTAGGGAGAAAATTCTTTATGAGACCCTCAGGGCTCATAAAGTTGAAAAGTCTTAGGAGACAGATCCTAACCCTGTCTCCCGAGCCATCGTTGCTTTGCAGAGAGGTCAAGGTAGATTTTCTACGGGCCACACACTCCGACAAGAAAAGAAATAATCACTTACGGGTCCTCTCGACTTGTAAGGAAGAAAATTCTCTTCTCGAATCCTTACGACTCTCAAGAGAAAATACTCTTAGGAATCCTCACGATTCTTAAGAAGAAATTACACTTACGAGATCCTCACGACTCGTAAGGAGAAATACCTTTATGAGACCCTCACGGTTCATAAAGTTGAAAAGCCTCAGGAGGCAGATCTGAACCTGACTCCTAAGCCATCGCGGTCCTACAAGGAAATCGAAGCAGATTATCCACAAGATGCATTTACTAAAAGGGACACACCATCATGAAGCAAAATTTGTTTTTTATTCACGAGTCAAAATGAATACAAAGTACAATCTATGAAAGAATAAAAAAATATATATACTCTCATTCAGGACTATGTACAAAAAGAAGAATAAAAAAAAACATATATACAATTCTTCAAGCCGGCGGACGATTTAGTAGATTTGCCAGTTCATCCCTTTTCCGCTGGGCCTCGGCTTCATGATTCATTATCGTCAAAAGAAGGGCCTTCGCTTGAGCCTGTTGGGCCTGGTACGAGGCACGCCGGCCTTCAAGCTCTTTTTCAGTAACCTTATGGGCTTCGACCATTTCATGAGTAAAAACGGCGGCCTTATCAATGGCTACCACCTCCTTGATAGCCTCTTGAAGCACCCGCCAAAGTTCATATGCCCTAGTGGTCTTAGCCGTAAGACTGGCTTGAAGCTCCCTCAGCGCTTTGGAAGCCAGCTCCTTCTCCGAAAACTTGCGGCTAAGCCTCTTCACACATGATATCATGTTCGCAGCGCACCGCTCAATCAACCCCTGTAAGCTCGCCTTCGCGGCCACAACCTCTGAAGGAAGGCGTGCACATTCAAGAATATGCAAACAGGCCTCCACCTGCCGACAAAACTCAACCCAAACTTGCACCAATGTTTCACTATGGTAGGTGGCAAGAAAGGGAAGAGAACCGTTGGCTTCAGCAGCAAACGCTTCGGCCGTGATCAGACTGCCGGCACGAAGGTCTTCAATCAGGGCTGATAGGGAGTGAAGGCTTAACTTTGCCATCCGTTCCGAGGCATGCAGAGCATAGGGGCCGGGTGGCATAACGATGCGAGATTCCAGCGTGGTAAGAACTGGCAAAGCTGTTAAGATTTATAAACAATCAACAAGACTTGTAAGCAAAGAGCAGATGGAACAACGTTGAGACTAAACTTACCCACAGTAATGCAAGAGGGATCTGAAGGCTCCCCAGGCCCTTCAAGAATCTCAACCTCGTCATCGGCTTCCAAAACTGTAGAAGACATCGATGTCATTATATGAAATAATGATAATGTTGTGAGGAGAAGGCGAACGACACTAACCTTTCCCGGAAGAGAGGACGATGCGTTGAGGAGATATCGCTTGCGGAGCGGCCATCTCCAACGGGCGCTGAAAGGACTTCCTGGGAGACAGATCAGCAATAGATGCCGCCAATCCGCATAATTCTGAAAAGACAGAAGGGTTCAGATAATGGAGAGATTATTAATATAAAATATAGAAGGCTACCTTCGATGCTTCTCCCGTTCTGGGCTGGAGGGATAGCAGCCTCGGCAGCCTCCTCCATGCCCCCAGGCATATCATCGGGGATGTGGGCCGGTATAACAACTTCCGAGCAAGGAGCAGTGGCCGCCACTGCAGGCTCCAGCGGAAGGACGATAGCCTCGACTACCTGTCCCCTAATCTCCGAGCCATCCCCAGAAAGATCCCTTGAAGCGGCGACCAACGAAGATGCCTCTTCCGAGGGAGCAAGCACTTGGGGAGCGAGAATCACCGAGGGAAGCTCCATCACAGGTGCAACAGTTGCATCGACCCCCTCCATACCGATTAGTGTTTCATTGGGGATATTGGCGGAATCTACAGTCAAAGCGCGACTCGAACTCAGATCCTCCGCCATCGCCGAAGTCCCTGCAAAGTTTGTACGAGGATAAGGATATGTATATATATATATGAGCAATACAAAATATTACAAAGAGATACATGAGCATACCAATACGCAAAGGAGCTTCTAGTATGGCTTGTTCAAGCCGACGTTCCTTCCTGAGGAGAAACGCTCGCTGAGGCTCGAGAGTAGACTCGTGGCCACTGGTCCACAACGAAAGTGCATCTTCGGCGTCGGCTGAAATGGCCTGCTTAAGGGCCCTTTCGCCCCATTCTTCCAAAGGGCCTATGAATAGCCGTCGTATCGATGGAGGTCTTCGTAAAAAAAAAACCGGCAGGATAAGGCCTCTTCGGGATCCTTGCATTCTCAGTCTCGTCCTGAGAGCGTCTTATAGCCTCAGCCAATTGTGCGGCTTCCTCGGCAGATGAACCCAGGAAAAGCAGACCACCATCTGACTCTTGCATGGCTAGTGGTTCGACTTGGAGGATAGGCTCTGATTCCACTAAAAAATCAAGTAGATTGGTGATCGTCTTCTTTCGCCTCTTGGGCCCAGAACTAACCGCCGAAGACGATCGCTTCCTTCCCCTTGATGCTTTGGTAAGGCGTTGACCCACCTCGCCTTCGATATCCTCACTCGGCAGTGCTACCGATGACGATACCGCCATTGCTGATGCCGCAGCTGATGATACTGCCACTGGCGCCTTATTTCCCCTTGATTGAGCTCTAGTGCAAGCTGACGTGAGATACATGAGCAATACCAATAGCCAAAGTTTGTATGAGGATAAGGATATGTATATTTATATGAGCAATACAAAATATTACAAAGAGATACATGAGCATACCAATGCGCAAAGGAGCTTCTAGTATGGCTTGTTCAAGCCGACGTTCCATCCTGAGGAGGTACGCTCGCCGAGGCTTGGGAGTAGACTCATGGCCACCGGTCCACAACGAAAGTGCATCTTTAGCGTCGGCTGCAACGGACTGCTTAAGGGCCCTCTCGCCCCATTCTTCCAAAGGGCCTATGAATAGCTGTCTTATCGATAGAGGGTCTTTGTAAAAAATAACGGCAGGATAAGGCCTCTTCGGGATCCTTACATTCTCAGTCTCGTCCTGAGAGCGTCTTATAGCCTCAGCCAATTGTGCGGCTTCCTCGGCAGATGAACCCGGGAAAAGCAGACCAACATCTGACTCTTGCATGGCTAGTGGTTCATCTTGGAGGATAGGCTATGATTCCGCTAAAAAGTCAAGTAGATTGGTGATCGTCTTCTTTTGCCTCTTGGGCCCAGAACTAACCGCCGAAGACAATCGCTTCCTTCCCCTTGATGCTTTGGTACGACGTTGACCCACCTCGCCTTCGATATCCTCACTCGGCGGTGCTACTGACGATGAAACCGCCATTGCTGACGCCACAGCTGATGATACTGTTACTGGCGCCTTATTGCCCCTTGATTGAGCTCTAGTGCATGGCGGCATACCAGCTGTGGGAGTTAGATCCACTTCCGCCGTCCCCGGAATAAGCACGACGCTAGTATCTCTCAAAAGAGGGCGAACTGCTGCACGCGGTCGCGGCGGAACTCCCGTGGCTTGGATCGGAGCGGGAACCCTATATCCAAGGAGTATCCTTTTCTCCTCAGTAATAATAGGACTGACTCGGTGGAGATACCAGCCCGTGAAAGCCCCCACACATCGAGGGATATGATCAGCCTCGGGAATCATGAAGGAAGAGCGGGTGTTTAGCCGCATGAAGTGATGAGCGGCGTCACGAACAACTTCAGACGACAGGCTGGGCTCCATTGTGAACGCTTCGAAAGGGACACCCTGGTCATACCCCAATTGCCGAGCAAAGCGGTGTGGGTTGTACCGCATAAAAAGGGCCGCACCGTTCTGACGGAACACCAGATAACCCGGTCTGATTGAATATAAGTGCGCGGCTTCCTTCGGCTTCAAGGAGCGTGCTCCCTCTTTCGACGAATCAAAGACCTGCTGGATCGATCCTGAAGGGGCCGAGAGGACTCTATCGTTAAACACCATCCCACCCACATTAGCATAGGGGCTAAGCAGCACGCGAATAGACCCGGACTGAGTCAGGTCAGGAGCAGAAGCGTCCACCAGCCGCATGAGTCCCTGAAAAGTGTAAGCGTCATAAAAGCTGGGTCTTTGGTGCGCAGCAAATGCCCCCAGTACATTCATCTCAATCCAGGACGTAAAGTAATGAAGAAAGAAATTTACCACATCTACGCCAGGGGTTGAGGTATTAGCCGCAGCACTTAACCCATGATATAGATGCGCCAGCCCCTCAATACCCACAGCTCGTCGCGTCCCCTCGGCAATGCGATGAGCGGGGTAAATAATCGAGGCTCTCATGAAACGACGGTGCATGGGAATGGCGAACCAACTGAGCCAAACACTGATGAAGCCTACGAAGAAGGTCTCCTCATCCATACCAGGAGCTGCGATCGACTCGAAAGACACGGCCGGCATGATGGGAATGTAGAACTGCGGCAAGTCCTCTTCTTTAGCAGGCCGCTTATTTAAACCAAACCCAAAGGGGTCGTTGATGTTTGCGAACTTCGGAGCCGTCTTTGATAGAACGTCTTCGCGAAGGAAACAAACGATAAATCTATTGAAAGTGACGCCCTGCTCCTCTGACTCTGTGAATAACTTCTCAAAAATGCTCAGAGTCTTGATCAAACTTGAGCGCTTATGGCGGACGGCATTCTCGGTCGACAAGCCACCGAGCATGGCAGGATCGGTTTTGAAGAAATACTCAACGGGAGGCAGTAGTTCTTCATAAAGCGTCCCCCTGATCGGCAACCCTGAGATCTCGTGAAACTCTTCCAGAGAAATTGAAATTTCGCGGTCCCCTAGCAAGAAAGTGTTGGTGGGAAGATTCCATTGGTTTAAGAAGGTCTTAACCCACCAGACATGGGGAGACTGATAGTCTAAGAGAGATGCATACTCCGCCTAGTAGATCCCGACCCTCTGCAATCACGCACGATGGGCAGACAGGATATAACGAGCCCAGAGAAGATAACCTGTGGGTTGTCGAGGAGTAAGCCCTATCTTGTAAATCTGTCCCTATGGCTGGGCTTCGCCTTTGCAAATGCGGCGCCCTAAAATGTCTATAGCCGGCACAGGATGGTTCGGAATACCAGTTGTTGATGACTCAAGCCGTCCCATATGGGTCCAATTCAGATCTCCACAGCAAAGGCGGTCCGTGGATGATCCATCGGCAGGAATGGATAGGTAGGCTCTGTCGGTATCTCGCAAAGGAAACTGCGGCGACCGCGGGTGATGTGACCGTACCAGGTCCCCCATAAAAGTAGATTGGTGCAATTCGGGTCATGAGCCCTGATCATCGCCATCACCTCTTCGTCAGACGGTGACTGAGGAAAGGCAGCCTCCGAGCGGGTGAAAGGGAAGTATGGAACAGAAGTCATTGTGCCTGAAATAAAAGAAGGGGAAACCGTTAAGCGAAGCCAACACGTGTATATATATGTTTATAAATGTATATATATAAAAAGACAGTGGAAGAAAGCGATAAAGGACTTATTTTATGGGACCATTGGTTACAAAACACATGGGTCCCACAAAATCAAGATGGCGGCTCACTAATAATGAGGCCAAGCAATCATCATGAGAATAAAGGGAAGATTCTCAATGAATTCAAATGACTCTACACATTCTCCTAAAAGAGAAACCTATCTTGGACTCTGCGAAAATCAAGCAGAACAGGGGAATTAAATTCCTAGAAAACTCTACTGCAATTTTTTTTTGCAAAGAACAACTCAGGGCAAGAAAACCCCAAGAAATTCCCTGGGAAGAACTGAGTTCTTTAGAGGAATTAAATTCCTTTTGAATAGAGGAATTAAATTCCCAAAAAATAATTTCAGAGCCAAAGCACTTTGGAATGGAATTAAATTCCAGAGAGAAGACAAGCATCACCATCGATCCCTGAAGATCAGAGAAGCCCTAAGAGGTTTATTATTTAAAGATTAAGCAGTTTTCTTTTTAAAGAACTTGAAGAAAAATGGGTTCTTGTTAAAGGGAAAAACCCTTGGCGTGGATTTAAAATCCAAATTCCTACAAGATGTTCTTCAGCCGTTCAAGATCATTACCTGAAAAAGGGAATCTTTTGTTAACAGAGTTAAACTTTGGAAATTTTCGAGACAGAGAACTAAGCTCTGAGAGAGAGAATTAAATTCTCAAAAGAAAAACAAGCAAATGAGAATATGGAAAAAGTGGAGGCGCTTCTGAAGCGACTTCTGCATTTATAGGATGTGATGGGGAACGGTTCATCTCCTCTGTTCCCTAGACAGATCCAATGGTCACAAAGGTGACAGCGTTGCACTCACGTGTAAACACGTGAGAACAACGCTGTGGGGGCATTTGTTCCCTGATAAAATATCAGGGAATACCCCAATGGGGTATCACGTGCTCACACATGACCAAGGGTCACATGTTGACATGTGATTGGTTCCTGTGATCTCTGCTTTATAGAATTAAATTCTAGTCAAACAAAAATATAACAAAACAGCCAGGAAATACCCCAATGGGGTATCACGTGCTCGTACGTGACCAAGGGTCACGTGTTGACACGTGATAGGTTCCTGTGATCTCTGCTTTATAGGATTAAATTTTAATCAAACAAATATATAATAAGACACTAAGGAAAAACCCTAATGGGGCATCACGTGCTCATACGTGACCAAGGGTCACGTGCTGACACATGATGATTCCTTAGCTTTGTTAAAAGGCAGAATTAAATGCTGAAAAAAATGTTTAATCAAGAGGGTCACGTGCCAACATGTGACAGGTTCCTAAACTCTTTAATTGATAGAATTAAATTCTATTTAATAATCAAATAAAAAGATCTCGTGCCAACACGTGATAGAATTTTAAAAGCCTTCTGAAATAATAGAATTAAATTCTAATTAAGGGAAATCGAAGACCCTAACTAGGAAAATATTTCTTTAAATCTTTCCAAACAAAAAAAGATGGTGCTCTGTAAATTAGAGCACCATTGGATTAAAAATCCAATGGTGATTAAAAATCACCAATTTATGGAAAGATTTCCCTGAAATTCACCAAGAATAACAAACAGAATATCTTCTGGATTAAAAATCCAATGGTGAATAAAATTCACTGAGTGATCTAAAAGATCATGTTAGTTACAAAAACAACCAAAATCTTTCAATGAAAGATTAATTAAACAAATTGATTCTTTTCTTTCTCCTATAAATAGGAACCAAGAAGAGAAGAGAAGGGATCTTTGGAATTTTGATTTTCTGAAGAAAAACAACAACAGAGAGAAAAGAGGGGAGTATTTAATTCTCAAGAGAGAAAAGAAGTTCCTTTCAGAGAAAAGAAACCCTATGTGAGATAGGGGAAAGAGATCTAAGCTCCATAAAACAAAAAGAGAATTTAATTCTCAATTTAAGAGTTTAACTCTTCTGAACAAGAACTTAGTTCTTCTTTTGGTTGAAGATCTGCAGAAGCAGATCTCCCCACAGGTTGAGAATTTAATTCTCATCGGGGAGATTTTGCCATGCAGATCCAAAACTTAAAGGGAGAATTTAAGTTTAAGGAATTTAATTCCTCAAAATGAAACTAGGGTTTAACCCTATATGAGAATTTAATTCTCCCAAATTCATAAAAATTTAATTTCTCAAAATAAAACTAGGGTTTAACCCTATATGAGAATTTAATTCTCCCAAATTCATAGGAATTTAATTCCTCTAAAAGAACAGAGCTAGGGTTTAACCCAACATGAGAATTTAATTCTCCCAAATAAGAATTTAATTCTTCCATATACATAGGAATTTAATTCCTCTAAAACAGAATTAGGGTTTAACTCTACAAAGAATCTAATTCTTAAAATAAGAGACTTAAAGCTCTCTATGCATGTAAAGAACTTGGTCAAGTGGTAACACGTGACCCTATCCTCAAAGATCAGAAAAGAGCGAACAAGACTAGGTCACGTGCCCCCATGTGACCCATTAACGGACCCCTCAAAATAAGAAGGAATTAGTCCAGAGGCAATGCCTCACGTGCTCCCACGTGACCTTCAAAACAAAAAGAATAAAGGCAAAGGCAGTACTGATTTTCGGCGCTCTCACGTGTCCTCATGTGACCCCTAAAAAACACTTTAATAATCAATACATGGATATCAATCACGTGCTGGCACGTGATGGCCAGAAGATCAGAAGTGTTTAACAGTTATTTGCAGATTTGAGAATAAAATAAAGGAGGTCTGGCCCCATCTCAGGCGCCTCACGTGACCTCACATGACCCCTTCCTTTCTAGTGTTTAACACTGTTTTGAGCATTTTGTCTCCAGTGTTTAACACTGCTTTAAATACATCATGTGAGGACACGTGACCGCCAGATGTCCTTTAGTGTTTAACACTATTCTCAAACCAGCTTAGCCCAAATTGGCTAAGTTTTTCAGAGGCAAATATCCCCTTCAAATGAGTCTTAAAATCCAGAGCTATAATGTTAATGCTCAAAGATAAAATGTTCTCATAGCCCTCAAACTTTTGTTTAGCATTGCTAAATAATGAGGGGTTGAACCCAGACAAATGTTCAACATGCCAACAAAGGGCCAACATTCCAAACTTAATTGGACTTAGCCCAAATTGGCCATAAGTCCTCAATTCAGATTTAACTGAGCCAATGTGCTCGTAATCTAATTAATTGATCTTAGTTCCAAATTGGACTACAGATCGCCCAATCAACTTTGGTTCAAGGGTACATCTCTGAACTCCTCTGATATTTGTCGTTGTAATCCTTCAACGTCTTCAGAGAGGTGACGGGTCCCGACAACCATACATTTCATAGACTATGACGTCTTTAATCTAGACTGTGATGTCTTTAAACTCACGGACTATGATGTCCTTAACCTTGACTGTGATATATTTAAACTCACGGACTATGATGTCCTTAAACTAACATTGGGTCGTAACGCCCCTAAACTAATCGACCCCAATGTCCCTAAACTAAATAATAGAGCCCAAATGCTCTTTTGTTTGATCTAAACGATCCCGTTAAGTTATCATAGTCTAAAATTAGACTAACGTATTCTTAACAAATGTTTAACTTGATCTTAGTCTCAAATGAGACTAACGTATCCTTAAACCTAACCCCCCAAACCCAAATCTAAGAAAATACGGATTTGGACTAATCCACGCCCTACGGGCGACGACATAAATTAGTCTCCGTATACAATCCATGGGCAACCAAAAACAAAACAAACATCCACGACACGAAGTGACCATCCGGAGAAGGAGAAAGTGGTTACCGCGATGCGGTAGCATAATTAACTGTAGGGGCTTGCGCCTGCAGAGAAGAGCGTCCCCATAATCAAACCCCCCTCAAATGAGGGGAAATCTGACGAAGTCTGCTACATCAGCCGCATCCGTTTTAACCTTCGATACATGGTGTTATAAATTAACTTGGCATCTTCGGAGAGGCGGACGGATAGCACCAATTAGCATCTGCCCTCGAATTTCAGGCCATGATGTCCCAACGTCCTGGTCACGATTTTCGGCGGGGAACAGATTCTGGCACGCCCGGTGGGACTAACGTATCCTTAAACCCAACCCCCCAAACCCAAATCTAAGAAAATACGGATTTGGACTAATCCACACCCTATGGGCGACGACATAAATTAGTCTCTGTATACAATCCATGGGCAACCAAAACCAAAATAAATATCCACGACACGAAGTGACCATCTGGAGAAGGAGAAAGTGGTTATCGCGATGCGGTAGCATAATTAACTGCAGGGGCTTACGCCTGTAGGGAAGAGCGTCCCCACAATCAAAAACCCCTCAAATGAGGGGGAATTTGTCGAAGTCTGCTACATCGGCCACATCCGTTTAAACCTTCGATACATGGTGTCATAAATTAACTTGGCATTTTCGGAGAGGGGGACGGATAGCACCAATTATCATATGCCCTCGAATTTCAGGACCTGACGTCCCAACGTCCCGGTCGCGATTTTCGGCGGGGAATAGATTCTGGCAAGCCCGGTGGGACCTTTTCCTCTTTCCACTCCACACTTCGTGTGTCGTGTTCGTGAACGAATTGCGGTTTGATATGGTTGCCCTTGGGTTCGAGATACTAAGATTTGGTGTCTTGCTCCGTGCAGAAAACAGAAGATCAATGGTTTCAACCTGCACCAGCTGCAACTGCGACTCTCGTTCCGCCTCATCTGGAGGTGTGACATACGGGCCTCAAGCGGCCTCCCTTTTCACAATGCCGGTAGAGCAGGTAACACATGCTACCACCGGATTGTTCTTCGGGACCATGCTCCTACCAGTGAGCGTTAACATCCCGCTGCCATAAGAAGCGCAGAAGAAGTTGGTCTTTGATCGGCTTACAACTACTGCGGCCCCTCTCAACGGGTTGTCCAGCTCCAACGCCTCAGTCTTTGACAGACTGGGCCAAAGCTCAGTTGGGCCCATGAAGAAGCCCGCGATACCAGAAAAGGTTATCCCAAAAAGGATAGCCATCCCTGCTCCCGAAGTCGTCAAGGCGGCTTCTCCTACAAAAGGGTCGGTCTTCACAAGACTGACTATTTCATCTCCTGTTCCTGACGAAATCATCAAGGTTGCTTCCCTACTCGGAAGTCTGCCTTCGATAGGTTGGCCATCCCCACTCAGCGGACATCAGTCTTCAATAGGCTGACAACGACAACTTCTGACCAACACAGGGGGCATGAGGGAGTCACCCCTATGGCTGAGGCAAACCCATCCGCACGACATGCTCGCCGTCGTCACTGGCGCCGAGTAAGGAAGGCTGGGGGCAACTCCCCTTCTGGAATAAATCCGCCAGCTCCCCTGGTGGAAATCAATGCTACTGTTCCAACTGGGAACAGCTTTGAACCGCTTAGGAGGGTTTGCAAGAACTCTCCGACCGCCGTGCTGAAGAGGTCTCCTCCACCTATGGAGATTACTACAGAAAAGAAGCCGGAGCAGCCCTCTCAACGGCTTTCCTCCAAAATTTATAAAGTATGGCGACAGGTTCAGGAATCGGTGATTGATCAGGACTACTCTCACCGGCCAAAGAAGCTTAAAGCTCGACAAGGAGAAAACCATCCTGTCAAGCCACCAAAGGCGATAGCCGTATGGGTGCTCGCTGCAACGGCTCCCTCAACGTCAACCGCTCAAAAGAGAAGGAGGCCGGAGAAAGCCCCTATGACCGCGGCGAATCGCAAAAGTGCTGAATCTAAACGCCCCAAGTCTGGGGGCATGGTAATACACACTGTTTATATGGCTTCCGAAAAAGAATAAAGCCGTGCTTCTACGGGTTATCGACCACTTACCCGATCGATAACAAAGGCTCAGGAACAACAGCAGCAGAAACATCAGAAGATACTGACTGCAATGGCCGCACTCACTGGGCCAAAAGAAAATCCAGAAACCTCGGAGCAGCGTCGGGAACAAGAAACCAATACCGAGTTCCTCTGAAGAATGCTCGAGAGGAAAGAAAAAGAGGCTGCGGAGCAGGCGGCCAATATAAAATGAATAGCTCTTTTGTTCCAAGACATGGCTGGCACGATGTTACAGCCGGAACCTCCAGCTGAAGACCCCCCGATCATTGTTGAAGGCGACAGAGGGGAGACATCAAACCCTCCTCCGGCTCTTTCAGCAGCCAAGGAGGAGATCATCTCCAAGGCCACTCTGGATGATTATATCGCTCAGCAAATACGAGCTCACCAGGCGAATGAAGCGGCTGGGCAGATCGTCAAAACGGGACGACCCTATCCGGGTTGGTATGACCAAATAAGGTACCCGCCAGGATATACGATTCCCAAATTCCACGTATATAAGGGGATGGGGAATCCACATCAGCATGTCGCTCAATTCAGAGCCTTGTGCGGCAACACCGGGGGTGACGATAAACTTCTGCTCCGCCAGTTTGTTGGTAGCTTGTCGGAGACGGCGTTCGAGTGGTATTCTGAACTTCCAAACGATTCCGTCAAGACTTTTGCAGAGATGGAGCTATTATTCACCCAGCGTTTCGCGAGTGCTAGTGAACGCACCCCAATAACGGCATTGATCAATACCAGGGTGAAGCCAGGTGAAACGTGGGTGCAATACGATGGCGAAATTTATGGTCCAAATATGAGCAGCGCATCGAGAAAGCGCCGGCGGTGGGCATGTTCATAGGCACTCTTGACCCTTAAGCAACTATTTCCCAATTCATGATGTTCTTCAAACCGACCACGTTCCAGGCCTTGATTGACAAATTGGCCCAAATGGACCAGATGGGTCATAGACCGTCTCCTTCAAAGCTGGAGCCGCGGAACGAAAAGGGTAAAGGGAAGGCGACCTTCGTCGCGAATACTCAACAGCAGCCCAGTGACCCAAAACTAACTGATCTTCTAGATGAGAGACGGCAATTCTATAATGAGAAGATGAAGCGCCCTTATTTATTTCCCCGGAACAAAATGAAGAGATTGTTCGAGCTAATGGTGTATAACAGGCTCATCAATCTGCCGAATCCAAAATGACCGTTGCAACCCAGCGAGGCTAATAATCCCAATTATTGCCCCTATCACCAAGCGATAGGCCATCCAATTGAAGATTGCTTCGTCTTCAAGGGCTGGATTGAAGACCAGTATCAACAAGGCAAATTCGCGCTATCTGAGAAGTGGAAAGTAAGCCCGCCTCAACCGCACACTCCTAAGAAGACGGACACACCGGGGGCATCGTGCTCTTTTGTTGAAGAAGCTCAATGGGAGGTCGTTCTTTCAGCCAAGACTAAAAGAATGCTGAAGGATCTCCAAACATGTCCGGCGATTAGGTGGAAAAATCCACTGGAACCCGAGATCATCGAGGGAATGCTGAGACCGCGCCCAACTCTAAAGATTGGTGGTGATAGCCAAAGCGCTCACACCCAGCCATCAAAGTCTTCGAAGAAGAAGAAGAAGACCAAAAAGCCCGTGAAACCTAGTGACAAGCGCATGGACCTGCAAAAACAGATTGACGCGTTGGAAGAATATAATCAAAAAGCTCGGACTCCAGTCACACTCCAAGAATTTCTTACCCACGTCCTTGAGGACGGAGATGATAACAATGGAGAAGACTCATCGGATGAATTTGAAGATTATGTGGCAAGTTGCCATGTGATCACTCACTCATCGATAAACGATGAAGAAGCTCCTTACACAGAGAAACTGGGGGCAGATCCTAAGCCGGGATTTCTAGGACCATCAGAGGAAATGATTGATGCATTCCTGGACGAAGCTCTTTTGAAAAGCAAAGCTGATCGAGAGCGCGAAATGGCCATATTTGAGAAGGCCAAATGCCGGCGACTGGACGAAAGGGTTGAAACACTCCCACCAGGTCAGAGTATCGCTACCGCAAATAAAAGCAGGTTTAAGACGAGAAAAAGGTTCGCCAAAGCCATATCAATGGGAATGAAGCTGCCACCCTCCGAAGGATACGCCCCTGATGAAGCGGACATGCATCCTAGCTACTGCTTATATCATCAAAGGATTATGCACCCGAATGAAAAGTGCAACGCCTTTAAAAACTGGTGGCAGGGATATGTTGCTCACCGGCAACATTTCAAGTGAATGAAACGCAAAACTCGTCAGGAGTAAAGAAATACGACCGAGGAGCGTAAAAGAACTACTGGCAACTGTCACATGGTCAATGCTGGGGGATCGCAAGTTCTCACATTTGGGAGCGATTCTAATGAAGAAATGACTCTTGGCCCTCTCTTCAAAGAATCCACCTCAGGAAAAGAGGAAGAACTGAATAGCTGTGAGAACATTCAGCTGCGCAATCGCATGCTATCTGAAAAGAATCTCGGACCTGCAAATAAGGGATCCAATAAAAAGGATAAGGGAAAGAAAAGGTCTCTAAGGATATCGCCCTCGATGATCAAGCCGTCGAAGAGCTGACAGCTAAGGACCCGCCCAAGAAAAATAAGGTGGACTATAATGTTCTGGCACACCTGAGGAAGATCCCCTCACAGCTAAGCATTCTCGACGCCCTTTTGCTATCCAAAGAGGCGAGAGATTCTTTGATCAAGGCGCCGCAAGAACCCAAACAGTTCCAAGCTTTCCTCGCCGAAGAAAAGATGAAGGACGAGCTGGAAGAGGTGCACACAGCCGATATCACCTTTGGCGATGAAGATCTCCTTCTCGGGACGTGCGAGCATAACCGTCCCCTTTATGTCTCTGGATATTGTCATGATATCAAGATAAGCAAAATCCTGGTTGACAATGGGTCCTCCGTCAATCTCCTCAATGTGAGAGTGTTGAAGGAAATCTGCATGAGCGTTCAGCACCTCGCTCGTGATAAAATCACCATCTCCGGGTTCGACTCCCAGTCATCACGAACGCTTGGGTCTGTGATACTGACGTTACGCTTCGGGCTGCTTGTCACGGACATCAAATTTCACATCATTGACGCTAAGACTTGTTACAACGCTTTGCTCGGTAGGCCTTGGTTACACGAGTACAACATCATCCTTTCTACACAACATCAGTGTATGAAGTATTTCAAGGATGGTCTCGAGTATACCGTGACAAAGGAGTTGAACCCATTCTCTGTGAATGAAGTCCGAAAGTATGAAGATGCAGAATACTTCTTACCAGATTTTGAAGACACGGAAAGATGTCACAAACCGAAGAACAAAGCTATCACCACTATTCCGGTCTTCGGGAGTGATACCGAGGAGGAAGAAGAAATAGTTTATTCAGGGCCGCCCCAATGCAACAAGCCGGGACCGTCCATCCCTATGTTGATCTTCGGCAGCGATTCGGAAGATGAGGTCAACGCTGTATTTCCCGCTCGGCCATCAATGCAAGCCCTCGCCAGCGATGATTGGAGTTTGCAAATTGCCATGGTTCCACAAGAGCATTACAAAGAGCTCGACGCGCTTGGTACCTATAGTGTGCAGGAACTGCAAACATTCTACGTCCCTCCCAGGCGAAGAGATGAAAAAACGATCCTCTTTTATCGATCCACGGAAACCAAAGTGGAGAAAGAAGTTTGGCATGGTGCTGACTCGACACTTGACAGGCTCCAACCCATCCGTTTGCCCAGATATTACACAGAAGGCTTGAAAAGGCTGTTGAAGCGCCAAGGGGTACCCTTCAGACAGACTACTCGACAAGCTCGGTTCTACAACAGGATCTGGGACGTCCCCGGAATTCACCGAAAGTTGCCCAACGGGAGAATGGAAACAATCGGACTTGGATATGTTCAATCCAAAAAACGGGAACGAGTCCATGGCAGTTACGTCATACATGACTTCGATGAAGAAGGAGATGTTCTGTTAAAAGACGCTGACCCTGAACCAAAACAAGGTCCTGCCATCAAAATACCGAGTCCGTTGTTTGAAGAACGGATGGACAAGCTAATAAGGGAAGCGGGTCAAAAGGTCCAGGATGACCACAACCGTGAAATGGCCATTTACGAGAAAGCCAGGACGCAGCGCCTCCTTCAGCAGGCCGTGGAGAATGACGATGCTCCTCGTCGCCAACCCGTCATACAAAAGACCCGGCGCAGAGGCAAAAATAAACTAAAGAACGGAAAAAACGTTCGACATAAGCCAAGAGGGTTTAAGAAGCCGCGCGAGCAAGAGTCGAGCAGCCGGGATCCGTCCCTTATAAAGAAGATGGGTCGAGAATATTCTTTTCCCCAAGACAAGACAAAGAAGATATTCGATCTTGTCATGAAACATCGGATGATGACACTCCCGGAGTCTAAGCATCCCGAGCAAGCAGACGAGATCTCTCACCCAAACTATTGCTCTTACCACCAAGCAATAGGGCATCCTCTCGAAGACTGCTTCACCTTCAAAAACTGGGTTGAAGACCAATATCAACACGGCAAGTTTGCTCTATCCAGTAGCTGGATGGTAAGCCCGCCACAGAAGCATAAACCAAAAGTGACGTGTATAACAAGAGTAGAACCAGATCAATATCGGTCTTGGAAACAATCTCGTACATACCACATGATAACGCTGTCAGAAGAAGAGCCCGAGAATATGGATGACCTCCCCTGGTGCTTCGAAAACGATGATGGCGAGGCGATCTCAGAATTTCCACCAGCGCCAAAAGAGCTGGAAGATGGGATACATACTATTGCAGATAATCTCAAGAAAATTGATTTGGGAACGACAAGTGACCCGCGGCCGACATTCGTCAGTGAGCTGTTTTCTGAAGAAAGGGTGGCTATGCTAAAGGACGTGTGATCAGTCGAAAATATTGCATTTTCAACATGTTAATTTCCCTACTCTTATCATTCATATATAGGTGTTTATTGTAATTATAATACAGATTATGAATTCATATGGAAAATACTAAATAACCTGTGTTGTAGTTATAATCGACATTCTAAAGGGAAATTAAGTGTTTATTACTAATAGCATTGATCTGTATATATCAATCCTTGTCTCGAGATTGTGTGCAGGAAATTCTCCAGGTAAAAGAGTCGGAAATCATAAAAGTGCTGATAAAAATACGTCAAGTCCAAGACTTGTGATTTGGCAGTAAACAAGAAAATATAAAAATATTCCAGACATCAAGAAATATCCCTAAAGACAACACAAAGCAGCACAGGAGAAATGATGCACCAAGTCCACCAAACGGCCGCGGATCCGCGGCCGAGTCGGCCGATCCGCCGCGGATCCGCGGCCTTGTTGACTCATTGGCGGCAGAAACTTTTCCCGAGGTTCTCTTCTCAACTACAAAACTTCTTCACGACGCTTCAAATCTCCAGAAGCCTCCCTCTAACAGCCCAGGTTCTTGTGCAAGCTTAAAAACCTACCAAGCTTCTCTTGTAAGCCAAATAACTAACTCAATCTAGAAGTTTCTTCTCAACTTCCAAGCTTACAAGGGAAGCTAAACCTAGCTTCTAGGGGAAGCTAAAGGGAAAGACTATAAAAGGGGAGCTAAACCTAGGGTTGAGGGTTGTTCATCATTTTAGAAAGAAATTCTATTGAGATCCAAAACAATTCTAAAACATATTGAGTGACACAATTTGATCAAAATCAAGATCATAGAGTACCAAATCAAGCAAGCATCCATGAGCTTTTTGAAGCAACGCCGATCCTCATCCGAGCAAGAGATCCAAGACGATCCGCGACTCAAGAGATCGATGCGAAGCTAGTTCGACGATTGAGTTCCTCCTCAATTCTTGTAGTTTTTTAGTATGTTGTAACGAAACATCGAATAATAAAAGGTGACGATCTTTAGTCTTGCTTTCTATTCATTCTCGCATTACGATATTCTTAGTTCTTGATTGTTCTAGAATGATGCGTGAGTAAATCTCCACTTGCATCGGAATCGAAAGAATTGGTAGAAGATGTTGATGAATTCTTGAACGATTCTTAAATCTTATGAGTTTTGTAAACCCTAGGAAATTGAATCAAAGATGACCTAGTTTTGAGCGAGATGCTTTCTTGAATATTTTCGCTCTAAATTAGAGATCAACAATCGATGATTGAATTTTCTAGAGGCTGGAATTTGAATGCTAGTTAACAAAAGGACAAGGGATGAGAATGAAGAAACCCTAGTTTCTTTAATAGATCCCTAAACCTCGTTGATTGACATCGATCTAGCATCAAATCTTCAATAGATAAGAATTTGATATTCTAAGCATCAATCGTCACTATCGACTCAATTGATTCCGACAAGCCTTTCTTCAAATCTTGATAATTGAAACAATTTGGGTATTTTCTTGATTTTTACCTTTTCTTAAATTTAGACCTAATTCTTGATTCTTGAAACTAAACTTCGCAATTTTCTTTATCCTTTAATTTCCAACGCAACTAAAACAAGATCGATCAAATCACACTTTCCCTGTGGACGATCCGCATTCACCGACGAACCTACATCCGACACCGTTAATTGATTGCGGTTATTACAAATTTCTTTGGTTGTGATATATTTTACATTTTCCAAACACAACACGGAATTTAAGATCAATCAACGTGCTGATGCAGAATAGAGACTGCTTCGCATGGAACTATTCCGAGATGCCGGGACTAGATCCAGAGATTGATGTGCACAAATTGGCGATATCTCCGGACATCAAGTCGATCAAACAAGCACCAAGAAGAATGCGGCTCGAGCTTGAGATGAGCATCAATGCCGAGGTCAAGAAGCTGATCGATTCTGGCTTCATCCAAGAGGTTCAGTATCCTGATTGGATCGCCAACATCGTCCCGGTGATGAAGAAAAATGGGACGGTTCGCATATGCGTGGACTTTCGGGATCTCAACAAAGCTTGTCCGAAGAATGACTTTCCGATACCGGTCACTGAGCTGATGATCGACAATACGTCCACCCACGAAGCCTTCTCTTTCATGGATGGCTCATCACGATACAATCAGATAAAGATGCATCCCGAGGACCAGAAGCATACCGCTTTCCGGACCCCTTTGGGCATATTCTGCAACAAGGTGATGCCTTTCGGTTTAAAGAATGCCGGTGCCACCTATCAGAGGGACATGGTAAAGATCTTCGATGATCTCTTACATGAAATCGTCGAATGCTATATCGACGACCTCGTAGTTAAAAGCAAATCATACGAGGGACATTTAGAGCATCTGAAGACCGTATTTCAGCGCCTTCGGAAATACAACCTGAAGATGAACCCTCTCAAATGCGCGTTTGGAGTTTTCTCGGGCAAGTTCCTAGGATTCATCGTCCGACACCGAGGCATCGAGATAGACCCGTCGAAGATCAAGGCGATCATGGAAATGCCTCCTCCAAGGACTATCAAGCAACTGCGGTCTCTCTAAGGAAAGCTCGCGTATATCCGGCGATTCATAGCCAATCTCTCCGGCAAGTGCCGTCCTTACAGTCACCTAATGAAGAAGGGAACCCCGTTCGTCTAGGATCGCAAATGCCAAAGCGCATTGGACGAAATTAAGCAATACCTGCAGAATCCGCCTGTGCTGACTGCTTCGGTCAAGGGAAAGCCTCTTATTCTGTATACAACCGCCCTTGAGGGTTCTTTAGGTGCGCTGTGGGCATAAGAGAACGACCAAGGGAAGGAAAAAGCTCTCTACTATTTGAGTCGAGTTCTCCTGGGGGCAGAAAGCAACTACTCCCCCATCGAAAAACACTGCCTGGCGTTGATCTTCGCGATAACAAAGCTCAGACACTACGCGTTGGCACATGAGGTCCATCTCATATCAAAGGTGGATCCTCTCAAATATTTGATGTCAAAGGCTATATTAACGGGACGGCTCGCTAAATGGGCCTTACCCTTGATGGAGTTCTCGATAACATACAGACCCCTCAAAGCAGTGAAAGGCCAGGCCATCGCTGACTTCCTCGCTGAACATCCAATACCTGCCAATTCTCCTTTGAACTGCGAATTGCCAGATGAGCACGCGTTTGACACAATCGACGATAAGAAAAGAGAGAATGATACCCGGTGGGAACTTTACTTCGATAGAGCATCTTCCATGAAGAAGCGCAAACAAAGCACCCCCATAATCAAATCAGGGGTAGGCCTCATCTTCATAACTCCACAAAAGGGGATAATGCGCTTCGCCTTCTCCTTAACAGAGCCGAGGACAAACAATAAAGCCGAATATGAAGCTTTGATAGCAGGTATTGAGATCGCTGTCGACATGGGAATCAAAAATTTCCTCATATACGGAGACTCCCAGCTGGTCGTTAGCCAAGTGAACGGCGACTATCAAACGTACAAGCCAGAGTTAGTGAAGTACGGCAAGAGGGTACATCAATTACTGACTCAAATCCCTTCCTACATTCTGGAAAGCATACCGCGTGCAGAAAATAGCAAAGAGGATGCATTAGCCAAGCTCGCTAAAGAATTGGCTGACGAAAACCTTGACGACGTGAGGATCGTCGTGCAAAGCCGTCGGGTTCTTGCGCCAGCAAAAATATCTCCAGAACCATCTGAAGAAAATGGAGCGACTGAGCAAACGGCTTTACAAATAAAAGACCAGGAAGATGCTAAGGATTGGAAAGAAGTCTTTATAGACTACTTCAAATCCCGTCGAACGCCTGAAGATGCGTCCTCAAGACATCAGCTCATGAAACGAGCTTTGTCTTTCGCCTTCGTCAATGATACTCTGTACAAGAGATCATTTGATTCTTTATGGCTAAGATGCCTGGGACCTGATGAGGCGAGGAGAGTCGTCCAAGAAACTCATGACGGACTCTGTGGTTCCCACCAAGCCGGCCCAAAGATGAAGCTGAAGATCAAAAGGATGGGCTATTATTGGCCCACGATGATCCAGGACTGCCTCGAATACGCAAAGCAGTGCCACTCGTGCTAGATTCACGGGGACTTTATCCATCAGCATCCAAATCCACTATATCCAACGGTGGCTAGCTGGCCGTTCGAAATGTGGGGAACCGACATAATCGGGCCCATCGAACCAGCATCGTCCCGAGGACATCGATCCATTTTGGCGAAAACTGATTATTTCTCCAAATATGCAGAATCAGTACCGCTAAGGGAAGTGAAGACGGTGAATATCCTCCATTTCTTCAAGACACACGTCATTTATCGATTTGGCACTCCGCGACGGATTATCTCCGATAACGGGCCAGCCTATAGAAGCCATAAGATCAGCCGCTTCGCACAACAGTATAACATAGACTGGAGATACTCTTCGGTCTATAATCCCCGAGCTAACGGTCTAGCTGAGGCTTTTAACAAGACCTTAACGAAGATCGTGAAAAAGACGGTGTCTCGAAATAAGAGGGACTGGCACGAGAGACTGCATGAAGCTCTCTGGGCGTATCGAACAACGTTCAAAACAGCCACAAATACAACGTCGTATGCATTGGTATTCGGCACAGAAGCGGTGCTCCCCCTCGAGATAGAGCTACCCTCTCTACGAGTGGCAGTTCACTACAAGCTAACAGATGAAGAAAATGCTCACCTTCGGCTTGAGGAACTTGATGCCCTCGACAAAACCCGGCTCATGGCGCAGCAAAATCTGGAGGCTTATAAAGCAAAGATGACACGCTCATACGAAAGGTTGACTAGACCGAGAACATTTCATTAAGGCGAACTCATGCTAGTGGTCAAAAGACCTATGATCCCTAATCGTGCCAAACGGGGGAAATTCGAGCCGAACTATGAAGGCCCGTATATAATAGACAAAGTTTACCAGGGTGGAGCCTATCTACTCATGGACATGCATGGTGAAAGACCTTTCAGGACAATAAACGGTCGCTTCCTAAAGAAATACTACGCCTGACGAGTCACGACCTAGATCAACGATAGTTGACGACGCCTATGTCCGCTCGCTATCTTCCTAAGCCTAAACTCTGTAAGTAGTAGTCGGCTTCCTTTTCTCGGACCGAAATGTCCTTAAACTAACAATGGACCACTATGTCCTAAAACTGGCGATGGACCGAAACGTCCTTAAACTAACAATGGACCACTATGTCCTAAAACTGGCTGTTGACCGAGACGTCTATAAACTACTACGGACCACAGCATCCCAAGGTTGACACAAAAAAAATATAATAAAAAAATTAAAAAAACGGTATGTCCATAAGCAAAACGGGCACGGATGAAAACCCGAAAGGGCTCCGTGAGTAAAAACAGCAGGGCTACCGGCAAGTTTTGTGAAAACCCAAAAGGGCGCAAGCTCGTTAAAAGACACTTGCAAGGTCCTCTCGACCTTATGAGGAGAAACCACCTGCATGGGATCCTTACGACTCACAAGGGAATAACACACTTAGGGATCCCCACGATTCCTAAAGAGAAATTACACTTGCGAGATCCTCACGACTCGTAAGGAGAACCCTCCTATGAGACCCTCACGGCTCATAAGATTCAAAAGTCTTAAGCTACAGGGATCTGAATCTGTTCTTAAGCCATCACAACCCCTAGCATTGCCGTACAAGCGGTTCAATATTGACCCTTGTATACAATCCACGGGCGCGAATAAATATTTTCCTAACAAAGTCCCATCCGTGACTAGGGATATGTTTACACAGTGGACAGCCCTTGTAAGTCCTCTCGACTTATAAGGAGAAAATACTCTTGTAAGATCCTTACGACTTATAAGAGACCATACACTTAAGACTCCTCACGATTCTTAAGGGGAAAACGCACCTACGAGATCCTCACGACTCGTAGGGAGAAATACCTTTATGAGACCCTTACGGCTCGTAAAGTCAAAAGCCTTAGTCGACAGGATCCTAACCCTGTTTACTAAGCCACCTTTGTTCGAATCGACAAAGGCAAATGATGATTCGCTCCTGGCAATATCCTAGTTGTAACGATGCTGATGCCTAAATCGGTATCAAATCCCAAGCTCGCAGCAAGGCAAATGCATATGAAATAGCCGAAATGATGGGGCAACTTGCAAATCAGCAAGTAAAAATATATATGCATACAAAAATAGCCGAAATGATTGGGCAACTCGCAATAAAAAGCAGCGAGTGAATAAATAAAATAGCCGAAATGATTGGGCACCGCGAAAAATAGCCGAAATGATTGGGCAATCGCAACTTTCTCGATATAAAAGCTGAAATGATGAAAGAAAAATATACAAAATGAAACTTTTTGCCCTACAGGTGAGATCACATCGATCCCTGTATACAATCCAGGGACGCAAACAAAGAGAGAACCATACCTTCCCACCAGGCTCCATCAGAAGGAGAGCCAAGTCTCGACGGTTCACAGATAGTATAGAGGTCATCTCAACATTCGTCTCATTTCAACAGACGCAACATCGGCAAAGCAGAACCGTGGCAGTTCCCAGTTCCATGACTCGGCGGTGCACAGACAACCGAGAATCAACCCCCGATTCCGTGAAATGTGGATAAAGTCAGCAAATTCCTGGTCACGTGGAATACGGCCTATGTCAATCCTGACCCCGTGGGAAATGTCCAGAGCGGATCCTGGTCCTCGTAGAACACGGCTATGTCAATCAGACCCCATGGGAAGCATCCAGAGCAAATTCCTGGTCACGTGGAACATGGCCTATGTCAATCCTGACCCCATGGAAAACGTCCAGAGCGGATCCTGGTCCTCGCAGAACACGGCTATGACCCCGTGGGAAGCATCCAGAGCAAATTCCTGGTCATGTGGAACACGGCCTATGTTAATCCTGACCCCGTAGGAAACGTCCAGAGCGGAGCCTGGTCCTCACAGAACACGGCTATGACCCCGTGGGAAGCATCCGGAGCAAATTCTTGGTCACGTGGAACACGACCTATGTCAATCCTGACCCCGTAGGAAACGTCCAGAGCGGAGCCTGGTCCTCGCAGAACATGGCTATGACCCCGTGGGAAGCATCCAGAGCAAATTCCTGGTCACGTGGAACACGGCCTATGTCAATCCTGACCCCGTGGGAAACATCCAGAGCGGAGCCTGGTCCTCGCAGAACACGGCTATGACCCCGTGGGAAGCATCCAGAGCAAATTCCTGGTCACGTGGAACACGGCCTATGTCAATCCTGACCCGTGGTCCTCGCAGAACACGGCAATGACCCCGTGGGAAGCATCCAGAGCAAATTCCTGGTCACATGGAACACGGCCTATGTTAATCCTGACCCCGTGGAAAACGTACAGAGCGGATCCTGGTCCTCGCAGAGCACGGCTATGACCCCGTGGGAAGCATCCAGAGCAAATTCCTGGTCACGTGGAACACGACCTATGTCAATACTGACCCCATGGGAAACGTCCAGAGCGGAGCCTGGTCCTCGCAAAACACGGCTATGACCCCGTGGGAAGCATCTAGAGCAAATTCCTGGTCACGTGGAACACGGCCTATGTCAATCCTGACCCGGTGGAAAACGTTCAGAGCGGAGCCTGGTCCTCGCAGAACACGGCTATGACCCCGTGGGAAGCATCCAGAGCAAATCATTGTCCCATAGAACACGGCTAAAGTCAATCTTGACCCCGTGGGAAATGACCAGAGCAATCCCGGACTCCGTGAAATGCGGATAATATCAACCTCATCCACCACTTATGGGTCCTCACGACTCGTAAGGGAGAAAGATCTTTTGTGAGATCCTTACGACTCTTAAGAGAAAACGCACTATGGAATCCTCACGATTTATAAGGAGAAATTACACCTATGGGATCCTCTTGACCTATAGGGAGAAAATTCTTTATGAGACCCTCACGGCTCATAAAATTGAAAAGTCTTAGGAGGCAGATCCTAACCCTGTCTCCCGA
Source organism: Agapanthus africanus (assembly GCA_030015575.1). NCBI lineage: Eukaryota > Viridiplantae > Streptophyta > Magnoliopsida > Asparagales > Amaryllidaceae > Agapanthus > Agapanthus africanus. The sequence goes on along the minus strand of JASDDO010000031.1, from coordinate 515,796,222 downwards.
GCCATCGTTGCTTCGCAGAGAGGTCAACGTAGATTTTCTACGGGCCACACTCTCTGACAAGAAAAGAAATAATCATTTACGGGTCCTCTAGACTTGTAAGGAAGAAAATTCTCTTCTCAGATCCTTACGACTCTCAAGAGAAAATACTCTTAGGAATCCTCACGATTCTTAAGAAGAAATTACACTTACGAGATCCTCATGACTCGTAAGGAGAAATACCTTTATGAGACCCTCACGGCTCATAAAGTTGAAAAGCCTTAGGAGGCAGATCTGAACCTGACTCCTAAGCTACAAGGAAATCGAAGCAGATTATCCACAAGATGAATTTACTGAAAGGGATACACTATCATGAAGCAAAATTTGTCTTTTATTCACGAGTCAAAAAGAATACAAAGTACAATCTATGAAAGAATAAAAAATATATATATACTCTCATTCAGGAGTATGTACAAAAAGAAGAATAAAAAAAAACATATATACAATTCTTCAAGCCTGCGGACGATTTAGTAGATTTGCCAGTTCATCCCTTTTCCGCTGGGCCTCGGCTTCATGATTCATTATCGTCAAAAGAAGGGCCTCCGTTTGAGCCTGTTGGGCCTGGTATGAGGCAAGCCGGCCTTCAAGCTCTTTTTCAGTAACATTATGGGCTTCGACCATTTCACGAGTAAAAACGGCGGCCTTATCAATGGCTACCACCTCCTTGATAGCCTCTTGAAGCACCCGCCAAAGTTCATATGCCCTAGTGGTCTTGGCCGTAAGACTAGCTTGAAGCTCCCTCAGCGCTTTGGAAGCCAGCTCCCTCTCCGAAAACTTGCGGCTAAGCCTCTTCTCGCATGATATCATGTTCGCAGCGCTCCGCTCAATTAACCCCTGTAAGCTCGCCTTCGCGGCCACAACCTCTGAAGGAAGGCATGTACATTCAAGAATATGCAAACAGGCCTCCACCTGCCGACAAAACTCAACCCAAACTTGCACCAATGTTTCACTATGGTAGGTGGCAAGAAAGGGAAGAGAACCGTTGGCTTCAGCGGCAAACGCTTCGGCCGCGATCAGACTGCCGGCACGAAGGTCTTCAATCAGGGCCGATAGGGAGTGAAGGCTTAACTTTGCCATCCGTTCCGAGGCACGCAGAGCATAGGGGCCGGGTGGCATGACGATGTGAGATTCCAGCATGGTAAGAACTGGCAAACCTGTTAAGATTTATAAACAATCAGCGAAACTTGTAAGCAAAGAGCAGATGGAACAACGTTGAGACTTCATTTACCCACAGTCATGCAAGAGGGATCTAAAGGCTCCCCAGGCCCGTCAAGAATCTCAACCTTGTCATCGGCTTCCAGAACTGTAGAAGATATCGATGTCATTATATGAAATAATGATAATGCTGTGAGGAGAAGGCGAACGACACTAATCTTGCCCGGAAGAGAGGACGATGCGTTGAGGAGATATCGCTTGCGGAGCGGCCATCTCCAACAGGCGCTGAAAGGACTTCCTGGGAGACAGATCAGCAATAGATGCCGCCAATCCGTGCAATTCTGAAAAGACAGAAGGGTTCAGATAATGGAGAGATTATTATTATAAAATATAGAAGGCTACCTTCGATGCTTCTCCCGTTCTGGGCTGGAGGGATAGCAGCCTCGGCAGCCTCCTCTATGCCCCCAGGCACATCATCGGGGACATGGGCCGGTATAACAACTTCCGAGCAAGGAGCAGTGGCCGCCACTGCAGGCTCCAGCGGAAGGACGGTAGCTTCGACTACCTGTCCCCTAATCTCCGAGCCATCCCCAGAAAGATCCCTTGAAGCGGCGACCAACGAAGATGCTCTTCCGAGGGAGCAAGCACTTGGGGAGCGAGAATCACCGAGGGAAGCTCCATCACAGGAGCAACAGTTGCATCGACCCCCTCCACACCGATTTGTGTTTCATTGGGGATATTGGCGGAATCTACAGTCAAAGCGCGACTCGAACTCAGATCCTCCGCTATCGCCGAAGTCCCTGCAAAGTTTGTATGAGGATAAGGATATGTATATTTATACGAGCAATACAAAATATTACAAAGAGATACATGAGCATACCAATGCGCAAAGGAGCTTCTAGTATGGCTTGTTCAAGCCGACGTTCCATCCTGAGGAGGTACGCTCGCCGAGGCTTGGGAGTAGACTCGTGGCCACTGGTCCACAACGAAAGTGCATCTTTGGCGTCGGCTGCAACGGACTGCTTAAGGGCCCTCTCGCCCCATTCTTCCAAAGGGCCTATGAATAGCTGTCTTATCGATAGAGGGTCTTTGTAAAAAATAACGGCAGGATAAGGCCTCTTCGGGATCCTTACATTCTCAGTCTCGTCCTGAGAGCGTCTTATAGCCTCAGCCAATTGTGCGGCTTCCTCGGCAGATGAACCCGGGAAAAGCAGACCAACATCTGACTCTTGCATGGCTAGTGGTTCGTCTTGGAGGATAGGCTATGATTCCGCTAAAAAGTCAAGTAGATTGGTGATCGTCTACTTTCGCCTCTTGGGCCCAGAACTAACCGCCGAAGACAATCGCTTCCTTCCCCTTGATGCTTTGGTACGGCGTTGACCCACCTCGCCTTCGATATCCTCACTCGGCGGTGCTACCGACGATGAAACCGCCATTGCTGACGCCACAGCTGATGATACTGTTACTGGCGCCTTATTGCCCCTTGATTGAGCTCTAGTGCACGGCGGCATACCAGCTGTAGGAGTTAGATCCACTTCCGCCGTCCCCGGAATAAGCACGATGCTAGTATCTCTCAAAGGGAGGCGAACTGCTGCACGCGGTCGCGGCGGAACTCCCGTGGCTTGGATCGGAGCGGGAACCCTATATCCAAGGAGTATCCTTTTCTCCTCAGTAATAATAGGACTGACTCGGTGGAGATACCAGCCCGTGAAAGCCCCCACACATCGAGGGATATGATCAGCCTCGGGAATCACGAAGGAAGATCGGGTGTTTAGCCGCATGAAGTGATGAGCGGCGTCACGAACAACTTCAGACGACGGGCTGGGCTCCACTGTGAACGCCTCGAAAGGGACACCCTGGTCATACCCCAATTGCCGAGCAAAGCGGTGTGGGTTGTACCGCATAAAAAGGGCCGCACCGTTCTGACGGAACACCGGATAACCCGGTCTGATTGAATATAAGTGCGGGGCTTCCTTCGGCTTCACGGAGGGTGCTCCCTTTTTCGACGAATCAAAGAGCTGCTGGATCGGTCCTGAAGAGGCCGAGAGGACTCGATCGTTAAACACCATCCCGCCCACATTAGCATAGGGGCTAAGTAGTACGCGAATAGCCTCGGACTGAGTTGAGTCAGGAGCAGAAGCGTCCACCAGCCGCATGAGTCGCGAAAAAGTGTCAGCGACATAAAAGCTGGGTCTTTGGTGCGTAGCAAATGCCCCCAGTACATGCATCTCAATCCAGGACGTAAAGTAATGAAGAGAGAAATTTACCACATCTACGCCTGGGATTGAGGTATTAGCCGCAGAACTTAACCCATGATATAGATGCGCCATCCCCGCAATACCCACAGCTAGTCGCGTCCCCTCGGCAATGCGATGAGCGGGGTAAATAACTGAGGCTCTCATGAAACAACGGTGCATGGGAATGGCGAACCAACTGAGTCAAACACTGATGAAGCCCACGAAGTAAGTCTCCTCATCCATACTATGAGCTGCGATCGACTCGAAAGACACGGCCGGCATGATGGGAATGTAGAACTATGGCAAGTCCTCTTCTTCAGCAGGCCACTTATTTAAACCAAACCCAAAGGGGTCGTTGATGTTTGCGAACTTCAGAGCCGTCTTTGATAGAACGTCTTCTCGAAGGAAACAAGCGATAAAGCTTTTGAAAGTGACGCCCTGCTCCTCTGACTCTGTGAATAACTTCTCAAAAATGCTCAGAGTCTTGATCAAACTTGAGTGCTTATGGCGGACGGCATTCTCGGTCGACAAGCCATCGAGCATGGCAGGCTCGGTTTCGAAGACATACTCATCGGGAGGCAGTAGTTCTTCATAAAGCGTCCCCCTGATTGGCAACCCTGAGATCTCGCGAAACTCTTTCAGAGAAATTGAAACTTCACGGTCCCCTAGCAAGAAAGTGTTGGTAGGAAGATTCTATTGGTTTAAGAAGGCCTTAACCCACCAGACATGGGGAGACTGATAGTGGAAGAGAGACGCATACACCGCCTGGTAGAGCCCGACCCTCTGCAATCGCACACGATGGGCAGACAGGATATAACGAGCCCAGAGAAGACAACCCGTGGGTTGTCGAGGAGTAAGCCCTATCTTGTAAATCTGTTCCCATGGCTGGGCTTCGCCTTAGCAAATGCGGCGCCCTAAAATGTCTATAGCCGGCACAGGATGGTTCGGAATACCAGTTGTTGATGGCTCAAGCCTTCCCATAGGGGTCCAATTCAGTATCTCCACAGCAAAGGCGGTCCGTGGATGATCCATCGGCAGGAATGGATAGGTAGGCTCTGTCGGTATCTCGCAAAGGAAACTGCGGTGACCGCGGATGATGTGACCGTACCAGATCCCCCATAAAAGTAGATTGGTGCAATTCGGGTCATGAGCTCTGATCATCTCCATCACCTCTTCGTCAGACGGTGACTGAGGAAAGGCAGCCTCCGAGCGGGTGAAAGGGAAGTATGGAACATAAGTCATTGTGCCTGAAATAAAAGAAGGGGAAACTGTTAAGCGAAGCCAACACGTGTATATATATGTTTATAAATGTATATATATAAAAAGACAGTGGAAGAAAGCGACAGAGGACTTATTTTATGGGACCATTGGTTACAAAACACATGGGTCCCACAAAATCAAGATGGCGGCTCACTAATAATGAGGCCAAGCAATCATCATGAGAATAAAGGGAAGATTCTCAATGAATTCAAATGACTCTACACATTCCCCCAAAAGAGAAACCTATCTTGGACTCTGCGAAAATCAAGCAGAACAGAGGAATTAAATTCCCAGAAATCTCTACTGCAATTTTTTTTTGTAAAGAACAACTCAGGGCAAGAAAATCCCAAGAAGTTCTCTGGGAAGAACTGAGTTCTTTAGAGGAATTAAATTCCTTTTGAATAGAGGAATTAAATTTCCAGAAAATATTTTCAGAGCCAAACCTCTTTGGAATGGAATTAAATTCCAGAGAGAAGACAAGCATCACCATCGATCCCTGAAGATCAGAGAAGCCCTAAGAGGTTTATCATTTAAAAATTGAGCAGTTTTCTTTTTAAAGAACTTGAACAAAAATGGGTTCTTATTAAAAGGAAAAACCCTTGGCGTGGATTTAAAATCCAAATTCCTACAAGATGTTCTTTAGCTGTTCAAGATCATTACCTGAAAAAGGGAATCTTTTGTTAACAGAGTTAAACTCTAGAAATTTTCGAGACAGAGAACTAAGCTCTGAGAGAGAGAGAATTAAATTCTCAAAAGAAAAACAAGCAAGGGAGAAGATGGAAAAAGTGGAGGCGCTTCTGAAGCGACTCCTGCATTTATAGGATGTGATGGGGAACGGTTCATCTCCCCTGTTCCCTAGACAGATCCAACGGTCACAAAGGTGACAGCGTTGCACTCACGTGTAAACACGTGAGAAAAACGCTGTGGGGGGCATTTGTTCCCAGATAAAATATCAGGGAATACCCCAATGGGGTATCACGTGCTCACACGTGATAGGTTCCTGTGATCTCTGCTTTATAGAATTAAATTCTAGTCAAACAAAAATATAACAAAACAGCCAGGAAATACCCCAATGGGGTATCACGTGCTCGCACGTGACCAAGGGTCACGTGGTGACACGTGATAGGTTCTTGTGATCTCTGCTTTATAGGATTAAATTTTAATCAAATAAAAATATAATAAGACACTAAGGAAAAACCCCAATAGGGCATCACGTGCTCACACGTGACCAAGGGCCACGTGCTGACATGGGATGATTCCTTAGCTTTGTTAAAAAGCAGAATTAAATGCTGAATAAAATGTTTAATCAAGAGGGTCGCGTGCCAACACGTGACAGGTTCCTAAACTCTTTAATTGATAGAATTAAATTCTATTTAATAATCAAATAAAAGGGTCTCGTGCCAACACGCGATAGACTTTTAAAAGCCTTCTGAAATAATAGAATTAAATTCTAATTAAGGGAAATCGAAGACCCTAACTAGGAATTTTTTTCTTTAAATCTTTCTAAAAAAAAGATGGTGTTCTGTAAATTAGAGCACCATTGGATTAAAAATCCAATGGTGATTAAAAATCACCAATTTATGGAAAGATTTTATACAAGGAAAGATTTCCCTGAAATTCACCAAGAATAACAAACAGAATATCTTCTGGATTAAAAATCCAATGGTGAATAAAATTCACTGAGTGATTTAAAAGATCATGTTAGTTACAAAAACAACCAAAATCTTTCAATGAAAGATTGATTAAACAAATTGATTCTTTTCTTTCTCTTATAAATAGGAGCCAAGAAGAGAAGAGAAGGGATCTTTGGAATTTTGATTTTCTGAAGTAAAACAACAACAGAAAGAAAAGAGGGGAGAATTTAATTCTCAAGAGAGAAAAGAAGTTTCTTTCAGAGAAAAGAAACCCTAGGTGAGAAAGGGGAAAGAGATCTAAGCTCCATAAAACAAAAAGAGAATTTAATTCTCAATTCAAGAGTTTAACTCTTTTGAACAAGAACTTAGTTCTTCCTTTGGTTGAAGATCTGCAGAAGCATATCTCCCCACAGGTTGAGAATTTAATTCTCATCGGGGAGATTCTGCCATGCAGATCCAAAACTTAAAGGGAGAATTTAAGTTTAAGGAATTTAATTCCCCCAAATTCATAGGAATTTAATTTCTCAAAATGAAACTATGGTTTAACCCTATATGAGAATTTAATTCTCCCAAATTCAAAGGAATTTAATTCCTCAAAATAAAACTAAGGTTTAACCCTATATGAGAATTTAATTCTCCCAAATTCATAGGAATTTAATTTCTCTAAAAGAACAGAGCTAGGGCTTAACCCTACATGAGAATTTAATTCTCCCAAATAAGAATTTAATTCTTTCATATACATAGGAATTTAATTCCTCTACAACAGAATTAGGGTTTAATCTTGCAAAGAATCTAATTCTTAAAATAAGAGACTTAAAGCTCTCCATGCATGTAAAGAACTTAGTCACGTAGTAACACATGACCCCTATCCTCAAAGATCAGAAAAAAGCGAACAAGACTAGGTCGCGTGCCCCCACGTGACCCATTAACGGACCCCTCAAAATAAGAAGGAATTAGTCCAGAGGCAATGCCTCACGTGCTCCCACGTGATCTTCAAAACAAAGAGAATAAAGGCAAAGGCAGTACTGATTTTGGGCGCTCGCACGTGTCCTCACGTGACCCCTAATAAACACTTTAATAATCAATACATGGATATCCATCACATTCCAGCACGTGATGGCCAGAAGATTAGAAGTGTTTAACACTTATTTGCAGATTTGAGAATAAAATAAAGGAGGTCTGGCCCCATCTCAGCCGCCTCACGTGACCCCACGTGACCCCTTCCTTTCTAGTGTTTAACACTGTTTTGAGCATTTTGTCTCCACTGTTTAACACTGCTTTAAATACATCACGTGAAGACACGTGACCGCCAGATGTCCTTTAGTGTTTAACACTATTCTCAAACCAGCTTAGCCCAAATTGGCTAAGTTTTTCAAAGGCAAATATCCCATTCAAATGAGCCTTAAAATCCAGAGCTATAATGTTAATGCTCAAAGATAAAATGTTCTCATAGCCCTCAAACTTTTGTTTAGCATTGCTAAATAATGAGGGGTTGAACCCAGACAAATGTTCAACAGCCAACAAAGGGCCAACATTCCAAACTTAATTGGACTTAGCCCAAATTGGGCATAAGTCCTCAATTCAGATTTAACCGAGCCAATGTGCTCGTAATCTAATTAATTTATCTTAGTTCCAAATTGGACTACAGATCTCCCAATCAACTTTGGTTCAAGGGTACATCTCTGAACTCCTCTGATATTTGTCGTTGTAATCCTTCAACGTCTTCAGAGAGGCGGCGGGTCCCGACAACCATACATTTCATAGACTATGACGTCTTTAAACTGGACTGTGATGTCTTTAAACTCATGGACTATGATGTCCTTAACCTTGACTGTGATGTCTTTAAACTCACGGACTATGATGTTCTTAACCTGGACCGAAATGTCCTTAAACTAACATTGGACCGTAACGTTCCTAAGCTAATCGACCGCAATGTCCCTAAACTAAACAATAGAGCCCAAATGCTCTTTTGTTGGATCTAAACGATCCCGTTAAGTTGATCTTAGTCTAAAATTAGACTAACGTATTCTCAACAAACGTTTAAGTTGATTTTAGTCTCAAATGAGACTAACGTATCCTTAAACCCAGCCCCCCAAACCCAAATCTAAGAAAATACGGATTTGGACTGATCCACGCCCTACGGGTGACGACATAAATTAGTCTCCGTATACAATCCACGGGCAACCAAAAACAAAACAAACATCCACGACACGAAGTGACCATCCGGAGAAAGAGAAAGTGGTTACCGCGATGCGGTAGAGTAATTAACTGCAGGGGCTTGCGCCTGCAGGGAAGAGCATTCCCACAATCAAAAACCCCTCAAATGAGGAGGAATCTGACGAAGTCTGCTATATCGGTCGCATCCGTTTAAAACTTCGATACATGGTGTCATAAATTAACTTGGCATCTTCGGAGAGGCGGACGGATAACACCAATTAGCATCTGCCTTCGAATTTCAGGCCCTGACGTCCCAACGTCCCGGTCGCGATTTTCGGCGGGGAACAATCTTGATACCACACGGTATGATATTATTATATTACAGTACGACCTAGGAGATCGTTATACATTCGATTTCTACCTAATGATGTTTTCTACTCATGAGTTGGTAACTCACCCCCGTAGTGTCATAGTGTTCTTGCAGGACCGACCGCTTAAATTAGTAGCGGCTTGCTGGCACACTTCTTCTTCGGGTGATTGCTTAGTACGTGGGTTACACTACAGATCGTAACCACCATTGTATATTTTATTCTTTTGTAATCTAGTTAAAATCTCCATCAACCAGACTACGTATATTTGGTAGACTTAGAAACCAGTTGTATATTCTTTCGGACTTAGAGTCGTGGTTTGTATATATTCTTTATATTGGAGTTTGGTGATATTTTGGTTTTCTTTATTCTTTTCTGTAATTAATTTTCACCTTGGGCGTCGTATACTTACTTACGTGGTTGTGTTTCCATCGATTGAAGAAGAGCTAGCTCCCACTTGGGGATAAAAATATTATTGTTGATTATGTACTGGTTTTGATCAAAATTTACAAAGGAGGTGTTGCCCAAATTTCAAATGATGAAAACGTTTTTCAAACTCTAGTATACATCCACTTATATTTCTATAAACTTTACTTATAGTTTAAAAGAAGAACTTGATTTCATCTATACCCCTTTCTCAAAACTTTATCTCCATTATTTTTCTAAAACATTTAGATTTCTGGTTTTCGGCTTATTTGGGTTATGGTGGGGTCCTATAGATTTCACGTGATTCAAGTACCGGTCATGTCCCATTTCCGGGTCGTGACAAAAGGTAAGTGTTTAAAACACAATTCTTAAAATTTATATTTCACTTTATAAAATAAAGATACAGATATTCAATTTTAAAATCTGGTGCATAACAACGGTAAACCAAATATTTGTTGTAAGGCAAACCCCAGGCAATTTCCTCAAATATCACCAATTACAAAGAATTCTGATATTGGGGATTTAATCACCCAATTCCCAATATTCTACTCCCACTCAATATCTGTAACGCCAAACAGATGTGAGAATCAAGTCTGGTAAATACATACCTTGGAGTCAGAATCAAATTGGGAAAGCAGTTTTCAATTAACACTGCACAGGAAAACTGAAATATGAAAATGTTTCGAGAGGATGACCGGGTGTTTCTAGTAATATCTCTTTCACTATCCAGATTCATGACATTAGTCGCAAATTCTCTTGCTCTCACTGCAATCCTTTTATATGCCTTTACTTCTTACCTTTTGTACACTACATTTAGGCTAATTGGTTTTCTTCTTTTCCTACCATTCAGCACCAGCATAAGGTTTGAAAGAAGACTATCTAATAAGCGTAATAGATGTACTCTCCTAATATTAGGAGCCATCACAAGCTGAGAGAATGTAATGATAAAAGACAACCGAATAATTTTATTCAATTTCTGCAGAACCTGTGGCCATTTTTGAACTGAAACAAGTTTCTTCGAGTTCGTTTGTAACTATACGAGATGACATTTCCAAACAATATGGATCTCCGTAGTGATACATAGTGTTCTGGAGAAACGCAAAGGGGAAGTAGGAGCGGCAGAGATGTATGTGACTTTGTCGTGAATCATGACAATCCAAAACCAGAGTGTGTAAGAAGGTTCGGTCAACTTGGTTAACTAGTATGTGACTTTGTCGTGAATCATGACAATCCAAAACCAAAATGTGTAAGAAGGTTCGGTCGATTTGGTTAACGAATTTTAGTTTAAGATAGGTCATGGTCGCAAACTAGAGAGAGAGAGAAAAGAAACACTCAGCGTGGAATCTATCAAGATTAGATTGGTTAATTACTTTATCTAATCAGGATGGCTCCCGCTATTTTCTCGAATTCTCTTTCAAACCCTAAAAGGAGAATTAATCGGGATAATCCGTGGAGTAATACCTACCCATCAGTGGGAATCAGGACCCAACTATCATTGTGTGATAATCTTGATTGAAACCGACCAAAATTACTATACTCCAAAAGGTATGCGCACACTTGGCAAGTTTCTCTTATATTTGAAACTCATGATATAGATTTTTACCCTTAGCACCCAAGGACCTTGACAGAGGTCAACAAGTCAAGGGTCCTAATCAAGTTCAACCCGTTATTATCTTGATTGCATTAAACTCACCCGCACGAACCCTTGACAGAGGTCAATAAGGCCGCACGAATGTCCTAACCAATTGCATCTAATGCACAGAAAACCAATAGCCAGCTACCGCACACTACGTCTTGACAGAGGTTAACAAACGTAGCACGAATACTGACTACTACTAATCTGAAATGACGAAATGTTACGGCTGGTTTTGGGCGAAATTTTTTTAACGTAATCAACTTGATATCGTTGAAGGAACTCGGGAGGCTTTGAAATGGAGTGTTTTAGGCTCCACTTTTAAAACTAGTAACATAAACTTTTGCTTAAGAGCGAACTCCTCGTGAATAGATCACGGCTCTTTTCTCATAGAATGAGATGCATGATATTCATAACCGAAATTGAACGTTTTTGCTGCTACATATATTGGAACACAAAAAATAAAAATAAAGATTGTTATTGTGCGGTAACTAAGTTCAACCAAATACATTTTCTGCAAAGCATGTAGATATCAACTAAACAATGGAATCCTATTGCAACAACCACCGTAATTGGATGTCTGGTTACTTATAGTTATTATAGCTAGAGAAGCATTGTTTTTGTAATTACGTATATAGATCCAACTACACTTATTAATGGAAGTAGATTCCTTTATTTGGTTGAAAAAGAAGAGAAAAGAAGAAAAGTGCATTTTGTTTGTTCACTGTGAATTACCAATCTGAACTATATGTCCACTTTATTTTGCAATGTCATTTTTCCACATTAAGGTTAGAATTCTACAAATAATTATTTTTGCCTCATATAATTAGTATCATTGACAAATAGAATGAAAACAAAAGACAAAAGAATAATATATAGAAAGTTTTCTCTTTCATTAATCAATGACTCAAAAGATTATTATGGCTATTATATGGTTCTAATTAACATGAAGGCTTACGTATCAAAATAAATAAATAAAAATATCGATGAGCAATAGCTCAGTTTTGGATTTCCCAATTTAGGAGTACGGGTTCGATCCTTGCAACGGGAAATGGCCACTAATTAACAATTTCAAGGTGAATTCATGGGTTTTCTAGGCGCGTGTGTGTTGTATGGTTTTGTGTGATGTGTGCATGGGTTAGGTTTACGGGGCCGTTCAAAAAGAAGAAGGAAAAAACCATGAAGTTGCTGGGGGTTGATCATAAGATGAAAATGAAAATGACACTGAGCTAAAAATTTACGCTAAACCTCAACCTATCTTAGCATGATAGCTGAATCCCAAGATCTAGAAGAGTGCCCATGAAACTTTGATTCAATCGAAAAAAAAGGTGTTTTGAAATTAATATATATTTAGTATTAAAAATTTTGAGAATTAAGATTGAAAATGACACTTTAAAACTAAAAAATTCATTACAGAGCAAACAAATAATAATAATCAATTCCACAATCTGGTGTTAGGATAATATATACATTCGTGCCCTTTCTGTAATCATGCAACCTAAAGGAAGAGAATGAAAAACAATAATAATACTGTGGGAAATTGGCGGGTAGCGGATCGGATAAAATGTTATTTGGGTCAAAACCCGGACTTACCCATTTAAATATGGCATTTTATCATGATCTTAGATGCATGGTATCGTCCATTATTCACGCATCTTAAATGATCTCTTTCACAACATTAGCATTTTCCTCCTTTATTGCAGAATAACCTTCTCTTTTGTATATATGGAAAACATTCTTAAGCTCTGAGAGGAAAAGAGCGACTCATTGATCACCTTTGAACCAAAACTCAATTCTTTTTAAGCATCATCTTCTCGGTTACATTATTAATTCTAATATTTTTTAGATATGACCAAATCCATAATTCCATCCGGTAATTCGCTTCATAAAGCGTAATTTAACTTGGTGTGAATTACGATAACTAGAGAAGTTTTTGTGAAAGGATCGAGTTAGTAATATCATTTAGGACTTTCAGATTGCGTTCTTCTATTATTATGTTTAACAACAAAATCATAAATACTTGATTTATTTTCCTAATGAAATATTGGAGGCAACAATTCACAAAGATCACATCCCACAGATTGAATCTAATGTAAACAACTTAGCCGTGGAGATTCTTTCATGACTTTATTAATGTAAACAACACGCTTCGGTTGTCATAAAAAAAATACCGTCACGGGAGATTACTTTGTACTTGAAGTAAATACACTCGAGATGAAAGAATTCAGACATTTTATTTGCATACATGCGACTTCCCATAGTATATATATACATGTCACATGTCATACATCTTGCTTGCTTCTTACACAAAGTTGCGAACATATGGCCGCAGCTTCATCAACATGTCTTCCCATATGAAAGTACTTTGATTGGGATGGTGTTTTTCGGATTCCTTAAGTTCCAATATGTATTCTTCCTCTGAAGAGAAATTACCTACCACTGTCGAATTGAATTGAGTGGTCTAGGCCTAGGATTAGTATTAATTTCTTTTCTTGCATCAACCTCCGTGCAAATCCTTGACGCATTATATCAAATATTTTGTTGTTTTTGTTGCTTATGTTCATATTCAAATGCTTAGGGATGTATCATAATGAAGAATCTGATGCTTTACCTTCGAGCTTTCTTGGATCGCCGAATATATCTTCCTAATATTTCGCGAACCGAGATTTCTCCAATTTTCACGGTTTTATTTCGGGCTCTCAGACTCCAACTCCAACATTATATTTCTTATTAATTTCAGAAGAAAACGATTCCAACTTCCTTTTGAGAAGTGTAGAAAAGTTGTTATTACTTTTCATCTTTTCTGCTACAAACTCAACTGGTATTATACTAAGAGTAAATTACACTGAAATACTCAACTTCTTAAACAATTTTAATTAAGCTAAAATACCTTAAACTAATTTTGTAACTCTAAAATACCCTAAAGGTGTTAACATAGAATTGTATTTTACCTTTTTGCCCCTTTTGCCCTTGCCAGGTCAAACGTCCTTTCCATGGAGAAGGAATACGATCTAAGCTGAAACGCAGGACGGTCAATTTTGGTGAAAGCCGCCGTATCAAGAAGTTTGGAGAAAAGGTTGATGCAATAGAATGGGAAAGACAGACCAGGTGGCGAAAGTTGAGAAGAGATGGACAAGGTGGATTGAAAACATTAAAGGTGTGGAAAAGAAAGATGTATTGGAGGAAAGGAAGGAGGTGAGAAGGAGAAGGTGAGAAGAAGAGAGAAGCAGGGCTACAAATTGGGAGAAATTATTCGGTCAGCCGGGTGTAATACATCCGAATAGGGGGTGAGAGGAGGAGTTTTGGACAGTCTTGGGCAGAGTGTAGGCTCCATGTTTATATATCTTCTCTCTCTTGCCTAGGTATATATATCTGGCATATGGAATAATTTTTCGCAAATTGAATGATAGAGGGACGGAAGATGGAGTAAAGAAAGTTGTTGCCAAATCATCACTTAGCTTAACATCACCAAAAAATTAACATAGACGAAATTCATGCCGAAGGTATTTTGACGGAAATGATTTAATCATCCAAATTATCGAATTAAACAAAAAATTAATGTATAATATACTTTTGTGTGCGGAAATGTCCCAAATCTCGAATTGATCACGGCCTCTCAGTCGATCGTACGATCATATCGAAAAGCACGATGACTTCCACGGATTAAATATCCCTTTGGTTCCTTTGGATAGAATTTCTATAAAAGAAATCTTTGGGGAGAAAGAAGAGTGGATTTACCGTTTTTCTTCTTCTATTTCAGAAATCCCTTTCTCATTTCTTTATATAATTATACGTTCAGGTTTTCAGAAAGAGAAGCCGATTCATTTAGTTATCTAGGTAGTTTCTAAATCTTCCAAATAACCATTTATTATAGGGTTGGGCCAGCCTATTATGTGCGTCCAATAGCCCAAATCTAACATGTTTTAATGAAAAGATCAACGATGGTTTAAGGTATTTTATTGTAACTATAATTGTTAAGGTATTTTAGTGAAAACAATGCTAGTGGAAGATATTTTTGTATAACTTATCCATTATACTAGTATATTGCACTTGCAATACATGTGAGGACTACAAAATATTGGATGGTTATTATTTATAGGTAGTTATTATTGGAGAAGAATATGAATATGAGATGATTTTTACAAGTGTTTATTTTAATTGGTTACAATTGATTTAAGTTGGTGATGAATGTATTTTTCCCTTCTACATTATCATAACTATTTTTGTTGGGCTCCATAAATATAGTTTATTGATGTTGTACAAAACTTTAGAAAGAAAGATTGACTCCATTTTTTGGTTTAAATTTGAATTTAACAAGTTAGTGAGAGCAAAGGGAATTGTCTTCGTTCTTATTGGAGAATTATGTAGCTGAAGTGGCTGCAAGCACGAGAGAGAGGAGGAGGTGGGGGAAGGGAGGATGGGGTGTTTGAGTGGGGCATGCCTTACGCATCCCTTTCTCTCTTACACCCGCAGCCAAGTGGATTATGGCTGCTGCATTTACTTTTTTCCTCTTATTTTATGGTAACATGGCACAACAACAACAACAACTACTGAGCCTTTTATCCCAAGCATATGGGGTAGGCTACATGAACCAACATAAGAATCACGCCGAGTCCAGCACATGAATCCTCCGCCTCCACTCACTCCTATTGAACAATATACTTTCATTGAGTCCTTTGGCAACCATATCGTTTCGTATCACCTCCATCCATGTTTTCTTCGGTCTCCCTTTTGCCCTTTTACCATTGCCCATATCGAGAGTATCTATTCGTTGAACCGGTGCTTCCATAGATCTGCGTCACACATGACCAAACCATCTTAGCCGGTTTTCCCGCATCTTCTCCTCCACAGGTGCTACACCAAATTTTGCATGAATATCCTCATTTCGCACCTTATCTTTTCTAGTGTTACCGCACATCTAACGAAGCATGCACATCTCCACTACGTGCATCTTCTGTGTATTATACTTCTTAGGAGCCTAGCATTCTGTACCATATAATAAGGCAGGTCGAATAGCGCTACGATAAAACTTCCCTTTCAATTTTAACGGAAAGTTACGATCACACAAAATCCCTGTTGCACTCCTCCATTTCAACCAACCAGCTTGGATCCTTTGATTAACATCACTATCAATCTCCCCATTCTTTTGGATGATGGAACCTAGATATCTAAACTGGTCGCTCGATGATATCTCTTGCCCTTCCAATGTTATACCAATATGGTTTTGACTTCTCTGGTTACTAAATTTGCAATGCATATATGCTGTCTTGGACCTGCCCAATCTGAATCCCCGAGATTCTAATGTTTGCCTCCATAATTCCAATTTGGCATTAACCCATGCTTCCGTCTCATTTACTAGAACAATATCATCAGCGAATAGCATATACCAAGATACCTCATCTTGGATAGTTCTAGTAAGCTCATCCATCACGATGGTAAACAGGAATGGACTTAATGCAGATTCTTGATGTAAACCAATTGTAATCGGAAAATCACTCGTTAAGCCGCCGCAAGTTCTGACATTTTCCACTACTCTATCGAACATATCCTTGATTATGTCAATATACTTGACGGGGACCCCCTTCTTCATCATTATCCCCCATAATACCTCTCTAGGTACCTTGTCGTATGCTTTTTCTAAATCAATAAATATCATATGCAAATCTCTTCTCCTCTCTCGAAAACGCTCGACAAGTTGACGAAGCAAATGAATAGCCTCTGTCGTCGATCGTCCAGGTCTGAACCCAAACTGGTTCTCTGTTATCTTAATATCCTTCCTTAGCCTGTGTTCAATCACTCTCTCCCAAAGTTTCATGGTGTGACACATAAGTTTTATTCCACGGTAGTTTGAGCAACTTTGAATGTCACCCTTGTTCTTGTAGATAGGTACAAGTATACTTTTTCTCCATTCATTTGGCATCTTTTTTGTCTGCCAAATCTTATTAAACAGATCTGTCAACCATTTAACGCCTATTTCTCCTAAGCATCTCCAAATCTCGATAGGAATCCCGTCAGGACCAACCGCTTTTCTTAAACTCATTCTGTTCAAAGCTTCTTTAACCTCAGGTAGTCTTATTTTACGCATGAAATCAGGGTTTATATCTTGAGATTGAATAATAAGTCCATCCAAATTCTTAGTAAATCTCTCATTGAACAATTTGTCAAAATAATCTCTCCATCTTTCCTTGATATCCTCATCTCGAACTAAAACCTTTTGATTTTCATTTTTGACACACTTCACCGCACATAAGTCTCTAGTCTTCCTTTCCCGCATCCGAGCAATCCGGTATATATCATTTTCAGCCTCTTTAGTGTCTAATTTCTCGTACACCTCCTTGTAGACCTTAAATTTAGCTTCCCGAACAGCTTTTTTAACTTCCTTTTAAATCATTTTATACTTCTCAAATCTCTCCACATCTCTACTTTTTTCAAATCTTTATAAGAATCCCTTTTAATTTTAATAGCAGCCTTTACTTCTTCATTCCACCATGATATGTCCTTAGATGGTGGAGCACCACCTCTCGACTCACCAAGTAGATCTCTAGCTACCTTCTTGATACAACTAGCCATTTTGTTCCATGTTCTGTCTGAATCATCTTCCGACTGCCAATCCGCTTCTTGGACTACACGATCTATAAAAGCCTTTTGGTTACCTTCTTTCAATCGGCTCCATTTAATTCTAGGCTCTATCTTACGTCTAATCTTCCTAGGTTCTCTTCTAAATCGAAAATCTAGAACTAAAAGTCTATGTTGAGTGGTTACACTCTCACCTAGCACTACCGTACAGTCGATACAACAATCTCTATCTATTCTTCTCGTCAGAAAAAAGTCTATTTAACTAGCACTTGATCCGCTCCTAAAAGTGATAAGGTGGGACTCTCTTTTCTAAACCAGGTGTTTGCTAAGATCAAGTCATAAGATAAGGCAAAATCTAGAATCGAGTCACCTACTTCATTCCTTTGTCTAAAACCAAAACCTCCATGGATAGTATCAAACCCACCACAACTAGTACCTACATGTCCATTAAGATCACCACCAATAAATAACTTCTCTCCACTAAGTATACTTTGCACCATCTCATCTAAATCCTCCCAGAATAGACGCTTACTAGCGTCATCAAGATCTATCTGTGGTGCATAAGCACTAATAACATTAAGGATCTCTCCACCTAGAATAAGCTTAACCAGTAAAATTCTATCACCTTTTCTCTTAATCTCAACTACATTCTCAAGTAACCGTCTATCTATGATTATGCCTATCCCATTACGATTTTTATCTCTACCCGTATACCAAAGCTTATAACCCCAAGGCTCTATGACTCTACTCTTTTCACCCACCCACTTAGTTTCTTGCAAACACATAATACCAACTCTCCTCCTAATTATCACCTCCACTAATTTTATTAGTCTACCCGTAAGGGAACCTATGTTCCAGGAAGCTAGACGGATCCTATGAAACCCTTGCTTATTTGTCATTACACCCGGGGTTCGATGTAGCACGCCGTTTCTGGACGACGACCTTTGCTTATTTGTCACTACACCCAGGGTCTGATGTAGAGCGCCGTTTCTGGACGACGACCCTTGTTTATTTGTCACTACACCCGGGGTCCGATGTAGCGCGCCGTTTCTGGACGACGACCTAGAAGTCCTTGTATACTTAACACTACACCCGGGATCCGATGTAGCGCGTTGCTGAGTAGGGGACGCCCCAATGATATTCTTATTATGGTTCATGTCATAGAATGTGACAAAGTTTTACGTTGGCTGTCACAAACCTACCACAACTCTCACTCTTTCTCATCCGGACTTGGGACCGGCAACGGTGGTTTTTTTTATGGTAACATGGCATAATCTAATTTATTATAAATGGGCATCTTTTTTCTACTTTCGTAATCTGTATAAAAGGTGAACATAATTTTAAAATCAATTTCGCATTGCTTGAGGTTTTTTATATTTGTTTTTATAAACGAACGCAAAACGTCCCTGCGTTTCATTAAACGACAATTTAACGAAACTACATCAAAGTTCTCTGAAAAACAAAAAAATAAAAGAAAATAAAAACCGAGGATAACGCATCCCCTTCAAAAAAATTTAAATACAAGTCTTATTCTCGCCAAAAATAATAAAAAAAGCATCCTCCTCCCGTTGAAACCATCTTTCAGAACTTTAACGCTCACAGTTGACCTCCTCCGTCTTGTGCTGCCTCATCCACTGAACCAAAGGGAACAGAATACCCCAAGCCTGCAACTGAACCCTCATCTTCTGTCACAGTCCTTATCTTTTTCTTGACCCTTTTTGCAGCACCATCTGACCACAATTCAATTATGGCTTCAGTCACGTTTAGAATAATCAAAATAGATTTCGTAGAGTTTTTAAAAATTCTATCGTTTCTCTCAATTCAAATATTCCAACACAGCAGAGACCATTATTTCCCAATTTCCCAAATGCTCTCTATCCAACCCAATCTTCCCAAAACTCCAAAGATCACCAAAGATGGTTGGCAAAGAAGAAAACCCGAACAACCTCCAAAATTTATCCCCAACCATTCTTACTATCGGATAAAAAAAAATGATTCAACGACTCTAGTTCTGCCGCACAAATACCGCCGCATTGCTTGAGAGTTGCCTTTAAAATAGCAGGAATTATTGTACAAAAACTCCATTATCAAATAAAAATAAGAGGAAGGAATTCAAAGTTAATAAAATAAAATAACAATACAACTGCAATGAGAAGCCAAATAAAAAATTAAAACAAAATTACAAGAAAAAACACAAAAAAGTAAAAGAAACGGAAAACCCGCACATTAACCCAAAAAAAATTCTTATTTCTTCTTTTAATAGAAGGCTAGCAGCCACACTAGTAGGTAAAGTAGTTCTCTTGTTATATTGTTATTTCACAAAATCTGATGGTGGAGGTCGGAATCTCCCTCGGATGTTGTTCTCCATCGATTTTGCTGTAAACGGTTCTGAACGGTTGTGATTGAGAATAAAAATTATACATGTGGATCTCAATGGGTAATTGGATGCTGTTGACGCCGGGCTACTTGCAAATGAAGTCCCGGGATGGGAAACCACCGTTGGATCCTTTGACGATCAAGTAAGTACCGAGGTATATAGGCAGCGTAGCGGCGTATTGGAATAAATTTGACTTACATGAGTCGTCTGGTGGAGGGGGTTTATATAGTGGTCGCATGAGGTAAACCAGTGCGAGATTCTCGCCGCCCGTTACGCCTCTGCATCACGTTCGCGCTGATGGCGGGACACGCTTATTAATGGCGGAATGCGCTCATTAATGGCGAGATAAGCTAGCGCGAAATGCGGGTCGTGGAGTGGCGGAGATCTCGTCGTGGCGAGATGCACGGAGCTGTTACGGGAACGCCTGGGCTCCGTGCTCTCGATTGAACAGGGTAGATAGCTCGGTGGCCGAGGAAGCTCGGCTGTAGGATTGCTCGGAGGAGAGCTGTCGGATGGTTGTTTAGGCGAAATAGGGAAGCCACTCCTGAGAGGCCCCCGAAAGGTCGGATGCAGCCTCGGAGACGAGGTGTCGAAGAATGTCCCCAATGCATCATGCTTGATCCAGCTCCATAGCCCCCAGGAGTCTAGCAGGCTTAGCGGATGACACGAAGTTCGCCACGTGTCGTGATCTGGGGAATACTCGTTTATGAGCCTCATCATTAGCCCTCCACTCTCGCCCTGGCCTATTTATGGGTCAGGATTGAGAGTGGTAAGCTCGGTTTGACGATTCGGCCTAAGATTCCCCTGCAATAGGTTGTTGGATGAAGACGCACCATTTGGCGGCTACTCATCTTGAATCCCTAGATGCACGTGGCGGCTCGCGAAGCGCCTCAGTTCCCACATGTATCTTTGGTGACGTCAGTGTATCAGTGAAATGATTGCGCCTAAAAAGGGGGCGCCGTTTCGTTCAATCGGTCGATTGAGCTACGCGCCACGTGTCCTCCACTGGGTGGTCGGACGTGAGTGGCTGTCACCCGAATCCTGGAAAGAGGGGACGAGTCTAATGGCCGGTTGCCACGTGGAGTCTCGGTGGCCACTTGGTGTGACGCTTCGTTTTGGCGGAAACGGATGCGAGCCGTTGGATGCCTTCTTGTTGAGTGTATAAATAGGGGGTTCATCTCACGGCCATTGTTTTCCCCAATCAGAGCAGAGCTCTGTTCAAGTTCCAAGGAGGAAAACGAAGCAACGCTTTTGTTCCCCCAATCAGAGCAAAGCTCTGCTTTGAAATTCAAATTTTAAAATAAATGAAGCAATGCTTCAGATCACTTGCGCTCTGCGCTGCGCGACACGTGTCAGTGCAGGCGCGCTAGCGCAGTTGCGCTGCGCTCTGCGCTGCGCGACACGTGTCAGCGCATACGCGCTAGCGCTCTGCGCTGCGCGACACGTGTCAGCGCAGGCGCGCTTGCGCCAGCACTAAAATTTGAATAATAAATTATTTAATTAATTAGAATTAAAATTCTAGAAAGATCTTTCCAATCTTATTAAAATAGGAAGATTATCTTCTGTAAAACAGAGGCCTTAGGATCAAAGATCCAACGGTGGTGAAATATCCCCAGATCAATCAGAGAAAGATCTCTTACTAACTCAACAAACCAATTAGCCCTATATAAAGGCCCCTAAACTCCAAGTCTCATATATACACACATACAGAAAAGAGAGAACTCTCTGAAAAATTTGAAAGGCAAGCCTTTGAAGAAAGAAGATCATCTTCTTCAAGCTAAAGAATTTGATTCTTGAAGAACAGAGATGAAAACACCTCACAAAAAGAAGAATTTCTTCTAAAAAGATCAAAGATCTAAGAACAAGATCAAGATCTTCAATATAAAAAAGAAAAAAAAAGATCATAAAGATCCAATCATAAAAGATTAAAGAAGTAATTTACTTCACCCCTAGATCTTTTGATCTATATAAAGGCATAGCCTTTTGATGAACCATTGGTTCTTGAATCTTGAGGTAGAACCTCTTTAGAACAAGAAAAACTTGTTTCTTTGATCTGAATTTGATCAAGATGCGCTCTGCGCTATTGGACAGTGCCTTGCACTCTTAAAATGCGCATTTGCGCTCCTTGGATTGGCGCAAGTCACCAGAACACGCCACGTGTCAATCACAGAACAATCTGCGCCTTGCGCTTCTAAATATAGCGCACTGCGCTCTTGGCATGGCGCACTGTACCAGAGCGCGCCACGTGCCAGCAGCGCACTAGCGCAACACACTGGCGCAGCGCACTGCGCTAACAGACTTGCGCTCAGCAGAGCGTGACACGTGTCACCTCCGCATCCGCTAGCGCCTTGCGCTCTTTAATTGGCGCAAAGCGCCTGATAAGCCACGTGGCACACTACCAGATTATTATAAATGCTGTACATTATTTAAAGGGGCAGAGCCCAAGTAAAAGGCCTAACATGCCTAATATAAATGCTATGCATTTAATTAAAAAGCCCAATGCTATGCATTGTTCAAAAGGGCAGAGCCCAAGCAAAAGCCTAATAGGCAGAACATGAACAAAATGTTAAACATTTTCAACTGGACTTAGCCCAATTCTGGCCATAAGTCCTCAATATAAATTGAACTGAGCACAACTGCTCTTCCAATCAATTTACACCCGGTTCAAGGGTACATCTCTGAACTCCTCTGATATTTGTCGTTGTAATCCTTCAACGTCTTAAGAGAGGTGATGGGTCCCGACAGCCATACATTCCACGGACTACAATGGACCACCATATCCCCAAACTGGTAATCGACCGAAATGTCCGTAAACTAAACGATAGAGCCCAAGTGCTCTCTTGTTGGATCTAAACGATCCCGTTAAGTTGATCTTAGTCTGGAAATCAGACCAACGTATCCTTAACAAACGTTTAAGTTGATCTTAGTCTAGAATAAGACTAACGTATCCTTAAACCAAAACCCCAAACCTAAATCTAAGAAAATACGGATTTGGACTAATCTACGTCCTACGGGCGACAGCACAAATTAGTCTCCGTATACAATCTACGGGCAACCGAAAACAAAACAAACACCCACGACACGAAGTGACCATCTGGAGAAGGAGAAAATGGTTACCGCGATGCGGTAGCATAATTAACTGCAGGGGCTTGCACCTGCAGGGAAGAGCGTCCTCACAATCAAAACCCCTCAAACGAGGGAGAATCTGATGAAGTCTGCTGCATCGAACGCATCCGTTTAAACCTTCGATACACGGTGCCATAAATCAACTTGGTATCTTCGGAGAGGTGGACGGATAGCACCAATTAGCATATGCCCTCGGAATTCAGGCCCGGACGTCCTAGCGTCTCTGCCGCGTCTTTCAGCGGGGAACAGATTCTGGCACGCCCGGTGAGACCTCTTCCTTTTTCCACTCCACACTTTGTGTGTCGTGTTCGTGAACGAATCGCGGTATGCTATGGTTGCCTGTTGATATGAGGTACTTAGATTTGGTGTCTTGCTCCGTGCAGAAAATAGAAGATCAATGGCTTCAAACTGCACTACTTGCAACTGCGACTCTCACTCCGTCCTTGCTGGAGGAGTGACTTACGGGCCCCAGGCAGCCTCCCTTTTCAAGATACCAGTGGAGCAGGTAACTCAAGCCAACACTGGACAATTCTTCGGGACCATGCTGCCATCCATGAGCTTCAACACCCCTGTACCGTCACAAGAAGCTCCCAAGAAGTCGGTATTCGATCGGCTTGCTCTCAACGGGTCGCACAACACCAGCGCCTCGGTCTTCTCCAGACTGGGCCAAGACTCCTGCGGGCCCACAATGAAGCTTGCAGTCCTAGAGAAGGTTATTCCGAAGAGAGTAACCAACCCTGCTCCCGAAGGCATGAAGGCGGCTTCTCCTGCCAAGGGGTCGGTCTTTACTAGACTGACCGTCCCAACTCCCACTCCCGCTCCTGCTACTCAAAGGACATCAGTCTTTAATAGGCTGACGCCGGTAACAGCCCCTCACCCGAACAGGGGGCAAGACAAGGCCATCCCCGTCACCGAGCCAACTCCCTCAGCTCGACATGCTCGACGTTGCCACTGGTGCCGAGTGTGGAAGTCAGGAGGCAACTCCCCTTCTGGGCTAACTCCACCAGCCTCGACGGCGGAAATTAATGCTGCTGTTCCAACCGAGAACAGCTTTGAGCTATTGAATAAGGTGCGTAGGAATTCTCCTACCGCTGTACTGAAAAGGTCTCCTCCTCCACTGGAGAAGGTTATGGAAGCAAAGCCAGAACGGTCCCCGCAGCGGCTGTCCTCTAAGATCTACAAAGTCTGGCGGCAGGCCCGAGACTCGGTGATCGATCCAAATTTCTCCCGCCAGCACAAGAAGCTGAAGGTCCAACAGAAAGTAAGCCATCCTGCCAAGCCACGAAAAGCTATCTGGGTGCCCACCGCAACGGCCCCCTCAACTTCAACCACTCAGAAAAGAAGGAGGCCAGAGAAAGCCCCTGTAAACGTGGCAGACCACAAAAACACCGAGCCCAAACGCCCCAGGTCTCGGGGCATGGTGGTCCACACCGTTTACATGGCGTCTGGGAAGGAAGATAGTCGCGCTTCGACGGGCCACCGACCACTCACCTGATCCATCACAAGAGCCCAGGAACAACAGCAGCAGAAGTTCTAGGAGATGCTGACTGCGATGGCCACACTCACCGGGCCCAAAGAAAGCCCGGAGGCGTCATCGGAACATCGTCGCGAACACGAGACCGATGCTGAATTCCTTCGTAGAATACTTGGAAAGAAGGACAAGGAGGCTGCAGAAAAAGTGGCCAATATAAAGCAGATGGCTCTTCTGTTTCAAGACATGGTCGGGATGATGATACAGCCGGATCCCCCAGCCGAATATCCTCCGATTATCCTTAAAGATGACAGAGGAAAAACGTCGAATCCACCTCAGGCTCTTTCAACAGCCAAAGAGGAGACAGTCTCCAAAGCCGCCCTGGATGACTATATTGCTCAGCAAATAAGAGTTCACCAGGCAACTGAGGCAGCCGGCCAAGTTGTCAAAACTGGACGACCATATCCGAGCTGGATCAGATAAAGTACTCTCCGGGCTACACGATCCCGAAATTCCATGTCTACAAGGGGACAGGCAATCCCCATCAACATGTTGCCCAGTTTAGGGCTCTGTGTGGCAACATCGGCGGCGATGATAAGCTCTTGCTTCGCCAATTCGTCGGCAGCTTAGCAGAAACGGCCTTTGAATGGTATTTGGAGCTACCTAACGACTCTGTCAAAACATTTGCGGAGATGGAGCTGATGTTTACACAAAGATTTGCAAGCGCCAGCGAACGCACCCCGATAACGACACTGATTAATGGCAGGGTGAAGCCAGGCGAGACGTGGGTCCAGTACGCTATCCGATGGCGGAATCTGTGGTCGAAATGCGAACAGCGGATCGAAGAAGCGCCGACAGTGGGCATGTTCGTGGGCACTCTTGACCCTCAAGCGGCCATCTCCCAGTTCATAATGTTCTTCAAGCCAACTACTTTCCAGGACTTGATTGACAAGTTGGACCAAATGGACCAGATGGGACATAAGCCATCTCCTCCAAAGACGGACTCTCGAAATGAAAAAGGGAAAGGAAAAGCAACTTTCGTCGCCAATACTCAACAACAGCCGAGCAACTCAAAGCCGGTTGTTCGCCAAAACAACGTGCGCCCATGCCCATCCCTCGAGGAGAGACTGGGACGTCCTTACTCATTTCTTCAGGATAAAACGAGGAGACTGTTCGAGCTGGCAGTGCGCAACAGACTTATCAATCTGCCGAGTCCAAAACGTCCGTTGCAGCCAGGCGATGTCAACAACCTTAATTACCGCCCTTACCACCAAGCGGTAAGCCATCCAATCGAAGATTGCTTCGTCTTTAAGGGATGGATTGAGGATCAGTACCAACAAGGCAAGTTCGCGTTATCCGAAAACTGGAAGGTGATCCCGCCACGACCTCACACTCCTAAGAAGACAAACACGTCGGGGGCATCGTGCTCTTTCGTTAAAGAGGCCCTGTGGGAGATGGCCCTTTCGGCCAAGACCAAAAGGATGCTGAATGATCTTCAGACATGTCCGGTGATCAGATGGAAGAACCCGCTGGAACCCCAGATTATCGAAGGGATGCTGAAGCCGCGCCCAACTCCAAAGATTGGTGGTGATAACCAAAGCGTTCGCACCCAGTCGTTGAAATCTTCGAAAAAGAAGAAGAAATCCAAAAAGCCGGTGAAGCCTGGCAACAAGCGCACGGACCTACAAAAGCAGATTGACGCGCTGGAAAAGTATAACCAGAAGGCACGGACTCTAATCATGCTCCAAGAGTTCCTCAGCCACGTTCTAGGGGACGGGGATAATGGATGAGAATCGTCGGACGAATCTGAGAATCACGTAGCAAGTTGCCATGTGATCTCTCATTCATCGCTAGATAATGAAGAGGCTCCTTGCACAAAAAAACTGGGGGTAGAGCCTAAATTGGAACTTCTGTGGCCGTCAGACGAAATGATCTATGCCTTCCTGAGTGAAGTTCATCTGAAAAGTAAAGCCGATCGGGAGCGTGAGATGGCCATATTTGAAAAGGCCAAACGCCAGCGACTGGACAAAAGGGTTGAAACACTCCCACCAGATCAAAGTACATTTGCCGCAAATGAAAGCAGGATCAAGACAAGGAAACGGTTCGCCAAGGCCATATCGATGGGGATGAGGCTGCCCTCTTTCAGAGAAAATTCTCCTGGTGGGATACATCTTGATGGAGCGGACGTACATCCTAACTTCTGCTTATATCATCAGAAGATCACACATCCTACTGAAGATTGCAACTCCTTTAAGCATTGGTGGCAAGGGTATGTCGCACACAGGCAACACTTCAACAGGACAAAGCGTGAAGCTCGTAGACAGCAGAAAAATGCGACAGATGAGCGTATAAGAATTGCCGACAATTGTCATAGGGTTGATCCCAAGAGACCTCGAGTTCTCACCTTCGGGAGTGACTCCGACGGAAAAGTAGCCCTCGGCCCTCTCTTCAAGGAATCCATCTCTAAAACGAAAGAATTGAGAGGTTGCGAGAACATTAAGCCGTGCAATCACATGCTACCCGGAAAGAATCCCGGACCCGCAAACAAGGGATCGAACAAAAAGGATAAAGGGAAGGGGAAAACGGCCTTCATCGCCAATGCTCAACAACAATTGAGTGACCCTAGACCGGTTGTTCGCCAGAACAACAAGCGGCAACCCCTCTGTGAGAAGTTGAAACGTCCTTACTCATTTCCCTAGGATGAAACAAGGATGCTGTTCGAACTAGCAATGCGCGACGGGCTTATCACTCTACCGGAGCCGAAATGCCAGCTACAACTGAATGAGGTCAACAATCCTAATTACTGCCCTTACCACCAAGTATTGGGCCATCCGATCGAAAACGGTTACGTCTTCAAAAACTGGGTTGAAGACCAACACCAACAGGGCAAGTTCGCGTTATCCGAAAATTGGAAGGTGAACCCGCCATAACCACACGCTCTGAGAAAGAAGGATATGCTGGAAGCATCATGCTCATTCATAGGGAAGGCCTCATGGACCGAAAAGTCCGTAAACTAAAAGTCCGCCTCAAATACGGCAACGACGGACCGAAACTTCCTTAAACTAACGGCGGACCGAAACGTCCTTAAACTAATGACGGATCACTATGTCCTAAAAATAGCTGTTGGCCGAGATGTCAATAGACTACGGAGGATTGCGGCATCCCAAAGCCGATAAAAAAAACGGTATGTCCATAAGCAAAATGGGCACGGATGAAAACCCGGAAGGGTAAGTGAGTAAAAAACAGCAGGGCTACCGGCGAGTGTTTGTGAAAACCCGAAAGGGCGCAACCTCGCTATATATAAAGAAAAGAGAAGAATAAAAAAAAGGAAGAGAAAACGGTATGTCCATAAGCAAAATGGGCACGGATGAAAACCCGAAAGGGCTCCGTGAGTAAAAACAGCAAGGCTACCGGCGAGTGTTTGTGAAAACCCGAAAGGGCGCAACCTCGTTAAAGGACACTTACAGGGTCCTCTCGACCTTGTAAGGAGAAACTCATAAGGGAGCAATACACTTAGGAATCCTCACGATTCCCGAGGAGAAATTACACTTGCGAGATCCTCACGACTCGTAAGGAGAACTCTCTTATAGGACCCTCACGGCTCATAAGATTTGAAAGCCTTAAACTACAGAGACTTGAACCTGTTCTTAAGCAACCCCCACAACCTCCGATACTGCCCTACAAGCGGCTCAATACTGACCCTCGTATATAATCCACGGGCGCAAATAAACATTTCCCTAACCAAGTCCGTCCCGTGACTAGGGATATGTTAGCACGGTGAACAACCCTTGTGAGTCCTCTCGACTTATAAGGAGAAAACTCTCTTGTAAGATCCTTACAACTTACGAGAAGCCATACACTTAGGAGCCCTCACGATTCCTAAGGAGAATACGCACCTACGAGATCCTCACGACTCGCAGGGAGAAATACCTTCGTGAGACCCTTACGGTTCATGAAGTCAAAAGCCTTAGTCGACAAGATCTTAACCCTACCTACTAAGCCACCTTTGTTCGATATCGACAGAGGCAAATGATGATTCACTCATGGAAATATCCCAGTTGTAGCGATGCTGATGCTAAAATCGGTGTCTAATTCTAAACTTGCAGCGAAAAGCCAACGAGCCACACATGCATACGAAATAGCCGAAATGATGGGGTAACTTGCAACGAAATCAACAAGTAAAAATGTATGCATACAAAAACAGTCGAAATGATTGGGCAACTCGCAATAAAAAGGAGCGAGTAAAAACAAAAAATAGCCGAAATGATTGGGCACCGCGAAATATAGCCGAAATAATTGGGCGACTTGCAATAAAATCAGCAAGTTAAAAAAATGCATGCATGCAGAATAGCCGAAATGATTGGACAACTCGCAATAAAAAGCAACGAGTAAAAATAAAACAAATAGCCGAAATGATTGGGCAACTCGCAATAAAAAGCAGTGAGTAAAAATAAAACAAATAGCCGAAATGATTAGGCACCGCGAAAAATAGCCGAAATGATTGGGCAATTGCGACTTTCGCGATACAAAAGCTGAAATGATAGAGCATCGCGGAAAGAAATAAAGAAAAATGAAATTTATGCCCTACAGGTGCTATCACATCAATCCCTGTATACAATCCAGGGGCGCAAACAAAAAAGGAATCACGCCTTCCCTCCTCAGGCTCCACCAGAAAGAGAGCCAAGTCTCGACAGTTCACGGACAACCTAGAGACCACCTCAGCATTCGTCTCGTTACAGCAGATGCAATGTCAAGACGATGTTCCCTTCGCAATCCAGCAGGATGCAGACGCAACGTCAAAAGAAAAACGGAGTGATGGCAAAATCCTAACTCCACCGCGATATTCGTCTCTCTACAGCAGACGCAATGTCAACAACGACGTTCCCTTCGCAATCCAGCAGGATGCAGACTCAACGTCAAAACAAAACGGAGTGACGGAAAAATCTTGACTCCATCTCAGCATTCGTCTCGCTACAGCAAACGCAATGTCAACTACGGCGTTCCTTCGCAATCCAGCAGGATGCAGACGCAACGTCAAAACAAATCGGAGTGATGGCAAAATCCCAACTCCACCTCAGCATTCGTCTCGATACAGCAGACGCAACATAACCAAAAGGAGCCACGGCAAAATCCCTAGTTCCAAACCCCGACGGTTCACCAGCAACCTAGAGACAACTGCGACATTCGTCTCGATACAGCAGACGATATATCACTACAGCGTCCTTCCTCCAACAGGATTCGGACACGACAAAACAAACGAAGCAAAGGCCAAATTCCTAGCTTTAGGATCTTGACGGTAACTCATATAAAACCTGAAAGACCACCATAGATCGTCTCACCCTAGCATGGAGTGATCACCACCTCGACGTTCGTCTCGATACAGCAGACGAGATGTCACCACAATATTCTTTCCCCAGCAGGATTCAGATGCGACAATCAAACAAACGGAGCCACGGCAAAATCCCTAGTTCCAGACCTCGACGGTTCACCAGCAACCTAGAGACAACCGCGACATGCGTCTCGATACAGCAGACGCAATGCCAGCAAACGAAGCGAAGGCCAAATTCCTAGCTTCAGGGTCTTGACGGCAACTCATATAAAACCTAAAAGACTATCGGAGATCATCCCACACCAGCGCGGAGTGGTTATGACTTATCGGGGCTCTCCAAAATGAGCCTAACCTCAAGTAAAAAGCGGCATGGCAAAATTCCTAACGCTTGCTCTTCCGACGGTCAAACTGCCTAGGAGGATTGCTTGAAGACGTCTTGTACAGCCCCCGAAGGGACCAGAGACACGACAGTCGCAAGGCTACTCGAATAGCAAGGTGGCCTATCAAGGAATACATCAGCCAACGCGACGGTATGACGGACAAAACCTTAGTACCGCAGACCCTAACGGACCTCTGTCGTAAAGAGCAGAGGTTAACTGTGACGTTAGGATATTCTTGCAAGAAATGTTCGATTCGTCTCGACTCGTGAGGTAAAGCCTTTGGCAGCGGGGATTAAAAAACTTGTTTCCTAAGCACTAGGGCCCTGCAAGTCGGTCCGAAATGGACTCTTGCATACTATTCACGGGTCACACTCTCCAAAGTCGAGCCTCGACAAGGAGGGAAACAATCGCTTACGGATCCTCACGGCTCGTAAGGGAGTAAATTCTCTTGTGAGATCCTTACGACTCTCAAGAGAAAACACATTTAGGAATCCTCATGATTCCTACGGAGAAAACGCATCTACGGGATCCTCTCGACCCGTAGGGAGAAACAACTTTATGAGACCCTCACGGCTCATAAAGTTGAAAAGTCTTACGTGACAGATCCTAACCCTGTTTTTTAAGCCATCGTCACTCTACCAAAAAGCATAAGGTTGACAGTTATATACTATCTACGGATCGCACTTGCTAAAATCGCATGGCAAACAACACAACAAAGAGAAGAAAGCAACAGAAAGAACATCCGATTTGCATTTGATTAAGCGTTCGAAACATACCCATTCATGCGTGTGCAAAAGATTTAGTACTTGGAATAAGACAAGCTGAAATGAGAAATTTTCCATTCATATTGCAAAAGGTTCTTACAATTATAAAGAAATAAATAAAGACATTATACAAATGATTACAACGGCAAAACCTCAAGTCCCGGACATGGATTGAGGAACTCGAAAGTGACCTTGTCCAAGACTTTCCAAGCCCGGCGAACCATCCTAGTGTGCTTCCTTTCGCGAGCACGGGCGTCGGGGTCCACACTAATGTCCTCCACCCTCCGATAGGCAGCAAGAATGGCGGACTGTTGAAAGGCTTGGTGCAAGAGATCGACAAGATTGTCTCGCCGTCTCTTCGAGATTAGGTTCATCAGGTACACCGAATGCACCTTATCCTCGGCGGCATCCAATGCCCTAAGCGGTACGCCGGTAAAGAATAGGGGAAGCACTTCCCAAATTGCTCCCACAATAAGCTTCAGGAGAGGGGAGCGTCGAGGAAGCAGTTGACCGTTATATGCGTCGAAGCGACTCATAATTTCGGCACACTCGGCGTCTGTAAATTCTCGATTCTGAGAACGGCCAAATCGGCGGATGTCTCCGTAAGAGATGATTTCATCAAGGTTGTACATGTGGGCGTCCATTACTCCTGTAAAAGAAAATCAACAAAATTAGCAGACTGACTGATTAAGCAAAACGATATAATTCATCAAAAAATAAAATGTCATCTTTAACCTCCAAGATTCATGAAAAACTCTTAAGAGTTCTTCTATATGATTTGGAAGGAGCAAAGCTCCATTGATGAATTAGGAAAATACAAGAAAAATCTTTTAGGGAGTAGAGCTCTATTAATGGAACCATAATAGGGTTCTCTTTAGTTCTCTTTAGATCCCTTTAGACCTTTAGAGCAAAGCTCTGCTAAGTGAAACCCTAAATGGGTTTTCTTTAGATCAGGGATCTATTAAGAGCAAGGCTTTTAAAACTAATCTAATTTAATCTAATTTAATTTTTACCTAAAAATCTTCTAGTGTTCTAACTCTTAAAAGTTCTTGAACGAAAGAGCAAGGCTCTGAATAAAAATTCTCAAGAAAAGAGATGAAAATCATCCAAGGGACCAAAGGTCCCATTTATAGGCATTGAGAGCCGTTTCAACTTCCAAAAGTTGACCCAACAGTTGAGATTCTGCCACCTCCGCTCTCACGTTTGGGGCCACGTAAGCGCAACGGTGGGGGGCATTTGTTTCCCCCAATCAGAGCAGAGGTCTGTTCAAGTTCCAAGGCGAGAAACAAAACAACGCTTCTGTTTCCCTCAATCAGAGCTAAGCTCTGCTTTGAAATTCAAATTTTAAAATAAATGAAGCAACGCTTCAGATCACTTGCGCTCTGCGCTGCGCGCCACGTGTCAAACAGTGGTGCGCTAGCGCAGTTGCGCTGCGCTCTGCGCTGCGCGACACGTGTCAAGCGCTGGTGCGCTTGCGCCAGCACTAAAATTTAAATAATAAATTATTTAATTAATTAGAATTAAAATTCTAGAAAGATCTTTCCAATCTTATTAAAATAAGAAGATTATCTTCTGTAAAACAGAGGCCTTAGGATCAAAGAGCCAACGGTGGGAAAATATCCCCAGATCAATCAGAGAAAGATCTCTGTAACTAACTCAACAAACCAATTAGCCCTATATAAAGGCCCCTAGACTCCAAGTCTCATATATACACACATACAGAAAAGAGAGAACTCTCTGAAAAATTTGAAAGGCAAACCTTTGAAGAAAGAAGATCATCTTCTTCAAGGTAAAGAATTTTATTCTTGAAGAACAGAGATGAAAACACCTCACAAAAAGAAGAATTTCTTCTAAAAAGATCAAAGATCTAAGAACAAGATCAAGATCTTCAATATAAAAAAGAAAAAAAGATCATAAAGATCCAATCATAAAAGATTAAAGAAGTAATTTACTTCACCCCTAGATCTTTTGATCTATATAAAGGCATAGCCTTTTGATGGACCATTGGTTCTTGAATCTTGAGGTAGAACCTCTTTAGAACAAGAAAAACTTGTTTCTTTGATCTGAATTTGATCAAGATGCGCTCTGCGCTATTGGACAGTGCCTTGCACTCTTAAAATGCGTCTTTGCACTCCTTGGATTGGCGCAAGTCACCAGAACACGCCACATGTCAATCACAGAACAATCTGCGCCTTGCGCTTCTAAATATAGCGCACTGCGCTCTTGGCATGGCGCACTGCACCAGAGCACGCCACGTGTCAGCAGCGCACTAGCGCAGCACACTGGCGTAGCGCACCGCACTAACAGATTTGAGCTCAGCAGAGCGTGACACGTGTCACCTCCGCATCCGCTAGCGCCTTGCGCTCTTTAATTGGCGCAAAGCGCCTGACAAGCCACGTGGCGCACTACCAGATTATTATAAATGTTGTGCGTTATTTAAAGGGGCAGAGCCCAAGTATAAGGCCTAACAGGCCTAATATAAATGCTATGCATTTAATTAAAAAGCCCAATGCTATGCATTGTTCAAAAGGGCAGAGCCCAAGCAAAAGCCTAATAGGCAGAATATGAACAAAGTGTTAAACATTTTCAACTGGACTTAGCCCAATTCTGGCCATAAGTCCTCAATATAAATTGAACTGAGCACAACTGCTCTCCCAATCAATTTACACCCGGTTCAAGGGTACATCTCTGAACTCCTCTGATATTTGTCGTTGTAATCTTTCAACGTCTTCAGAGAGGTGATAGGTCCCGACAGCCATACATTCCACGGACTACAATGGACCACCATATCCCCAAACTGGTAATCGACCGAAATGTCCGTAAACTAAACGATAGAGCCCAAGTGCTCTCTTGTTGGATCTAAACGATCCCGTTAAGTTGATCTTAGTCTGGAAATCAGACCAACGTATCCTTAACAAACGTTTAAGTTGATCTTAGTCTAGAATAAGACTAATGTATCCTTAAACCAAAACCCCAAACCCAAATCTAAGAAAATACGGATTTGGACTAATCCACGTCCTACGGGCGACAACACAAATTAGTCTCCGTATACAATCCACGGGTAACCGAACAAACACCTACGACACGAAGTGACCATCTGGAGAAGGAGAAAGTGGTTACCGCGATGCGGTAGCATAATTAACTACAGGGGCTTGCGCCTGCAGGGAAGAGCGTCCCCACAATCAAAAACCCCTCAAACGAGGGGGAATCTGATGAAGTCTAATACATCGGACGCATTCGTTTAAACCTTCGATACACGGTGCTATAAATCAACTTGGCATCTTCGGAGAGGTGGACGGATAACACCAATTAGCATCTGCCCTCGGAATTCAGGCCCGGACGTCCCAGCATCTCTGCCGCGTCTTTCGGCGGGGAACAGCCATTACTTAACCTTATCCATCTCTTGTCGTCTGAAGATTGCCCGGCGCACATTCGCTTAGGTCGGGACTTCAGCTATCGATACTTTATCTCGGCCAAACCTTTCTTGTATCAGGTTAGATGTCATCCTCCGAAGTATCTATTGAAGTAGTAGGGGTTGAGTCGGGCGATGAAGCTTCAGTTTCTGGAGCCGAGCCCAACGGGTCTTCTTCCTCCTCGGTTTCCGATAGATGAGAGAGTTCTTCTTCTTCTTCAGCCTTGTTTTCGTCTTCTGTGTCGGGCTCGCCCCTAGGAGGAACGACACCCTCGTCCCTCATCGTTGGGGGGGCGAAAAGGGCCCCTAAGGCGCGCATCGGGATTACCCATGATGCGTCCTCAGTTTTGAACCATTTGGATGAGATTTTTGACATCCGGGCCTGTTTTCATATACCCTCTGGCTATTCATTCCATTTGGCCAGGGAGGGCGAGCGAGCAGACCAGGTGCAGGGCAAAGAGATTACCCTGTATTTGGAAGCGTTCCGGGCAGGAATGTTGTTCCCGCCAAAATCTTCGGCCAAGAGCTACTTGTTCCCTTACAAAAAAAGGGGGAGAATCCTCAAAAAAGAGGCATCACGTGTAAAACACGTGGGCGCACATATGCAAAACATATGAGCGTCAAACATAAATAACCAAGGGCCAAACATGCATCACATGTAAAACACGTGGGCGCTTATATGCAAAGCATATGAGCGCTAAACATAAATAACCAAGGGCCAAACATACCTCACGTGTTACATACGTGAGCGCTCTGAATATACACAGGCTAAAACACACACTAGGGGTCATGTGTTAAACACGTGAGTGCTTTTGCCAATCACATGCAAAGCATGTGAGCACCCTAATTTAAAATGTTCCTATCAGATTCTAGAATTAAATTCTATTTGGGAAATATTTTCTTAATCTTCCTTAAACTAGAGA
This sequence comes from Agapanthus africanus, assembly GCA_030015575.1. Classification (NCBI taxonomy): domain Eukaryota; kingdom Viridiplantae; phylum Streptophyta; class Magnoliopsida; order Asparagales; family Amaryllidaceae; genus Agapanthus; species Agapanthus africanus. The sequence continues at coordinate 515,760,958 of JASDDO010000031.1, read as the reverse complement.
GATCTTCTCTGTTAAATAGAAGACCCTTGGATCAAAGATCCAGCGGTGATCATTTGATAGAATAAAAATCTATCACAGGAAAATATTTTCCTAATCTTATAACAAGAATAAAATTCTATGTTAACAAGATATCCATATTAAGAAAATATATTTCTGATCTTGTTAAACTAAAAAGATATGATAGAATAAAATTCTAATATTATTAAAACCAACAAGATATTCATAATCTTGTTAAACAAACAAGAAATCTTCTCTGTTAAACAGAGAGCCTTTGGATTAAAAATCCAACGGTGAATAAAATTCACCAATTGATCTAAAAGATCATGGAATCAATCATGATCTCTCAATGAGGGATTTTCTTAACAAATTGATTCTTTTTCTTCTCATATAAATAGGAGTAAGGAGAGGAGAAAAAGTCATACAGGGGGGAGAGGGGAAGAAAAATAGAGAGAGAATTTAATTCTCTAAAGAAGGGGAACCCCTCCTAAAAGCTCCCACAAAAAGAGAATTCAATTCTCAAACCAAGAGTTTAACTCTTCTCAAAGAACTTAGTTATTCATCTGGTTAAGATCTGCAGAAGCAAATCTTCCCACAAGTTGAGAATTTAATTCTCATCGGGGAAATTCTGTCTTGCAGATTCAAAACCTAGGGGAAAGAACTGAATCCAAAAGAGTTTAACTCTTACAAAACATGTAGGAATTTAATTCCTCTAAAACTAGGGTTTAACCCTTTAAAAAGAATTTAATCATTTTAAAGAACAAAACGAGAATTTGATTCCCCAGAACCATAGAAGAACAGCCTGGTGATTCATTAGCGTTCAACGCTATACAATAAAAGCTCACGTGTTCCTACGTGAGCACCTTTGAAGAACGAAAAAGGAAAGACTGAGATTTAGCCACATGACCCCTGAGAAGTGCTCAGCACTTATAAAAGAGAAAAGGGAAGAAACCCTATTTTTGGAGCACCTCACGTGATCCCACGTGAGCGCCTCAAATTCTTAGTGTTTAACACTATTTCAAGCGCCTCACGTAGGAGCACATGAGCGTTGATCATACACTAGTGTTTAACACTACTTTAAGGCCTCACATGGGAGCACGTGAGCGCCGATCATATATTAGTGTTTAACACTATGAGAGGCCAATATTAGCCAAACTTAGATCAAATCTCCCGAGGGCAATCAATCGATCCCCTCATGCTCAGGGTCCTCCAAACTGATCTCAGTCCCAGAGATAGCTAATGAGCTCCTAACATATGGCATCTAAAATGATTTTCATCCTCCCATGATCTCTCCCCTCGATCTGGAATTTGGTTCAAGGGTACATCTCTCCACACCTCCGATACATGTCGTTGTAATTCTTCAACGTCTTCAGAGAGGTGGAGGGTCCCAATAACCAATAACTCTTGGCGTACCACCGAACAAGCTTTTCAAAAAGGGGAGTAAATCTAAAATACATCTCAATTTGGGGGCGCCTCACGTGATCCCTTGATAATGCTTAGCACTCAGAAAAAGAAAAGGAGAATAAAACAAAGGCAATTTTCATTCTTCAGAGTGCCTCACGTGATCTCACGTGACCCAATAGTGTTTAGCACTCAGAAAAGGAAAAAGGGAATAAACCCAAGATAGCTCCCATTTTGGGGGCACCTCACGTGTTCCCACGTGACCCCCAAACAGTGGTGTATAAAAGAGGGAGAAAATTCCAAAGACAGCGCTCGCATTTTGAAGGCACCTCACGTGTCTGCGCGTGACTGTTTGATGAACCAAGTTCTTAGCACTTATAAATGAAAGAGGAATAAAATCCAGAGAACAGTTCTCACCTCGGGCGCCTCGCGTGCTCACACGTGAGCCAAGTGCTCAGTACTTTTATATATATATGAGGGAATAAACTCAAGGAACAATGCCCACTTCGGGGCCCCTCACGTGTTCACACGTGAGCTCCTCCAAAGTCCGGTGTTTAACACTGATTCAGTACTTAGCACTATGGGGTGACTAAGGGAAATCAACCTTAGCTCAAATTAGCCAAGTCTTCCGAAGCCAAGACCCTTTTTGTCACCAATCAACGGAGCCCCCATGTTCAGGTCTCCCCAAACTAATCCTAGTCCCAAAGATGACTAGTGTTCTCCTAACAGATGACATCTAAACTGATATTCATCCTATTCCCCAAATCGGGATATTGGTTCAAGGGTACATCTCTTCATACCTCTGATACATGTCGTTGTAATCCTTCAACGTCTTCAGAGAGATGGAGGGTACCAATAACCAATAACTTTTAGCGCATCCCCAAACTGTGGAGCCAAAATACCACAAACTACGATGTCTTTAAACTAGACCGCAACGTCCCTAAACTAAACCCTACAGACTATGATGTCTCTAAACTAGATTATGATGTCTCTAAACTAGACTATGATGTCTTTAAACTCCATGGACTATGATGTCCTTAAACTTATGGACCGCAATGTCCCTAAACTAAAACAATAGAGCCCAAATGCTCTTTTGTTGGATTTAAATGATCCTGTTGAGTAGAGTTTAGTCTAAAATTATACTAACGTATCCTCAACATATGTTTAAGTTGATCTTAGTCTCAAATGAGAGTAACGATCCTTAAACCCAACCCAAACCAAATCTAAGAAAATACGGATTTGGACTAATCCACGCCCTACGGGCGATAACATAAATTAGTCTCCGTATACAATCCACGGGCAACCAAAAATAAAACAAACACACACGACACGAAGTGACCATCTGGAGAAGAAGAAAATGGTTACCGCGATGCGGTAGCGTAATTAACTGCAGAGGCTAGCGCCTGCAGGGAAGAGCGTCCCCGCAATCAAAACCTCTCAAATGAGGGGGGATCTGACGAACTCTGCTACAACGGCCGCATCTGTCTAAACCTCCAATACACTGTGCCATAAATCAACTTGGCATCTTCGGAGAGGTGGACGGCTAAAACCAAACAGCATCTACCCCCAAATTTAGGCAAGATGTTTGTCTTCCCGGTTTCCGGCGGTAAACAAATGTGTCTGCCCTTCTCACCTGAGGTTTGTGTCGTGCTCCATTGTTTCCGTCTCGCCCCGGGCCAGCTAGCACCGAACTCGTGGAGAATCCTCCTCGGGTTTCTGGTCCGGTTGAAGATTGATCGGATCCCATTTGATTTGAGCCTACTCCTTTCTTTCCTTTGCTATAAAAATCACCCCGGTACCAGCAAGGACGAACCGAGCTGGGTGTACCTTTCATTCAAAAAACATAAGGGTAGTGCTGCTGGTTCGGGGGTAGTGGTCGTCCTTTCTTCTATCCATGAATGGAAGGAGAAGTTTGTCTTTTTCGGGCCACCGGAGGGTGAGGATTGGCTGGTGCCCATCAAGTGGCATAGGGCCGACTGTCATAGAGTTAGGCAGTCGAATGCTCCCGATGCAAGAGTGGTGTCTCAATGGAAACCGGTCCCGCGGGCCAATGTCCTGCTTTCCAAGCAGGCTTTAAGCTGGGTGGGACTCAGTCCCGCGCCCTTCGTGGGTGAGTTAGGGTTTGTGTCGAGCTATTTATACTTGCTTAAATTTAGTTTCTCTTTTTTGGTTGCTGGTCTTTTCATATGGTATTTTGCAGAGCCAATGGATCGCTCGAAGATTATGGCTGCCATGGCCGCCAAGGCCCAGGGGAGGAAGGACGGTGACACAAGCTTATCTCGGCTTGCTTCGGGCATGGCTCCTCAGCAAGCACCTCTAGCCAAGGCTTCCGTAGCGTCCCCCGTTCTGGAGGAACGCCGTGGGGGAGGACAGAAGCATACGCGAGATCCGGCTCCCCGGGCTAAGACGGAAGTGCCGCCTTCTGTCGAATCCCCACTCAAGAAGCAGAAAAAGGTGGTTTCTTGGCATCTTCAGGCCGGGATTCAGGTGCAGAAGGGCGACTTATGCATCGAGGTGCCCTCGGGGCTCTCAATGGCCGACAGTTTAGTGGCGGACATGGAGAAGGCAGCGGGGATCAGGATCCACCGAGGCACCATGAAGGCACAAGTTGCAGCGATAGCTCTGGAGGCCGTTCAGGTCGGTAACTCTCCCAGAATTTCTACGAGTACATATATATATGTATATATATATATATATATATATATATATATATATATATTATTTTATCTCCTAACACGGCTCCCATTTTCCCAATTCTTCCAGCATTGCGCTCTCCTTGCTGTAATGGAGTCCGAGGAAGTGGCCCCGACGATGAAGAAGGCGGGCGAATCTTCTTCGCGAGAAGAAAAGCTCCTCGTCCGGATGCAACAGGTGGAAGAGAAGGCGGCCCTCCTCGATTCGAGGTTGGTCACGGAGGGCCAGACGGTCGCCAAATTGAAGGAGTCCCATCGGCTCCTGGTTGAATCTTGCCAGGCCATCCAGGCCCAGATAGGGGAGGTCAACGAGCTCTTCGATGCCATGAAGAGGCAGAGGGACTCGTTCAAGAGGGATGATCAAGCATCTTGTGAGGCGGCAAAGCTCGCGGAGGGAAGAGCGGAAATGGCCGTGGAGGAGTACAAGACTTCTGACCAGTTCTATCTCGACCTCACCGACTCCGCGGCCGTCGGGTGGTACAACGCCCTCGATGCCGTTAAGGAAGCCTTGCCTGGGTTCGACGATCAGGAGCTTCGTGTTAGGTACCCCATGGCCAAGGAAGCGCCACAGGGGGGCGGTGCCGAGCCGGCCGAGGGAGGCGAGGCGGCGGGCGAAAGCGACGAGCCGGACGTTGCGATCGTAGCCCTATAAGGAGGCGCCAATCAAGGGAGGTGGCGGCCGAGAAGGCTGTTTGAGCTACCCTGCCTTAGTTACTAAGCCTCTGGGAATTTGTAAGGCTGGGGAGCCTATAGTACCTTGTATAAAATTTTTGGATATAAATAAAGTATTTTCATCTCGCAAGTATTTTTAGCTCGCAAGTATTTTTACCTCGCAAGTATTTTATCTCGCCTTCGGAGTGCTTATATTTTCGTAAGTGCGGATAGGTCGGTGTCCAATGGACGTCTAGCACATGCAAAGTTGAGTGTCGAGTGCTGGGCGAGCGTGACGTACGAGCCAGCGAAAGCCAAGCATAGGTAAACCGGCACCTGCCATCATCCGGAGCCGAGGTGACGATCGTGCGCCGCGTATGTAAATCGAACGAATGCCAAGTATAGGTAGGTCAATGCCTACCATCACCCGGAGCCGAGGTGATGATCATGCGTCGTGTTTATAAATCAAACGAACGCCAAGTATAGGTAAGTCGGCACCTGCTATCACCCGGAGTCGAGGTGACAATCGTGAGTCATGTGTATAAATCGAACGAACGCCAAGTATAGGTAGGTCGGTGTCCCACTCACCCCGGAGTCGAGGTGGTAGTTGATCGTGCGCCGTGTCTGAATTGGAATTTGAAAGAGCCGGGCAGGAAGCTGCTCGGCCGCCTCTTGGCGAGGGCTTTGGATCTGAGGAGTGGCCGGGCGGGAAGCTGCCTTCAGCGGATGAGCCGAGCAGGAAACTGCTCGGCCACCCCTTGGCGAGGGCTTTGGATCCTTGGATTGGCCGGGTGGGAAGCTGCCTTCAGCGGATGAGCCGAGCAGAAAACTGCTCGTCCGCCCTTTGGCGAGGGCTTTGGATCCGCAGAGTGTCCGGGCAGGAAGCTGCCTTCAACGGATGATCCGAGAAGGAAACTGCCGGGCCGCCTCTTGGCGAGGGCTTTGGATCTGCGCAGTGGCCGGGCAGGAAGCTGCCCTCAGTAGATGAGTCGAGCAGGAAACTACTAGGCCACCTCTTGGCGAGGGCTTCGCATATTCTATGTTTTTCTGGGAAATGGCGTTCAACCTTCTTTGACCTGTATTTTAAGGAAAGTGCGACATGCAATCGGGTGCCACGTGGTCGTGCCTCATCGGGAAAGTGCGACATCCCGTGATTCGCGTTGTAGCGCGAGAAGATCGGCCGTTGGAAGATTTTTTGTTAAAGCTATAAATATTGAAGGCCTGGTTGAATTCTTCCTAGATACTACGTTCCTTGAAGATGACAGGCCGCATTTACACCATCAGGGAGATCGTGTCTCGATACGACGTGTATTTCTATGGTCTTGACCGTTCCGAGGCGACGTATGAGGCTGTGATAAGCGTTTGGAAGGGCACTGCGGGCGTCTTCTTCCCCGATGATCTCCTCTTTTGCAAGTGTTGATTTACGCGATATGGAGGTCATCCCCGGGTCTTTATAATGTCCTGTCCCGTTAGGCGATGGAAGATGCGTTTGATAAGATGCATATGGCCTATGAGCTTGGTCTTATCTCGAAGAGCCGGGATCGCTCGGTGGACATTCTTCTCGAATGTTTCCAACAGAGGTTGGTTGTGCCGTCGTGCTCGGCGATTGGGGATCTCGACGAATCCGTAGCTTTTAGGGTCAATGGTCACCGTCAGAGGGAACGAGTGGAGGTTACCTAGGCTCAGCTGGAGGAGCTCTCTTCCGAGTACCATTGTCAATGTTTTCTTAATCCTCTTCCTCCTTTACTGTAATGCTTGTAAGGCTGTGGAGCCAAGAATACCTCTGAATAAAGTATAAATAAATTTTCTTTTGGTCAAGATTACGGTGTATCATCTCTCTCCCCTCCCTCTCCCCCTCCTTTTTTATTGCGCATCGGCCGACCTGTATTCCCTCCATGCCCCTTATCTCGGAGCCAAGGAAAAGAAGGAAGGGTGGGGTTATAGGTCAGTGTTGAAGTCTATCTTGTGTGAGAACTTAGTACGGAGAATTTAGCCGATGTGAAAAGAAGTTATATTATTCGGAAAAAAAGAAACAGGGGGTACACGTTTTATCTGTACAACTTAAGCTTTTCAGCGTTATATGGCTGAGAGAAATTGCGCCCTTTGGAATCCTGGAGATGGTAGGCTCTCCCGGGCAGTTTCTTTGTCACGAGGAAGGGCTCGTCCCACTTTGGGAAGAACTTATGTAGCTTCGTTTGGTCTACGAACTCGTTTCGTCGTAAGACCAGGTCTCCTGTCTTGAAGGCTCGATGCCTGACTCGGGCATTGTAGTAGCAAGCTGTTTGCTGCTGATAGGCGGCCATCTTGATTTGTCCTCGATCTCGTTTTTCTAATAAGACGTCCAAGTTGCTTCGTAGTGCCAAGGTGTTAACTTCATCGTCAATGTGCTCGACCCGATAGCTGGGCAGTCCAATTTCTGTGGGGACCATCGCCTCGATACCGTAGCAGAGGTTGAACGGGGTTTCTCCCATTGTTGGCTATAGCGCCATCAAGTCAATTATTGTGATCGCAGGAACGCGATTGTGATGATTGAGGGAGGACCTATACGGATAGAACAGTCTTATTCGAGATGATGGTATACTATCTGGTTTGCCTCTATCATCATGTACATGCTGTATGTGGTATTACAGATCACTATTACATATTGATAGAGCCCATAGGATTATTGCTTGACTGCCAGCATTATGATGGCGATCATATACGTGAGAGCTGGGTGGTCTATAAGCATATCCTTAAATGTCCTTAGTCGGAGGAGTATCGAGACTGGGCATCGATACTCCGAAGTGGACTAGTGTATACTTATCGAGACCCCGACGAGGGGCGGAGGCCGTTCTCACAAGCAATTGGTGTCAATTAGTCACCTAAGATAGTATACAGGTGCTCATTGGGTTATGAGTACACTGGACGGACTCGTCGGGAACATACTAGATGGTATTATACCTATTGTCAGATAGCAGTTCCCAGGTGACATGTGTAAAGGTTAGTCTGTCGACCTGAGATCGTCATTTGTCTCGTGTGAGTTCCCACTGTGCTTTGATTACTATCCTACCATGACACAAAGCAGTCATGCAAACAGGTTTTAGTTGGGTGTAGTCTCGAGCCACATGGAGGCAGTGAGCGGATCGTCAGGGATTCGTCTCTCCCGGTATTGGGGATTGATGTCGCGAGGTGCATGGGTGGCCATCACCAGAAATCCTTGGCCAAGATAGACAAGAAATACTGATTTGAATCAGTAGTTTTTCAGTGGGTGATGGGCTTCATACCGACACGAAATATCGCGTTATTAGGGGTCTGACTTTATCCACTCCTTAGACCCGATATGCGATACTCTTAGATGAACAGACTGGATTGTACAGAAATTGTCACGGATAGGCTCAGTAGGGGTTCGGATGAGTTTGCTCGTCGGCCTCCCTTTCACTCAATATCTGGGTAGCCGTTACGTACAGCTAGTGCCGCCGACGTTCTTGTGGTTAAACCCACTGCCAGCGTATTGACTAGTCTTTAGAGTTCCACACAGAGGGTTTCCCTTCTTCGGGCGAAATGATGTAGAGGTCGTATGGTATTACGGTAAGGTTCGATCATATATGTGCACCTGTACACGTATCATGATTCGGACGGATAATACTAGTGGGCTTTGGTTTAATCCGAATCCTAGTATTATATTATTGGATTATTTTCGCCTCTTTGTATTCATACTTTTTTGGGATACGGATACGGGTATGTATATACGGTGAGGGGTATTCTTATAATTTATTACAAGATTGCTTCTAGAAGATGACACCTCATTTTATTTTATAACCATTTTTGTTTAAATGGTTAAATGAGGTGAAGGATGATGTGTTGTTTACGTTTATTAGAGCATGGCTACTTGGTGACTCATGGGATGACTTATGGGTTACTATTGAAGCCTGGTTGATATTTTTGTGTAGTGAATTATTGAAGTGGGGGATTCATTCTTTAGTTCACAAGACTTAGCCATTTTCATGGTTGTCTTACACAACACTCTCATCTCCTCACGCTTGCTTCTTCTACCTCCACCCTAAAAGTCTCATGTGTTGAGAAACCTAGGGTGTTATGAGATATATTAATCCATCATTAAACTCTACATTCTCTAGACTATCTAGTTTAGCAAACTAGGTACCCTAGTTATCTCGGCTTTGAGGTTGGAGCTTGAACTACAAATCCTCAGGTGGATCATCTTCGACCGAGGGAGACTGACGATCAAGCTTGATCATGGAGGCCTTTAGGAGCCTAGGAAGATGGTTGAAGACCGAATGACTCGGATCATTCGGTATAACCATTCTAACTCCTCTTTAGTTTGCTAGCTTATAAGTTTATGGTAGATCCGAGTTATCGGGTTGTTCTAGCGCCAGTTTATAAATTTTTGTTCCGCAAACGGTCATGGTAGATGGCTAGGGCGCTGGCATAACCTAACATGGTATCAGAGCCAGCCCATAAACCCTTAACTAGTAGTTTAAACAATATTTAAAGTAACGAAACCGAAACAACTCCGAAACAATCCGCACAATATTCCAGTTTCTGTCGTTTTCAAATAGTCTTCTGAAAATTTTTAAACAATTGCAGAAGACTACTCTTATTGTAACTAGAACATAATTTAAAAACGAGCCCCAAACTCTATACCATGGCCGGCGAGAACGGCTATTTTCCTGACGTCGCCGATTTTCCTTGGGACTTGGGTCTTGGTATTTTGGTGGTGTTCTGGATTCTTGAATATTGGGTTTTATGTATTGTTTGATTTTGCCCAGATTACATACTATGTTATCTTTGGTATTGGGGAAATACGGAATATTTCGAAATCGCTATTTTAACACCGTTTATAACTTTCAGTACATACATTACTATCTGCGACCATGAATGTCATTCGAGCGGTATAACCCGTCTAACTGCTATATGTTCTATTAGACGAGTTTTGCGAACATGACATTCACGTTGATGTTCTGTGATTGTGCTGATATTATATTTGGATTGTCGTGGTGGATAGCTTGCGGTGCAATGGTAGTAGTATAGTTGAGATTCATTTGTACATTTGATATTGCAGGGCGAGCGACATGTGGACTACCATCTCTGCCAGTTTGTATATTATTTGTTTGGGGCACGACCAGGTTGAGGTCGATGTCACCCTTGTACATATATTTTCATTTTTTGTACTAGGATTACCCCACGGAGGAGTTCTCGAATAACCGGGTTCTAGAGTGCAACGGGCCCGCATCTCATGGCGTTGAGACGGAGGGGGCCTTACTCTAGAATTGGCGGGCTATTCACTGCACTCGTAGGGGTATAGGTTGACCCATGGTGGGGTGCTCAAGTTACCAGATTCCGTGAAGTGCTGGGTAGCCCATTCACTTTGTTGATTGGGGTTGCCTCACTTCTGGGATTGGCGGGTAACTTGCCGCGCTCGTAGGGGTCCCGGTTTTCATTGCACAGGCTATCCACACGACAGGGAACGTTGGGTCTCATTTGCGGCTCAAATGAAACCCGAGACTCTAAGATTATCCACCATTCTGTGTTGCTTGCTGAGATTCTGTGATGTTGCTTATATCATGTCTGGGACAAATGTTATATATAAATATATACTAGTAGATGTTGTATATGTTTTGCACCCACGCTAATCCAGCCCCAGCTCTACCGTTAGTTAAGTAACCTAACGGTGCATGATGGGGCCCCGTGGCAAATGCGGATGGCATATACGTACATTTTATTTTCGTTCCTTTTTCTGGTGTGATATGGATAAATTGATGGGACTGCATTAATTCTGATTAATGCAAGGAAAACAAACCTATATGATATTGTTGGAACCAATTTTTTGAAAACTGATATTACAGACGTTCCCTTTTGCTTTGCACAGTGGTATTCGGTTATGAATATCCAGCACCTCATTCGACGAGGCAAGAGCCGAGATCCCTTCATCGGGAGTGACCTCTTGGGCAAAAGTTTGCGTCATTGTAATAACTTCACTATAGATGATTCTTTTGCTTTGCATCGTGGTATTCAGTTTGGAATATCCTGCACCTCATTCGATGAGGAAAGTGCCGAGATCCCTTCACGGGGAATGGCCTCTTTAGCAAAAGTTTGCGTCACTATATATTTGTAAAACCACTCGGTTCTTTCAACGATATCAAGTTCTTTATGTTAAAGGTTTTTCGCCAAAAACCAGTCGTAGCCCTCCGTCATTTCTTACAGGTATTACTTAGTATTCATGTTGTGTATGTTGACCTCTGTCAAGGCACAGTGAATGGTAGCTGGGTAATACTTGTTTGTTGCATAGATATGCGATTATTTAGGACAGCCGCATGATCATGTTGACCTCTGTCAAGGGATTGTGCGGATGGGTCTAAGTTAATTCAGGACAATGACGGGTTGAACTTGACTTGCGACTTATGATATGTTGACCTCTGTTAAGGTCATAAGCCGCTTGAGGTAAAAACCATATCGGGAGTTTCAAACATACAGGAAACTTGCCAGGCATGCGCATACCTTCTGGAGTGTGGTGACTTGAGTAGCTTCCATCAAGTTATCATGCGATGATGGTTGGATCCCGATTCCCACTGATGAGTAGGTGTTATTTCTCGGGTGATTTTAGATGATCCCGATTAATTCTCCTTTTAGGGTTTGAAGGAGAATTCGAGAAAACAGTGGGAGGCATCCTGATTAGATAAAGTGATTAACCAATCTAATCTAGGTTAGAGTGCACGCTGAGTGTTTTCTTCTTCTCTCTCTCTGGCAGTGACCATGGCCTGACCCTAAACTAAAACTCATGAACCAAGTTAACCGAACCTTCTTAAAACACTTTGCCTTTTGGATTGTCATTTAGTCGCATATATCTTTGCCGCTCTTACATCCCCTTTGCATTTCTCCAGAACACTCTGTATCACTACGAAGATCCATATTTCTTGGATATTCCATCGTATAATTTCATACGAACTCGAACGAACTTGTTCCAGTTCGAGGATGGATTCTGGTTTTGGAGAAATTGAATAAAATTATTCAATTGTCTTTTCTCTTTACCTTCTCTCAGATAACGAGAGCTCCTGGTATTAGGAGAATACACCTATTACGCTTATTGGATAGTCTTCTTCCAAACTATAGGCAGGTGCCGAAAGGTAGGGAAGGAAGAAAACCAATTAGTCTAAGTGTGGTATACATAAGGTAATAAGTAAAAATATATAAAGGGATTAAATTAAGGGCAAAGGAAATTGCGACTGCTATCATTCACGACGAAACAACGTATACCCCTGCCACTCCTATATCACCTTTGCATTTCTCCAGAACACTCCGTATCACTACAAAGATCCACATTTCTTGTATATTCCATCGTATAGTTTCATACGAACTCGAAGGAACTTGTTCCAGTTCGAGAATGGTTTCTGGTTCTGGAGAAATAGAATAAGGATTATTCAGTTGTATTTTCCCTTTACCTTTTCTCAGGTTGAGAGAGCTCCTAGTATTAGAAGAGTACACCTATTGCGCTTATTGAATAGTCTTCTTCCAAACCATAGGCTGGTGCCGAAAGGTAGGGAAGAAAGAAAATCAATTAGCCAAAGTGTGGTGTACAGAAGGTAACAAGTAAAGACATATAAAGAGATTGGAGTGAGAGAAAGGAAATATACGGTTACAGTCATGAATCTGTATAGTGGAAGAGGCATTACTAGGAATACCCGGTGTTCCCCTCCGAACGCGGAGACGGGACCGCGCAGGTCCGTCTTGCCTGAATTCGGGGCAGATGCTAATTGGTGCTATCCGTCCACCTCTCCGAAGATGCCAAGTCGATTTATGGCACCATGTATCGAAGGTTTAAACGGATGCGGCCGATATAGCAGACTTCGTCAGATTCCCCCTCGTTGAGGGGTTTTTGATTGTGGGGACGCTCTTCCCTGCAGGCGCAAGCCCCTGCAGTTAATTACGCTACCGCATCGCGGTAACCACTTTCTCCTTCTCCAGATGGTCACTTCGTGTAGTGTGTGTTTGTTTTGTTTTTGGTTGCCCATGGATTGCATACGGAGACTAATATGTTGTCGCCCGTAGGACGTGGATTAGTCCAAATCCGTATCTTCTTAGATTTGGGTTTGGGGGTTGAGTTTAAGGATACGTTAGTCTCATTTGAGACTAAGATCAACTTAAACGTTTGTTAAGGATACGTTAGTCTAATTTTAGACTAAGATCAACTTAACGGGATCGTTTAGATCCAACAAAAGAGCATTTGAACTCTATTGTTTAGTTTAGGGACATTGCGGTCGATTTCCAGTTTAAGGACATGGTGGTCCATTGGTAGTTTAAGGACATCTCGGTCCAATGTTAGTTTAAGGACATCTCGGTCCGATGTTAGTTTAAGGACATCTCGGTCCGAGGTTAAGGACATCATAGTCCGTGGGTTTAAAGGGACCCCACAGTCCAGTTTAAGGACATCGTAGTCCATGGATTTAAGGACCCCACAGTCCGAGGTTAAGGACATCGTAGTCCGTGGGTTTAAAGGGACCCCACAGTCCAGTTTAAGGACATCGTAGTCCATGGGATGTATGGTTGTCGGGACCCGTCGCCTCTCTGAAGACGTTGAAGGATTACAACGACATGTATCAGAGGGGTTTAGAGATGTACCCTTGAACCAATTTTGGTTGGTAGATATGTAGTCCAATTGGAACTAAGATCTGTTAAAGATTTATGAGCATATGGGCTCAATTAATCTAAGTTGAGGACTTATGGCCAATCTTGGGCTAAGTCCATTCAAGTTAAAATATTTAACATTTATTTTGGGTTGTTGAGTATTTATTTAGGCTTGGCCCTTTTAACAATGCTGAGCATTGATTTAGATTCTAACATAATTTCTGTCTTTTAGTGCTGAGCACTCATAATAGCTTTGAGGCTTATTAAAGAACAATTTATGTTCCATCAGCGCACACATGAGGAGCACGCGGTGCGCTTGGCGCTTTGCGCCAATCAAAGAGCGCAGTGCGCATTTGCCAAGTAGCGCACACGAGAGGGACACGTGTCACGCTTAGCGCTAAATGCCAGATGATGGGCGCATTGTGCCAGTTTATGAGCGCATTGCGCTATTAATTCAGTGGCGCATACATGAGTGACACGTGGCGCACCTGGCGCTGAGCGCCATTCCATGAGCGTAGTGCGCTATTTCAGGAGCGCAAAGCGCTAGTTGTTAAGCAGTGCATACACGATTTAACACGTGGCGCATTAGGCGCTGAGCGCCAGTCCAGAGAGCGCAGAAGCGCAGTTCAAGAGCGCAAAGCGCATCTGATCAATTTTATGATATGAGAAACAATTTTTGTTCTTTTAAAAGAGACTTTGTCTCAGGATCTAAGAACAACCGTTCTTATTTTGTTTCAATCTCTTATATTGATGAAAGGCTTTGCCTTTATGGATCTATGATCCGTAAGAGAATTGAATTACAATGAGATGTTCATGATCTCGTTAAAAAAAGACTTTAGTCTTATAGATCTACGATCTGTGAGAAGTAAGTTCTTCTTTTATTTTATGATGAGATCTTTTAATCTTTTTGTGAAAGACTTTTTGTCTTTTTAGATCTATGATCTTTTAAAGAAGTGAATCCTTCTTCTTAAATTATGAGATGATTTCATCTCTATGTTCATCATCATCCTCTTTTTACCTTGAAGAAAAAGAATCTTCTTCCGAGAGCTGGCTCTTTATCTTTAAGTTTCTCAAACTTTATGGGGGGTTTTCTGTTTCTCTCTTCTTTTTTGTATCTCCGAGACTTGAAGTCTAGGGGCCTTTTTTATAGGGTAGGATGATTTGTTGAATCAGTTAAAGAGATCTTTCTTTAATTGATTTGGGGATGTTTCCCCACCATTGGATCTTTGATCGTAGGGCTTCTGTTTTACAGAAGGCAATCTTCTTGTTTTTAACAAGACTGGAAAATCTTTCCATACAGAATTTATTCTGTTTTTTGGTAATTTTTATTTACCGTTGGATCATTGATCCAACGGTGCTTTGATTTACAGAGCACAATCTTGTTATTTGGAAAGATTTTGAGGAATCTTTCCTTAACAGAATTTAATTCTGATTAATTAATGATTTATCATTATTATTAGATCTTTGATCTAACGGTGATGAGCTTGTAGTTCCAGCGCTAGCGCACCCGTGCTTTGCACGTGGTGCGCCACTCAGAGCTCAGAGCGCAGCGCGATTAGCGCTAGCGCACGCGTGCTTTGCACATGGTGTGCTGCTTAAGTGCAGTGCTCTTGGCGCTAGCGCACACGTGCTTTGCACGTGGTGCGCTGCTTAAGTGCAGCGCTCTTAGCGCTAGCGCACATGTGCTTTGCACGTGATGCGCTGCCTAGGGCGCAGCGCCAAGCGTTGCTTTATTTCAAAATTTGAATTTTAAATAGAGCTTTGCTCTGATTGGGGAAACAAATGCCCCCCCACCGTTGCGCTCACGTGGCCCATATGTGAATGCAGCGGTGGCAACATCTGCGCCCTTGGATCAACTGAGAAGTTGAAACGGCACTCAGTGCCTATAAATAGGACCTTTGGTCATTTAGATGATTATGTTCATCTTCTTCTTGTTTTCTGAGAATTTTTATTCTCCCACAGAGCATAGCTCTTCATTTTAAGAATCTTCAAGAGTCAAAACTCTGCCAAAATTTAGGTAAAGATAAAAAAAATTAACGATTTAGGGTTTTACCCATTAACAGAGCCTTGCTTTTCATAGATCTTTGATCTAAAGAAAACCCTTTTAGGGTTTCACTAACAGAGCTTTGCTCTCTCAAATCATGTTGATTTGTTAATCTTTTATGAAGAACTCTTAAGATTTTTATTCATGGATTTCAAATTCATTAAAAGCTTTGCTTTTAAGGTTCCTGATGGGTTACTTCATCTTCTTCGCAGAGCATGGCTCTTAGCATTCTCGGGGAATTTCTTTAAATTTCCTTCTTAATTGACTTTGACAGGTATCACTCCTGTCTGCAGAGCATTGCTCTCGAGGAGTTTAACTCCTTGAGTCGAGGGGTCGCTCATTAAATGATATTCCTTTTTAAGGATTTCTCGCAAATTCGAATTTGTTAGGTGTCATAATTAGAATTTTTCTCTCCATGGGGATATCAAGAGGCGTTTAAATCCCTGTGCCTGTTTTTAATAAGAATTTTCTTAATCGGTCTGTCCGCTAACTCTTGCTGATTTTCTTTTTCAGACGTTATGGACGCTCACATGTATGACCTTGATGAGATTATCTCTTATGGCGACATTCGCGTACTCGGTCGTTCTCAAAACCGAGAATTCAGAAATGCCCAGTGTGCCGAAATCATGGGTCGTTTTGATGCATACAATGGTCGACTGCTTCCTCGACGTTCCTCTCTCTTGAAGCTTATTGTGGGAGCGATCTAGGGAGCACTTCCTCTATTCTGTGCCGGCATGCCGCTTAAGGCATTGGATGATGCCGAAGATAAGGTGCACTCGGTGTATCTGATGGGCCTAACTCAAAGAAAAGGCGAGACAATCTTGTTGATCTTCTACATCAGGCTTTTCAACAGGCGACAATACTCGCTGCCTATCGAAGAGTGGAGGACATCGGTGAGGACCCCGACGCTTGTGATCGCGAGAGGAAGCATACTATGATGGTTCGAAAGGCCTAGAACATTTTAGATGGCCTTACTTTTGAATTTCTTAATCCATGCCCTGGATTTGATGTCGTGCCTTTGTAAAAATCCAATTATGTTTTTATTTGCTGTTTTCCTCAATGTAGGCATTTTCTGAAGTATGAATAGCAAGCCTTTTCATTTATATGTGTTTATTGTATACATCAAACTTTTTCGCACATGCATGAATGGGTATGCCTTGAACGCTTAACTGAATGTGAATAAAATGTTCTCCTCACTTGTTGCTTTCTTCTCTTTTCTTTGTTGCCGGCATGTTACTTTAGTAAGCGTAGCCTGTAGATGACAGAGAGCATCCCATCTGGAATTCTTCGAGAGGTAGTGATGGCTTAGGAAGCAGGTTAAGATCTACTGCCTAAAGCTTTTCAATTTTATAAGCCGTGAGGGTCTCATAAAGGTATTTCTCCTTACGAGTCGTGAGGATCTCGTAAGTGTAACTTCTCCTTAAGAATCGTAAGGATTCCTAAGTGTATTTTCTTTTGAGAGTCGTAAGGATCTCAAAAAAGAGTTTTCTTTCTCACGAGTCGAAAGGACCCGTAAGTGATTAATGAGGTTGACATTATCTGCATTTCACGGAGTCAGAAGTTGCTCCGGGCGTTTCCCACAGGGTCAAGGTTGACTTTGGCTATGTTCCACGGGGTCATTGGATGACGTATTTTCGCAACGGGGTCATGTGGATGACGTATTTCCGCGACGGGGTCATGTGGATGACGTATTTCCGCGACGGGGTCATTTGGATGACGTATTTCCGCGACGGGGTCATGTAGATGACGTATTTCCGAGACGGGGTCATGTGGATGACGTATTTCCAAGACGGGGTCATTTGAATGACGTATTTCCGCGATGGGGTCATGTGGATGATGTATTTCCGAGACGGGGTCATTTGGATGACGTATTTCCACGACGGGGTCATGTGGATGACGTATTTCTGCGACGGGGTCATGCGGATGACGTATTTCCACGACGGGGTCATTTGGATGACGTATTTCCGCGACGGGGTCATTTGGATGACGTATTTCCGAGACGGGGTCATTTGGATGACGTATTTCCGCGACGGGGTCATATGGATGACGTATTTCCGAGACGGGGTCATGTGGATGACGTATTTCCGAGACGGGGTCATTTGGATGACCTATTTCCGGGACGGGGTCATGTGGATGACGTATTTCCGAGATGGGGTCATTTGGATGACGTATTTCCGCGACGGGGTCATGTGGATGACGTATTTCCACGACGGGGTTGTTTGGATGATGTATTTCCGAGACGGGGTCATGTGGATGACATATTTCCGCGACGGGGTCATGTGGATGACGTATTTCCGCGACGGGGTCATTTGGATGACGTATTTCCGAGACGGGGTCATATGGATGACGTATTTCCGCGACGGGGTCATGTGGATGACGTATTTCCGAGACGGGGTCATGTGGATGACGTATTTCCGCGACGGGGTCATGTGGATGACGTATTTCCGAGACGGGGTCATGTTGATGACGTATTTACGCGACGGGGTCATGTGGATTACGTATTTCCGAGACGGGGTCATGTTAATGACGTTTTTCCGAGACGGGGTCATGTGGATGACGCATTTCCGCGACGGGGTCATGTTGATAACGTTTTTCCGAGACGGGGTCATGTGGATGACGCATTTTCGGGACGGGGTCATGTGGATGACGTATTTCCGAGACGGGGTCATGTGGATGACGTATTTCCGCGACGGGGTCATGTGGATGACGTATTTCCGAGACGGGGTCATGTTGATGACGTATTTACGCGACGGGGTCATGTGGATAACGTTGCATCTGTTGTAATGAGAAGAATATGAAAGTGGTCTCTAGGTTGTATGTGAACCGTCGAGATTCGGAGTAGGGACTTTGCCATAGTTCCAAGGTTGATTATAGCGTCTGAATCCTGCTGGAATGAGGAGGAACGCTGTTGATGATCTCTAGGCTGTCCGTGGACCGTCGAGATTCGGCTTCGTTTTCCGATGGAGCCTGGGGGAAGGTGTGGTTCCCTCTTTGTTTGTGCTCCTAGATTGTGTACAAGGATCGATGTGATTTCACCTGTAGGACAAAAGATTTCATTTTATATATTTTTCTTTCCGCGATGATCTATCATTTCAGCTTTTATATACCGAAAGTTGTGATTGCCCAATCATTTCGGCTATTTTTCGCAGTGTCCAATCATTTCGGCTAATTGTTTTATTTACTCGCTGCTTTTTTATTGTGAGTTGCCCAACCATTTCGGCTATTTTTTATGCATATGTTTTTACTTGCTGATTTTGTTGCAAGTCGCCCTATCATTTCGGCTATTTCATATGTATTTGTAGCTTGCTGGCTTTCGCAGCGAGTTTGGGATTTGATACTGATTTAGGCATCAACATCGCTACAACTGGGATATTGCTAGGAGCGACTCATCATTTGCCTCTATCGGTGTCGAACAAAGGTGGCTTAGTGAACAGGGTTAGGATCCTGTCGGCTAAGGCTTTTGACTTCATAAGCCGTAAGGGTCTCATAGAGAATTTCTCCCTACGAGTCGTGAGGATCTCGTAAGTGCATTTCTCCTTAAGAATCGTGAGGATTCCAAAGTGTATGGTCTCTTATAAGTCGTAAGGATCTTATAAGAGTGTTTTCTCCTTATAAGTCGAGATGACTTACAAAGGTTGTCCACTGTGTAAACATATCCCCAGTCGCGGGTGGGACTTTGTTAGGGAAATGTTTATTCGCGCCCGTGGATTGTATACAAGGGTCAATACTGAACCGCTTGTAGGGCAGTATTGGAGGTTGTGATGGCTTAAGAACAGGTTCAGATTCCTGTAGCTTAAGGCTTTTGAATCCTGTGAGCCGTGAGGGTCTCAAAGGAGGATTCTCCTTACGAGTCGTGAGGATCTCGCAAGTGTAATTTCTCCTTAGGAATCATGGGGATCCCTAAATGTGTTGCTCCCTTGTGAGTCGTAAGGAACTCACGCAGGTGGTTTCTCCTTACAGGATCGAGAGGACCCTGCAAGTGTTTTTTAACGAGCTTGCGCCCTTTCGGGTTTTCACAAAACTCGACGGTAGCCCTGCTGTTTTTACTCACGGAGCCCTTTCGAGTTTTAATCCGTGCCCATTTTGCTTATGGACATACCGTTTTTTTTTTAATTTTTTTGTGTCAGCCTTGGAATGCCGTGGTCCGTAGTAGTTTATCGACGTCTCGGTCAATTGCCAGTTTTAGGACATAGTGGTCCACTGTTAGTTTAAGGACGTTTCGGTCTGCAGCCAGTTTTAGGACATAATGGTCCATCGTTAGTTTAGGGACATTTTGGTCCAAAAGCCGGCTACTACTTTTAGAGTTTGGGCTTAGGAAGATAGCGAGCGGACATAGGCATCGTCATCTATCGTTGACCTAGGCCGTGACTCTTCAGGCGTAGTATTTTTTCTGGAAGCGACCGTTTATTGGCCTGAAAGGTCTTTCACCATGCATGTCCATAAGTAGATAGGCTCCACCCTGGTAAACTTTGTCTATGATGAACGGGCTTTCATAGTTTGGCTCGAATTTCCCCCGTTTAGCACGATTGGGGATCATAGGTCTTTTGACCACTAGCACGAGTTCGCCTTGGCGGAATGTTCTCAGCCTAGTCAATCTCTCGTATGAGCGCCTCATCTTTGCTTTATAAGCCTCCAGATTTTGTTGCGCCATGAGCCGAGTTTCGTCGAGGGCATCAAGCTCCTCAAGCCGAAGGTGAGAACTTTCTTCGTCTGTTAGCTCGTAATGAACTGCCACTCGTAGAGAGGGTAACTCTATCTCGAGGGGGAGTACCGCTTCTGTGCCGAATACCAATGCATACGGCGTTATATTCGTGGCCGTTTTGAACGTAGTTCGATACGCTCGGAGAGCTTCATGCAGTCTCTCATGCCAGTCCCTCTTATTTCGAGACACCATCTTTTTCACGATCTTCATCAAGGTCTTGTTGAAAGCCTCAGCTAGACCGTTAGCTCGGGGATTATAGACCGAAGAGTATCTCCAGTCTATATTATGTTGTTGTGCAAAGAGGCTGATCTTGTGGCTTCTATAGACTGGCCCGTTATCGGAGATAATTCATCTAGGAGTGCCGAACCGATAAATGACGTGTATCTTGAAGAAATGGAGGATATTCTCCGTCTTCACTTCCTTCAGCCGTACTGCTTCTGCCCACTTGGAGAAGTAATCGGTTGTTGCCAGTATGAACCGATGTCCTCTGGACGATGCTGGTTCGATGGGGCCGATTATGTCAGTTCCCCACATTTCGAACGGCCGGCTAGACACCGTTGGGTGTAGCGGATTTGGATGCTGATGGATAAAGTCCCCGTGAATATGGTATGAGTGGCACTGCTTCGCATATTTGAGACAGTCTTGGATCATCGTGGGCCAATAGTAGCCCATCCTTTTGATCTTTAATTTCATCTTTGGCCCAGCTTGATGAGATCCGCAGAGTCCATCGTGAATTTCTTGGACATCCCTCCTTGCTTCTTCAGGTCCCAGGCATCATAGCCACAGAGAATCAAATGATCTTTTATAGAGAGTATTATTGACGAAGGCAAAAGACAGAGCTCGTTTCATGAGCTGATGTCTTGAGGACGCATCTTCAGATGTTCGACGGGATTTGAAGTAGTCTAGAAAGACTTCTCTCCAATCCTTAATCTTTTCTTGGTCCTTTATTTGTAGGGCCGTTTGCTCGGTAGCCCCCTTTTCTTTGGAAGACTCTGGAGATATTTCTGCCGGTGCAAGAACCCGTCGGCTTTGCACAACGATCCTCACGTCATCGAGGTTTTCGTCGGCCAATTCTTTAGCGAGCTTGGCTAATGCATCCGCTTTGCTGTTTTCCGCACGTGGTATACTTTCCAGCATGTAGGAAGGGATTTGAGTCAGTAGTTGTTGTACTCTCTCACCGTACTTCACCAACTCTGGCTTGCATGTTTGATAGTCGCCGTTTACTTGGCTAACGATAAGTTGGGAGTCTCCGTATATGAGGAGGTTTTCGATTCCCATGTCGATAGCGATCTCAAGACCCGCTATCAAAGATTCATACTCAGCTTCGTTGTTTGTCCGCGGCTCTGTTAAGGAGAAGGCAAAGCGCATCATCCCTCCTTGCGGAGTTACGAAGATGAGGCCTACCCCTAATTTGATTATGGGGGTGCTTTGTTTGCGCTTCTTCATGGAAGATGCTCCATCGAAGTAGAGTTCCCACTGGGTATCTGTCACGCCCCGCTTCCCAAAATACGGAATACGAGGAGTTGACAAGGGCAGCTATGCTCCTACGGTCAAGGAAATGTCCTGCCGTAGTCACACTTCGGCTTCTAGCTTTACGTGGTAAACAGTAAATAATGCGCAGGTAATGAGAAATGCAGTAACTGGAACAAAACAATATAAAGAACTGACCTGATGGGAAACAAAAGGGTATAACTCTGGATAGATAATCAAGATGTCCGTGATGTGCGTCTGGTCCTGGTCCCGGCTAAATCTACTCCTCACACTGAGCATGCATACTCAGGTCGTCAGAGCGACACAATACCAATATAATATATAGATACAAGTGACAACTCGAACAGTGATAATAGATATATATGACAGTAAATCAAGAAGGTATAGGTATGAACATGCAGTAACCAAGGAAGTGTCTAATAAATCAAGTGGACAGTAAAGCAGTAAAATAATATGCCAGGTATATCAACAACGGTAAGTAATATATATCAATGCCATTATCCCTAACAGTCTCTAAGTCTCACTGTACAGGTCACTAAGCCTATCGTCAGTCCAAGTATGAGAGTCAACCACTCGCGAGTGTCCTTCGCCCAAAGGTAGAACCCAAGGGCAAGGGACCACGGGCCCAACATGTAACTCACGGTAATAATCATGTACCCTGTAAATCTCCATATATCTCCATATATATAAGCCGGCATGGGACTCCCGAGATTCTGTTGAACTCACACTCAAACTACCCCACACCCCGTGGTCTACATCAAACGCTAACCATAACCTCAAATACCAGTCGGTCTGTGACGAGTCTGCGCGAGAACTGGAGACAGGATCTCCATCAAGCACGTCCCGACTAATACTCAAGATAAATGGCAGTATCTGGTGCCTTATCTGTGACACCCATGCAAGAGCTTCCATAAGTGTCCCATACCACTTATAGTCACACGTACACGCGTCCCACAGACGTCGACAATGCAATAGAATAATAAGATTCACTGATTGTGTACAAGCACGTGTCACTTTCACTTATTCACTCATGCACGAACACTTACGTACTTGCCACAATCATCACTAATACCTAACACTGGGTAATGCACATTATCACTAGGTTATCAATGCAGTGACATATGTATGATATGATGCGTAAACAGTATGTAAAGCATGATTAGGATGTCATGAATCAGTAATCTACCACTTGCACAATTTATCATAAATCATACTGGTACAGGTTAGCGAAACAATGAAGAAGGAATAAATAGTATGTTTGATTATCTATCCAGCGAATTTGTTTTCATGACAATCGGGTTTCAGGATCACTAGTTATGGCCATTTCATTTTAAGCGTTCACGGCTGGAAATCCGGTTTCAGAATCGGAAGTCCGTTTTGTAACACATTTTAATCCCAGTTGGGATCAGAATTTAGCAACGCTACAGTTGAATGAAATTTAGGGTTTTCAGTAAGGTTTTCAACGCAATAGACGGATCCTCAATCGCGTCTGTACGTCAGGAGTTATACACTGTTCAATATTATTATGTCAATTCTGATTCTGTTGAGACTGTTATACGTCCCCATCTTTTAAATTACAGTTTAAATAGCAAACGATGATGAAACAGAATGAAACCACTTGTGTTATCTATATAACAGTTTCACCTTTTATAAACAGCAGAGTTCCACAACCTACGAGTTAAGGAAACAGGGTGGTACCCATTACGGGACAGTAAACAACAACTAGAGTCGCTCTGGACTGCAGTCCAGAGTCGCACTCCGATCTAAATATTGTCACAATTTAAGTACAGAAACCATGAGAAACTTGGATAGGGTTATAGTTCGTCGATTCGGATTCGATTTAAGCCCTTGCACGCATCAATCCAGTATGTACATAATTTATGGTGATTTTAACGGTTTTCAGGTACAAGAAATTTCCAGTTTTACAGGTATACTTGGGGGTAATCGTTTTAGTCGTTAATAGTCGTATTATCCAGTGAAATTTATACACCGCATTCATCACTACATGGGCCAGCATAGACAAACCAATTCCGCCAATTTGGACGAATATTTTCATTGAGGTCACACATCGAACAGGTATATCACATGGGTTATCATAAATTGTAAATTTGAAATCTATACGATTTGAGTTTATAATGTAATTAGATTAGCATGTAGCAAGTATAAATACTTGCCTGGAAACGTTTCGGGGATGCACCGCGACGGTAATGTCACGAACGCGCGACGAACGGTGACGGCAGCGTCTCGGAATGAGCTCGGGTCTGTTCTGGAGCAGCGAAGAGCGGCGTTGGTTGGCCGGAGCAGGGGAGAGGAGCTGAGGGGGAGCTCGTCGACGAGGTATGCACAGGTGGTGGCCGAGGTGACGCGAAGGAGCTTAGCGGCGGATTGAGGGCTCGAACTCAGGTGAGGGGGCGAGCCTGTGCAGGGCTCGGGGTGATGGTTGCAGTGGAGGTGAAGGAAACTCGGGTGGTGCCAGTGTTGGGGATGGTGCTCGGGTCGACGAGGCGGCTCGGGGCAGTAGGAGCTCGTCGGCGTCGTCGGGGTGCCGGCGGTGGTCGAAGCTTGGAGGTTTGGCCGGCAAGGGAAGTAGCTCGAGTTGGATGTGATGGGGAGCTCAGTGGTCGGGTGAAGGAAGCGGAAGGCCACAGCTGGAAGCGGGAGCTCACAATGGCGAGGGAGGCGGCTGGTGAGCGCCGGCGATGGAAGTGGTGGCTGGCGCGCAGTGGAGGGGAGCTCGGGCAGTGGTTGTTGGAGTTGGAGGTGGTAGAGGGTGTAGTGCTGGATGATGGGGTCTCGAGTTGAGGGTGAGAAGAGGGGCGCCGGCGGTGGTTGAAACGACAGTGAGGAGGGAGGTCGTCTCGGGTGTAGGTGAAGTGGTGGGTGCGACGAGGGCTGAGGACGAGGGTGAAGGCGGCGGGGTGGGGGCGAGCGACGTGAGGCAGGCGAGTGACACTGAGGGGACGGCGGTGAGCGCGACACGCTGGCGTGGGCGCGGGTTCGAGGGAGAAGCGGGAAAAATGGAAGAGAGAGAGATAGACGTGTGTGTGAGAGAGAGAGAGAAGAGAGAGAGAAGGAGAGGGGAGAGAGAGACGTGTGAGAGGGAGAGAGAGAATGTAACGTGAGTGAGGAGTTAATGAAATTTAGGAGGAGAGAGAGAGAGTAAGAGAGAGAATGGGGGAAAAATTTATGAAAATAATTAAATGAGAATTGAATTTGGTGTTATGGGAATTAATGGGGGAAAATAAATGGTGTTAAGATTTGAGGGGATTTGAATTTGTGGAAAAATGACAGTAGGGGAGAAGAGAAAAAGAAAGGAGTTAGTTTGGGTGTGGGCTTTGTGGGCCGGCCTGGGTTTTAGGAAAGAGTTGGGTTTAAACTTAATAAATAAAAGAAATGGGCTGGGTGGAAACGGGCTTGGAGAGTGGGGCTGGGCCAGAAGGAATTAAAATGGGAAAATTTGGGAATGGGCTGAGGGTTTGGTGCTGGGGATTTATTAAAAGGAAATTGGGTGTTGGGTTTAATGGGGTTTAAAATAAATAAATAACTATAAGTAAAATAATTAATTTTATAGGTGAAAGAGAAGTACAGATTTTGGTATAAAAAGGGCTGGGTATTACAGTATCATTCTCTCTTTTCTCCCCGTCGATCGTGTCAAACGCGTGCTCGTCGGGAAATTCGCAGTTCAAAGGAGAATCGGCAGGTATCGGATGCTCAGTGAGGAAGTCGGCGATGGCCTGGCCTTTCACTGCCTTGAGGGGACGATAAGTTATCGAGAACTCCATCAAGAGCAGGGCCCATTTAGCGAGACGTCCCGTTAATATGGCCTTTGACATCAAATATTTGAGGGGATCCACCTTTGATATAAGATGGACTTCATGTGCCAAAGCGTAGTGTCAGAGCTTCGTTATCGCGAAGATCAACGCCAAGCAGTGTTTTTCGATGGGGGGGTAGTTGCTTTCTGCCCCTAGGAGAACTCGACTCAGATAATAAAGGGTTCTTTCCTTCCCTTGGTCGTTCTCTTGTGCCCATAGCGCACCTAAGGAACCTTCGAGGGCGGTTGTATACAGAATGAGGGGTTTTCCCTTGATCGGAACAGTCAGCATCGACGGATTCTACAGGTATTGCTTAATTTCGTCCAGTGCGATTTGGCATTTGCGATCCCAGACGAAAGGAGTCCCTTTCTTCATTAGGTGACTGTAAGGACGGCACTTGCAGGAGAGATTGGCTATGAATCGCCGGATATATGCGAGCTTCCCTTGGAGAGACCGCAGTTGCTTGAGAGTCCTTGGCGGGGGCATTTCCATGATCGCCTTGATCTTCGACGGATCTATCTCGATGCCTCGGTGTCCGACGACGAATCCTAGGAACTTGCCCGAGGAAACTTCGAACGCGCATTTAAGAGGGTTCATCTTCAAGTTGTACGTCCGAAGGCGCAGAAACACGATCTTCAGATGTTCTAGATGTTCCTCGTATGATTTGCTTTTAACTACGAGGTCGTCGATATAGCATTCGACGATTTCATGTATGAGGTCATCGAAGATCTTCGTCATGGCCCTCTGATAGGTGGCACCGGCGTTCTTTAGACCGAAAGGCATTACCTTGTAGCAGAATATACCCAACGGGGTCCGGAAAGCGGTATGCTTCTGGTCTTCGGGATGCATCTTTATCTGATTGTATCCTGATGAGCCGTCCATGAATGAGAAAACTTCATGAGTGGATATATTATCTATCATCAGCTCAGTGACCGGTACTGGGAAATCATCCTTCGGGCAAGCTTTGTTGAGATCTCGGAAGTCCATGCAAATGCGTACCGTCCCATTCTTCTTCATCACTGGGACGATGTTGGCAATCCAGTCAGGATATTGAACCTCTTGGATGAAGCCGGAGTCGATTAGCTTCTTGACCTCGGCGTTGATGCTCATATCAAGCTCGAGCCGCATCCTTCTTGGTGCCTGCTTGACTGGCTTGATGTCCGGAGATATCGCCAATTTGTGCACAGCAATCTCTGGATCCAATCCTGGCATCTCGGAATAGTTCCATGCGAAACAGTCTTTATACTGCATGAGTACGTTTTTAAGCGTAGCCACCTTTTCTTCAGACAACAGCTCACTGACGAATGTCGGCCGTGGGTCGCTTGCCGTCCACAAATCGATTTTCTTGAGGTTATCCGCAGTAGTATGTATCCCATCTTCCAGCTCTTTTGGCACTGGTGGAAACTCTGAGATCACCTCGTCATCAGCGTTTTTGAAGCACCAGGGGAGATCAGCCATATTCTCGGGTTCTTCTTCTGATAGCGTTATCACGTGACAGGTGCGAGACCGCTTCCAAGACCGATGTTGATCTGGTTCTACTCTTGCTATACACGTCGCTTTCGGTTCATGCTTCTGTGGCTGGATTACCCTCCAACTGTTGGATAGAGCAAACCTGCCTTGCTGATACTGGTCTTCGACCCAGTCTTTGAATGTGAAGCAGTCTTCAAGAGTATGCCCTATTGCTCGGTGATAGGAGCAATAGTCCGGGTGAGAGACCTCGCCTGCTTGCTCGGGGTGCTTGGACTCTGGGAGCGTCATCATTTGATGTTTCATGACAAGATCGAATATCTTCTTTGTCTTGTCTTGGAGTAAAGAATATTTTCGACCGATCTTCTTTACAAGGGACAGATCCCGACTGCTCGATTCTTGATCACGTGGCTTCTCAGACCCGCTACGCTGCTGTCGAACGTTTTTTCCGTTCTTTGGTTTATTTTTGCCTCTGCGCCGGGTCTTTTGTATGAAGGGCTGGTGACGAAGAGTATCGTCATTTTCCGTAGCCTGTTGAAGGAGGTGCTGCGTCCTGGCTCTCTCGTAGATGGCCATTTCACGGTTATGATCGTCTCGAACCTTTTGACACGCTTCTCTTATCAGCTTGTCCATCTGTTCTTCGAACGACGGACTTGACATTTTCATGGCAGGAGCTCATTTTGATTCAGGGTTAGCATCTTCCCACAAAGCATCTCCTTCTTCATCGAAGTCATGTATGACGTAGTAGCCGCGGAATCGCTCCCGTTTCTTGGATTGAACATATCCAAGTCCGATCGTTTCTATTCTCCCGTTGGGCAGTTTTCGCTGAGTTCCGGGGACATCCCAGATCCTGTTGTAGAACTGAGCTTGTCGAGCAGTCTGCTTAAGGGGTACGCCTTGGCGCCTCAACAGAATTTTTAATCCGTCTGTATAGTATCTGGGCAAACGGATAGGTTGGAATCTGTCAAGTGTAGAATCCGTACCATGCCAAATTTCTTTCTCCACTTTGGTTTCCGTGGACTGATAAAAGAGGACCGCCTTTTCATCTTTTCGCCTAGGAGGGACGTAGAATGTCTGTAGCTCTTGCACACTGTGGGCATCAAGTGCGTCGAGCTCTTTATAATGCTGCCGCGGAACCATGGCGATTTGCAAACTTTGGTCTTCATCAGCGAAGGCTTGTATTGATGGCCGAGCGGAGAATACAACATTGACCTCATCTTCCGAGTCGCTGCCGAAGACCAGAATAGGGGTGGACGGTCCCGGCTTGCTGCGTTGGGGTGGCCCGGAATAGATTATCTCCTCTTCTTCCTCGGTATCACTCCCGAAGACCGTAATAGTGGTGATAGCTTTGGTTTTGTCCTCCGGTTTGCGACATCTTTCTGTGTCTTCGAAATCTGGCAGGAAGTACTTGGTATCCTCATATTTGCGGACTTCGTTCACGGAAAATGGGTTTAGTTCCCCTGTCATAGTGTACTCGAGACCATCTTTGAAGTACTTCATACACTGATGTTGTGTAGAAGGAATGATGTTGTACTCGTGTAACCAAGGCCGGCCGAGCAAAACGTTATAGCAGGTCTTGGCATCAATGGCGTGAAATTTAATGTCCGTGACGAGTAGCCCAAAGCGTAGTGTCAATATTACAGACCCGAGCGTCCATGACGACTGGGAGTCAAACCCGGAGATAGTGATTTTATCCCGAGCGAGGTGTTGAACGCTCATGCAGATTTCCTTCAACACTCTTACATTGAGGAGATTAACGGAGGTCCCATTGTCAACCAGGATTTTGCCGATCTTAATATCATGACAGTATCCGGAGACATAAAGAGGACGGTTATGCTCACATGTCCCAAGGAGAAGATCTTCATCGCCGAAAGTGATGTCAGCAGTGTGCACTTCTTCCAGTTCGTCCTTCATCTTTTCTTCGGCGAGGAAAGCTTGGAACTGTTCGGGCTCTTATAACACTTTGATCAAAGAATCTCTCGCTTCTTTTGATAGCAGAAGGGCGTCGAGGATGCTGAGCTGCGAGGGTATCTTCCTCAAGTGTACCAGTACGTTGTAATCCACCTTACTTTTCTTGGGTGGGTCCTTGGCTGTCAGATCTTTGACGACTTGATCATCTAAGGCGATGTCTTCAGGAATTTTTTCTTTCCACTTATCTTTTCTATTCGACCCACTGTTTGCGGGCCCAAGATTCTTTTCAGGCAGCGTACGATTGCGCAGCTGAATATTTTCACAGGTCTTCATTTCTTCCGTTTCGGATGTGGGTTCTTTGAAGAGAGGACCAAGGGCTATTTCTTCATCAGAATCACTCCCAAAGGTGAGAACTTGCGATCCCCCAGCGTCGACCATGTGGCAGTTGCCAGTAGTTCTTTTACTCTCCTTGGTCGTATTTCTTTGCTCCCGATGAGTTTTGCGTTTCATCCGCTTGAAATTTTGTCGGTGAGCAACATATCCCTGCCACCATCTTTTAAAAGCATTGCACTCTTCAGTACGGTGTGTAACCTTTCGATGATATAAGCAATAACTAGGATGTATATCCGCTTCATCAGGAGTGTTTCCTTCGGAGGATGGCAGCTTCATTCCCATCGATATAGCTTTGGAGAACCTCTTCCTCGTCTTGAACCTATTTTTATTTGCGGTGGATGTACTTTGATCTGCTGGGAGTGTTTCAACTCTTTCGTCCAGTCGCCGGCGTTTGGCTTTTTTAAATATGGCCACCTCGCGCTCTTGATCAGCTTTTCTTTTAAGAAGAGCTTCGTTCAGGAATGCATCGATCATTTCCATCGATGTTCTTAGAAGTTCCGGCTCAGAATCTGCCCCCGATTTCTCTGTATCTGGAACTTCTTCACTGTTTATTGACGAGTGAGAGATAACATGACAACTTGCCACATAATCCTCAGGTTCGTGTGAGGAGTCTTCTCCATTGTTATCATCATCGTCCTCAAGGACGTGGCTGAGAAACTCTTGAAGTGTGACCGGGGTTCGCGCCTTCTGGTTGTATTCTTCCAGCGCGTCGATATGTTTTTGCAAGTCCGTGTGCTTGTCATCAGGCTTTACGGGCTTTTTAGCCTTCTTCTTCTTCTTTGAAGACTTTGACGGCTGGATGTGAGCATTTTGATTATCTCTACCAATATTTGGCGTCAGCCGCGGCTTCAGCATTCCCTCGACGACCTCGGGTTCCAATGGATTTTTCCATTTGATCGCCGGGCATGTTTTGAGATCCTTCAGCATTCTTTTTGTTTTGGCTGAAAGAGCGACCTCCCATGGAGCTTCTTCGACAAACGAGCATGATGCCCCCTGTGTGTCCGCCTTTTTAAGAGCGTGCGGCTGGGGCGGGTTCACCTTCCAGTTCTCAGATAATACGAACTTGCCCTGTTGGTACTGATCTTCGATCCAGCTTTTGAAGATGTAACAATCTTCGATCGGATGAACCAACATTCGGTGATAGGGGCAGTAATTGGGATTGTTAATGTCGCCTGGTTGTGTTGAGTGTCTTGGCTCCGGCAGAGTGATGAGCCTGTTGCGCAGTGCTAGCTCGAATAACCTCTTCGTCTTGTCCCGAGGAAACGAGTAAGGGCGTCTCATTTTATCTCCAAGAGATCGTGTTCTATCATTTTGGTGATCAACTGGTCTTGGACCACTGGGCTGCTGCTGAGCATTGGCGACGAAGGTCGCTTTCCCTTTTCCTTTTTCGTTTCGAGGCTCTGTTTTCGAGGAAGATGGTCTATGACCCATCTGGTCCATTTGAGCTAGCTTGTCAATCAAGGCCTGGAAAGTAGTCGGCTTGAAAAACATCATGAAGTGGGAGTGGTCGCCTGCGGATCAAGAGTGCCCATGAACATGCCCACCACAGGCGCTTCCTCGATGCGCTGCTCACATTTTGACCATAAATTCCGCCACCGTATTGCATATTGCACCCATGTTTCGCCTGGCTTCACCCGGGCGTTAATTAGTGCAGTAATCGGAGTACGCTCGCTAGCGCTTGCGAATCTCTGTGTAAATAGCAGCTCCATCTCCACAAATGTCTTGATAGAGTCATTTGGAAGTTCAGAATACCACTTGAACGCCGTCTCCGACAAGCTGTCAACAAACTGGCGGAGCAGAAGTTTATCATCACCTCCGGTGTTGCCGCACAAGGCTCTGAATTGAGCGACATGCTGGTGAGGATTGCCCGTCCCTTTATATACATGGAACTTAGGGATCGTATATCCCAACGGGTACCTTATTTGGTCATACCAGCCCGGATAGGGTCGTCCAGTCTTAACGATCTGTCCAGCCGCTTCATTCATCTGTTGAGCTCGTATTTGCTGAGCAATGTAATCATCTAGAGCGGCCTTGAAGATGGTCTCCTCCTTGGCTGCTGAAAGAGCCGGAGGAGTGTTCGATGTCTCCCCTCTGTCGTCTTCAATGATAATCGGGGGGTCTTCAGCTGGAGGTTCCGGCTGTAACATCATCCCGGCCATATCTTGGAACAAGAGAGCCATTCGTTTTATGTTGGCCGCCTGCTCCGCAGCCTTTTTTTCTTTCCTCTCGAGCATTCTTCGGAGGAAATCAGCATCAGTTTCTTAATCCTGACGCTGCTCTGAGGTCTCTAGACTTTCTTTCGGCCCAGTGAGTGCGGCCATTGCGGTCAGCATCTCCTGAAGTTTCTGTTGCTGTTGTTTCTGAGCCTTCGTTATCGATCGGGTAAGCGGTCGATGATCCGTGGAAGTACGGCTTTCCTCTTTTCCGGAAGCCATATGAACGGTGTGTGTTATCATGCCCCCAGACTTGGGGCGTTTAAGTTCAGTGTCCTTACGGTTTGCCGCGGTCACAGGGGCTTTCTCTGGCCTCCTTCCCTTGTGAGTATTTGAAGTTGAGGGGGCCGTTGCGGCGGGCACCCAGACGGCTGTCGCCTTTTGTGGCTTGGTAGGATGGTTTTCTCCGTGTCGAGCTTTAAGCTTCTTTGATCAGCGAGAGTCGTCCTGGTCGATCACCGATTCCTGGACCTGTCGCCAGACTTTATAAATTTTGGAGGACAGCCGCTGAGGATGCTGCTCCGCCTTCTTTTCGGTAGTAATCTCCATAGGTGGAGGAGATCTCTTCAGCGTAGCAGTTGGAGAGTTCTTGCGGACCCTCCTTAGCGGTTCAAAACTGTTCCCAGTTGGAACAGCAGCATTGATTTCCACCGTTGGAGCTGGTGGAGTAAGTCCAGACGGAGAGCTGCCCCCAGCCTTCCTTACTCGGCACCAGTGACGACGGCGAGCATGTCGCACGGATGGTGTTGGTTCAGCTATGGGGATGACTTCATCATGCCCCCCGTCTTGGCAAAGGGTTGTCACTGGTGTCAGCCTCTTGAAGACCGATGTCCGTTGAGAAGCAGTAACCAGTCTGTCAAAGACAGACCTTTGGGCCAGAGCGAGAGTGGCCAGCCTTGTAAAGACTGATCCTTTGATGGGAGAAGCTTCTTTAGTGACCTCGAGAGTAGGAATGGCTATCCGTTTTGGGATGGCCGCTTCAGGTATTGTGGGCTTCTTGACGGGCCTATTGGAGTTCAGGCGCAGCCTATCGAAGACTGATGCTGTCGGCTTGGCATTGGATGACCCGTTGAGATGGGCCATGGTGGTAGTGAGCCGATCAAAGACCGACTTCTTCTGCGCTTCTTGTGGAAGCGGGATGTTAACGCTCACTGGTGGGAGCATGGTTCTGAAGAACAATCCGGTGGTAGCCCCCGTTACCTGCTCTACAGGCATTGTGAAAAGGGAGGCCGCTTGGGGGCCGTAGGTTACACCCCCAGATGGGGCGGAACGGGAGTTGCAGTTGCAGTTGGTGTAGGTTGAATCCATTGATCTTCTGTTTTCTGCACGGAGCAAGACACCAAATCTTAGTACCTCGAACTCAAAGGAAACCATATCAAACCGCGATTCATTCACGAAACACGACACACGAAGTGTGGAGTGGAAAGAGAAAAAGGTCCTACCGGGCGTGCCAGAATCTGTTCCCCTCCGAACGCGGAGATGGGACCGCGCAGGTCCGTCTTTCCTGAATTCGGGGCAGATGCTAATTGGTGCTATCCGTCCACCTCTCCGAAGATGCTAAGTTGATTTATGGCACCATGTATCGAAGGTTTAAACGGATAGGGCCGATGTAGCAGACTTCGTCAGATTCCCCCTCATTGAGGGGTTTTTGATTGTGGGGACGCTCTTCCCTGCAGGCGCAAACCCCTGCATCGCGGTAACCAATTTCTCCTTCTCCAGATGGTCACTTCGTGTCGTGTGTATTTGTTTTGTTTTTGGTTGCCCGTGGATTGTATACGGAGACTAATTTATGTTGTCGCCCGTAGGACGTGGATTAGTCCAAATCCGTATCTTCTTAGATTTGGGTTTGGGGGTTGAGTTTAAGGATACGTTAGTCTCATTTGAGACTAAGATCAACTTAAACGTTTGTTAAGGATACGTTAGTCTAATTTTAGACTAAGATCAACTTAACGGGATCGTTTAGATCCAACAAAAGAGCATTTGAACTCTATTGTTTAGTTTAGAGAAATTGCGGTCGATTACCAGTTTAAGGACATGGTGGTCCATTGGTAGTTTAAGGACATTACGGTCCAATGTTAGTTTAAGGACATCTCGGTCCGATGTTAGTTTAAGGACATCTTGGTCCGAGGTTAAGGACATCGTAATCCGTGGGTTTAAAGGGACCCCACAGTCCAGTTTAAGGACATCGTAGTCCATGGGTTTAAGGACCCCACAGTCCGAGGTTAAGGACATCGTAGTCCATGGGTTTAAAGGAACCCCACAGTCCAGTTTAAGGACATCGTAGTCCATAGGATGTATGGTTGTCGGGACCCGTCGCCTCTCTGAAGACGTTGAAAGATTACAACGACACGTATCAGAGGGGTTCAGAGATATACCCTTGAACCAATTTTGGTTGGTAGATCTATAGTCCAATTGGAACTAAGATCTGTTAAAGATTTATGAGCATATGGGCTTAATTAATCTGAGTTGAGAACTTATGGCCAATCTTTGGCTAAGTCCATTCAAGTTAAAATATTTAACATTTATTTTGGGCTGTTGAGTATTTGTTTGGGCTTGGCCCTTTTAACAATGCTGAGCATTGATTTATATTCTGACATAATTTTTGTCTTTTAGTGTTTAGAACACATAATAGCTTTGAGGCTTATTAAAGAACAATTTATGTTCCATCAGCGCACACTTGAGGAGCACGTGGTGCGCTTGGCGATTTGCGCCAATCAAAGAGCGCAGTGCGCTATTGTCAAGTAGCGCACACGAGAGGGACACGTGTCACGCTTAGTGATAAACGCCAGATGATGGGCGCATTGTGCCAGTTTATGAGCGCATTGCGCTATTAATTCAGTGGCGCATACATGAGTGACACGTGGCGCACCTGGCGCTGAGCTCCATTCCATGAGTGCAGTGCGCTATTTCAGGAGCGCAAAGCGCTAGTTGTTAAGCAGTGCATACACGATTGACATGTGGCGCATTTGGCGCTGAGCGCCAGTCCAGAGAGCGCAGAAGCGCAGTTCAAGAGCGCAAAGCGCATCTGATCAATTTTATGATCTGAGAAACAATTTATGTTCTTTTAAAAGAGACTTTGTCTCAGGATCTACGAACAACCGTTCTTATTTTGTTTCAGTCTCTTATATTGATGAAAGGCTTTGCCTTTATGGATCTATGATCCTTAAGAGAATTGAATTACAATGAGATGTTCATGATCTCATTAAAAAAAAGACTTTAGTCTTATTGATCTATGATCTGTGAGAAGTAAGTTCTTCTTTTATTTTATGATGGGATCTTTTAATCTCTTTGTGAAAGACTTTTTGTCTTTTTAGATCTATGGTCTTTTAAAGAAGTGAATCCTTCTTCTTAAATTATGAGATGATTTCATCTCTATGTTCATCATCATCCTCTTTTTACCTTGAAGAAAAAGAATCTTCTTCCGAGAGCTGGCTCTTTATCTTTGAGTTTCTCAAAGTTTATGGGGGGTTTTCTGTGTCTCTCTTCTTTTTTGTATCTCCGAGACTTGAAGTCTAGGGACCTTTTTTTATAGGGTAGGCTGATTTGTTGAATCAGTTAAAGAGATCTTTCTTTGATTGATTTGGGGATGTTTCCCCACCATTGGATTTTTGATCGTAGGGCTTCTATTTTACAGAAGGCAATCTTCTTGTTTTTAAGAAGACTGGAAAATCTTTCCATACAGAATTTATTCTGTTTTTTGGTAATTTTTATTTACCATTGGATCATTGATCCAACGGTGCTCTGATTTACATAGCACAATCTTGTTATTTGGAAAGATTTTGAGGAATCTTTCCTTAACAGAATTTAATTCTGATTAATTAATGATTTATCATTATTATTAGATCTTTAATCTAACGGTGAGGAGCTTTTAGTTCCAGCGCTAGCGCATCCGTGCTTTGCACGTGGTGCGCTAGCGCACCCGTTGCACGTGGTGCGCTGCTTAAGTGCAGCGCTCTTGGCGCTAGCGCACACGTGCTTTGCACGTGGTGCGCTGCTTAAGTGCATCGCTCTTGGCGCTGCGCACACGTGCTTTGCACGTGATGCACTGCCTAGGGCGCAATGCACTTGGCGCTGCATTTGAAGCGTTGCTTCATTTCAAAATTTGAATTTTAAACAGATTTTTGCTCTGATTGGGGAAACACCCGGCTACCCCTTCGAAATATTTTCATGTTTCAGTTTTACTATGCAGTGTTAAGTGAAAACTGTTTTCCCAATTAGATTCTAACTCCAGGATTTATATTTACCAGATTTAATTCTCACATCTGTATGGCGTTACAAGATACTGAGTAGGAATAGAATATTGGAAATTGGGTGAATATATCCTCAATATATCAGAATTTTTTGTAATTGGTGATATTTGAGAAAATCACCTTGGTATTGCCTGACGGCAAATATTTGGTTTTGAATATCTGTCGTTATGCACTAATTTCAAACTGATATATCTGTACGTTTATTTTATAAAGTAAGATATAACCTTTTGAAATTATGTCTATCACATTTACCTATATCAGTTGATGGTTAGGTAAGGTGCATTCAACAACGGTGTAATTCTTTTAAATATAGTACAGTTTTCAACCTACGACGCACAGGGTTTGAGTTATTAAAAGTCAGAGGACTTATACAAAGTATTGTATGTTGTCCGATATCCGTTAGGATAAAGGGGTTGGTACTCGTACTATATTTTGTTTACTCATAACTTCTCCAGTATTAGAAAAGTATTTCGTTGAAATACAAGGTCCAAATTTTGAGAAGTTATAGGTATAAGAATAAGTAGAGAACCATATGTTGCAATATCAGGATTCTTCAAGGTGATCGAAAATGTAGATACTTGTGTTTGGTATTCCGTAGTAACTAATATTTATGAGAACTTGCTTCTCTTTCAAGTTACTCATATGTTGGTGCATTCCTTGATAAGTAATGCTGCTTGGCCTTCTTCCATCTAGTTGATATGCATTGGAAAAGGTTGCATGATTTTTGAATATAGTTCCAATTAAATTAGTGCCTTTGTTTCTATATTAGATATATAGAATGAATTCATATCTTAACGATGTTAAGGTATATAGAGTTATTCGGCTTCTGCTTAAAACCAGAATCCGGATAAACTCTAGGCACGTTTCAGTAATGGCAGTTTATGGGTTATCCTGGGCTTTGACGAGGGTTAACATTCTACCAATTAGAAGATCAACAGTGTCCCCTTATATAAAAAGAGGAAAAAAACATAATGAAAAAATTCCCCTGATGGAGCATCACGTGCCCACACGTGATGCACATATAAACAAAATTCATAGGCATTGCGCTTAACAATTAAGGAAGAAATTAAGCTTCACGTGCAAGCACGTTAGCATCTATATTCAAAGTATATAGGCGCCTTTTAAAACAAATAACAGGCCAGGAAGGCTCACGTGTCAGCACATGATGCCCTCTTTTGGCTGTTGCACATAAGCAAATGAGTTTAACTCTGTAGGGTCACGTGATGTACGTGAGTGGTCTCAAATGCCTTCTGAGCCGATAGAATTAAATTCTAAGTAAAGGGATCAAAACCCTATTTGGAAAATATTTCCTTAAATCTTTCTAAACAAGAAAGATTGCTCCCTGTAAAACAGAGCACCGTTGGATTAAAATTCCAAAGGTGATTAAAAAATCACCAAGTTACAGAATAAGCTCTGTATGGGAAAATATTTCCCCAATCTTATTAAAAACAAGAAAAATATCTTCTGTAAAACAGAAGTCCTTAGATCAAAGATCCAACGGTGGATAAAATCCCCAAATCAATTAAGATCTCTCAATGAGATATTTCTTTAACTAAATCATCAAACTCGTCTCTACTATATAAAGGACCCAAGACTTCAAGTCTTGTAGAGAGAGGAGACCCCCCATAAGATTTGAGAAAACACAAAAAAAAGAAGAGGAGTTATTTTTTAGAAAAAGAAACCCTAGGTAAGAAGAAAGACAGAGAGATTATTTTATCTCTTCTTCGCCATTCCAAGAGTTTAACTCTTCTAAAAGGAACTTAGTTCCTCCTCTGGTTGAGGTCTGTAGAAGCAGATCTCCCCACAAGTTGAGAATTTAATTCTCATCGGGGAGATTCTGTCATGCAGATTAAAAACCTAGAGGAAAGAACTAAGTTTCAAAGAATTTAATTCTTACAAAAGATATAGGAATTTAATTCCTCTGATAAAACTAGGGTTTAACCCTATAAAAGAATTTAATTCTTATCAAAATAAGGGACCTGAAATGCTCAAAACTTAGATTAAGATTTCCATGCACATAAAAGAAATGATTAGCGTTCAACGCTATCACGACAGATCACGTGTTCCCACGTGAGCATCTCTGAGGAACAAAAAGGAGCAACTGAGATCGAGCCACGTGACCCCCTAATAGGGCTTAGCACTTAGAAAAGAAAAGGGAATAAACCCAAAAACAGTTACCATTTTTGGGGCGCCTCACGTGACCTCACGTGACCCCTAATAGTGCTTAGCACTTTCAAAAGAAAAGGGAATAAACCCAAAAAACAGTTCCACTTTTAGGGCGCCTCACGTGACCCCACGTGACCCCCTAATAGTGCTTAGCACTTTCAAAAGAAAAGGGAATAAACCCAAAAATAGTTCCTATTTTAGGGCGTCTCACGTGACCCCACGTGACCTCCTAATATTGCTTAGCACTTTCAAAAGAAAAGGGAATAAACCCAAAAACAGTTCCCATTTTTGGGGCGCCTCACGTGCTCCTACATGACCCCCAATAGTGATTAGCACTAATAAAAGAAGCAGGGAATAAACCCAAAGAAGCAATGCCCAATTTTCAGGCGCCTCACGTGCCACACGTGAGCGCTCCAAATTTCAGTGTTTAATACTTCTTAAGAGCCTCACGTGGGAGCACGTGAGCGCCAAAAAAATATCAGTGTTTAACACTATGAGGGGCTAACCTTAGCCCAAATTAGCCAAGTCTCCTGAGGCCAAAAACCTTTTGACCATCAATCAACCGAGCCCTCCTATACTCAGGTCTCCCCAAATCGATCTTAGTTCCAAAGATGACTAATGATCTCTTGACACGTGGCATCTAAAATGATGTTCGTTCCACAATGATCTCTCCCTTCAATCTGAAGTTCGGTTCAAGGGTACATCTCTCCACACCTCTGATACATGTCGTTGTAATTCTTCAACGTCTTCAGAGAGATGGAGGGTCCCGACAACCAACAGCTCTTTGGTGCACTCCCAAACCCATGAGTACATTCTTATGGACCGTAATGTCCTTAAACTAGCTATGGACCGCAACGTCCTTAAACTAAACCCTCACCCCATAGAAAATGGTGATCTATGGACCATAATGTCCTTAAACTAAAGCAATAGAGCCCAAATGCTCTTTTGTTGGGTCTGAATGATCCCAAAATCATGCTGAGTAGTTCTTAGTCTAAAGTTTGACTAACGTATCCTTAACAAACATTTAAGTTGATCTTAATCTCAAACGAGATTAATGATCCTTAAATTAACCTATACCCAAATCTAAGAAAATACGGATTGGGACTAATCCACGCCCTACGGGCGACAACACAAATTAGTCTCCATATACAATCTACGGGCAACCAAAAATAAAACAAACACACACGACACGAAGTGAACATATGGAGCAGGAGAGAGTGGTTATCGCTACACGGTAACGTGATTAACTGCAGGGGCTTGCGCCTGCAGGGAAGAGCGTCCCCACAATCAAAAACCCCTTACCAACGAGGAGGAATCTGACGAAATCTGCTACAATGGCCGCATCCGTCCAAACCTCCGATACACGGTGCCATAAATCAACTCGGCATCTACGGAGAGGTGGATGGATAAAACCAAATAGTATCTGCCCCTAAATTTAGGCAAGACGTTTTTCTTCCTCGTTTTCGGCGGTAAACAGATTCTGGCACGCCCGGTGGGACTTCTTTCTCTTTACACTCCACACTTCGTGTGTCGTGTTTGCAAACAAATCGCGGTTTATTATGGTTGCCCCTGGATTCGAGGTACTAAGATTTGGCGTCTTGCTCCTGTGCAGGAAGATATATCGATGGCTTCCAACTGCACCAACTGCAACGACAACTCCCACTATGTCCCCGCCGAAGGAGTGACTTACGGGCCCCAAACGGCCTCCATCTTTGCAATGCCAGTGGAGCAGGTGACTCAGGCCACCACTGGATTGTTCTTTGGGACCATGCTCCCGCCAGTGAGCTTCAATGCTTCAATACCATCACAAGAGGCTCCAAAGAAATTGGTCTTCGATCGGTTTGCAACTACCACAACCCCTCTCAACGGGTCGTCCAATTCCAGCGCCTCAGTCTTTAACAGGATGAGCCACAGCTTCAATAGGCCCGCAAAGAGGCTCGCAATACCTGAAGGGGTTATCTCGAAGCGGATAACCATTCATGTTTCGACAGACGAAGTCGTCAAAGG
Source organism: Agapanthus africanus (assembly GCA_030015575.1). NCBI lineage: Eukaryota > Viridiplantae > Streptophyta > Magnoliopsida > Asparagales > Amaryllidaceae > Agapanthus > Agapanthus africanus. Next base: position 515,721,141 of record JASDDO010000031.1, on the reverse strand, counting down.
GGCTTCTCCTGCTAGAGGATCGATTTTCGCAAGACTGGTCGTTCCAACTTCTGCTGCAGGCGAGGTCGTTAAAAATGCTTCCCCTGCCAGAAAGTCTGCCTTCGACAGATTGACCGTACCCTCTCAGCGGACGTCAGTCTTCGACAGGCTGGCACCAACAGCAGCCTCTCGTCAGAGTAAGGGGCATGACGAAGCCACTCCCATAACTGAACCATTCCCATCTGCAAGGCATGCTCGACGTCGCCATTGGCGCCGAGTGAGGAAAGCTGGGGGCAACTCTCCATTTGGATTTACTCCACCAGCTCCAACGGTGGAAGTTGATGTCGCTATTTCAACTGGGAACAGCTTTGAACTGCTCAGGAGGGTGCGCAAAAACTCTCCAACCGCCATACTGAAGAAGTCTCCGCTACCTGTTGAAAGCATGACACAGGTGAAGCCAGAACAGCCTCCTCAGCGGTTGTCCGCCAAGATCCACACAGTCTGGCGGAAAGTCCAAGACTCTGTAATAGACAAAGAATACTCTCGCCGACTGAAGAAGACGATGGCCCGGCAAGATGAGGACCATCCCTCCGTCGTTCCACAGAAGGTATCATCTACGTGGGTGCTCGCTGCAACGGCTCCCTCAACTTTGGCCTCCCACAAAAAGAGAAGGCCAAAGAATCAACCACCACCGGCGACAAATTCTAAGCGTGATGGATCCAAACGCCCCAAGTCTGGGGGCATGGTAGTGCACACGGTGTACATGGCTTCCAGCAAAAAGGAAAGCCATACTTCCACGGGTCATCGATCACTTACACGGTCTGTGAAAAAGGCTCAGGAGCAACAACAAAAGCTTTAAGAGATGCTAACAAAGATGGCTGCACTCACGGGGAATAAAGAAAGCCTAGAAATATCGTCCAAACATCGCCAAGATCAGGAGACCGATACGCAATTCCTGAGGAGGGTACTAGAAAGAAAGGATAAAGAGGCCGCGGAACAAGCCACTAATATGAGGCAGATGGCGCTCCTGTTCCAAGACATGGTTGGGATGATGATTCAGCCGGAACCTCCAGCCGAAGATCCGCCGATAATTATTGAAGACGACACAGGAGAGACATCGAACCCTCTTTCGGTTTTATCAGCAGCCAGGGAGAAGATGATCTCCAAAGCTGCCATTGATGACTACATAGCTCAACAAATACGAGCTCATCAGGCAAGTGAAGCGGCTGGTCCAGTCGTCAGAACTGGGCGACCTTATCCAGGATGGTACGATCAAATTAAGTACCCGCCGGGATATATGATTCTTAAGTTCCACGTGTATAAAGGGACGGGCAATCCGCACCAGTATGTTGCTCAATTCAGGGCTTTGTGCGGTAATACCGGGGGCGATGAAAAACATTTGAATGGTACTCTGAGCTCCCAAATGATTCTATCAAAACATTCACGGAGATGGAATTATTATTCACACAGCGGTTCGCGAGCGCAAGCGAGCGTACCTCGATCACGACATTAATCAATGCCAGAGTGAAACCAGGAGAGACCTGGGTTCAATACGCAATTCGATGGCGTAACCTATGGTTAAAATGTGAACAACGCATAGAAGAAGCGCCTGTCGTGGGCATATTCGTGGGAACCCTTGATCCCCAGGCAACTATATCCCAGTTTATGATGTTCTTCAAGCCGACTACCTTCCAGGCCTTAATTGATAAACTGGCCCAAATGGACCAGATGGGTCATAGGCCGTCCTCTTCAAAGACAGTTCTTCGGAATGAAAAGGGCAAAGGGAAAGCGACCTTCGTCGCCAACACTCAAAAACAACCGAGTGACCCGAAACCGGTAGCTCGCCAAAACAACAAACTAAGATCTCTCAAAGAAAAGTTGAGACATTACTCGTTCCCCCAGGATAAAATGAGGAGACTATTCGAACTGGCGGTGCGCAACAGGCTCATCACTCTGCCGGATCCGAGATGCCCACTGCAACTGGGTGACGTCAACAATCCCAATTACTGCCCCTACCACCGAATAGTAGGCCACCCAATCGAATATTGCTACGTCTTCAAAAACTGGGTTGAAGACCAGTACTAACAGGGCAAGTTCGCGCTGTCCGAAAACTGGAAGGTAAAACCGCCACAGCAGCACGCTCCTAAAAAGGTGGATACGCCGGGAGCATCATGCTCATTTGTAGAGGAAGCTCCGTGGGAAGTTGTCCTTTCGGCTAAAACTAAAAGAATGCTGAAGGATCTTCAAGCATGTCCGGCGATTGGGTGGAAAAGCTCGCTGGAGCCTGAGATTATTGACGGGATGCTGAAACCACGCACAACGCCGAAAGTTGGTAACGATGGGCAAAACCTCTAGGCCAAGCCTCCGAAGTCTTCAAAGAAAAAGAAGAAGGACAAGAAGTCCGTGCAGCTCGACGGCAATCATACGGGTCTGCAAAAATACATCGATGCACTAGGGGAATACAACCAAAAGGCATGGACCTCGGTCACGCTGGAAGAATTCTTCAAGCATGTTCTTGAGAACGAAAATAGTGACATTGATGAAGGAGACGATTCTTCAGAAGAACCTGAGGATTATGTAGCGAGTTGCCATATGATCTCTCACCTGTCGTTAAAAGATGAAGAAGCTCCATCGGCGTTGGAAAGCAACGCAGAGGAACTAGAGGCAGGGACGACGTCAAAATCTCTAGAACCATCAGACGACCTGATCGATAAACTGCTGGACTAAGCACTTCAAAAGAGAAAAGCCGACCGAGAGCGTGAAACAGCCATATACGAAAAGGCCAAGCGTCGGCGTCAGAATGAAGAAGTTGCGGTGAGGAAGAGTCACGAAGTACTCCAACTGGATCGAAGCATACCCGCGGCAGACAAAAGCAAGTTTAAGACGGGGAAACGGTTCGCCAAAGCCCTGTCAATGGAAATGAAGCTGCCAACTTTCGAAGGAAATACTCTCGGGAGTATGTGCCTTGATGAAGCGGATGTACATCCGAAATACTGCTTGTATCATCGGAGGGTCACACACCCTACCGAAGAGTGCATTGTCTTCAAGTAGTGGTGGCAGGGATACGTTGCCCACCGACAACACTTCAAGCGAATAAAGCACAAAGCCCGTCAGGAGCAGAGAAGCACGACAGATGAGCATAAAGGAACAGCCGGTAACTGTCATATGGTTGATGCCATCCCAACAAAAGGGAAGTCTCAAGTTCTTACCTTCGGGAGTGATTCGGACGAAGAAATGGCCCTCGGTCCTCTCTTCAAGGAATCCACCTCTGGAAAAAAAGAAGAAATGAAGAATTACGAGAACATTCAGCTGCGTAACCGTACGTTGCCTGAAACGAAACTCGAACCCTCAAACAAAGGTTCGTGTAAGAAAGAAAAGGGGAAGGAAAAAGTATATGTAACAACCGAGTCCAATGCTACTAGTTTCTGTTACCATTTGAATGGAGTGTGACCTTTATTTCATTTATCTTGCTTGATTGTTACTTATTGTAAATTTTACCCCGTCAATTCATTTCTGCATATAACAATTTAAGCCATCTAAAATAAAATTAAAAATATTTGTCATGGCCTGCTTAACACCCCTAACCCTGTGGTAGCGTCCTTGCATCGTGTTCTCGTCCCGTTCAGTGAAACGGGCGAGTTTGGACGGCTACGCGCACGTACGTGTGTCCGTCTTGGGGGTAAGCTTTTTGACTGTAAAATACTTCATTTTAAATTTTGGATCCCGCCTAAAATTTTCTTATTTCAATTTCAAATTTTTGGACCCGACCCGGGCGCAATTTGGAAATGTTTTACATTTGCGCCAAATCCCATTTTCTATTATTTTTTTAACCGTCGAATATATATATTTTAACCACAGAATATCTTTTACATTTCATGAAAATCTTTATTAAACTTTTTCCTAACCTATTCTAAACCCTCAAATCTTTTACAACTTTCTCATAACAATATTCCCTCATCTAATCACAATTCCTTATTCTTTCACCCGGGGGCCCCACACTTCTCTCTTCTCTCTCTCTCTCTCTTTCCTTCAGCGCAGACCCTCTCTTCTCTCTCTCTTCTCTTTTTCTCTCTCTTCCGTTACATTACAATTTTCTTTCTCCTCCTCTCCCCCCCCCCCGCGCTCTCCCTTTCTCTCTCCTCTCGCCTCACTTTCTCTCTCGTCTCGCGATTCCTGTGCATCCCTCGGATCGCGTCACCCCCACGCGAGTGTGGTCACCTCCCTTCACAAGATCCCTATGTATTTTCTCTCTCCCATATTCTCAACTTCCTCCTCCTATATTAACCCCGAGCTCCCATCTCCTTCCTCAATCCAACACGAGCTCTGCCTCCTCAAACCCTAACCCTAGCAATCCCCATTGCCTCCTCAACTCCCCCAAAGCCTACTCTTCTCTTCCTCCACCATTTTTTCTGCATCCCGAGCCCCGCCTGCACACACCAAAAAACCAGAACCTTCACCCTGTCGACGTTCCTTCATCTCCGACGACCCTAGCCTTACACCACCATCATCACCATCTCCTTTCTCTCCCTATCTCCTCCGTTCTTCCTCCTACAACCCAGCATGACCCCTGCACTAACCCAAACCCTAACCGAAACCCTAACATCAAACCCCTTCGACGGAGCCACGTTCCTCACCGTCGACGTGGTCGGCGATCACCACCCCTCCACAGATCCTCGTGAGCACCCTCTCCTCTATCCTCCTTCCCTTCTCTCTTCTTGATTATTCTCTTCTCTTTTCCTGCATTTTAAGTATTGTTTATTCACTGTTTTTGTGTCTCGCCGGAATCCGGCCGTGTCGGCGACGTGTCTCGACGATCCAGCGAGTTACCCTGACATGTGTGGTTCCACTTGTTGGGGCAAAAATTTACACCCCGGTTGACCAAGTCAAAATCAAAGTCAACCCCAAGCCAAGTGGGCCCAAGCCCAGATCTAGTGGGCCCATGCCCGGGTCGAGCCCGAACATGAAGCGGCCGGCCTCTTCCCATGCCAAGATAAAAATTTTGTAATAAATAATTTTGTTGCATTTCTTTTATTTTATTTATGGATAAATGTAAGAAAAATAGGCATAAAGCCAAATTTTTGTAAAGCCCATGGCTTATGTGCAAAAAGAAATGGCACATGAGCCATGAAATAGGCAAAATGCCATTTTGTGAAGCCCAAGGGGCTATGTGTAAAGTATATAGCCTATAAAGGCAAAGATAAAGAAATATCTCAACAACTTTTCTCTCTCCAAAAACAGTTTCAGATCTGAGATCTTTCTTCCTTCTTCAAGGTTCCAAAACCTTCTTCTTTCTTTTGAATTAAATCAAGAGTTTTACTCTTCCTTTTTCAAAACTAAATAGTTTTCCACCACAAAACCCATTAAGGGGAACTCAGATCTGCCATCAGATCTCAAAAATAAAAGATTTTTAAATCTCACATCTCTTTATCTCCAAGATTCAGCCAGCAAAGGAAGAAGAAGGACCCATTTCCTTAACCCAAAGCATCTTAGGAGTTTAACTCCACCCTATTTTCTCTTTAGAGAATTTCCGGGGCTAAAAACCCCCCTTTTCCTCGCTGGTGCGCTAGCGCTCGAGCGCAAAGCGCCCACGTGCCGACACGTGGCGCGCTTGTGCTCCAGCGTACTGCGCTCGAGCGTAAAACGCCCACGTGCCGACACGTGGCGCGCTTGCGCTCCAGCGCCTCGCGCTCGAGCGCGAAGCGCCCACGTGCCGACACGTGGTGCGCTTGCGCTCCAGCGCTCTGCACTCGAGCGCAAAGTGCCCGCGTGCCGACACGTGGCGCGTCTGCGCTCCAGCGCTCTGCGCTCCAGCGCAAAGCGCCCGCGTGCCGACACGTGGCGCGCTTGCGCTCCAGCGCTCTGCGCTCCAGCGCAAAGCGCCCGCGTGCCGACACGTGGCGCGCTTGCGCTCCAGCGCTCTGCGCTCGAGCGCAAAGCGCCCGCGTGCCGACACGTGGCGCGCTTGCGCTCAAGCGCCCAGGCGCTGGCCCCACGCATCCTTTGGATGTCTTTTTCCCCCTTTTTATATATATACATATGTATACAAATGTACACATACACATACTCCACGACACTGTCCCTGTTAGAAAAAATTTTCTAACGGGACGCTGCCCCACACCCCGCAAGGGGGCTGCTAGCCCCCTTGACCCTCAGCTCGCTATCCGGGTAGCGAGACCCCCGTAAAAACTCTGCGTGGCTCCCGATATATTCAAACCCCCCTCCAAAACAACAACACACGTACACTGCACATTGAGTTCGCATGACCAGTTTGACCCGTCAATCGGAGGTTCCCTCGCCCCAAAGGCGGGGGGTAATTAATGGCAGCTTAGTTCACGGCTGCCGGAGATTCGGATCCCCACAATCATTAAACCCCGGCCTACCCTAGGCAGGGGAAATTTGTAGTACGCTTGACAAGCGCGCGCGTATTCCCATCTCAATGGGGTGACGAAAAACACCCTACAGATTCTGGCACGCCCGGTGGGACCTATCTCTCTTCCCATATTTCGGGTTAAACGTTCATGCGAACTCAATCCATACACATATCGATTGCCTATACTGAAATGATGTTTTTTTCCGTGCAGCAATCAACCTTCGACGACAATGTCTCCCCAGACGAATTCAGCTTCCAACGTGAACCCGATTCCGTACGTGGTCAAGATCAACGCTCGTGTGGTTCTCCCCGCAAGCCTCGGTCGACAGAGGGAGGAACCGCCCCGCCAGTTCGGCTCCGTCATCATCTACCCTGCCGGAAGCGCTCATCTGGCAGAGATCCCGGCGGAACAGGTGGCTAAGCCGGTCTCAAGGGGTAAGAGGCCGAATGTCGTGATCGCCAAGGCACCACAACCGAAACTTAAGACGGTATCTGAACGATTCTCTGGTGCTCCAGCGGGGGGCAAGAACTTCGATACAAAGGGCAACATCAAATGTTGTGGACGAGCTCAGGCGATGACTCCAACAAATGCACAATCGAGTGTATCTCCAAGGCCCTCCATCACCCGGTCTGCGGCGTCTTCCCAAAGAGCCGAAGTCGGCCAGGCGCTTAGAACAGAAAAGTTAAGGCAGAAGCGGCTCAGGTATCGAGCCAACAAGAGGGCCAGGGCTTCAGCCAAATGGAATCGTGTGAAGTTCCAAGTGCAGGGTTGCCCTGCGACGACGGCTGAGTCGGACGTAAGAATCAGCAATTCCTTCAAGCCTCTGAAGTGGGTTCAGAAAAATGCCATGACCGCCAGAATCAAGAAGACAGCGGTCTGAACGGTGCTACAAAGAGACGTGTCCCAGCCCCAACAGAAAAAGTATGACACTGTCTCTTCAAGGGTCTATCAGGCGCTCTGTGTCGTACGAAAGCAGCGGGGCAAATCCAGAAAAGAAGCGCCAGCACCATTCAAGAACCTGGTTAAGCCAGCCGCCTTCAATCGACTACCATCTACCGAAGCAAGGGGGTCAAGACTGCGATCCGTGAAATCAGCCGCCAATGATAGAAAGACGGCCCGATATATCATCCATACGGTCTATATGGCGGGCGGGCGCCCCAGCAACAACCTTCGCAGCAAAAGCAAGGACGGGGCCACCACATCCCAAGCCCAATCTAGCCTGAATGTGGTTGCCGTCGCCCAAGAACAGCCGCCCCCGCTGGATGAAGAAAACCCTCTCGATGAGGATGATAGGCAGATAGACCCCTCGGTTCATGTAGAGTCAAGCTCGGACAGCAAGGAAGAGCCGACTTTCCGCCCCAGGACTGCAGAGCAGGAGCTGCTTCAAGAGCTTCGAAAACAGCTCAGGAGCAAAGATAAAGAGATGGCCAAGCTCTATTCGAAGATTGACGACTTAACAAACGTGGTGATGCAGCTTACGGCTCAAATTGCTCGAGCGCCTCCCAATCAGGCACAAGCCGCTACTAATCAGCCGGGTGATGACAATCCGAGGCAGCCAATGCATGTTCCTTTGGGACCAAGATTGGTTGAGCCGAATGAAAGCCGGCCACATTCCGCTTCTGGGGACGCCTTGGCCCCAGATAGCACTATCCCGCTAACACAGGATCGGATAATGGATTTGGTCACCAGCAAGGTTAAAACATTGGTGGCCGAAGCTGAAGCTCAGAAAGAAATCGGCAGTAGTGGGCGGCCATATCCCGCGCAGTACGATTTGATTGAGTTCCCAAGCGGCTACGTCATTCCTAAGTTCGGAAGATTTGATGGAACGGGAATGCAAATCAGCACGTCGCCCACTTCAAAGCATCGTGCGGAAATACAAGGGGCAATGACGCGCTCCTTCTTCGTCAGTTTGTCAACAGCCTGACCGGCGTCGCCTTCGACTGGTATGCGAGTATACCAGACGGGTCCGTCATTACCTTTGCCCAAATGGAATCTCTGTTTCGGCAAAGGTTCATGAGTGTCAGTGATAAAATCTCCATTGCCGACCTTGTGAGGACCAAGCCGGGGAAGAATGAAAGCAACACCGACTTTATCGCCCGATGGCGTAATCTCACAGTTAAGTGTGAACCGCCGCTGGAGCAGGACCAGTCCGTCAGCCTTCTCATTGGGAACCTCAGCAATTGGATGGTCCCATTCTTGTGTACAGCGGGCCTCAAGACATTTCAGGAGCTAACCAAGAAAGTTCAAATGCTGGAACGCTCGAAGAAAGAGTCCCCGCCGGACTCTCAGAAAGACAAAACCTGGAAAAGCAAGCGGGACGACAACCGTAGAAGCGGGAGTTCCAGCAGTACCAATGTCTTCAATGCCTCCGACAATGAAGAAAAGCGAAGGGAGGGCGAATCCAAAACCAACCGGTCTCGAAAGCCATTGCTGGGAGGAGATGGGCCTTCCCTAGAGGAGAAAAAGAACAAGGTTTACTCTTTCAGAAGGGACAAGGTCCGCAAGATATTTAAAGATGCCTTGAACAACGGCCTACAATTGCCGGAGTCGAAAAGACCCCAAGAAGCAAAAATGGCCGACAATCCTCTGTATTGCCCGTACCACCGAGTAGTGAGCCATGCGATCGAGGATTGTTATATCTTCAAAGACTGGGTCGAGAAGCAGTACAAGGCTGGAGAAATCGAGCTGTCCAAAAGTGTGTTGGTGAACAATCAAGTTGCAACCACCAATTTTATAATGACAGAAGTTGAAGCCTTTTGGGAGCAGACAGCCGACCCCGCTGCCCCGAGAAATGAAACGGAATCATCGCGGCCTCCGTGGAGTACGCACATATCTAATAAGACGAAGAAGATGATAAAGCTACTTCGGAAAGAACCCAGGACGGAATGGGAAGGGCAGAAGAAGCCTACCAGTCCAGCTGCCAATGCGGCTCCATCAGGCTCAAAATCCAAGAAGCTCAAGAAGAAGAAAAGTGCAGCTCGGCGCGAAAAAGAGTCTGCAGGGAGATTGACCATTCAAAAATATATCAATTCCCTCGAAGAATATGAACAAAATGAAAGAACATTGATTCAATTGAAGGAGTTCTTCCCTGTACAAGCGGCTGAAATTCTGGAGGAGTTAGAAGAAGACTCCAATAAAGAGGTCCCAATAGTGACCTGCTACGCCATCCATCTTGGCAGCGACTCCGAGGATGAGCTCTGTTTTTCCGAAGAAGACGAGGAGCTCACCACAAAGGCCAATCAAATCCAGCTCAGAAGCGGCAGGGCTCTACCGCAAAATCAGGGCAATGCCCCAAAAGGGAAGGAAAAACAAGTCGCTAATGAAGAAGATGGAAGAGAACCGGCCAATGAAAACATAAGTCCTTCCTCGGTGGACTATAATGTCTTGGCACATCTCCGGAAGCTTCCGTCTCTCCTGAGCATCTACGACGCCTTGGTCCGATCTAAGGAGCTTAGAGATGTTCTCATTCACGCTCTACAAAACCCCGAGCGGTATCAGGCTCACTTTGCGGAAATTAATATGAAAGAAGCCCAGCACGCTTTGCATGCCGCCGCAGTCACATTTAAGGATGAAGACTTGCTACTGGGAACGGCTGAGCATAATCGGCCGCTTTACGTGACCGGGTACAGCGACGGAGATCGAATTAATCGCATATTGATTGATCCGGGGTCCTCAGTGAACATCATGAACTTGCGAACTCTGAAGAGTTTGTCAATGGACGTCCGACACCTGTCAAGGGAGAGGATTGTCATTCAAGGCTTTAACCAAAATTTCCAGCAAGTTCTGGGGTCTATAGCTTTGCCAATCAAATTTGGGGATCTGCAAACTGAAGCTAAGATATACGTGATCGACGCCGACACATCTTATAAGATTCTCTTGGGGCGGCCGTGGCTCCACGATTATGACATCATTCCGTCAACTCTCCATCAATGCATGAAGTATACTAAAAATGGCGAAGAAAGACGCATTGACGGAGACATCCAGCCGTTCGGTGTGCATGAAGTCCGATATGAAGATTCTCGGTACTTTATGAACCACCAAAATGCTAAGCCACAACTGACTGAGGATAGACCGGCCCCAAGACTCAAAAGAAAATCTACGCCGGCTGTCACTTTCAAAAGCAAAAATACCCAAGTGCGCCCGCATTTCGGCAGCGACACTGATGAGTCCGACGCTGGAAGCCCGTCCTTCCGTAAAACTCGCCCTCATTTCGGCAGCGATACGGACGAATCTGTTACTGAGGGCCCATCTAGCAGCAAAGTCCGCCCTCATCTTGGCAGTGACACTGAAGAGTCAGAAGAAGAGGACCTGCCGTGCAACAGCTGTGCAGATCGGCCCCCCATGCAGCAAGCGAAACTACGAGAGACCTTCGAAGTCGTAGAAGGGTCCCTGGCCATAACAAGGGTGCCGGAACGGATGTGCAAAGAGCTCGACACATTGTCAGTCTCTACCGTGGACCAGCTGAAAACTTTCTACGTGCCCGGGAGGAAAAATGGACAGAAGGGCATCCTGTTTTACAGGTCAAACCCCGTTGTGCACCCGGACGACCTTTCTGTCGTGTTCCTTCCCTATGAGAGAGGCATAAGAGCCGTCCTCAATCCCAGATACTATGCGCCCGAGATGCGGGAATACTTTAAGAAGTGTGGATGCCGGTTATATCAAACGGAGTCCGAAGCAAAGTTTTACGAAGGGCTATGGTATCCGCCCCAGGTCCGAGCACTCATCGATGGACGAATTCCAGATAGACGGGGCATAGGCTACATTCAACCTGATTCCAAAGCGTGCTACATGATCCATGTTGGTGAGGCCAGCGAAAGATCAAATGATGATGACGAGATAGCCGAGCCAGAAGAAACTCCTCAAGAGCTCGAAGATGGTGGACAAGCAACCTTTGATGAGCTAACTGAGATTGACTTAGGAACGCCCGATAATCCAAGGCCGACCTACATCAGCTCACTCTTGTCGGAGGAAATGAAAGAGCAGATAATTGCCCTGCTGCGTGAGTTCGTCGACTGCTTCGCGTGGACGTACAAAGAAATGCCTGGCGTTTCCCCTGAGGTAGCCGTGCATAAGCTGGCTATATCTCCTGATGCTAAGCCAGTCAAACAAGCTCCTCGAAGAATGAGAAGGGTGTTGGAAGAAAAGGTCATCGAGGAAACCAAGAAACTCATCGATGCCGGCTTCATCAGGGAAGAGAAATATGCAGACTGGATCGCATGCATAGTCCCAGTGAAGAAGAAAAATGGGCAGATCCGAGTTTGTGTCGATTTCAGGGACCTCAACAAGGCATGTCCTAAAGACGACTTCCCGCTACCGGTCATGGAAATGATAGTCGATGACACCTCAAATTATGAACTGTTCACCTTTATGGATGGCTCGTCTGGATATAATCAGATCAAGATGTCGCCTGAGGATGAGAAGCACACAGCATTTCGAACCCCGATCGGAATATATTGCTACAAGGTAATACCATTCGGACTGAAGAACGCAGGTGCTACATATCAAAAGGAGATGACTAATATCTTTGATGACCTAATCCATAAAGTCATCGAATGCTATATTGATGATCTGGTCGTCAAGACTAAAGCCAAGGCCGATCATATCCAAGATCTCAGGACCGTTCTCACCAGACTGAGGGAATACGATCTGAAGATGAATCCTCTGAAGTGCGCTTTTGGCGTGTCATCGGGAAAATTCCTCGGCTTCATAGTCCGACATCGAGGGATCGAAGTTGACCCATCAAAGATAAAGGCCATCATGGAGATGCCCCTTCCGAAGAGTCTGACGCAGCTAAGATCTTTTCAAGGCAAGCTTGCTTATATACGGAGGTTTATCTCAAATTTATCGGGGAAATGTAGGCCCTTCTCAAAGCTCATGAAGAAAGGAGTTCCTTTTATTTGGGATGCCGAATGTCAACCAGCGTTCGAAAGCATCAAACAGTACTTGTTGCACCCTCCAGTGCTGGCCGCTCCCATTCCAAATAAACCGCTGATTCTCTACACTGCCGCGCTGGATGAGTCACTCGGTGTGCTCCTTGCCCAGAATAACGAGGAGGGAAAAGAAAATGCCCTCTACTACCTCAGTCGAACTCTAGTCAGGGCGGAACACAACTATTCCCCAATCGAAAAGCAATGCCTGGCTCTGATATTTGCTGTGAAGAAGCTGAGGCACTATCTGCTTGCTCATCGGGTTATGTTGATCTCCAAGGTCGACCCGCTCAAACACTTGATGACCAGAGCGAGCCTAGCCGGCAGAATGGCAAGATGGGCTGTCATGCTACTGGAGTTTGACATAGTTTATACCCCTCAGAGAGCAGTAAAAGGGCAAGCTCTTGCAGACTTTCTCGCTGCTCATCCCATACCAGAAGGGTCGCCGCTAAATTGTGAGTTACCCGACGAACAAGTGCTGCACCTCGAGGAAGATGAGCCATGTTGGGAGCTCTACTTCGATGGGGCCTCATCAATAAGGAGTTCCGGCAGATCGAGCGTCCCGGAGGTAAAAGCGGGGATAGGATTGGTGTTCATCACGCCATCAATGGGAACCCTACGGCATTCTTTCGCTCTCACCGAGCCTCGGACAAATAATGAAGCTGAGTATGAAGCTCTGATAGCTGGTTTGGAGCTCGCAGTAGAAATGGAAATCCGTCGGCTACGAGTCTACGGTGACTCCCAGCTTGTCGTCAACCAAGTAAGCGGCGACTATAATATATACAAACCCGAGTTAGCTCGGTACAGAGGTCGAGTGGTGGAACTCATGAAACGGTTCACTCATATTGAACTAACGAGAGTCCCTAGAGCGTTGAACGGAAAGGCTAATGTACTCGCTCGCTTGGCCAAGGAGCTGGCTGATCCTGACATGGACGAAATTCTGATCGCAGTCAGGAGCCGGCAAATTCTACCCTCGGTCTCTCTACGAGAAGAGGAAAGCGTAGAACAGAAGAGCAGTCCTGCGGAAGAAGCTTCGATCATCCAAGACGAGCCCGATTGGAGAGAACCCTTCATAGAGTACCTCCGATACGACAAGCTGCCCGAAGAAAAATCTGCGAGGATTCAGCTGAAGAAAAGAGCTCTCCGATACGTGTTTGTAAATGACACGTTATACCGCAGGTCATATGACCAACTCTGGCTCAGGTGTCTGTCATTGGCCGAAGCCCAAAAGGTCATGAAAGATGTTCACTCGGGCGTTTGCGGTGCCCACCAATCTGGCCCCAAGATGCGACCTCAAATTAAACGGCTTGGGTATTATTGGCCCACCATGATACGGGATTGTGGAGAGCACGCAAAGAAATGTCAGATCTGCCAAATCCATGGTGATTTCATTCACAAGCATCCCAACCCATTGCATCCTACGGTGGCGTCGTGGCCCTTCGAAGTCTGGGGCACCGATATTGTTGGCCCAATTGATCCTCCGTCATCTAAAGGCCAACGGTTCATACTGGCCACGACAGACTACTTCTCCAGATGGGCTGAAGCTATCCCGCTAAAAGAAGTCAAGAAAAAAGATATTCTGACATTCTTCCAGCATAATATTCTATACCGCTTCGGTACACCAAGAAGAATCATTTCTGACAACGGGCCTTCTTTCAAGAGCTTCAATGTCTCAAGGTTCGCTACTCAGCACAAGATAGATTGGAGATATTCCTCCATCTATAATCCAAGAGCCAATAGGCTAGCCGAAGCCTTCAATAAGACTCTATGCAAGCTCCTAAGGAAAAATGCTTCAGCCAACAAGAGAGACTGGAATCTCAAGCTTCACGAGGCATTGTGGGCATATCGTACCACGCACCGTACTCCAACTCAGTCCACTCCATACTCATTGCTCTTCGGAGTGGAGGCGGTCCTCCCCCTCGAAGTCGAAGTTCCAAGCTTAAGAATGGTCGTTCAGCATAAGTTGACGGAGGAGGAAAACGTGCTCCTTCGACTTGAAGAACTCGATGCCCTCGAAGAAAAGAGGCTCGCGGTGCAGCAAAGTCTGGAGCTATACCGAGCCCAAATGTCACGGGCCTATGACAAGATAACCCGTCTCCGCGCTTTCAAGAAAGGTGAATTGGTGTTGGTCCTCAAAAGACCGATCATCCCCAATCGACATGCCAAGGGAAAATTCGAGCCGAACTGGGAAGGACCATACGTCATCGAGATAGTGTTTGACGGAGGATCCTACCAACTAATAAGTGTCGAGGGAGAAAGGCCCATGCCACCCATCAATGACCGATATCTCAAGAAATACTACACGTGAATGCTCCAAGTCGCAGGAGAATTGAGCACATCAGCCCTACGGTCTGGATCATACATCCTGCAAAACCGTATACAATCCACGGGCGTAAATGACCCCTATTTCTCCCAAATCCTGCCGGTGAGACTACTTTTAAAGTCCCACCAGCGGCAAAAAAAAAAGAAAAAAAAAGAAGAAGAAGAAATAAACGGTATGTCCACAAGCAAAACGGGCACGGATGAAAACCCGAAAGGGATCCGTGAGTAAAAACAGCAGGACTACCGGCGAGTCTGTGAAAACCCGAAAGGGCTCAAACTCGTGAAAAGAGATGAAATACACTCGCAAAGTCCTCTCGACCTTGTGAGGAGAAAACCCCTGCGTGAGATCCTTACGACTCACAAAGGAGCAACACACTTAGGAATCCTCACGATTCCTAAGAAGAAAATACACCTGCGGGATCCTTACGACTCGTAGGGAGAAAATGCTTTTATGGGACCCTCACGGCCCATAAAATTGAAAAGCCTTAGGTGATAGGGACCCAAACCTGTCTCCTAAGCCATCGTTCCCCAACGGGCAACGGCAAATGATGAGTCGCTCCTGGCATTTCGCTTCAGTGTTAGCGGTGCTGATGCCGACCAAAAACCCAAATCCTAAGTCGTCCCAAGGCAAATGATGAGTTGCTCCTGGCATTATTCCAGTGCAGCAATGCTGATGCCAAACAAGATCCAAACTCCAAGTCCCCAAACGGCGAATGATGAGTCGCTCCTGGTACCACATTCCAGTGCAACGATGCAGACGCCAACCAAAATCCAATTTCTCAAAATTCTCCCAGCCCTACGGTTAGTCCCCAAATTGACTACCGTATACAATCCACGGGCTCAAATAATTCTCATCATACCCATGCCCCACCATAATTACCAGTTACGCGGCTGGTCTCCGCCTTTGGAATTATGCTCCATTGAGAATACCCACTCATGTGTCCTCACGATACATGAGGAGAACAAACCTTTTGTGGGATCCTTACGACTCATAAAGGAAAAACACACTTAGGAGTCCTCACGACTCCTAAGGAGAAAATACACCCGCGGGATCTTTACGACTCGTAGGGAGAAAATGCTTTTATGGGACCCTCACGGCCCATAAAATTGAAAAGTCTTAGGTGACATGGATCTAAACCTGTCTCCTAAGCCATCGCTCCCCAACCCCAAAGTGGCGAATGATGAGTCGCTCCTGGTACCATATTCCAGTGTAGTGATGCAGACGCCAACCAAATTCCAAATCCCATACCCCAACGGCGAATGATGAGTCGCTCCTGGTACCACATTCCAGTGCAGCGATGCAGACGCCAACAAATCCCTAAAATCTTTCCGGCCCTACGGTCTGGATCATACATCCTGCAAAACCGTATACAATCCACGGACGTAAAACAATCCCAATCTCTCTTAAGTCCTACCAGTGAGACCACATTCAAAGTCCCACCAAAAAAATATATAATAATAAAATAAAAATAAAAAAATAAAAAAAGGGTATGTCCACAAGCAAAATGGGCACGGATGAAAACCCGAAAGGGCTCCGTGAGTAAAAACAGCAGGACCGCCGGCGAGTTTGTGAAAACCTGAAAGGACGCAAACTCGTGAAAAGGAGATGAAATGCACTCTCAAAGTCCTCTCGACTTTGAGAGAAGAAAATTCTCGCGTGAGATCCTTACGACTCACAAAGGAGCAACACACTTAGGAGTCCCCACGACTCCTAAGGAGAAAATACACCTACGAGATCCTTTCGACTCGTAGGGAGAAAATGCTTTTATAGGACCCTTACGGCCCATAAAATTGAAAAGTCTTAGGTGATAGGGATCTAAACCTACCTCCTAAGCCATCAATTCCCAAATCCTCTCGGGGCAAATGATGAGTTGCTCCTGGCATTATTCCAGTGCAGCAATGCAGATGCTAAACAAAAAAAAAAACCAATCCCCAAATCCTCTCAAGGACAGATGATGATTCGCTCCTTGTACCATATTCCAGCGTAGCGATGCGGATGTCAACTAAAATCACATCAAGTCAAACAACCAATGACCTCCCTGGCAGAATCAAATTCCACCTCGGAAACGAGTCAACTTCATCCCTGACGCCGCAAGAAGCGGGGCAAGTCAAATCCAGAATCGACCGTCCACGTCGCTAAAATGGCAGCACCGACCGTCCACGTCGCTAAAAGGGAAGCATCGACCGTCCACGTCGCTAAAATGGCAGCATCGACCGTCCACGTCGCTAAAATGGCAGCAACGACCGTCCAAGTCGCTAAAATGGAAGCATCGACCGTCCAACTCGCAAAAAGGGCAGCATCGACCGTCCACGTCGCTAAAATGGCAGCACCGACCGGCCAAGTCGCAAAAAGGGCAGCACCGACCGTCCACGTCGCTAAAAGGCCAGCAACGACCGTCTACGTCGCTAAAAGGGCAGCAACGACCGTCTAAGTTGCAAAAAGGGCAGCATCGACCATCCACGTCGCTAAAATGGAAGCATCAACCGTCCAAGTCGCAAAAAGGGCAGTATCGACCGTCCACGTCGCTAAAATGGCAGCACCGACCGTCCATGTCACAAAAAGGGCAGAATCGACCGTCCAAGTCGCAAAAAGGGCAGCATCGACCGTCCACGTCGCTAAAATGGCAGCACCGACCGTCCACGTCGCTAAAAGGGCAGCATCGACCGTCCACGTAGCTAAAATGGCAGCATCGACCGTCCACGTCGCTAAAATGGCAGCAACGACCGTCCAAGTCGCTAAAATGGCAGCATCGACCGTCCAAGTCGCAAAAAGGGCAGTATCGACCGTCCACGTCGCTAAAATGGCAGCACCGACCGGCAAAGTCGCAAAAAGGGCAGCACCGACCGTCCACGTCGCTAAAAGGGCAGCAACGACCGTCCACGTCGCTAAAAGGGCAGCAACGACCGTCCAAGTCGCTAAAATGGCAGCATCGACCGGCCAAGTCGCAAAAAGGGCAGCATCGACCGTCCAAGTCGCTAAAATGGCAGTATCGACCGTCCAAGTCGCAAAAATGGCAGCGCAGGATTCCTACAAAGCGGGAACCAGATCACTCCGGGCCAGGGAAAACGTCTATCACGGACACTCCGTCTCGGAGACATGTCAAGCAACGACCGTCCATGTCGTAAAAAGGGCAGGGCCAGCTTCCCAAAAAGCGGGAACCAAATCAAGTCACCTCCACGTGAAAGAAGATCCATCAATTTCATGCACACGACCCACATATGTGGTGTGCATTTATTGATGGGGGGCAATTTGTTGGGGCAAAAATTTACACCCCGGTTGACCAAGTCAAAATCAAAGTCAACCCCAAGCCAAGTGGGCCCAAGCCCAGATCCAGTGGGCCCATGCCCGGGTCGAGCCCGAACATGAAGCGGCCGGCCTCCCCCCATGCCAAGATAAAAATTTTGTAATAAATAATTTTTTTGCATTTCTTTTATTTTATTTATGGATAAATGTAAGAAAAATAGGCATAAAGCCAAATTTTTGTAAAGCCCATGGCTTATGTGCAAAAAGAAATGGCACATGAGCCATGAAATAGGCAAAATGCCATTTTGTGAAGCCCAAGGGGCTATGTGTAAAGTGTATAGCCTATAAAGGCAAAGATAATGAAATATCTCAACAACTTTTCCCTCTCCAAAAAAAGTTTCAGATCTGAGATCTTTCTTCCTTCTTCAAGGTTCCAAAACCTTCTTCTTTTTTTTTGAATTAAATCAAGAGTTTTACTCTTTCTTTTTCAAAACTAAATAGTTTTCCACCACAAAACCCATTAAGAGGAACTCAGATCTGCCATCAGATCTCAAAAAGAAAAGATTTTTAAATCTCACATCTCTTTATCTCCAAGATCCGGCCAGCAAAGGAAGAAGAAGGACCCATTTCCTTAACCCAAAGCATCTTAGGAGTTTAACTCCACCCTATTTTCTCTTTAGAGAATTTCCGGGACTAAAAACCCCCCTTTTCCTCGCTGGTGCGCTAGCGCTCGAGCGCAAAGCGCCCACGTGCCGACACGTGGCGCGCTTGCGCTCCAGCGCACTGCGCTCGAGCGCAAAGCGCCCGCGTGCCGACACGTGGCGCGCTAGCGCTTGAGCGCAAAGCGCCCGCGTGCCGACACGTGGCGTGCTCGCGCTCGAGCGCAAAGCACCCGCGTGCCGACACGTGGCGCGCTTGCGCTCCAGCGCTCTGCGCTCGAGCGCAAAGCGCCCGCGTGCCGACACGTGGCGCGTTGCGCTCCAGCGCTCTGCGCTCCAGCGCTCTGCGCCCGCGTGCCGACACGTGGCGCGCTTGCGCTCCAGCGCTCTGCGCTCGAGCGCAAAGCGCCCTCGTGCCGACACGTGGCGCGTTGCGCTCCAGCGCTCTGCGCTCCAGCGCAAAGCGCCCACGTGCCGACACGTGGCGCGCTTGCGCTCAAGCGCCCAGGCGCTGGCCCCACGCATCCTTTGGATGTCTTTTTCCCCCTTTTTATATATATACATATGTATACAAATGTACACATACACATACTCCACGACACTGTCCCTGTTAGAAAAAAATTTCTAACGGGACGCTGCCCCGCATCCCGTAAGGGGGCTGCTAGCCCCCTTGACCCCCAGCCCGCTATCCGGGTAGCGGGACCCCCGTAAAAGCTCTGCGTGGCTCCCGATATATTCAAACCCCCCTCCAAAACAACAACACACGTACACTGCACATTGAGTTCGCATGACCAGTTTGACCCGTCAATCGGAGGTTCCCTCGCCCCAAAGGCGGGGGGTAATTAACGGCAGCTTAGTTCGCGGCTGCCGGAGATTCGGATCCCCACAATCATTAAACCCCGGCCTACCCTAGGCAGGGGGAATTTATAGTACGCTTGACAAGCGCACGCGTATTCCCATCTCAATGGGGTGACGAAAAACACCCTACACCACTGTTCGTCGTTTGGGTTCATTCTGTGAACCGTGCGCCCGTCGCGAGATTTCCCCGCCGACGTTTAACGTTCCTTTTTCCCGATTCGCGACCCGTTGAGGCAAGTACCCCTTGCTACATGCTAAACAATATTTACATATACATTGATGACACCCTAAAACCTGCAATTTAACTTTAGTGCTATAATCTCTCATTTTTCGTGTTCAATTTCATGTTATATCATTTTATCTTCCACACTTGAAACCTATCGTTTGCAATTACTGTATTACACTTAATAATCACATTTGTATGTTTTAATCATATTTCCACTATTGTCACAGCCTATGGCATTCTCTCTATAGTTTTACTCCATTCGGACACTTGTGCGCATTTAATCTGTATTGGCTGTGATTCCGTCATTTGAACCTATATATAAATCATTGCACCTAAAAGGTTCTTAAAACTTGTTAACATGACTTAACGGCCAAAATTGTCATACTGTATTCTTATGTTGTTGAAATTATCTCTGAAAACACAACTGATAACTGTACTGCTAATTAATTGAATCTGCTTATGGTTTATTTCATTGTTTAGATTATGTTATCGATAACCGTGCTTGATTTTGTAACTAATTATGAGCACACCCATGATATCATTTACATCTTGACATGACTTGCTACATACATATTGTTTGACCCGACATGGTACCGTATACTGCTTGACTTGACCTGATGTACCATGACCTGACCCGTTACTTGATCTTATGCCTAATGCCAACAATCTGACTTGTAGTCCTCATGGACCGTTCCTGTTGTCTATCCAGACAAACCTGTTTACCTGATCCTGTGTTGGCATTAGTTCTTGATTACGGGATACCTGACCTGACATACACGTATAACTTGGGGGTATGGGGAAATCAAAGGTGAAACCTGACTTGTAACTCAACAGTTCGCTACTTGTTCTGATCAGTTTTAGAGGTTAGGCCAGCCTTGGAATGATGCTGCTGACATCATTCATCTGTACACATTCATGTTTAGTGCCTAGCGGCATGTCTCGGTTTCAGCCCGAGAATCTGGGCCGTGGTCCTGGATACGTACGGGATACTATTGAGTTACATCGATGATTCATCAATTTGGTTTCAAAGACTTTAGAACAGAAAACCTGATAGAACATTTTAGTTTACCCACTGCACACTACCCTGCACTGCTCTGACTTATATTATTGTTACCCTTGCTTTATTCATGTTTATATTCGCATTGCCTGTTACCCTGTTTATATGTTATTACTTGATGACTTGACACGCTGACGTCTGGGTTTTGCATGGCCCAGATTCTGTACCGCTGTTGCAGTCCGAGCAGGAGTACTTCAGCCAACAGGCTGAGCTATGAGTGTCAGCAGTAGTTAGTTTTTCTTTCCTGCATTTATTTCCTGATGTGAGCCCGCATTATGGGACATACATTCCAGTTATCTTGTATTAGATCTTTCGCTTCCGCATTTTATTATTCTTGACTCATGTTATCTTGGATTATAGACATGTTTTAGATAGTTTTATTTTGTTCTTGATATCTCTACAGCCGTAATGTGACTGTGGATGGATACTTCCTACCCACAGGTAGCATGGTTGGCTATGTCACGTGCCCATTTTAGCGTACTCTGGGAAGCGGGGCGTGACATGGTTCTTTTGGTATCAGAGACATAGGTTAGTCGGGTTGATTCTTTTGTAGTTGGGTATTGTACCCAATACACGAATCAGAATACCGTGTTTAGGAAACATGTCCTGCCACCTTGCCGTTTTACCATTCTTGAATCACATTCTTCCTGATTATATCTTTTACGATGTGCAAACTTCCTTTGCATATCGACTCGAAAACCTGAATCCTTGTTATCTCTAGGACTTAGGTGACTTGGGTGGAGTTATGTAATTGTGGCTATGATACCGCGGCATAGTTACAATGCGGCACTCTATTTAAGTAACTTGGAGTTCTAACCTTGATCTATATTTTGAATCTATCATCATGCTAATGTTGGGTGTTTTGATTTCAGGAATATGGCAGGTAAGAATTTAAAGACGTACCGAAGGCGTGTGGACGAAGCCTCCATGCTTGGAGTGATAAGGGGAATGCTGGAGAATCAAAAGAAACAGACCGAGCTGATCCAGCAGCAAGCGAAATCGTTTCAGGAAGGTTTGCAGATCGTTCAGCAGTCTGTGAACAATGTTAGAGCTAAACCAGTTGACCGAGTAGGGACTGTAGTAGATTTCAGGCGTTTGGGTCCGTCTACATTTACTGGTTTGGAGGAGCCATTGCCAGCAGAGCAGTGGCTAGTTGACACAGAGAACTTGCTTATTGCGGCACAGATTCCAGATGAGAAAAGAGTTGATGTGGTACGCATTCAGTTAGTGGACTACGCCCAAGAATGGTGGCTTGTGGAAGAGAACCGCTTGCCCAAGCCGATCAAGTGGGCGGATTTTTCGAAGAGTTTCCTAGAGAAGTTCTTCCTGCGGACTGCACGGGAGGAAATGGAAGAGAAGTTCATCGGGCTAAAGCAGAATGGAGCACCCGTAGATGTGCATGCAGCAGAATGGACAAGACTCAGCAGATTCGCTAGAACTTTAGTTGCCAACGATGCAGACAGGGCACGGAGGTTCATGCGCAGCTTGGACGTGGACATCCAGAGGCAGATTGTCTCCCTAGGTTTGACCACTTTCTCACAAGTACTTGCGGCAGTCCCGAGAGCAGCAGATTTTATCTGGGATGAAGGGGAGTTTGCAGCAGACAGCAGTTGCGGTAAAGAAGCCAGCATTTGTACCAAACCGAGCTCATGGTCGCAGAGGTATTCCAGTGGACCGTCGAGGTGTAGCGCCCATGAAGAAGCCTGTTGTCGTCGATCGAAGGAAGAGCATGACTTGTAACTACTGCAATTTACCTGGCCATGTGCAAAAGGATTGTCGAAGGAGGCTGGGACTCTGTTTGGTTTGTGGAGCGGCAGATCATGCTGTTAGTGCTTGTCCGTCGAAGCTTCGTACGATGGATGATATTCAGAAGCCTCCACAGAGAGCGTTCCAGGGACTGAAACAGCTGACTCAAGGACCTAATCAGGCTCGAGCTTTTACCTTGACAGCTGAAGAAGCTAAGGCGTCAGGAGAAGTTGTTTCAGGTACTCTACTCGTTCATGGTTTTCCCGCATTAGCGTTATTTGATTCTGGTGCATCCCATTGTTTTATGTCATCCAAGTTTATAACTACACACTCGATTGACTGCACGACCCTGTCTAGTTTCTGGGACATACACACTGGGAAAGGGAAAATCATAGCTAGTAGGGAATGTAAAGATTGTACAGTTGTTGTGTGCGGACGGGAGCTTTTTGCAGATTTCTTGGTGATTGATACGGGCAACTACGAAGTCGTCTTGGGAATGGATTTTCTTGGCACTTTCCACCCTCACATTGATTGTAGGGCAAGGAAAGTAATTTTCCAGATTCCCGGACATCCCGAGTTTAGCTTCACTGGAGGAAGCAGTTCTGTCGGGCCAGTCGAGTTTAGGGCTAGGCCGACAAATAATGTTCTTGCATCAATGGAAGTTGATAAAAATGAAAAGCCGGCTGTTGTTCGCGATTTTATGGACGTATTTGAAGATATATCAGGTTTACCGCCGAAGCGAGACGTGGAGTTCGCAATTGATCTTATTCCTGGTGCAGCGCCAGTATCCAAAGCGTATTATCCAATGGCACCAGTAGAGTTGGAAGAAGTCAAGAAACAGGTTGCTGAATTACTTGAGAAGGGTTGGATTCGAAACAGTAACTCGCATTGGGGAGCTCCAGTTCTTTTAGTAAAGAAGAAGGATGGCACAAGAAGGATGTGCACCGACTATCGAGAATTAAACCGGGTGACTATTAAGAACAAGTACCCGATCCCTCGCATTGGCGAACTTTTCGAGCAGCTTAGTGGCGCGAGGGTATTCTCGAAGCTGGATTTGCAATCCGGATATCATCAGGTCCGAGTGAAAGCAGAAGATATTTGCAAGACGGCGTTCCGAACTCGGTATGGACATTACGAATACTTAGTGATGCCCTTCGGAGTAACGAATGCGCCGGCAGTATTCATGGACTTGATGAACCGAATCTTTTCACCATTCTTGGACCAGTTTATCGTGGTTTTTATTGACGATATTCTGGTTTACTCGAAGAGTTTTGAAGAGCATGCAGAACATTTGAAGATCGCACTGCAGACGTTGAGACAGGAGAAGTTATATGTGAAGATGAGTAAGTGCGAGTTTTCGCTGGAGGAAGTAAAGTTTTTGGGGCATGTTGTGTCTGGCGATGGAATCGCCGTCGATCCCGAAAAGATTACAGCAGTTCGTGATTGGCCGATTCCAAAGAATGTTGCGGAGATAAGAAGTTTTCTTGGACTCGCCGGGTATTACAGAAGATTTGTGGAGAACTTTGCTCGTCTGGCGGATCCGTTAACCAAGCTTACGCGCAAAGAGGTACCTTTTGTATGGACGGACAAATGTGCGTTAGCTTTTGAGACGTTGAAGCAGAAATTGATAACCGCCCCTATTCTGACCGTGCCAGACAATTCCGGAGGATTGGTGATTCACAGCGACGCATCTGGGAAAGGATTGGGATGTGTTTTGATGCAGCATGGGAAGGTTGTAGCGTACGCATCGAGACAGTTGAAGACCCATGAGAAGAATTACCCAACTCATGACTTGGAGCTTGCGGCTGTGATTTTCGCTTTGAAGATTTGGAGACACTACCTTTTGGGCGAAAGGGTTGAAGTTTTTACTGATCATAAGAGCTTGAAGTATGTGTTCACGCAGAAGGAGCTTAATATGAGGCAACGTAGATGGTTGGAGCTGATGGCTAACTACGATCTTGATCTTAAGTACCATCCGGGGAAGGTTAATGTCGTGCCGGATGCGCTTAGCCGGTTACCAGCAATTCAGGTGTTAATTACGCAGAAGGAGCTCGTTGAAGATTTTCGAAGATTTGACTTGGAGGTTGTGCTACTGCATTCTTTGGGACAGTTGATGCAGCTGCAAGTACATTCATCGTTGATCGAGAATATTAAAGCAGCACAATCGTAGGATCCTAGACTGCAAAAGTTTCGGGAACAGGTTGAAGCCGGACTACGAACAGATTTATTGATCCACGAAGATGGTTCGTTGAGGTATGGTAGCCGTTTGTGTGTGCCAAAGGGAGATATTCATGAAGAGCTTATGAAAGAAGCACACAGTTCAGCTTATTCTGTACATCCAGGAGGCACAAAGATGTAACGAGATATTCGACAGCATTTCTGGTGGGAAGGCATGAAGCGGGAGATTGCTCGCTTTGTGGCAAAGTGCTTGGTGTGTCAGCAAGTTAAGGCTGAACATCAAAGGGTTGCTGGTTTATTGCAACCACTTCCGATTCCTCAGTGGAAGTGGGAACATATAACCATGGATTTCGTGATGGCTTTACCGCGAAGTCCAAAAGGCAACAATGCTGTATGGGTGATTGTTGATCGTTTGACCAAGGCAGCTCACTTTATTCCTTTTCAGGTTGGTCAATCAACAGAGACTTTGGCAGAGCGGTACATGCAAGAGATTGTAAGATTGCATGGAGTACCGGTGAGCATCGTGTCCGATCGGGACACTCGGTTCTTATCACACTTTTGGCGAAGTTTACAGGAAAGTTTAGGGACTCGATTGAAGTTTAGCACAGCTTATCATCCTCAAACTGATGGTCAGTCCGAGAGAACGATCCAAACTCTTGAAGATATGTTGAGAGCATGCATGTTAGTCTTCAAGGGTTCATGGGAGGATCATCTACATTTGGTAGAGTTTTCTTACAACAACAGTTTTCAGGCAACTATCCAGATGGCTCCGTTTGAAGCTTTGTATGGTCGTAAATGCCGTTCACCTGTTTGCTGGGACGATGTCGGTGAACGAAGATTATTGGGACCAGATTTGGTTGTGCAGACAGTTGAGAAGGTTAACACTATCAGAAGTCATATGAAAGCAGCTCAAGACCGACAGAAAAGTTGGGCTGATACGTCGAGAAGACCTCTAGAGTTCGCTGTGGGTGATTTGGTATTCTTGAAGATATCGCCGACTAGAGGGGTGATTCGTTTTGGAAGTCGAGGAAAGCCCAGTCCTCGATTCGTAGGACCCTTTGAGATCTTGGAGCGTGTTGGTGAGGTAGCGTATCGTTTGGCGTTACCTCAGTCCTTGGCGAATGTGCACGATGTGTTTCACGTATCACAACTCCATAAGTATGTTCGTGATGAAACGCATGTATTGGATCATTCGGAGATAACAGTACGAGAAGACTTGACTTTTGAGGAGCGACCGGTTGAAATTGTGGATCGAAGGGAAAAGGTTCTTAAGAACAAGGTGATCCCTCTCGTGCTTGTTTCTTGGGGTAATCGCTCACATGGAGAGTCCACTTGGGAACGGGAAGATGAAATCCGGCAGAAGTTTCCTCATCTTTTCTTGTAGTTATTTGTTGTCTATCTTTGTATTCTTGGAATTTCGAGGACGAAATTCTTTTGTAGTTGGGTATAATGTAACAACCGAGCCCAATGCTACTAGTTTCTGTTACCATATGAATGGAGTGTGACCTTTATTTCATTTATCTTGCTTGATTGTTACTTATTGTAAATTTTACCCCGTCAATTCATTTCTGCATATAACAATTTAAGGCATCTAAAATAAAATTAAAAATATTTGTCATGGCCTGCTTGACACCCCTAACCCTGTGGTAGCGTCCTTGCATCGTGTTCTCGTCCCGTTCAGTGAAACGGGCGAGTTTGGACGGCTACGCGCACGTACGTGTGTCCGTCTTGGGGGTATGCTTTTTGACTGTAAAATACTTCATTTTAAATTTTGGATCTCGCCTAAAAAAATTTTATTTCAATTTCAAATTTTTGGACCCGACCCGGGCGCAATTTGGAAATGTTTTACATTTGCGCCAAATCCCATTTTCTATTTTTTTTTTAACCGTCGAATATATATATTTTAACCACAGAATATCTTTTACATTTCATGAAAATCTTTATTAAACTTTTTCCTCACCTATTCTAAACCCTAAAATCTTTTACAACTTTCTCATAACAATTTTCCCTCATCCAATCACAATTCCTTATTCTTTCACCCGGGGGCCCCACACTTCTCTCTTCTCTCTCTCTCTCTCTTTCCTTCAGCGCAGACCCTCTCTTCTTTCTCTCTTCTCTTTTTCTCTCTCTTCCGCTACATTACAATTTTCTTTCTCCTCCTCTCTCTCTCCTCTCTCGCACTCTCCCTTTCTCTCTCCTCTCGCCTCACTTTCTCTCTCGTCTCGCGATTCCTGTGCATCCCTCGGATCGCGTCACCCCCACGCGAGTGCGGTCACCTCCCTTCACAAGATCCCTATGTATTTTCTCTCTCCCATATTCTCAACTTTCTCCTCCTATATTAACCCCGAGCTCCCATCTCCTTCCTCAATCCATCACGAGCTCTGCCTCCTCAAACCCTAACCCTAGCAATCCTCATTGCCTCCTCAACTCCCCCAAAGCCTACTCTTCTCCTCCTCCACCATTTTTTCTGCATCCCGATCCCCGCCTGCACACACCAAGAAACCAGAACCTTCACCCCGTCGCCGTTCCTTCATCTCCAACGACCCTAGCCTTACACCACCATCATCACCATCTCCTTTCTCTCCCTATCTCCTCCGTTCTTCCTCCTACAACCCAGCATCACCCCTGCACTAACCCAAACCCTAACCGAAACCCTAACATCAAACCTCTTCGCCGGAGCACCGTTCCTCACCGTCGACGTAGTCGGCGATCACCACTCCTCCACAGATCCTCGTGAGCACCCTCTCCTCTATCCTCCTTCCTTTCTCTCTTCTTGATTATTCTCTTCTCTTTTCCTGCATTTTAAGTATTGTTTATTCACTGTTTTTGTGTCTCGCCGGAATCCGGCCGTGCCGGCGACGTGTCTCGACGATCCAGCGAGTTACCCTGACCTGTGTGGTTCTACTGTTCGTCGTTTGGGTTCATTCCGTGAACCGTGCGCCCGTCGCGAAATTTCCCCGCCGACGTTTAACGTTCTGTTTTCCCGATTCGCGACCCGTCGAGGCAAGTACCCCTTGCTACATGCTAAACAATATTTACATATACATTGATGACACCCTAAAACCTGCAATTTAACTTTAGTACTATAATCTCATATTTTTCGTGTTCAATTTCATGTTATATCATTTTATCTTCCACACTTGAAACCTACCGTTTGCAATTACTGTATTACACTTAATAATCACATTTGTATGTTATAATCACATTTCCATTATTGTCACAGCCTATGCCATTCTCTCTATAGTTTTACTCCATTCGGACACTTATGCGCATTTAATCTGTATTAGCTGTGATTCCGTCCTTTGAACCTATATATAAATCATTGCACCTAAAAGGTTCTTAAAACTTGTTAACATGACTTAACGGCCAAAATTGTCATACTGTATTCTTATGTTGTTGAAATCATCTCTGAAAACACAACTGATAACTGTACTGCTAATTAATTGAATCTGCTTATGGTTTATTTCATTGTTTAGATTATGTTATTGATAACCGTGATTGATTTTGTAACTGATTATGAGCACACCCATGATATCATTTACATATTGACATGACTTGCTACATACATATTGTTTGACCCAACATGGTATCGTATACTGCTTGACTTGACCTGATGTACCATGACCTGACCCGTTACTTGATCTTGTGCCTAATGCCAACAATCTGACTTGTAGTCCTCATGGACCGTTCCTGTTGTCTATCCAGACAAACCTGTTTACCTGATCCTGTGTTGGCATTAATTCTTGATTACGGGATACCTGAACTGACATACACATATAACTTGGGGGTGTGGGGAAATCAAAGGTGAAACCTGACTTGTAACTCAACAGTTCGCTACTTGTTCTGATCAGTTTTAAAGGCTATGCCAGCCTTGGAATGATGCTGCTGACATCATTCATCTGTACACATTCATGTTTAGTGCCTAGCGGCATGTCTCGGTTTCAGCCCGAGAATCTGGGCCGTGGTCCCGGGTACGTACGGGATACTATTGAGTTACATCGATGATTCATCAATTTGGTTTCAAAGACTTTAGAACAGAAAACCTGATAGAACATTTTAGTTTACCCACTGCACATTACCCTGCACTGCTCTGACTTATATTATTGTTACCCTTGCTTTATTCATGTTTATATTCGCATTGCCTGTTACCCTGTTTATATGTTATTACTTGATGACTTGACGCGCTGACGTCTGGGTTTTGCATGGCCCAGATTCTGTACCGCTGTTGCAGTCCGAGCAGGAGTACTTCAGCCAACAGGCTGAGCTGTGAGTGTCAGCAGTAGTTAGTTTTTCTTTCCTGCATTTATTTCCTGATGTGAGCCCGCGTTATGGGACATACATTCCAGTTATCTTGTATTAGATCTTTCGCTTCCGCATTTTATTATTCTTGACTCATGTTATCTTGGATTATGGACATATTTTAGATAGTTTTATTTTGTTCTTGATATCTCTACAGCCGTAATGTGACTGTGGATGGATACTTCCTACCCACAGGTAGCATGGTTGGCTATGTCACGTGCCCATTTTAGCGTACTCTGGGAAGCGGGGCGTGACAGTATCTGAGGAGATTGCCCTCGATGATAGAGTCCAGAAGAGTTCACAGCCAAGGACCCGCCCAAGAAGAACAAGGTGGATTATAATGTCCTGGCACATCTGAGGAAGATACCCTTACAATTAAGTATTTTGGATGCCCTTCTCCTATCTAAAGAGACACAGGATTCCCTGATCAAGGAGTTACAAGAGCCTGACCAGTTTTAAGCCTTTCTTGCAGAAGAAAAGATGAAGGATGAGCTGGAAGAAGTCCACACGGCTGACATCACCTTCAGTGATGAAGACCTCCTTCTCGGAACATGCGAGCACAACCGTCCGCTGTATATAACAGGGTATTGGCATGATATCAAGATAAGGAAGATCATGGTCGACAACGGGTCCTCCATCAACTTTCTCAATGTAAGAGTGTTGAAGGAGATTTGCGTGAATATGCAGCACTTGGCTCGGGATAAAATTACCATCTTCGGTTTTGCCTCCCAATCATCACAAATGCTCGGGTCTGTAATACTGACATTACGCTTCGGGCTGCTCGTCACTGACATCAAGTTCCATGTTATTGATGCCAAGAATTGCTACAACGCGTTGCTCGGCAGGCCTTAGTTACATGAGTACAACATCATCCCTTCTACACAACATCAGTGTATGAAGTACTTCAAGAACGGCCTCGAGTACACAGTTACAGGGGAACTGAACCCATTCTTCGTAAATGAAGTCCGCAAATATGAAGACGCCAAGTACTTCTTACCAGACTTCGAAGACATGGAAAGATGTCACAAATCGGAGAATAAACAAAAATCCATCGCCACTATCCCGATATTTGGAAGCGATACCGAGGAGGATGAAGAGATGGTCTACTCGGGACAACCCCAAGGCAACAGGCCAGGACCATCTACTCCTATTTTGGTCTTTGGCAGTGACTATGAGGACGAGGCCAACGCAGTGTTCTCCGTCCGCCCACCAATGCAGACCTTTGCTGGAGCTGACCAGAGTTTACAGATTACCATGGTTCCACGGCGGTATTACAAAGAACTTGATGCCCTTGATACGTACAGCGTGCCAGAACTGCATACCTTTTACGTCCCTTCTAAGCAAAGAGTTGAAAAGTCGATCCTTTTCTACCAATCCAAGGATACTAAAGTGGAGAAAGAAGTCTGGCACGGTGCCGAACTTGAGCTTGACGGGCTTCAACCAATTCGTCTGCCCAGATACTACGCAGAGGGACTGAAAAGGCTATTGAGATGCCAAGGCGTACCCTTCAAACAGACTGCTCGACAAGCCCGGTTCTATAACAAGATTTGGGATGTTCTCGGGACTCAGTGAAAGATGCCCAATGGGAGAATGGAGACGACTGGCCTTAGATACGTTCGGTCAAAGAAATGGGAGCGATTCCAAGGCTGCCATGTTATAAATGATTCCGGAGGGGAAGGGGATGCTTTTCCAGATAGCGCTGATATTGAACCAGAGCGAAATCCCGCCATAAGAATACCAAGTCCGTCATTCAAAGAACATATTGACAAGCTAATAAGGGAAGTGGGTCAAAAGGTTCGGAATGACCACGGCCGCGAAATGGCCATTTACGAGAAAGCCAAGATGTAACGTCTCATTCAGCAGTCTAGGGAAAAAGAAGACTACGATGCTCTTCATCCTCAGCCCGCTGTGCGCTCTCGTGCTAAGGGAAAGGCCCGACGTAGAGGCAACAACAAGGTGAAGAACAGGAATGACGTTCAAAAACAGCGAAGCGAATCCAAAAAGCCACGTGATCGAGAAAAATTCAGTTGGAATCTGTCTTTTATGAAGAAGATGGGTCAGGAATATTCATTTCCTCAAGACAAGACAAGGAAGATATTCAACCTTGTCATGAAGCATCAAATGATGACGCTCCCGGAGTCTCGGCATCCCGAACAATAGACGAGGTCCATCACCTGGCTTATTGCTCCTATCATCGAGCAATAGGACATCCTCTTGAAGACTGCTTCACCTTTAAAAACTGGGTAGAAGACCAGTGATGCAAGGCAAGTTGTCTCTATCTGACAGTTGGATGCTAACCCCGCCACAAAAGCATGAGCCAAAAGCAATCTATAGGGAGAGAATAGAACCAGAGCGACATCAGTCTTGGAAACGGACTCATACCTGCCACGTGATAACGTTCTCAAAAGAGAGAGCATGAGAATATGGATGGCCTCTCCCAATGCTTCGCAAATGAAGATGAAGACGATGTGATCTCAGAATTTCCACCAGCACCAAAGGAGTTAGAAGACGGGATACATACCACAGCAGAAAATCTGAGGAAAATTGACATGGGGACGACAAACGATCCAAGGCCAACGTTCGTCAGTGAGTTGCTGTCTAAAGAGCAGCTGGCTACATTAAAAGACGTGCTTATGCAGTATAAAGACTGTTTCACATGGAACTATTCCAAGATGCCGGGATTAGAGCCAGAGATAGCTGTGCATAAACTGGTGATATCACCGGACGTCAGCCAGTCAAACATGCGCCAAGAAGAATGCGGCTCGAACTTGAAATGAGCATCAACGCCGAAGTCAAGAAGCTAATTGACTCTGGCTTCATCCAAAAAGTTCAATACCCCGACTGGATTGCCAATATTTTCCCTGTGATGAAGAAAAATGGGACGGTGTGCGTCTGCGTAGACTTTCGGGACCTCAATAAAGCTTGCCCGAAAGATGACTTCTCAGTAGCGGTTACCGAACAGATGATAGATAACATGCCCACTCATGAAGTCTTCTCCTTCATGGATGGATCCGTAGGGTACAACCAAATCAAGATGCATTCTGAAGACCAAATGTCACAACCCGAAAATACGGAACGTGACTGGCACTTAGATTACGAGACGTCTAAAGGCGTAACGTAAACTAAGTCAGCCAAAGCCCAGTATTCTAAACCAAAAACCAAAGAGAGTGAAGGAAACCTTTCATGAAAACGATTTTGAAATCAATTAAGTTGCATTGAACCCCCTTTTAAAAACATCAAAAATTTCCGAAAATTTCGGCAGAGTCTCCTTTGTAAATTCTATCCCCCAAAATGGGTTCAACAAGATATATAACCTGTAATCACAAAATGGCATCCCCAAGCGGGAGCTAGCTCTTCGCCCAAGGCGGATCACAACCACACACAATATATATATGTAATCTCAAGAAAAGGGCATAAAGAAATGCAAAAAAATAAGAAAACACAACGTCGGCTCAAGTGAGCTCGACCCAAAAGAACCACATATACACAAATCTCTCAGTCTCATCACTAGGTCGCATATACACATAAGAAGTGGTAGATGGAGAATACTAGATACAAAGATAGTACAAAAGAGATAAAAGTGCTCTCGCAACCCACCAAAGAGCAATGTCGCGAGTCTGAGTAAAAGAAGCCACTAATAAGATAAGCCGCCGCTACTAGGCTGATGAGTCCGACCTGCAAGACACTGTGGCACAACGGGGGTGAGTTGCCAGCTCGTGAGTAGAATATAATATCTAGTAAGGCTATCGTAAGAATCCACGCAAATGCGTCACAGCATATATGTCCAGATGTGATGTAATACCTCTAGTATGCATGCACAGGTATGCAATGTCAATACTAAATCTTTAAGTTTTTAAATGCTATGAGTTCTGCATTCTTAACTTTAGAAAAAAAAAATATCTGTGTAATAGCTAAATACCATCAAGAAATCATCTGAAACTCGTGTTAAGTATCGACACTAAATATGAAAAACACATCTGTCTCAATCTCTCACTGTATCAATGTCTCAATACATCGGGCTCCATCAGTCCGGATCGGCCCATATCATCAAATCTCATGACAACGGTCGGTATCCTCTGGATATCCGCCGCGCCAGACATCACCGATAGGTAGTCTTCCCCTGCCAGGATCATCGTCTACAACTCGATCTTCTTGCCCCGGGGTACCATACCGGGCCCACCATGTACCAAGACGGTTCATCCACTCCTCGAATCGGGTCTCGAAATCCAACAGAAAACATGAAAACTCATGGTGGACGACACATACATCACGAGAAAACCGCAACTTTGTTTTAAAAAAAAGATAAATATAAGCTTTTGTTAAATTCTTGCGGTTTTCCCCAAAATCCAGAAATCGCAGCAATACTGAAATCCTCAAGAAAATCATAATACCCAACATGTTGTATATGATAAATGTCCATGATATCAAGGTATGAGATATGATTTGTGACTAGAAATCTATGTAAATATGATGATGATGCGAGGTATATACATGCTATGCGATTTCATATCTCATGTATGATGTAAGTGGTGATACTAAGCTAAACGGGTTCTATGGTGCACGTGGCATGGCAATTACCAAAGGCGTGTCTCACATGAATAGTGCGCATGCAACAGGAGCCAATGGTAATGGTGTTCGTGTCCTACGAAGTGATATCGCACATGTGTATATGAATATCCATGCAATCTAGCATACGATTAGCTATAAGGGTATGAAATGTGAATGAGGGGGGTTAGCTAACTAACAATGCAAATCTTGCAAGAAATAAAGTAATCCTAACTAGAGGGTGCATCGCGCCATCCAGACGATTTCCCCATAGATGAATACATCTACTCACCTGAAAACCCCGCTAATCCGATCCGACCACCGCCTTGCCTTTGTGCGCCGCGTCCGATGTTTCCGCGACCGATCCTAGAATTGCATAACACACAATATAAGATTACAGATTTCTGAAATGACGCAACTCACAATATGAAAAGATTGACGCTCTCGAATTAATCACAACGTGGACTCGGTACGCGGAAAATACACGAAAATCGCTAAAACCTTAACTAAAATCGCCGTTTCGGGGCAATCGTCAAAACTAAAACCCGTCTAGACAAAACCCCGCATTCGCGGACACTAAAAGTCGTATGATATGCTATAAATATCGTCCATATATCGTAATTAGATCACCTCCTAAAATTCATAAAAATCTAGTAAGCGTTAGCATACCGATTTCAAAGCAAACATCGCGAATTAACGATATCGCGATCGCAACATCGCACAAATATCCAACCTAATACACTAGATGGCCACAATACTAACCTAAACATACTTATTCAACTTCAAACCCTAACTACAACATCACCCCTTTTCTTGAAATTTCATAAACAATAATTTATAACTAAAATTCACGCTTGAACTATTTAATCTAGC
Organism: Agapanthus africanus; assembly: GCA_030015575.1. NCBI lineage: Eukaryota > Viridiplantae > Streptophyta > Magnoliopsida > Asparagales > Amaryllidaceae > Agapanthus > Agapanthus africanus. The sequence continues at coordinate 515,686,857 of JASDDO010000031.1, read as the reverse complement.
AAATTAAACAACTAGTTTAGGATTTATACCTTACAAGAGTTGATTCCTAACTTGCACTTGCCTCCAAGACACCTCTTTTCTCCACTTTTCCAACAAATTAGGGTTTGAGAGAAGGTAGAATAGGAATTTGGTTTGAATTTGAGAAGGATTTTGTGGATTTTTGTTGATTTTATGTTGATTTTGAGATGAAATTGTAGCAAAAAGGAGATGGGGAAAAAATGGGGTTCCTGCAGGTTGCTCTCGGCCAGAGCTAGGATGGGGTGTGTGTGTGAGTGTGTAGATGTTTCTAGGTTGAAAAAAAACCCTTCTTAGCTCATTAAAGCATTTCACATCAAGACTTTACAAGAAAAACCCTTTTTCTTTCAATTTTTCAACCCCCTTTTACCATAAACTAATAAACTTGAAATGTTTGCTAAATTTTTTTATTACACTAAATTTTAGTTTATAATGGTTCCTAATTATATAATTTACCCAATTAAATTTGTATTTATCACTAATTAAATGTATTTTGAAAAGCTTAAATAATATTAGAAATAATTAATTAAGGAATTTTTTTTTATTTAACTAGAAAATTTTAAGTGGCATTTTAGTGACCAAATTATAGTAATATCTTATCTAAATTTTGTATAATTAGGTCTATAATGAAAAAAATACCTATTTTGACTTTTTACGGAAAAGACTACTAATTTTGCCGATTACCGAAAAACTGCCTAAACGATTTTCGAAGCGTTACAATCTTCCCCCTTAAAGAAATTCGGTCCCCGAATTTAGAATCTAACTACGCGTACCTTCAAAAAGATGGGGATATCTCTTCCTCATTTCGACCTCGGTCTCCCAGGTGACCTCCTCGCTGTTCGGGCCACACCAAAGGATCTTGACGGACGGTATAACCTTCGACCTCAATTTCTTCACCTGCCGATCCAAAATGACCACTGGCTGCTCGGTGAATGAAAGATCACGCTCTAGCTGGATCGTCTGGTGCTGAATCGCATGGGAAGGATCATGAAGGTACTTGTGGAGCATCGAAACATGGAACACGGGGTGAACATCGGGGAAGCTGGGCAGGAGAGCTAACCGATAAGCGACTGGACCAACACGCTCTAGGATCTCGAAGGGACCAACATATCTAGGACTAAGCTTCCCTTTCCGCCCAAATCTCATCACACCCTTCATCGGAGAGACCTTCAGGAAAACATGATCGCCAACAGCGAACTCGAGTCGGCGACGGCGCCTGTCAGCATATGATTTCTGCCTACTCTGTGCTGCTCTCATCCTATCCCGAATCAGTTGTATCTTCTCGGTCGTCTCCTGTACGATCTGCGGGCCCAAAATACTGCTCTCCCTGAGCTCTGTCCAACACACAGGCGATCGACATCTCCTCCCATATAAAGCCTCGAAAGGTGCCATCTGAATCGTCTCCTGGAAGCTATTATTGTAGGAGAACTCGATCAAAGGCAAATGATGATCCCAGCTACCACCGAAATCTAAAACACAAGATCTGAGCATGTCCTCAAGAGTCTGAATAGTACGCTCTGACTGACCGTCAGTCTGCGGATGAAAGGCTGTGCTAAAACTCAATCGGGTGCCCAATGCTTCCTGAAGTTTCTGCCACAATCGGCTGGTAAACTGGGTGCCCCGGTCGGACACGATGCAAGTCGGAACACCATGTAGTCGCACGATCTCATCAATATAAACCTGGGCGTACTGAGAAAATCCAAAAGTGGTCTTCACTGGCAGGAAGTGAGCCGCTTTCGTCAGTCGATCCACAATCACCCAAATAGAGTCATACCCTCGACTGGTCCTGGGTAGACCCACAATGAAGTCCATGGAGACTTGTTCCCACTCCCACTCAGGGATGGACAAAGGCTGTAACTTGCCGGCTGGCCTCTGGTGCTCGGCCTTGACTTGCTGACAAGTCAGGCATCTCGACACAAAGTCTGTAACATCCTTCTTCATCCCGTCCCACCAGTAAACCTCTATCAAATCATGGTACATCTTGGTGGAACCTGGATGCACACTGTATACTGATCTATGTGCCTCCTCAAGGATATCACGCCTCAATCCCTCAGAATCTGGTACACATGGTCGAGTCCCAAATCGAAGTATCCCCTGATCATCAATCACGAACTCAGAAACTCTGCCATGCCAAGTCTGCTCAATAATCTCTAAAATACGGGCATCGCCGGACTGTGCCTCGCGGATACGATCAAGTAACTGTGGGCTTGCTCTGAAATGGGCCAGCTGTCCCCCTGTAGGAGTAAACTCGAACTGCACCCTGCTGTCATATAAAACCTGCCAATCCGTCGTCGACTGCATCTGTACTGCGCTCAAACAAGAGAAGCTACCTCCGGACCTCCTACTCAAAGCATCTGCCACCACATTCGCCTTGCCCGGATGGAATAGAATCTCGCAGTCATAATCCTTCACCAACTCCATCCAATGGCGCTGTCTCAGATTCAGATCTCGCTGCTGAAATATATACTTCAAACTCTTGTGGTCAGTGAATATCTGGCACGACTCACCGTATAGGTAATGTCTCCAGATCTTAAGTGCAAATACCACTGCAGCCATCTCTAAATCATGGGTGGGATAGTTCTGTTCGTGTTTCCTCAGCTGCCGAGAAGCATACGCGATAACTCTGTCATGCTGCATCAATACACAACCCAGCCCCACTCGAGAAGCATCATAATATACCACGAAACCTCCTGACCCTGAAGGCAATGCTAACACTGGTGCAGTAGTCAGACGAGTCTTCAACTGCTGGAAACTATCCTCACATGCCTTGGTCCAATCAAAAGGGACCCCCTTCTGGGTCAACCCGGTCAACGGTGCAGCAATGCGGGAGAAATCCTGGACAAAACGTCGATAATAGCCGGCCAGACCCAGAAAGCTGTGAGCCTCTGTAACTGATACCGGTCTAGGCCAACGCTGAACTGCCTCGATCTTCTTCGGGTCCACACAAATACCATCTCTCGTCACCACATGACCCAAGAAGTCAGTACTGTCTAACCAGAATGCGCACTTGGAAAATTTGGCGAACAGCTGATGCTCCCTCAAGGTCTGCAATGTGATACGCAAGTGCTGCTCATGCTCCTCCCGACTCCGAGAATAAACCAAGATGTCGTCAATGAACACAATGATGAGCTGATCAAGATACGGCCTGAATACACGGTTCATCAAGTCCATAAATGCTGCCGGGGCATTGGTGAGCCCGAATGACATCACCAAGAACTCATAATGACCATATCGAGTACGGAAAGCGGTCTTCGGAATATCCTCCTTCCGCAACTGGTGATAACCTGACCGTAAATCAACCTTCGAGAAAAACCCTGCACCCTGGAGCTGATCGAATAAGTCATCAATGCGGGGTAGGGGATATCTGTTCCGCACAGTAACCCGGTTCAGCTGACGATAATCAATGCATAAGCGCATACTTCCGTCCTTCTTCTTAACATACAGGACGGGAGAACCCCAAGGTGACACACTCGGCCGGATAAGCCCTTTGTCCAGCAAGTCCTGTAACTGATCTTTCAGCTCTCTCAGCTCCGCCGGGGCCATCCGATAAGGCGGTATAGAGATAGGCACCGTGCCGGGGATCAGGTCGATGCAGAAATCAATCTCGCGCTCTGGTGGCAGACCAGGCAGCTCGTCAGGGAATACATCAGGAAACTCTCTCACAACAGGGACCTGGTCCAACGGAACCTCTGTGGAGCTAGTATCACAAACATAGGCTAAGAATCCCTGACACCCTTTTCTTAAGAGCTGACCAGCGCGAAGAGAAGAAATCAAGCTGGAAAGTGTAGTGCTACGATCTCCCTGAATAACAAGAACCGGCTCACCAGGAAAGCTGAATCTAACTGCCTTCTCACGGCAATCCACGGATGCATAACAGGTGGCTAGCCAGTCCATACCAAGAAGAACGTCAAAGTCTAGCATATTGAGGAGAATCAAATCAACTGAAGAATCTCTCTCCCCGATACGAACGGAACATGATCGGTACACGAAACGGGCAACAAACGACTCGCCTACTGGTGTAATAACGACAAGCGGCTGATCTAACGGAGAAGACTCTCGGCCCAACCTCGGTGCAAAGTACGTGGATACATAGGAATGTGTGGAGCATGGATCAAATAATACCCGTGCATCAATAGAACATACTGGCAGAGTACCTGTCACGACGGCATTGGATGCCTGTGCATCCTGAGGAGTCAACGCGAACACTCGGGCCTGTCCCCCACTAATAGCCGGCTGCCCTCTACCTCGGCCTCTGCCTCTGCCTCTGTCGCCTCGTCCTCTCTGAACCGAACCGCCACGCCCACGACCTCTAATAGCATCTGGCTGGCGTGGAGCATCATCAGGAGTAGGAAGTAGAGCTCTCTGAGGAGGTGGTGAAGGTGGTAAGGTCACATGCGGGACCGTCGCCGCTCCCTGGCGCCCCATGGTACAGTCTCTGACACGGTGGTACTGACTCCCACACCGAAAACATCCTGGCGACGACTGCTGGGTCTGTGGATATGAACCAAATAACTGACCTCGTCTCAATCCTTTGGGCCACCATCTCCCGGAAATAATCTATCGTGGTGTCTACCCATCTGCCGCTGAGCTGGCGTATCAGTACGGATCATCTTCGGCTCAGAAATGACCGGAGTCTCAGAAATACGCTCCTCCAAAAGTAAGGCTGCGTCCATCGCGGCTGCGTATGTATCAAAGTGCTGGGTGCCGATAGCAAGGAAAAGCTGTGTGTCAAGCCCTCGCACAAACCTCTTTATTCTCTTCTCTTCTGTGTCTACTAGGTACGGAGCATATCGAGACAACTCGGTAAACTGTATATCATACTCCGACACCGTCATCCCAGGAGTCTTGCGCAGAGACTCAAAACTACGGGCTCGAGCATCTCGGACACTCTCCGGAAGAAAACGGGCAAGAAACGCAGCTGTAAACTCATCCCAGGTCATAGAAGGTAGACCTGCAGCTCGGCCTCTGTCTACTAAATCGTACCATGTCTGGGCAAGACCCTCCAGACGAAAACTCGCGAACTCCACCAATCTATCATCAGAACACCTCAACGAACGGCAAATCCGAGCCATCCTATCAAGAAATGCCTGTGGGTCCTCTGTCGCATCCGTACCGGTAAAAGCTAGAGGTCTCAATCTCATGAACTCCTATAGTGAAACAAGGATAGTCGCAGTAGTAGCAGGAGCGACCATTTGTTCAGCAGGTACAATCGTGGTCTGTGCGGTGGAAGGAACGTCCTCGGACCTCTGTGCCCGACTGGACTCAACTAAAGATCCCATCATCTGTCGCAACTCCTGCATGCCGGCCTCCAATCTGGCAATACGGTCTGGATAAGGCGGATCAATATGACCCTGAGGGGTAGGCGTATCATCCCGCTCGATCCTCGCCTCAGACGAGCCCGCTCGAATCTCATCTCTAGCGGCAGCCCGCTGAGCTCTCGTAGTCTTTGGCGGCATCGATGCTGGAATAAGAAATAGGACCACTAAGAACATTGCAATTGAATCAAGGAATGAAAGGAATCAAGAAAGGAAATACAAGCAATTATGTCCTAAGGTCACTTAGGCGGAGTACCGTATCGTAAGTATGCCGCGGATCATACCCACGCTACGCCACTCTGCTTAAGTCACCTACTCCATCTACCAAGGTCGTCCTACACTCAGAAAGGTAAAACCTACGCTCTGATACCAACTTTGTCACGACCTGAAAATACGGAACGTGACTGGCACTTAGATTACGAGACGTCTAAAGGCGTAACGTAAACTAAGTCAGCCAAAGCCCAGAAAATCTAAACCAAAAACCAAAGAGAGTGAAGGAAACCTTTCATGAAAACGATTTTGAAATCAATTAAGTTGCATTGAACCCCCTTTTAAAAACATCAAAAATTTCCGAAAATTTCGGCAGAGTCTCCTTTGTAAATTCTATCCTCCAAAATGGGTACAACAAGATATATAACCTGTAATCACAAAATGGCATCCCCAAGCGGGAGCTAGCTCTTCGCCCAAGGCGGATCACAACCACATGCAATATATATATGTAATCTCAAGAAAAGAGCATAAAGAAATGCAAAAAAATAAGAAAACACAACGTCGGCTCAAGTGAGCTCGACCCAAAAGAACCACATATACACAAATCTCTCAGTCTCATCACTAGGTCGCATATACACATAAGAAGTGGTAGATGGAGAATACTAGATACAAAAATAGTACAAAAGAGATAAAAGTGCTCTCGCAACCCACCTACGAGCAATGTCGCGAGTCTGAGTAAAAGAAGTCACTAATAAGATAAGCCGCCGCTACTAGGCTGATGAGTCCGACCTGCATGACACTGTGGCACAACGGGGGTGAGTTGCCAGCTCGTGAGTAGAATATAACATCTAGTAAGGCTATCATAAGAATCCACGCAAATGCATCACAGCATATATGTCCAGATGTGATGTAATACCTCTAGTATGCATGCACATGTATGCAATGTCAATACTAAATCTTTAAGTGTTTTAAATGCTATGAGTTCTGCATTCTTAACTTCAGAAAAAAAATATCTGTGTAATAGCTAAATACCATTAAGAAATCATCTAAAACCCGTGTCAAGTATCGACACCAAATATGAAAAACACATCTGTCTCAATGTCTCACTGTATCAATGTCTCAATACATCAGGCTCCATCAGTCCGGATCGGCCCATATCATCAAATCTCACGACAATGGTCGGTATCCTCCGGATATCAGCCGCGCCAGACATCACCAGTAGGTAGTCTTCCCCTGCCAGGCTCATCGTCTACAACTCGATCTTCTTGTCCCGGGGTACCATACCGGGCCCACCATGTACCCGAGACGGTTCATCCACTCCTCGAATCGGGTCTCGAAATCCAACAGAAAACATGAAAACTCATGGTGCACGACACATACATCACGAGAAAACCGCAACTTTGTTTTAAAAAAAAGATAAATATAAGCTTTGGTTAAATTCTTGCGGTTTTCCCCAAAATCCAGAAATCGCAGCAATACTGAAATCCTCAAGAAAATCATAATACCCAACATGTTGTATATGATAAATGTCTATGTGATCAAGGTATGCGATGTGATTTGTGACTAGAAATCTATGTAAGTATGATGATGATGCGAGGTATATACATGCTATGCGATTTCATATCTCATGTATGATGTAAGTGGTGATATTAGGCTCAACAAGTTCTATGGTGCACGTGGCATGGCAATTACCAAAGGCGTGTGTGTCACATGAATAGTGCGCATGCAACAGGAGCCAATGGTAATGGTGTTCGTGTCCTACGAAGTGATATCGCACATGTGTATTTGAATATCCATGCAATCTAGCATACGATTAGCTATAAGGGTATGAAATGTGAATGAGAGGGGTTAGCTAACTAACAATGCAAATCTTGCAAGAAATAAAGTAATCCTAACTAGGGGGCGCATCGCGCCATCCATACGATTTCCCCCATAGATGAATACATCTACTCACCTGAAAACCGCGCTAATCCGATCCGACCACCGCCTTGCCTTTGCGCGCCGCATCCGATATTTCCGCGACCGATCCTAGAATTGCATAACACACAATATAAGATTACAGATTTCTGAAATGACGCAACTCACAATATGAAAAGATCGACGCTCTCGAATTAATCACAACGCGCACTCGGTACGCGGAAAATACACGAAAATCGCTAAAACCTTAACTAAAATCGCCGTTTCGGGGCAATCGTCAAAACTAAAACCCGTCTAGACAAAACCCCGCATTCGCGCACACTAAAAGTCGTATGATATGCTATAAATATCGTCCATATATCGTAATTAGATCACCTCCTAAAATTCATAAAAATCTAGTAAGCGTTAGCATACCGATTTCAAAGCAAACATCGCGAATTAACGATATCGCGATCGCAACATCGCACAAATATCCGACCTAATACACTAGATGGCCACAATACTAACCTAAACATACTTATTCAACTTCAAACCCTAACTACAACATCACCCCTTTTCTTGAAATTTCATAAACAATAATTTATAACTAAAATTCACACTTGAACTATTTAATCTAGCAAATTAAACAACTAGTTTAGGATTTATACCTTACAAGAGTTGATTCCTAACTTGCTCTTGCCTCCAAGACACCTCTTTCTCCACTTTTCCAACAAATTAGGGTTTGAGAGAAGGTAGAATAGGAATTTGGTTTGAATTTGAGAAGGATTTTGTGGATTTTTGTTGATTTTATGTTGATTTTGAGATGGAATTGTAGCAAAAAGGAGATGGGGAAAAAATGGGGTTCCTGCAGGTTGTTCTCGGCCAGATCTAGGATGGGGTGTGTGTGTGAGTGTGTAGATGTTTCTAGGTTGAAAAAAAAAACCTTCTTAACTCATTAAAGCATTTCACATCAAGACTCTACAAGAAAAACCCTTTTTCTTTCAATTTTTCAACACCCTTTTACCATAAACTAATAAACTTGAAATGTTTGCTAAATTTTTTTATTACACTAAATTTTAATTTATAATGGTTCCTAATTATATAATTTACCCAATTAAATTTGTATTTATCACTAATTAAATGTATTTTGAAAAGCATAAAATAATATTAGAAATAATTAATTAAGGAAATTTTTTTTATTTAACTAGAAAATTTTAAGTGGCATTTTAGTGACCAAATTATAGTAATATCTTATCTAAATTTTGTATAATTAGGTCTATAATGAAAAAAATACATATTTTGACTTTTTACGGAAAAGACTGCTAATTTTGCCGATTACCGAAAAACTGCCTAAACGATTTTCGAAGCGTTACACCAAAAGCACACTGCTTTCCGGACTCCACTGGGTATATTCTGCTACAAAGTGATGCCCTTCGGTCTGAAGAACGCTGGCGCCACCTACCAGAGGGCCATGACAAAGATCTTCAATGACCTCATACACGAGATTGTCGAATGTTATATCGACGACCTCGTGGTGAAAAGCAAATCGTACGAGGAGCACTGGGAGCACTGAAGATAGTGTTCCAGCGCCTTCGGAAGTACAACCTGAAGATAAACCCTCTGAAATGCGCGTTTGGAGTTTCCTCAGGCAAATTCCTAGGATTCATCGTGCGACACCGAGGCATCGAAATAGACCTATCAAAGATTAAGGCGATTATGGAAATGCTCGCGCCAAGAACTCTCAAACAACTGCGGTCTCTTCAAGGAAAGCTCGCATATATCCGGCGGTTCATATCTAACCTCTATGACAAATTCCGCCCTTGCAGTCATCTAATGAAGAAGGGGACCCCGTTCGTTTGGGATCGTAATTGCCAAAGTGCACTGGACGAAATCAAGAAATATCTACAGAACCCTCCGGTACTGACCGCTCTAGTCAAGGGAAAACCCCTCATCCTGTACACGACAGCCCTTGAAGGTTCTTTAGGCGCACTATGGGCACAAGAGAACGATCAGGGAAAAGAGAGAGCTCTCTACTATTTGAGTCGAGTTCTTCTGGGGGCAGAAAACAACCACTCCCCAATCGAAAAGCATTTCCTGGCATTAATCTTCGCGATAATGAAGCTCCGACATTACACCTTGGCACATGAGGTCCATCTCATATCAAAGGTGGATCCTCTCAAATATTTGAGGTCAAGAGCCATAATAACTGGAAGGCTTGCCAAATGGACCCTCCTCTTGATGGAATTCTCGATAATCTATCGACCTCTTAAGGCAGTGAAAGGCTAGGCCATCGCCGACTTTCTCGCAGAGCATCCGATACCCGCCAACTCTCCCTTGAACTTTGAGTTGCAGGACGAACACGCGTTTGACGCAATCGATGGGGAGAAAGAAGGGAGTGATACCCGATGGGAACTCTACTTTGATGGGGCATCATCTATGAAGACGCGGAAGAAAAGCACCCCTATACTCAAAGCCGAAGTAGGCCTTATCTTTGTGACTCCATAAAGAGGGATAATGCGATTTGCCCTTTCCTTAACAGAGCCAAGAACAAACAACGAAGCGGAATATGAAGCTTTGATAGCAGGTCTCAAGATCGCCATTGACATGGAATCGAGAACCTCCTCATATATGGAGACTCCCAGCTGGTCGTTGGCCAAGTTAATGGCGACTATCAGACATGTAAACCAGAGTTGGTAAAATATGGAAAAAAAGAGCGCAGCAATTACTGACTCAAATCCTTTCCTACGTCTTGGAAAGAATACAGTGTGCAGAAAATAGCAAGGCAGATGTATTAGCCAAACTCGCTAAAGAACTGGTTGACGAAAACCTCGATGAAGTAAGGATCATTGTGCAAAGACGCCGGATTCTCGTGCTAGCAGAAATATCTCCGAATTTTTCTGAAAGAAAGGGAGCGACTGAACAAGCGATCTTCTAAATAGAGGAAGAAAAGGCTGAGGATTGGAGAGAAGTCTTTATAGACTACTTCAAATCCCATCGAACGCCCGGAAACACATCATCAAGACATCAGCTCATGAAGTGAGCTCTGTCTTTCGCCTTCATCAATGATACTCTATGTAAGAGATCATTCAATTATTTGTGGCTAAGATGTTTGGGACCAAAAGAAGCAAGGAGAGTCATCCAAGAAACTTATGACGGGCTCTGCGGTTCTCATCAAGCCGGGCCAAAGATGAAGCTGAAAATCAAAAGGATGGGTTACTATTAGCCCACGATGATTCAGGACTGTCTCGAATATGCGAAGCAGTGTCACTCGTGCCAGATTCACCGGGACTTCATCCATCGGCATCCAAATCCGCTACATCCGACATTGGCTAGTTGGCCGTTCGAAATGTGGGGAACCGATATAATCGGGCCCATCGAGCCAGCATCGTCCAGGGGACATCCGTTCATATTGGCAACAACCGATTACTTCTGTAAGTGGGCAGAGGCAGTACCCTTAAGGGAGGTGAAGACGTAGAACATCCTCCATTTCTTTAGGATACATGTCACTTACCGGTTCGGCACTCCGTGACGGATCATCTCGGATAATGGGCCGGCCTACAGAAGCCATAAGATCAGCCACTTCGCGCAACAACATAATATAGACTGAAGATACTCTTCAGTCTATAACCTCCGAGCTAACAGTCTAGATGAGGCTTTCAACAAGACCTTGACGAAGATCATAAAGAAGACGGTGTCCAGAAACATAAAGGATTGGCATGAGAGATTGCATGAAGCTCTCTGGGCTTATCGGATCGCGTTCAAGACGGCCACGAATACAACGCCATTCGCGTTGATATTCGGAACGGAAGTGGTTCTCCCCTTGGAGATAGAACTACCCTCTTTACGAGTGGCGGTCCGACAAAAGCTGACGGATGAAGAAAATGCCCACCTTCGGCTTGAAGAGCTTGATGCCCTCGATGAAACTTGTCTCATGGCGCAGTAAAACCTAGAAGCTTACAAAGCAAGGATGACGCGCTCATACGAATGACTAACTAGGCCAAGAGCATTTCGCCAAGGCGAACTCATGCTAGTTGTCAAAAGACCTATGATCCCCAACCGTGCTAAACGGGGGAAATTCGAGCCGAACTATGAGGGCCCATATGTCATAGACAAGGTTTATCAAGGAGGTCCCTACTTGCTCATGAATATGCATGGCGAAAGACCCTTCCGGCCAATAAATGGCCGCTTCCTTAAGAAATACCACGCTTGACAAGTCATAACTCAGGTTAATAATAGATGACGACGCTCATGTTTGCTCGCTGTCTTCCTGAGTCCAGACTCTATAAGTAGTATCCGGAAAAAACTTCGCTAACAATGAACCGAAATGTCTTAAACTAACACTGGACCGAAATGTCCTTACACTAACACTGGACCGAGATGTCCCTAAACTAACAACGGACCGAGATGTTCTTAAACTAACAATGGACCGTAATGTCCTTAAACTAAATACGTCGCCTCAAACACGGCGATATTGGAATTCAAGTCCGTAAATCCCATCGGCAAGGACTGCAACTCAAGTCCCGCCGGCTGCACAGCTGCCCTGGTGGCGAAGTCCCCCATAAATTCCATTGGTGAACAGAGGGGTAAATAAAAAAACAAAAAAAACAAAAAAAACGGTACGTCCACAAGTGAATGGGCATGGATGAAAACACGAAAGGGCGCCGTGAGTAAAAACAGCAGGGCTACCGGCGAGCTTGTGAAAACCCGAAAGGGCACAATCTCGTTGTTAAAGAAAAAGGTATGTCCAGAAGCAAAATGGGCACGGAGGAAAACCCGGAAGGGCTCCGTGAGTAAAAACAACAGGGCTACCAAAGAGTTTGTGAAAAACCGAAAAGGCGCAATCTCGTTAAAATAAAAAACACCTGCAAGGTCCTCTCAACCTTGTGAGGAGAAAACACCTGCATGAGATCCTTACGACTCACAAGGGAACAACACACTTAGGGATCCCCACGATTCCTAAGGAGAAATTACACTTACAAGATCCTTACGACTCGTAAGGAGAATTCCCCTTGTGGGACCCTCACGGCTCACAGGATTCAAAAGCCTTAAGCTATAGGGATCTGAACCTGTTCTTAAGCCATCACACTCCCCAAGTTGCCCTACAAGCGGTTCAATATTGACCCTTGTATACAATCTACGGGCATAAATAAACGTTTCCCCCACCAAGTCCCACCAACGACGAGGAATGTCCTCATGTGGTGAACGACACTTGTAAGTCCTCTCGACTTATAAGGAGAAAACATTATTGTAAGATCTTTACGACTTGTAAGAGAACACACACTTACGAATCCTCACGACTCCGTAGGAGAAAACACGCCTACGAGATCCTCATGACCCATAGGGAGAAACACCTTTATGAGACCCTTACGGCTTGTAAAGTCGAAAAGCCTTAGTCAAAAGGATCCTAACCCTGTTTGCTAAGCCACCTTTATTCAAATCGACAAAGGCAAGTGATGATTCGCTCCTGGCAATATCCCAGTAGTAGCGCTACGGATGCCTAAATCGGTATCAAATTCCAACCCATTTCACGGCAAATGATGATTCGCTCCTGGCAATATTCCAGTCGCAGCGATGCTGATGCTAAGATTGGTATCAGACCTCGAGTTCCATACTCGCAATAAAAATCAGCGAGCAAAAATGCATATGAAATAGCCGAAATGATAGGGCAACTCGCGGTAAGAATCAGCGAGAAAAATGTATGCATATGAAATAGCCAAAATGTTTGGGCAACTCGCAGTAAAAAGCAGCGAGTAAAAAGAAAAAAACAGCCGAAATGATTGGGTACCGTGGAAAAATAGCCGAAATGATTGGGCAATCACAACTTTCGCGATATAAAAAGCTGAAATGATAGAGCATCACGGAAAGAAACAAAAAAAAATGAAACTTCTGCCCTACAGGTGAGATCACATTGACCCTTGTATACAATCCATGGGCACAAACGGAAAGGGAACCATATTACCACACTGGGCTTCGTCAAAGGGAAGCTAGATCTCGATGGCTACATCTACAACCTAGAAATCAACAACGTCATTCCTTCTCGTTCCAGCCAGAAGCAGATACGACGTCAGCAAAACGGAACCACAGCAAAGTCCCCTAGTTCCAAATCTCGACGGTTCACAGACAGCCTAGAGATTACCTCGGAGCCACGGCAAAATCCCCCAGTTCCAAATCTCGACGGTTCACAAATAGCCTAGAGACTACCTCGGAGCCACGGCAAAATCCCCTAGTTCCAAATCTCGACGGTTCACAGATAGCCTAGAGACTGAGCCACGGCAAAATCTCCTAGTTCCAAATCTCGACGGTTCATAGACAGCCTAGAGACTACCTCGGAGCCACGATAAAGTCCCCTAGTTCCAAATCTCGACGGTTCACAGACAACCTAGAGACTACCTCGGAGCCATGGCAAAGTCTCTAGTTCCAAGTCTCGACGGCAGCATCCACAGCCTAGAGATCAACAATAGCGTTTTTCCTCCCTCCAGCAGGATACAGACGCGACATCAACAAACAGAGCCATGGCAAAGTCCCCTAGTTCCAAATCTTGACGGTTCACAGACAACCCAGATACAACCTCGACGTTCGTCGCAATATTGCAGGCACAATGTCAACAAACGAAGCAAAGGAAGATCCCTATCTTCAGGGTCTTGAAGGCAACTCAAATGAGACCTGAAAGACTATCGGAGATCATCCCACTCCAGCGCGGAGTGGTCATGACTCATCGAGGCTCCCAAACTGAGCCTAACCTCAAGTAAAAAGCGACATGGAATATCCTTAATGCTTGCTCTTTTGATGGTAATATCACTTGGAAGATTACTTGAAGACATCTTGTCCAGCCCCCGAAGGGATCAGAGACACGACAGTCGCGGGGCTACTCGAACAGCAAGATTGCGTATCGAGGAATACACCGGCCAACACGACGGTACGACGGATAAAAAACCCTAGTACCACAGACCCTAATGGACTTCTATTAGCAGGAGTTAACTGTGACGTTAGGACATCCTTGCGAGAACTTCTCGATTCGTCTCGACTTATGGGGAAAATAATGTTCCTACGAGAACTTCTCGACTCGTCTCGACTCGTAGGGAAAAGCTTTAGGCAACTGGGATAAGGACCTGTTTCCTAAGCACCGGGGCCCTGCAAGTCGGTCCAAGATGGACTATTGCATACTATTCACGGGCCATACTCTCCAAAGTCGAATATCAATAAGGAGGGAAACAACCACTTACGAGTCCTTTCGGCTTGTAAGGGGAAAAATTCACTTGTGAGATCCTTACGAATCTCAAGAAAAAACGCACTTAGGAGTCCTCACGATTCCTAAAGAGAAAATACACCTGCGGGATCCTCTCGACTCATAGGGAGAAAAGTCTTTATGAGATCCTCACGACACATAAAGTTGAAAGGTCTTAGGTGGCAGATCCTAACCCTGTCTCTTAAGCCATCGCTGCCCTGCAAGGAGGTCAAGATGGACTATCCATGGGCCATATTCTCTAAAGTCGAATATCGACAAGGAGGGAAACAACCACCTACGAGTCCTCTCGACTTGTAAAGGGGGAAACTCTCTTGTGAGATCCTTACGACTCTTAAGAAAAAACGCACTTAGGAGTCCTCACGACTCCTAAGGAGAAAACACACCTGCGGGCTCCTCTCGACTCGTAGGGAGAAAATTCTTTATGATACCCTCACGGTTCATAAAGTTGAAAACTATTAGGCGGCAGATCTGAACCTGTTTTCTAAGCCATCGTTGTCCTGCAAGGAGATCAAGATAGACTATCTACAAGATGCATTTGCTAAAGGGATACGCCAGTATGAAATAAAATATGTCTTTTATTCATGAATCCAAATGAATACAAGATACATTTCATAAAAGAATAAAAATTAATACAAGATACTCTCATTCAAAAGTAAATACAAAAAAAGGAGAATATACAAAAAATCTTTAAGCCGGCGGATGGTGCAATAAGCTCATCAGTTCATCGTTCTTCCGCTGGGCCTCGGCTTCAAGCTTTGTTATTGCCACAAGACGGGTCCCCGCTTGAGCCTGTTGAGTCTGATACGAAGCAAACCGACTCTCATGCTCCTTTTCAGCAACTTTATGAGCTTCAACCATCTCACGGGTAAAGATAACGGTTTTATCAAGAGCTACCACCTCTGTGATAGCTTCTTAAAGTACCCGCCAAATTTCGTACGCACGAGTGTCTTGGTAGTGAGTTGAGCCTGAAGTTCCCCCAAAGCATTTGAGGCTAGCCCCCTCTCCAAAAATTTCCGGTTGAGCCTCTTCTCGCAAGACTGTAGATTAGCGGCACACCGCTCAATCCACCCCCACAGGCTCGCCTTTGCAGTTAGGAGCTCGGAAGGAAGGCGTATGCACTCAAGATCATGTAAGCAAGCCTCCACTCGACGACAATACTCAACCCAAACATGCACTAATGTTTCGTCATGATAAGTGGCAAGGAAAAGCAAAGAAGCATTTGCTTCGGCATCAAATTCTTCGGCCGTAACAGAACTACCAGCACGAAGATCTTCAATGAGAGCTGACAAGGAGTGAATGCTTTGTCTCGCCATCCTTTTAGACGCACGTCGGGCATATGGACCCAGTGGTATAGTGATTCGAGATTCTAGCGGGGTCAGGGCTGGCAAAGCCGTCAAGATTTATGAACAGTCAACGAGACTGGCAAACATGGAATAGATGAAACAAGGCCATGAATGAAGCTTTACTTACCCACAGTCATGCAAGGAGGGTTTGAAAGATCCCCAGGCCCATCGAGGATCTCAACTTCGTCATTAGCTTCCAGAACTACAGAGGGTATATTAGCATCGTTATAAAAAAAATGATGATAAAACAAAAGGGTCAAAGAACACCGACCTTGCCCGGAAGAAAGGACTATGCTTTGCGGGGATATTGCTTGCAGGGCAGCCATATCGAGTAGACGCTGGAAGGACTTCCTGGGAGATAGATCCACGATAGAAGCCGCCAATTCCTGCAATTCTGAAGGAAAGAAGAGTTCAGATAACGAGGGGATCATTAAAATGAAATGTAGAAATTACCTTCGATGCTTCGCACGCCTTGAATTGGAGGGATAGCAGCTTCAGCATCCTCCTCCATGCCTTCAGGCACATCACCGGAGATATTTGCTGGCGTAGCAGCTTCCAGTTGCGGAACAATAGCCGCTACTTCAGGCTCCAAAGAGGGAACATCAACCTTGGCGGTCCTTCCTACAATCTCCAGGATGCCAGCAGAAAGATCCACTGGGTCTACGACCGGCAAGGTCGCCTCTGTGGAAAGTACAGACGCTGAAGAAGTGGAGGTCATCACCGGGAGCTCCAAGATAGAACTAACAGTTTTGAAAATCTCTTCTACACCCTTCGGTGCGTCACTAGAGACATCCATAGGGTCCGCGGCCAATTGGGTCACCTCCACTGGAGGAATGGACACCGAAAGAACAAGAGTCACCACCGGAAGTTCCACAACAAGAACGGCGGCTGTAGTGATCTCTTCTGCACCTGCCGGTGCGTTATGGGAGACATCTATAAAATCCACGATCATGGCACGACCTGGGCTCAAATCCTCTTTCGTTGCTGAAGTCCCTGCAAAGTTTTCACAAAGATAAAAAGATATAAAAGCAATACAAATTACTTGCCAAAAGAAAGATACGGAAGACACGCATACCGATACGCCAGGGTGCTTCTAGTATGGCTTTTTCGAGCCGTTGTTCCTTCCTGCGGAAATTTGCTCGTCGGGCTTCAAATACAGATTCATGCCCACCGGTCTTCAGTGCCAGCTCATCTTCAGAAGCGGCCGAGATAGGCTGCTTGAAGGCTCTTTCGTCTTCCCTTCGTAGAGGACCCATATGTACTCTCCGTAGCGATGGGGGATCTTCGTAGAAGATAACCGGAGGGTAGGGCTTTTTTGGGATGTGCATATTCTCGGTCTCATCCTGCTAGCGCCTTAAAGCTTTAGCCAATTGCGCGGCTTCCTCAGCGGACAAGACAGGGTAAATAAGACCGGCGTCCGACTCCTCCATAGCTATCGGTTCGTCCTGAATGAACGGCTCGGATTCAAGAAACGTGTCCAGTTAGCCGGCGACCGATCTTTTCCATCTCTTAGAACTTGTGCTAGCGCTAGCAGAAGAACGCTTCCTTCCCTTCGGCACTTTGGCACGACGTTGGCCAACCTCGCTTCCGGTATTCCCCATTGGCGATACCACCGCGGATGACACTGCCATTGATGATGCCGCCACTGATGGCACTACCGATGGCGCTTCATTGGAAGCCTTTTCTTAGGCTCTAGCGCGCACTGGGATACCAGCAGGGCGGGGAGTCGATTCTGTTTCTGCGGCCTTAGGGATAAGTATCACGCCGTTATCCCTCAATGGAGGACGAACCACTGTCCGCGGCCACAACGGAACGCCAGTGGCTTGGGCTGGAGCTGAAGATCGACATTCAAAGAGTACCCGCCTCTCCTCGGCAATGACGGGACTCTCGATGGCGATACCAACCCATGAAAGTCCCCACACACCTTGGAATATAGTCAGCCTCGAGGATCATGAAACGGGAGCCGGTGTTCAGCCGCATAAAGTGATGGAAAATGTCACGCGCGATTTCCAAAGATGAAGTGGGCTCAACTAAGAACGCCTCGAAAGGGACACCCTGGTTATAGCTCAATTGTTGGGCAAAGTGGTGCGGATTGTACTGCATAAAAAGGGTCGTGTTATTCTGACGGAACACCAAGTAGCCCGGCCTAATCGAGCACAAATGCATAACTTCTTTGAGCTTTAAAGATGACGCTCCCCCTTTTAATAGATCAAAAAGCTGTTGAACGGGGCCCGCAGGAGCAGAAAGGACTCGGTCACTAAACATCATCCCACCCTCGTTT
The DNA here is from genome assembly GCA_030015575.1 of Agapanthus africanus. Lineage (NCBI taxonomy): Eukaryota > Viridiplantae > Streptophyta > Magnoliopsida > Asparagales > Amaryllidaceae > Agapanthus > Agapanthus africanus. The sequence continues at coordinate 515,668,551 of JASDDO010000031.1, read as the reverse complement.
TAATACGGGTTGAGCAACATGCGGAGGGCCCCCAGCTGAGTCAGATAGGGAGCAGAAGCATCCACCAACTTCATAACCCGTGGGAAGGTATAGAAGTCATAGAAATATGGCCGCCGATGTGCTGCAAAGGCTCCCAGTACATCCATCTCGATCCACGAAGTGAAGTAGTGGAGAGAGAAATTCACGACATCTGTACCCGGGGTCAAAGTATTGGCTGCAATGCTTAATCTGTGGTATAGGTGCGACAATCCCGCAATACCGACGGCCAATCATGCCCCTTCGGCTATGCGATTAGCGGGGTAGAAGACGGAAGCTCTCATGAAGCGTCGATGCGTCGGAATCGCGAACCAACTGAGCCAAAGGCTGATGAAGCCGACAAAGAAGGTCTCTTCGTCCATGCCAGGGACCGCAATCGCATTGAAGGACACGGCCGACGAGATCGGAATATAAAACCGCGGCAAGTCTTCCTCTTTGGCCGGCAGTTTATTCAACCCAAATCCAAAAGGGTCGTGAATGTTCGCAAACTTTGGAGCCTTTTTGGATAAAGCGTCTTCATGGATGAAGCAGGAAATAAAGCTCTCAAAAGTGACGCCCTGCCTCTCTGACTTCGCGAACAGCTTCTCAAAAATACCCAGAGCCTTGATTAAACTGGGGTACTTATAGCGGACGGCGGTTTCGGTCGTCAGGCCGTCAAGTATAGCTTTCACGGTGGCGAATACATACTCATCGGGAGGCAGCAACTCTTCATAATGCTCTCCCCTGATCGGCAGTCCGGAGATCTCACGGAATTCCTCCAATGAAATAGGTTCCCCGCGATCCCCTAACAGAAAGGTGTTGGTAGGGAGATTCCATTGGTTCAAGAAGGCTTTAATCCACCAGACGTGAGGAGCCTGGTAATAGAATAGAGACGCGTACACCGCTTGATACAGCCCAACCTTCTGCAACCGTGCATGGTGGGCGGAAAGAACATACCGAGCCTAAGGAAGATAGCCTACTGGGTGGCGAAGGGTAAGTCCTACTTTATAGACTTGTCCCCAAAGTTGGGCTTCACCTTGATAGATGCGGCGCCCCAAGATATCTATGGCCGGCAAGGGTTGGTTGAGTATCCCGATTGTTGATGGCTCAAGCCGGCCTGTAGGAGTCCAATTACCCACCTCCACCGCATAAGCAGTCTGCGGGCGCTCCATCAGCGATATTGGGTGGAATGGCTATGTTGACACCTCACAAGTAAAGCTGCGGCGGCCCCGGATGATGTGCCCATACCAAACTCCCCATAAGAGCAAACTAGTACAGTCCCTGTCATGGGCCCTGAGCATCGCCATAGCCTCCTCATCCAATGGCGATTGTGGGAAAGCGGCATCTGAGCGAGTAAAGGGAAAGTGGGGAAGAGAAGCCATTGTTCCTGAAATAAGGGAAAGAAAAAACATTAATAAAAAATATATGTATATAATAACAGAGAAAAGCGACAGAATGTTTGTTCCATGGGACCACTGACTGCAAAACCAATGGACCCCACAAAATCAATATGGTGGCTCACCAATGATGAGGCAAGATAATCATTGCAAGAATCAAAAAGATTCTCATTAAATGGACATTGGAATTTAAAAAACTTTTAACATCCTCAAAGAAAAATGAGGTCTGTCAAAATACCCAACGAATTAAAATCTGCAAAAAAATAAAAATATGCCATAGAACGCCAGGGAATAAATTTCCCAAAGGGCCTTTAGATCTTTCAGAGCTAAGCTCTGTAAACAATCGAAATAAATTCCAAGGAGCTTAAAAGATCGGTGACAGGGTGAAACCCTAAGAGGAGGATCAACGATCCCCATTGATTCAAGATCTTAGAATCTACAAGAAAATGTGTGATTTGGATCTTTAAGAAACCAATCTAAGAAAAGAGCAACGCTCTGTCCCCGGATTTAAAATCCACGATGAAAAGAACAAAAAGGGGGGTTCCATTTATGATCCTTACCAAGGAAAAAGTTTTAACAGAGTTTAACTCTGAGATTCCAGTAAGCAGAGAACTAAGCTCTGAAGAGGAGAATTAAATTCTCAAGAAAATAACCAAGGAAGAAGATGAAGGAACAGAGGCTCCCAAAGATAGGACCCTTGCATTTATAAGACGTGACGAGGGCGGTTCATCTCCCCGTTCCCCTAGGCAGATCCAACGGCTATAAAGATGACAGCGTTGCACTTACGTGCAGGCCACGTGAGAACAACGCTGTGGGGGCATTTGCTCCCTTATAAAAGAGAGAGAGAGAGAAAAAACACAATGAAAAAATTTCCCTGATGGAGCATCACGTGCCCACACGTGATGCGCCTATAAAAAAAATTCATAGGTGTTACGCTTATCAATTAAGGCTGAAATTAAGCCTCACGTGAAAGCACATGACCATCTATATACAAAGTATATAGGCGCCTTTTAAAACAAATAACATGCAAGGAAGGCTCACGTGTCAGCACGTGATGCCCTCTTTTGGCTGTTGCACATAAGCAAATGAGTTTAACTCTGTGGGGTCACGTGCTGCACGTGAGTGGTCTCAAATGCCTTCTGAGTCGATAGAATTAAATTCTAAGTAAAGGGATAAAAACTCTATTTGGAAAATATTTCCTTGAATCTTTCTAAACAAGAAAGATTGCTCCCTGTAAAACAGAGCACTGTTGGATTAAAAATCCAGAGGTGATTAAAAAAATCACCAAGTTACAGAATAAGCTCTGTATGGGAAAATATTTCCCCAATCTTGTTAAAAACATGAAAAATATCTTCTGTAAAACAGAAGTCCTTGGATCAAAGATCCAACGGTGGATAAAATCCCCAAATCAATTAAGATCTCTCAATGAGAGATTTCTCTAACTAAATCAATAAACTTGCCTCTACTATATAAAGGACCCAAGACTTCAAGTCTTGTAGAGAGAGAAGACCCCCCATAAGATTTGAGAAAACACAAAAAAAAGAAGAGGAGTTCTTTTTTAGAAAAAGAAACCCTAGGTAAGAAGAAATACAGAGAGGTTATTTTATCTCTTCTTCGCCATTCCAAGAGTTTAACTCTTCTAAAAGGAACTTAGTTCCTCCTCTGGTTGAGGTCTGTAGAAGCAGATCTCCCCACAAGTTGAGAATTTAATTCTCATCGGAGAGATTCTGTCATGCAGATTCAAAACCTAGAGGAAAGAACTAAGTTTCAAAGAATTTAATTCTTACAAAAAATATAGGAATTTAATTCCTCTGATAAAACTAGGGTTTAACCCTATAAAAGAATTTAATTCTTATCAAAATAAGGGACCTGAAAAGCTCAAAACTCAAATCAAGATTTCCATACACATAAAAGAAATGATTAGCGTTCAACGCTATCACGACAGATCACGTGTTCCCACGTGAGCATATCTGACGAATAAAATGGAGCAACTGAGATTGAGTCACGTGACCCTACGTGACCCCCTAATAGTGCTTAGCACTTATAAAATAAAAGAGAATAAACCCAAAAACAGTTCCCATTTTTAGGGCGCCTCACGTGACCACACGTGACCCCCTAATAATGCTTAGCACTTTCAAAAGAAAAGGGAATAAACCCAAAAAACAGTTTCCATTTTTGGGGCGCCTCACGTGACCCCCTAATAGTGCTTAGCACTTTCAAAAGAAAAAGGAATAAACCCAAAAATAGTTCCCATTTTTGGGGCGCCTCACGTGACCCCACGTGACCTCCTAATAGTGCTTAGTACTTTCAAAAGAAAAGGGAATAAACCCAAAACCAGTTCCCATTTTTGGGGAGCCTCACATGCTCCCACGTGACCCCCAATAGTGCTTAGCACTGATAAATGAATCAGGGAATAAACCCAAAGAAGCAATGCCCAATTTTCAGACGCCTCACGTGCCACACGTGAGCGCTCCAAATTTAAGTGTTTAATACTGCTTAAGAGCCTCACGTGGGAGCACATGAGCGCCAAACAAATATCAGTGTTTAACATTATGAGGGGCCAACCTTAGCCCAAATTAGCCAAGTCTCCTGAGGCCAAAAACCTTTTGACCATCAATCAACCGAGCCCTTCTATACTCAGGTCTCCCCAAATCGATCTTAGTTCCAAAAATGACTAATGATCTCTTGACACATGGCATCTAAAATGATGTTCGTTCCACCATGATCTTTCCCTTCAATCTGGAGTTCGGTTCAAGGGTACATCTCTCCACACTTCTGATACATGTCGTTGTAATTCTTCAACGTCTTCAGAGAGATAGAGGGTCCCGACAACCAACAGCTCTTTGGTGCACTTCCAAACCCATGAGCACATTCCTATGGACCGCAACGTCCTTAAACTAAACCCTCACCCTAAAGAAAATGGTGATATATGGACCGTAATGTCCTTAAACTAAAGCAATAGAGCCCAAATGCTCTTTTGTTGGGTCTGAATGATCCCAAAATCATGCTGAGTAGATCTTAGTCTAAAGTTAGACTAACGTATCCTCAACAAACATTTAAGTTGATCTTAATCTCAAACGAGATTAATGATCCTTAAATTAACCCAAACCCAAATCTAAGAAAATACGGATTGAGACTAATCCACGCCCTACGGGAGACAACACAACTTAGTCTCCGTATACAATCCATGGGAAACCAAAATTAAAACAAACACACACGACACGAAGTGAACATCTGGAGCAGGAGAAAGTGGTTATCGCTACACGGTAACGTAATTAACTGCAGGGGCTTACGCCTGCAAGGAAGAGCGTCCCCACAATCAAAAAACCCTCGCCAACGAGGGGGAATCTGACGAAGTCTGCTACAACGGCTGCATCCGTCCAAACCTCCGATACACAGTGCCATAAATCAACTTGGCATCTACGGAGAGGTAGACGGATAAAACCAAATAGTATCTGCCCCCAAATTCAGGCAAGACATTTGTCACCCCCGTTTTCGACAGTAAACAAATAGTTATATTGTTCTTGACTCGCCACAATTTTAGTAAAATGAATTCTTTTTAGAAAACATTAGTGGGAGTATGGTAGAACTGGAATTGATTCCAGAACCACAAACGATTATTGAAAATTTAGTAGAACCTGAGAATTCAATTAGTTTCGACGATCCATTTGCCACTCCGTAGATTTAGTGGGTAACCTCAGGCACCCGAGAGGTATTTCGGTCTCCTCAAAGACGGTGAAAGGGAGGTTTTTGATGACCTAAACTTGCCACTACTACTGTTCTAGATTATGAGATATGGCAGGAGGATGAGTATAACGTCGTTCTAAATTAGTTTTAGAAGTGCACGTGTATATGACTCTGCCAGAGAGTTGTTGTAGTCAGTAGGAGCAGCGGAAGCATAGTGGGCAAAGTGCTTATGTCGATTTATAGACTAAAGCAGGTATAGCGGAGATAGATCATCTATTTTTGATGTGACAGTCATAGAGTTTGACTTCATCAGAATAACAGATGGACCTGATAAGAAGATAGTAGGGAGTGATGTCCTAATATTTTGATGACATGCACTTAATAGGAAGAGATCTTCCTATACTATGATCGGTTATACTGTGGTTGTCACAAGGTGGTTTCTCCACATGGCATATGGATAAAATATCAGGGATTCTGGTGACTAGATCTATGGTTTTAGATCTAGATTTGGGAAGTGTCCCAACTCGGGTACTTTGACACTATTCTAAAGTGTTTTAGAATGGATAACTCCTGGCGTGGTGGTGTACCCGCAGGAGAAGGAGTCACCCTCTTTAAAGAGACGTCTTCTAGATTGATGAGGAGAGAGATTTGCATGATTGACATATCACTTACTTAGGCAATTGAGTCAATCATGAGATGTCAGGTACCACACCAGATATTGCTTTTGCACTAGCTGCAATAAACATATATTAATCCAATCCTGGAGAAACGTTGGGAAGCAGTTATGAACATAAGTGGATGTTCTTGGTATATGGTAACGGCAACCTCCTTCAAGAGACGATTATCATTTATGGCTTCCAAGATGACCTGGATGATATAGTGGCTGTCAGAGTTATAGTTTTCCCCCTTTTGAGGGTCAGTATGTTGGGCAGATGGTCCAAGCGGATACTGAGAAAGGCATGGCACAGGATACTGATTAAATTCAATGGATGATACGGTCTAAGAAGTTTGTTGGATTTGGATTTCATTTGTGAACTGGGTTCAATCAGATATCCAGACAAATTCTAAGACAGGTATTGCTCATTTCGGGAGATAGTCTTTCTCCGCGAAGTTGAGATATAGAGAGAGAGATAAAGATAGAAACATTGGAGAGGATCCACTCACTGAGGATATTTCTCGAACGCAATAGTTTCACAAACAGGCTTTGTGAGACTGATTAGTAGAGAAGTTGGGTGTTCGGTATCACACAGGCTGTGAGTATGCGACACCGCAATAATTAGCCTTAAGTGAAAGTGAGAGATTGTTGGCTATAGTGTCCTCAAGTCAATTATTGTGATCGCAGGCACGCGATTGTGATGATTGAGGGAGGACCTATACGGATATAGCAGTCTTACTCGAGATGATAGTATGGTATCTGGTTTGCCTCTATCATCATGTACATGCTTTATGTGGTATTACAGATCACTATTACATGTTGATAGAGCCCATAGGATTCTTGCTTGACTACCAGCATTATGATGGCTATCATATACGTGAGAGCTGGGCGATCTATAAGCACATCCTTAAATGTCCTTAGTCGAGAGAGTATCGAGACTGGGCATCGATATTCCGGAGTAGACTAGTGTATACTTATCGAGACCCCGACGAGGGGCGATGGCCGGTCTCACAAGCCATTGGCGTCAGTTAGTCACCTAAGATAGTATGTAGGTGCTCATTGGATTATGGTACACTGGACGGACTTGCCGAGAACATGCTAGATGGTATTATACCTATTGTCAGATAGCAGTTCCCAGGTGACATGTGTACAGGTTAGTCTGTCGACCTAAGATCGTCATTTGTCTCGTGTGAGTTTCCACTGTGCTTTGATTACTACCCTACCACGGCTCAAAGGAGTCGTGAAAACAAATTTTAGTTGGGTAGAGTCCCGAGCCACACGGAGGCAGTGAGCGGATCGTCGTGGATTCTTCTCTCCCGGTATTGGGGGTTGATGTCACGAGGTGCACGGGTGGCCATCACCGGAAATCCTTGGCCAAGGTAGACAAGAATTACTGATTTGGATCAGTAGTTTCTCAGTGGGTGATGAGCTTCATACCGACGCGAAATATCGCGTTATTAGGGGTCTGACTTTATCCACCCCCTAGACCCGATATGCGATACTCTTAGACGAACAGACCGGACTGTACGGAGATTGTCACGGACAGGCTCAATAGGGGTTCGGATGAGTTTGCTCGTCGGCCCCCTTTCTCTCAATACCCGGGTAGCCGTTACGTACAGCAAGTGCCGCTGATGTTCTTATGGTTAAACCCATTGCCAGCGTATTGACGAGTCTTTAGAGTCCCACACAGAGGGTTTCCCTGCTTCGGACGAAACGATGTAGAGGCCGTATGGTATTACGGCAGGATTCGATCATATACGTGCATTTGTGCATATATCATGATTCAGACGGATAATACTAGTGGACTTTGGTTTAAGCCGGATCCGAGTATTATATTATTGGATTATTTTCGTCTCTTTGTATTCGTATTTTTTCAGAATACGGATACGGGTATGTATATACGGTGAGGGGTATTCTTGTAATTTATTACACGATTGCTTCTAGAAGATGACACCTCATTTTAGTTTATAACCATTTTTGTTTAAATGGTTAAATGGGGTGGAGGATGAGGTGTTGTTTATATTTATTGAAGCATGGCTACTTTGTGACTCATGGAGTGACTTATGGGTTACTATTGAAGAATGCTTGATATTTTTGTATTGTGAATCATTGAAGTGGAGGATTTATTTTTTAGTTCACAAGACTTAGCCATTTTCATGGTTAGCTCACACAACACTCTCATCTCCTCATGCTTGCTTCTTCTACCTCCACCCTAAAAGTCTCATATGTTAAGAAACCTAAGGTGTTATGAGACATATTAATCCATCATTAGACTCTATATCCTTTAGGCTATCTAGTTTAGCGAACTAGGTACCCTAGGTATCTCAGCTTTAAGATTGGAGCTTGAACTACAAATCCTCAGGTGGATCATCTTCGACCGAGGGAGACTGACGATCAAGCTTGATCATGGAGGCCTCCAGGAGGTTAGGAAGATGGTAGAAGACCGAAGGACTCGGATCATTCGGTGTAACCATTCTAACTCCTCCTTAGTTTGCTAGCTTATAGGTTTATGGTAGATCCGGATTATCACATTGTTCTAGCCCAGTTTATAAAAATTTTGTTCCGCAAACGGTCACGGTAGATGGCCAGGGCGATAGCATAACCCAATAGGCGAGTTCAGAGCCCTCGAATGACGCTTCGGTTCGCTATTTCGGCTTGCCCGTTGCATTGGGGATGGGCGACCGCGGCGAACTTCATTAATATATGATAGTCGTTGCAAAATTCCTTAACTTTGTCGTTCTCAAAGTTGGTTCCATGGTCGGTGATGATGCACCTCGGGATCTCGAATCGGGAAATCACGTTGTTCTGCAGAAATTTTATTGTAGAGGATGCGTCCGGTTTCCTGATAGGCACGGCCTCAATCCATTTTGTGAAGTAGTTTACGGCGACAAAGATGTACCTGTGTCCACCCATGCCGGGGGGAAGCTGGCCCACCATATCCATCCCCCACTACGTAAATGGCCAAGGGGAATTCAGTGGCGTTAGTTCGGTAGCGGGGAGAAGAGGGATGCTGCCGAAGAGTTGGCAGCTCTTGCATCTTCTGACCATTTTCTCGGCATCTTGATATATTCCCGGCCAATAGTACCCCTGGAATAGCGTCTTTTGGACCAGGCAGCGGGTCCCTTGATGCACCCTTCCGACCCCTCCATGTATTTCTCGTAAGATGTAGTCTGCTTCGTGGTGGTTGACGCATTGGAGCAGAGGTTGAGTGCACAATTTTTTGTATAGGTTTTCTTTGCTACATACAAAATGGCGAGATTTTGCTCGAAGTCGACGAGCCTCGGCCCGGTCATCCGGGAGAATCCCATCTTTCAGAAATTCTACAATGGGCTTTCTCCAATCCGAGGTATCTTCCTGGGTCGTGTAGATTTGGAGCATTGCCTCTCCATCTTCCACGCTGGGCCGGAGCAAGACTTTAAAGAGGATGTTTCTCTTATGATTGGTCGAATAGGAGGAGGCAAGTTTGCTCAGGGCATCGGCCTCGGTGTTTAGATTTCTGGGAATCTGCTCCACTTGGACTTCGTCGAATTTTCTCCGAATCCTTCTTACCTTCGCTAGGTATTTTATCATGAGTGGTTCTCGGGCTTCGAAATGCCCGGTTACTTAGCCAACAACCAACGCGGAGTCGCTGCGTATCCGGATGGTTTTCAGCCCTACCCCAGAGGCGATTCGTAGCCCAGCTAGCAGGCCCTCGTATTCTGCCGCGTTGTTTGACGCTTTAAAACCAAGTTTCAGAGAGTACTCCATTTCTGCTTCGTTTGGGCTGCGGATGATCAGGCCGGCCCCACATCCCTCCTCGGTAGAAGATTCGTCTACATAGAGCACCCAGTCCGGGATTGGGTCGGGCACCTCCTCGACCGAGGGCTGTGGGTCGGGGCCCTGAACCATCGTTCCTTCCTTAGTGTGAATGGTGCACTCGACAACGAAATCGGCTAAGGCTTGTGCTTTAATTGCCCGTCTGGGTCGGTACTTGATGTCGAACTGGAACAGCACCCACCTCCATTTCTCTAAGCGACCTGATGAATCGGGAGAGGCGAGGATATTCCCTAAAGGTCATTCAGTGAGGACGAGGATGGTGTGTGCCTGGAAATAGTATCGCAGTTTCCTGGACGTGATGATAAGAGCGAGGACAATTTTTTCTATGGCCGGGTATCTAGTTTCAGCGTCCTTGAAGACATGGCTTATATAGTAGACCGGTTTCTGCGTTCCTTCGACTTCTCTGACGATCACTGAGCCTGCGGATTGGTCGAAGACGGCCAGATATAGTAGCAACTCGTCACCTTCGACTGGTCTGGTGAGGAGTGGTGGGGTCGCGAGGTGTGCCTTGAGTTGTTCTAAAGCATCTTGGCATTTCTCAGATCATTCAAACCTAGGAATTTTCCTTAGGGCTCTGAAGAAAGGGAGGCATTTTTTCCCGGATCTGGACATAAAGCGGCTTAAGGCAGCCACCCTCCCGGTGAGTCGCATGATATTGACATTGCTTTTGGGCGTCGCCATGTTGATGATGGCGCTGATCTTCTCTGAGTTCACCTCGATTCCTCGGTGGGTGACCATGAACCCAAGGAATTTTCCGCTTGTGACGCCAAACGCGCATTTGGCTGGATTCAGCTTCATCTTGTATTTTCGTAGGACGTCGAATGTTTCAGCGAGGTCTGTTGTTTGTCCAGCCAATGAGGAGGATTTCACGAGCATGTCGTCGACGTAGACTTCCCTGTTTCTCCCAATTTATGGTCTAAATAGTTTATTGACCAGTCGCTGGTACGTGGCTCCGGCGTTCTTGAGTCCGAAGGGCATTACCCTGTAGCAGTATACTCCCGATCCGTGGTAAAGGCTGTCAGTTCTTCGTCAGCCGGGTTCGTTCGGATCTGATTATAACCGGAGAAGGCGTCCATGGAGCTCAGTAATTCAAGTCCGGCTGAGCTATCTACCATCTGATCTATCCGAGGAAGTGGGTAGTTGTCTTTGGGGCAAGCCTTGTTCAGGTCCATGAAATCGACGCACATGCGCTATTTCCCATTCTCCTTTTGACCATAACTACGTTCGCCAGCCAATCCGAGTAGTCCAGGTTCCTGATGAAGTCAGCAGCGAGCAATCGGTCCACTTCCTCCTCTATCGCCCTTTGTTTTATTGGTGAGAAACTCCTCTTCTTTTATCGGATTGGCTTGGCTTTTGGGTCGACCCCGAGCTTGTGGGAGATCACCTTGGGATCGATTCTGGGCATATCCGCCGGCGTCCAGGTGAACACATCTGAGTTGTTCCAGAGGAATCGGATCAGGTCATCGCGGACGCTCTCTGTTAAGAGAGAACCGATCTGGACAGTCTGGCCGTCGACCCCTTCTATAAGGGGAACTTCCGCTAACGCTTCCACCGGTGTGCCGCGGATTTCCTTTCGTTCGTCGCGTGTGTCTAAGGTGCCATTGGGATCATGCGTATCTTCAAAGTCGTCGCTCTGCTCCTCGGCGGGCGATGTTGAGGTGAGGCAGACCCTGGCAGTTTGCTGATCTCCATAAGCGCGGCCTATCCCCCCGTTATTTAAAGGGAATTTGAGCGCGGGGTGGTAGGTTGAGATCAGAGCTCGAAAGGCGTTTAATGTGGGGCGTCCCAGGAGGATGTTATAGGACAATAGAATTAGAAACGAGAAAGTTTACCGATATGGTTCGCGTTTTACCAGCGTCCCCAATGTCGAGTAGGAGGGTGATCGAACCCTCGGCCGGGATGGAATGGTTGGTGAACCCGGAGAGGACATGAGAGGTCAGTTGGAGATTGAAGGGACCTAATCCCATACGCTGGAAACAGTCGTAGAACAGGATATCCGCTGAGCACCCTGAATCGAGTAATATTCTCTGGACATCGTAACGGTGAACCCTGGCTGCTATCACAAGGGGGTCATTGTGAAGGAGTGATATGCTGTGAAAATCTTCCTCAGTGAAGGTGATCGAGTCATCCTTCCTGTGCTTCTTATGGGGCGGATCACTTATAGCCATGACTGGTACGAGGAGGCGATCCCCCTCACTGTCCAGTGTTGTATGCATCATGATGACCATGATCTGACCGATTGTTAACTCCCCGGGAGAGGGTTGGTCTTTCTGCTCTTGTTCCGCCTGCTGCTTGTCTCGTAGGTATTTCTCCAGGTGGCCTGAGCGGATCAGTTCCTCAATATAGTCACGGAGTTGCTTACAACTCTCGGTCGGGTGCCCCTGCGACCTGTGGTAAGCGCAATACGGGCCCCGGAGCCGTTTGCCCGCCCTTTGGGTTGCCGGCGGAAGCCTGAAAAACCTCCCGTCTTTAGCCTCCTCTAGCAGTTCCGTCTGGGAGATGTTCAGAGGAGTGTACTCATGGAATCTCAGGGCATAAGGTTTTGGACGGGCGACTTTCTTTTTGTCCTCTCTGTCCCGTTTCTTTCGGCCTGCTTGGTCACCCCGGGGCAGGTTGGCATTCACCTCCGACTCGAGTTGAATCTCTCGCCCGGTCCATGCTTTTACTTCGGCCATGGTCCTAGGTTGCGCTAATACAAAAGAGCAGAGCCACTCTTTGTGCCTAAGACCTGACTTCAGGGCGGTGATGACCGTCTCGTTGCGATGCTCGGGTACCTCGAGAAGGGTATTGTAGAAGCGGGTGACATACCCCTTAAAGGATTCCTTGTCCCCGCTTTTGATGGTGAATAGATAGTCGACCGTCTTTTGCTGCCGACAGTTACCGAAAAAATGACCGATGAATTGGGTATCCATCTCGTCAAAGGTCGAGATTGAGTGAGGCACGAGCCCTCGGAACCAATCTCGGCCAGCCCGGATAAGGGTGGTGGGGAAGGCTCGGCATTGAGCCGCGTCTAAGTTGTCTTGGAAACTCATGCCTGCCGTAAATGCGTCCAAGTGGTCTTTCGGGTCGGATTTCCCGTCGAAGAGGGCCATATTGGACGGTTTGTTTCTGGATGAGACACGCTCAACTAGTAGCGGTTCGGTAAAGGGCTTTGTGAGTCAGTCAGCGGAGTACCTCACGCCTTCGCCAACTGTACGATCATCCTGTAGTGTGCCTTCGATTTTCCTTTCGAGGGCCTCTATTCGTTGTTGGTACCCCGAAGAATCTTCACAATCAGAGCGCCTGCTACCTCCGCTCCTGGCTTGCGCGATGGAGCGGCTCCGGCTCTGCTCTATCACGTTCCTTAAATTTTTGGGGCGGACCTGTTCCCCTCCGAAAGACGGCGCACAGGACCGCGATGTCCTGACGCTGAGATTCGGGGAAGATGCTATTTGGTTTTATCCGTCCACCTCTCCGAAGATGCTAAGTTGATTTATGGCACCGTGTATCGGAGGTTTAGACGGATGCGGCCGATGTAGCAGACTTCGTCAGATTCCCCCTCGCTTGAGGGGTTTTTGATTGTGGGGACGCTCTTCCCTGCAGGCGCAAGCCCCTACAGTTAATTACGCTACCGCATCACGGTAACAACTTTCTCCTTCTCCAGAATTTCACTTTGTGTCGTGTGTGTTTGTTTTGTTTGTGGTTGCCCGTGGATTGTATACGGAGACTGAGTAATGCCGTCGCCCGTAGGACGTGGATTAGTCTAAATCCATATTTACTTAGATTTGGGTTTGGTGTTTTTAGTTTAAGGATGCATTAGTCGCGTTGCGGCTAAGATCAACTTAAACGTTCATTAAGGATACGTTAGTCCTGTTTTAGACTAAGATCAACTTAACGTGGTGATCCATTTAATATACGGTCGTCAGGACTCGTCACCTCTCTGATATCGTTGAATGATTACAACGACATGTGTCAGAGGGGCTCGGAGATGTACCCTCGAACCAGCGATGATTTGGAATTTTATAATCCATTTGAATGTTTAAGGATACGTTAGCCGTGTTTGGGGCTAAGATCGACTTAAACGGGATCGTTTAGATCCGATAAAAGAGCATTTGGAGGCTCTACTGCTCCAGTTTAGGGACGTGGTGGTCCATGTTCCAGTTTAGGGACGTGGTGGTCCGTCATTAGTTTAGAGACGTTTCGGTCCATATTCCAGTTTAGGGACGTGGGGTCCGATATTAGTTTAAGGACGTTTCGGTCCGATATTAGTTTAAGGACGTTTCGGTCCGATATTAGTTTAAGGACGTTTCGGTCCACGAGTTTAAGGACCCCGCGGTCCATATACGTGTGTGGTCGTCGGGACCCGTCACCTCTCTGACGTCGTTGAAGGATTACAACGACAGATGTCAGAAGAGTTCGGAGATGTACCCTCGAACCAGATATAAATTGATTTAGGGAGCAGCCGTGCTCAGTCAATTTAATTTGAGGACTTACGGCCAAAATTGGTCTAAGTCCAGTTGAAAATGTTCAACACCCTTATTTATTTTTAGTCTATTAGACCTGTGCTAGGGCTTTGCCCACACTTAAATAATGCATTGCATTACTTCAGGCAATTTATGCCCATTTTGACTGGGCTCTGCCCTTTTTATTATGATGCAGATCATTTGTTTTGGTCCATTGGACCTTTCAATTGGGCTCTGCCCTTTTAAATAATGCATAGCATTTTATTTATTAGGCCTGTTAAGCCTTTTAATTGGGCCTGGCCCTTCAGGAAATGAAATGCATTGCATTTGTCAGGCGCTTTGCGCCAATCACTGAGCGCAAGCGCTTGTGGCGAGGACACGTGTCATGCTCTGGTGAGCGCAAGCGCAACAGCGCAGTGCGCTGCGCTAGTGCGCTGTGCTGTTGCGCTGCTGACACGTGGCGCGCTCTGGTGAGTTGCGCCAATTCCAGAGAGCAAGGCTCTATTTCAAGAGCGCGTAGCGCAAGTGGTTCTATAGCTGACGCGTGGCGCTCTCTTAGGAGCGCAACAGCGCAGTTTGGAAGTGCAGAGCACTAAGAATCTTTTAGATTCAAGAACAGAAGTGCAAAGCACTATTTGATTTCTTGATCTAAATTAGATCAAAGAAAAATAAATTTTTCTTTTTGTTTCAAGAACCAGAGGTTCATAAAAGTGCAAAGCACTATTTTTATTTTGTTGTTTTCTTGTTTTTTAAAGAACCAGTGGTTCATGAGAAGTGCAAAGCACTGTTTATTATGTGAAGAACATTGATCTGGTTTTTAGATCAATGATTTATTAAAAGAGATTTCTTTTCTCTCGTGAAGGTCTTTACCTTTTTCTTTGAAATTTTCTCAGAATTCTCTCTCTGTTTGAAACTCTTGACTTTTTTCAAGAAAACGTTCATGCTTTGAATTGAGGCCTAGGGTCCTTTTTATAGTGCCCATAAATTAGTTAAATTTGTTAAAGAGATCTTTCTCTGAGTGATTTGGGGAATTTTCCCCACCGTTGGATCTTTGATTCAAGGGTTTCTGCTTTGCAGAAGAAAATCTTCTTGTTTTAATAAGAACAGAAAAGATTTCTTAGAATTTTAATTCTGTTTGGCGCAGATGCCCCAGCGCGTGACACGTGTCGCGCAGCGCATCTGCGCGGACACGTGTCGCGCAGCGCACAGCGCAGCGCATCTGCGCTGACACGTGTCGCGCAGCGCACAGCGCAGCGCAACTGCGCTAGCGCAACTGCGCTGACACGTGTCGCGCAGCGCAGTGCATGCGCAACTGAAGCGTTGCTTCCTTTAAATAGAGCTTTGCTCTGATTGTGCGCGCCTTCTTGGGCGCTGCGCTGACGTATTAGCGCCTGACATGTGGCGTGTTACGCAGCGCGAATATACTGAAGCGTTGCTTCATTTATTAAATTTTAAATTTTCAAAGCAGAGCTTTGCTCTGATTGGGGGAAGATGAAGCGTTGCTTCATCTCCCGTCTTGGAATTTGAACAGAGCTTTGCTCTGATTGGGGTAAACAGGACCTTTCGTGGATAGCCTCGGCGCTTGTCATACGCATGACCCTGACGGAAGTGGCGGCGCAAGTCTAGCCCGGAATCAGGCGATTTGACCGACACTTCCTCAGGGGGTGAGAAAGCGTGTCGCGCGTCGAAGTGATAGCCCGGTCTCCACTGAGATCAGGGCATCGAGCTATCCGGCGTTCAACGGGTCATGAAATCATTTCCCAGACGCGGGCCATGACTGCCGGAACCGGCACGTCGGTGTTCGGCCACATCAAGATGAGCGCGAATGAGGTTAAGAGCCTGAGCGTGTCCTTCCATTTCCTTACGAACGTCGTCACCCTGGGGAGGGGATGCCACGGTCTGGCGGGCATGGCCGGCTGCTTGGACGCGGGCGAGTGCGTCCACCATCGCCGTGAGCCTGTCAATTTCAGCGGATAAGGCATTGATGATGTTAGGGGGAGGAGTAGGGCCATTTCCGCCCCCGTTGTGGAGGACGGGACGGCTCGTGCTAGGATCATCGTGGTTGTCGCTTGTCATTGAATCGAAGGTGGAAGATCAACTTTATGGGTGGAGAAGAATAGGTTTCCACAGACGGTGCCAACTGATAGAGGTCGGAATCTCCCTCAGATGTTGTCCTCCGTCGATCTTGCTACAAGCGGTTCTGAACGGTTGTGATTGAGAATGAAAATTGGACGTGTGGATCTCAATGGGTAATTGGATGTTGTTGACGCCGAGATACTTGCAAATGAAGTCCCGGGGTGGGAAACCACCGTAGGACCCTCCGACGATCAAGTGAGTACCGAGGTATAGAGGCAGCGTAGCGGTGTATTGGAATCAATTTGACTTACCTGAGTCGTCTGGTGTAGAGGGTTTATATAGTGGTCGCATGAGGTGAAACAGCGCGAGATTCTCGCCGCCCGTTACGCCTTTGCATCACGTTCGTGCTGATGGCAGGACACGCTTATTAATGGCGGAATGCGCTCATTAATGGCGAGATAAGCTAGCGCGAGATACGGGTCGTGGAGCGGCGGAGATCTCGTCCTGGCGAGATACACGGAGTCGTTACGGGGGCGCCTGGGCTCCGTGCTCTCGGTTGAACAGGATGGATAGCCCGGTGGCCGAGGAAGCTCGGCCGTAGGATTGCTCAGAAGAAAGCTGTCGGATAGTTGTTTATGCGAAATAGGAAAGGCATTCCTGAGAGGTCCTAGAAAGGTCGGATGCAAACTCGGAGACGAGGTGCCGAAGAATGTCCCCAATGCATCATGCTTGTTCCAGCTTCGTAGCCCCAGGAGTCTAGCAGGCTTAGCGGATGACACGAAGTTCGCCACGTGTCGTAATCCGGGGAATACTCGTTTACGAGTCTCATCAGAATCATTTAAGTTGCATCCTAATTCTAAAAATAATGTTTTATTTTCATATAAAAAAATCAAACTTTTATATAACATGAGAGACATGCTTAATGCCGTTTATTATCAAAGTTCTATGATAAAAAAATGATAGATCAAGATTAAATATACATTCATCCTTCACGCTTGGCTCCTCACAAATCTCAAATCTCATTTGGGGGTTTTGATTTTTTGAAGAGATGAAGGTGACCGTTGTTTCGAGGAGCGGGAGAGAGGTGGTGAAGGGTGGGATCGAGCTGGCTGATTCGGTAAAGTTTGCTGCTTTCTTCTTTTGGATCTATGATTTGTTTTTTTGTTTTGAGTTTTTCGTGTTTGGATCTTGAATTTGATGGTTTTTTTGGGAAAATCTTTTTGCAGGCTACTGTCGCTGATTTGCAGGAGGCGATTCATGCTCGAAGTAAGCGGATTTCTTCTTTTTCAAAAAATAATATAGAATAGAGAAATTTGTTGTTGTCATGTAAAGCCTAGCTATGGATTTGGCTAGGGTTATGCAATAGTTGCGGAGATGTGAGAAGATAGTTCATGTGAAAGTGATTTTTTTAGTGTCCATGAACGATTAAAACAGTATCGAACTTCAAATTTAGCTGCGATTTTTCACTCTGCGGATCATCCTTGTATAGTTACTTTTTCGACACCAACTCTATGATGATCACTATCACTACAATGTTTTCCAGGGGGCTCAATTTTGTATTTGCACCTTAAGTTATTTACTTGATCTTTTGGATATCGTAAATGTAGCATTCATAAAGTCTAATCATGTTTAGGATTGCTCCTCGTTATCGACTTTTAAACGATGTAACGATTTTCTCTTATATATTCATTGGCTTATCTGGAAAGGGGGGGGGGGGGGGATCTTATCATTAATCATAGTTGAGTGTTTAATATGATCATAAAGTCATATAGACATTGACAATTATATAGGATTCTGCAAACATTTAGAAGTTTATTTAAAAACATTTGGATGAAATTATTCCAAATAAATGTAGCAGTGAGGCGCGACCATTTGAAAATAGCTATTTATTATTATTTTTCTCTTTTACGTGAGTGTTAATTAGGCTTATATCTATACACGAGTCTGGACTGAATTGTGTCCCAAGTTTCGCTCAGTGGAGCTTTGTGGGTGATGGTTGAGGAAACACATAGATCAAAACCTTTAAATTAACTGATAGTCAAATGGAATTAGCTATTAGCAGGTCACAGGTTACACCTTGTTGGTCCTCCCCCCCCCCCCCACCCCCACCCAATGAAATCAACATCCCCTATGAAATCTTGTTGAATTTTTCTATTTAATAAAATTGACAGTCCAATGGCATGTGGTAATATGGTAATTTGTCAGTATGTCTACATTTGAATCCTCTGTAATCAAATACAAAGTTTTTGTGTGAGTTTGTCCACGACAACGTTCAATAGCAGATAGTCATCAGTTAATTCTTCCACCATCTTCCACTGTATTAATTCTCTCTACTAGGTTTAAGTCTCAGCTCCACAACAACAACAACTGAGCCTTTTATCCCAAGCATATGGGGTAGGCTACATGAACCAACATGAGAATCACGCCGGGTCCAGCATATGAATCCTCTGTCTCCACTCACTTCTATCGAACAATATACTTTCATTGAGTCCTTTGGCAACCATATCGTTTCGTATCACCTCCATCCATGTTTTCTTCGGTCTCCCTTTTGCCCTTTTGCCATTGCCCATATCGAGAGTATCTATTCGTCGAACCGGTGCTTCCATAGGTCTGCGTCGCACATGACCAAACCATCTTAGCCGGTTTTCCCGCATCTTCTCCTCCACGGGTGCTACATCAACTTTTGCACGAATATCCTCATTTCGCACCTTATCTTTTCTAGTGTTACCGCACATCCAACGAAGCATGCGCATCTCCGCTACGTGCATCTTCTGTGTATGATGCTTCTTAGGAGCCCAGCATTCTGTACCATATAATAAGGCAGGCTGAATAGCGCTCCGATAAAACTTCCCTTTCAATTTTAACGGAAAGTTACGATCACACAAAATCCCTGTTGCACTCCTCCATTTCAACCAACCAGCTTGGATCCTTTGATTAACATCACTATCGATCTCCCCATTCCTTTGGATGATGGAACCTAGATATCTAAACTGGTCGCTCGGTGATATCTCTTGCCCTTCCAATGTTATACCAATATGGTTTTGATTTCTCTGGCTACTAAATTTCCAGTGCATATATGCTGTCTTGGACCTGCTCAATCTGAATCCCCGAGATTCCAATGTTTGCCTCCATAATTCCAATTTGGCATTAACCCCTGCTTTCGTCTCATTTACTAGAACAATATCATCAGCGAATAGCATACACCAAGGGACCTCATCTTGGATAGTTCTAGTAAGCTCATCCATCACGATGGTAAACAGGAATGGACTTAATGCAGATCCTTGATGTAAACCAATAGTAATCGGAAAATCACTTGTTAAGCCGCCGCAAGTTCTGACATTTGCCACTACTCCGTCGTACATATCCTTGATTATGTCAATATACTTGACGGGGACCCCCTTCTTCATCATTGTCCCCCATAATACCTCTCTAGGTACCTTATAGTACGCTTTTTCTAAATCAATAAATATCATATGCAAATCTCTTCTCCTCTCTCGAAAGCGCTCGACAAGTTGACGAAGCAAATGAATCGCCTCTGTCGTCGATCGTCCAGGTATGAACCCAAATTGGTTCTCTGTTATCTTAATATCCTTCCTTAGCCTGTGTTCAATCACTCTCTCCCAAAGTTTCATGGTGTGACACATCAGTTTTATTCCACGGTAGTTTGAGCAACTTTGAATGTCACCCTTATTCTTGTAGATAGGTACAAGGATACTTTTTCTCCATTCATTTGGCATCTTTTTTGTCTGCCAAATCTTATTAAACAGATCTGTCAGCCATTTAACGCCTATTTCTCCTAAGCATCTCCAAATCTCGATAGGAATCCCGTCAGGACCAACCGCTTTTCTTAAACCCATTCTGTTCAAAGCTTCTTTAACCTCAGGAAGTCTTATTTTACGCATGAAATCATGATTTATATCTTGAGATTGAATGACAAGTCCATCCAAATTCTTAGTAAAGCTCTCATTGAACAATTTGTCAAAATAATCTCTCCATCTTTCCTTGATATCCTCATCTCGAACTAAGTATACATAATAACTCATTAGCTCATTATACATAAGCTCTCATTGAACAGTTTAAGTCTCAGCTCCATAGTACTTTATTTGGGCATTTGTTGAGCATTAGCTCATTATACATAATAACTCATTAGGCAGCGCTGAACATTCTTCCTTCTTTTTCCATTATATATTCTAGATAACCTGGTCCCATCTAAAAAAAAAAAGAAAAAAGAAAAAAGAAAAAAGAAAAAAAAAAAGAAAAGAAAAAGAGAGGCCATAGACTTATTGCTTCTGCGTTGCTTGTCACAAATGAGGCACATACAGGTTAAGTATTTATATCTTGAGGATAATGGAGGAAGGGTGCCATAGGAGCCCTCCACGATTTTTTTCGGCGATCGGCACCCACCATTTTTATCATGTAAGATGTGGATACACCAAATTTCATATGATTCCATCACTTTATCACCGCCGATTTAGTGGTTGCAAAATTAACGGTTTACCGACAATAGAACTTTTTACATTGCTAATTTACCGGTGAACAAGTGGTGGACTCACATGAAATTTAGTGTATCCACATCTTACATGATAAAGATGATGATGGGTGCCGATCGTCGAATAAAATGGTGGAGAGCAATTTTTTGACGCCACCCAACGAAAAAGCCTCCCATGGCCTCTTTTCTATATTATTCTCTTATATCTTTGTCATATTCATATAAGCCATTAACTGCAGTTGGTGATGTGTGCGAGCACATAGCATTTGCATGCATGCATCTGATATATGGTATGGTCCCCTTGTTGGTTGAGCCCGATCTTTTGGTTCTTCTTACTTCCTCATTATCAGTGCTCCATGTGCATTTTAGTGTACAATTGCTCATTCACAAGGCTTCATGAAAATGGGATAAAAATAATTCTACGACACTCCATAGGATCTTAAACCATCTTAATCTGTTGTAATTTTGCAGAAGTTTCTCGCCTTTCCTTGTCCCCACCGGACTTTGCCTCCGTGAGCCCATCATGAGCTCCTGTATTAGCCTATGATCTGTCCAAAATATTGGTCCCTCCCCAAGTGCAGTCCTCACTTACATCAACGCAACTCCATACGAGTTGTATTCTAGGTCACTGACTCCGCGAATGCCATAGGAAGAAGGCTTCGCAAGCCTACACCCCTACACATTCTTCATTTCATCGGTCATCATATAGGCAATTCCAAGTCGCTGTTTACCATTTATGAAAGTCCTAGCTCCATCAACGTCAATCGCAAACTATAATGCAAAAACATGAAATATTCCAAATATGAAATTAGAGGGTGTCAGATTAATCAAACTCGACAGATTTTTAATAAAAAATTTGCAAGGATAACTAGATGTTCTGCCCCTGTCAAGTGCACTATGGCTACATTGATCAGGAAGGAACAAATTTAAATTGACTTGGAATATATATGTAATCAACCAAACACATATAACATATATTTCATCAGTTGATCATATAACCGCAGATGAAAATAATGTATTTTATAACTCTAGATGCAAAGTGATGTATAATATTAAATTTCATAGAGAAGATAAGAAACATATGCTCATTATAAGCAGTTAATTTTCGACATGGACCATGAGCTGAGCTCCTCTAAAAATACCAAAAAAAATAAAAAATTATAAGCAGTTAAATTGAGGTACTGAAAGTAAATGTATCTTGTTTAAAGTAATAGAAAGTTGTCCCATATGACAGGAATAATGAGAAATAGAGCATCAACAAGCTTCAATTTAATTTAAGTAATATAAAAACAGTAAAAATGAAAGAAGAGGAACCGGTCATACTTCATTATATCAAGAAATTTATTTATATTATATCAACAAAACTAGTCGTGTTTTTTGTGACGTCTTAAACTCGTTGGTCTCGCATTGTTTACAAAATAATAAAACGGATAAATAAGCTTAGATCTCATTGGGAATCGAGTAGCCAATTACTTTTAAGTTTCAAGCCCATACTTTTTTTCCTAAACAAGCATATATACTTTTCAAATCAATACTAGAATTAGCAAAATAGACAAATTTCTCATCTCTTTCAATTGCTTTTACAAATTTCTAACTCAGCATAACCATAGAATAGCTAAGCATTACTTACCATACAAAGATCCTAATCTATGTGATTATTTGTGTTCCAACTTTAAATTTCCCTCCATGGCATTTTCGTTTTTTGTGGTGTTTGTTTATTAAATAAAGGGGTTGTGTGTTTTCACTATTTTGTCTCAGAGACAAACATAAATTGCTCAAATTTATTCCCATATTTAATTAGGAAGAATAAATGAATGCTAAAATATTGAATTGGCTTAGGATTGGAGATTCAAGGAGTCAGCGTTTGAGTTGTTAAATCACCATCTCTAAATAGGGCACCGAATTTTTGTATAATTCAAATTGTCCTAGTTTTGATGCCATTTCTCTTATACGTCAAAATAACCTTGGATATATTACCATAAAACAATAGGATAGTCCATGAATTCTACCGTTGTTGCTTTTAACATAACCTAATGTTTTGATATGAAAAATGAGAACCGTGATGGCTTAAAGTGAATAACATAGTAATTCAGTATCATGATATTAAAAAAGGGATGTGATGATACTCAAAGGAAGAAGAAAATAAGCGGAAAATAGCACTAAACATGTGGGCATGCGTGTTTTATGAGAATAAAAGTAAAACCGTATAGTTTTTTTTTCTGAATAAACTGGTGGAGTAGGATTTTATTAGGTGAGAAAGTTTGGGCTTAGCCCATTACACCCAAGCTCTTATAAAGTAAAACTGTGATAGTTAAAGTGAGAATAACAATCTAAAACTACTTTATATTAGTCTTTCAAAATTATTCTTTTGGGTGGACTTTCACCTTTGTCATTGGGCAATTCGTTTTTTTGCAAAGTCCTACTCCTTCCATTATACATCAATTAAAAAGTGGCTAGTTTATCTAAACCATTTATCAAAAAATCCATTTAAATTTTCTGCATCAATTTTTCGATATTCCTCATTAAGCCACAAGAACTTTCATTTCAATATTTGTTTTTATAGAGATTCACTCTTTTTACTGATTCATATATATACCACAACACAACTTAAATTTTTCACAGACATTCAATTTTTTAACGAATAATCACATATGGCATTTGAACACATTATCATATGACATTTATCACAAATTCACTCCAATCAGTCTTGATCAATGGCAAGGCTCTTGTGAGAATTGTTGTATAACACATTTAAAAGTACTCATATTGTGGATTACATGGTCTCCTGCGATAGAAGTAATAGGTCCTCAAATTTCTTGACTTCTTTGAGTAGATTTCCCCATTATCCCAAATTTCCGTATTTCACTCCAAATCCAACTTGTTATCACTCCACTACCCCACTAGTATTTAGAAAGAAAAAAGCCCATATTTTATGGCATATGTTGCATAATTGTTCCAGATTTCTTTTTAGGATGAAATTTTTCATAAAGGATTAATAAAATATGAGAAAACTACAAACACGCATAAAAAGTTATAAAAATATAATTTTTAATCTTCTTGGGTGGGAGATTGGAAGCTTTGCAGTAAGATCTTGCAAGATCCAACTAAAAACACGTAAAAATTATATTTTTTACCTTCTTCGGTGGGAGATCCAAAGCTTTGTAGTATGATTTTGCAAGGATAGTGGTTGACGAACGGATTGCTGCCCTTCGAAAAAGAGGGCCAGCATTTTGAGATTAGGGTTTTTAGGGTTTGATAAAGAAGAAGTTGAAGTTGATGACGAAGAAAACAAATGGGGAGATGCTTCTTCTACATCTTAATCGGCACCACCCACCATCTTTATCATGTAAGATGTGGATATACCAAATTTTATGTGATTCCATCATTTTTTCACCGTTGATTTAGTGAGTGCAAAATTGACGGTTTACCGGCAATAGAACTTTTTATATTGCTAATTCGATGGTGAAAGAGTCGTGGAATCATATGAAATTTGGTGTATCTGTTGGGAGAAAGTCGATCCATAGAACAATTCTCGCGACAAAACAAATTACGCAATCACACCACGCAATAATCACGAAAGACATAATAAAGCACGAGACCAAAATAGAATCATAAACACAAACCAAAGAGAGTTTTGTTAATAAGGTTCACCCACCGTATGGCCAGTCTCCAACAGAGCGAAATATGCAAAGTCTACTATAATATTGAATCAAGTACACTTATAAGCAAACTATAGGAGATTTCTCTCAAATCTCTCTAGATCTAAGATGTTACCTTCTCAATACAATAGTCTCTCTTTTCTTTTTTTAATTAAGCAGTAAATAATACATATGAGAGGTCCTTATCATAGATCCGCACAGATTTACAGTCGACAGACGTCTGAAACACACGTGGTCAGACGTCTGCCTCGACTCTAAGTCTTCATCTCTTTTGGTACTCTCGCCACCAGATGTCTGTCGATGCTTTGGACTAGGCTTCAAGCTTTTCCAGTCGTCTGTCTCAGATGTCTGGCCATAATTTGTTGTTTGGTTTAGTTCTTCTGCAGAAGACTGTCTTGTCGACCTTTAGACGTCTGTCTTTGCTCTAGTCTTCTGACATGGCTTTCATGCACGTCCAGTTGTCTATCTTCTCTTCAGCAGACGTCTGTAAGAAGTTTTTCCACAATTTTAACAATCTCCCACGTGGAGATACTTTCGTCTTGATTCCCAAAGGCTGGTAGACTTCACACGACTCCGATATACTCTCTCATCATCATATTTTCATGGAGAGGTTCACTAACCTGCAACAGAGATCCATCTTATCTCTGTCTACGATCTTGGTGAACATATCCGCCGTATTCTTTTCTCCCGCGATCTTCTACAGTGTCCTCTAGCCATCTTTTATCACCATGTGTATGAAGTGATATCGCACCTTGATGTGTTTCGTTCGAGAGTGATATGCCGCATTCTTCGCCAAATATATCACACTTTGGTTGACGCTTCATAAGGTATTGAAATCTTGTTTCTTCCCCTATTCTTTAAGTTACCCCTGCAACCATATCATTTTCTTGCTGGATTCCGTGATAGCCACGTACTCAGCCTTCGTGTTGACAATGCCATAACTTTTTGCAATTGAGAGATCCAACTCACTGTTGTTTCCTAATCATGAATACGTATCCCGTTGTGCTCTTTCCACTATCTCGATCATCCGAGTAGTCCGCATCAACGTAACCTTGCATCTTTAGAGAATCACCCCTAAACATAAATAGTGACTGGACGTTCCCCTAAGATATATTAGTATCCATTTCACCGCATTCTAATGATTCTTTTCTGGGTTTTGCATATACCTGCTCACGACCCCTGCATGTGCAATATCTGATTTTGTACTCACCATCACATATATCAAACTCTCCACCGCAGATGCATAAGACACGCTTGCCATCTCATGTTTCTGCTCTTGAGTTGTCGGGCATAACTTCTTACCAAGTTTTAAGCGTTTCGTTAAAGGCATACTCACCGGTTTTGATTTGTCCATGTTGAACCATTTCAAAACCTTCTCGACGTAGTCCCTTTGCGATAACTACAGTTTTCGCTGCTTCCTATCTCTTACTATTTTTATGCCTATAATTTGTTTGGCCGCTCTCAAATCTTTCATGGAGAATTTTTCAGCCATCTTCTTCAGGCTTTGAATTTTCTCAAAATTCGGACCCGCTACCAACATGCCATCAATGTAAAGTGACAATATAATGTAGTCTCCGTCCTTGAAAGTCTGAACGTACACGCATTGATCTGATTCACATCGCACAAATCCTGTTTCAAATCTAAACTGATCAAACTTAAGATATCAATGTCTAAGAGCTTGTTTGAGGCCATACAAGTTTTTTCGCAGTCTATATACCACATTCTCTTTCTCATTCACCTTGTATCCCGGTGGCTGCATCATATCGATCTTCCCCAAATTCTGATATCCATCTGTGGGTACCTGATCACTCTCTTGAGTTCCATCTAACCCGACGAACTCATGTACTGCCTATTCTTGGCTTGCTTCTCTTCTCTGTACTAGTGTTACTCATCAAGGACGACGTTCCGGCTTTATTTTACCTTTTTGCCTATGTAATCCCACAGCCGATATCCGAACTTGTCTCTACCATACCCGATGAAAGCACACTTCCTAGACTTGGAGTTAAGCTTACTCTTTTCCGTCTTATCAATCAAAGAATACGCAATACAACTAAATATTTTTAGGTACGAGTAATTAACTGGTTTACCTGACCAAATTTCTTCCGGAATACCATCGAGCGCACTTGCCGGGTTTCTGTTGATTAGATATACAGTAGCATCAACAGCTGCCGTCCATAGGAATTTTGACACATTTGCAACCAAGGTCATACTCTCCACTTGCTCTAGTATCGTCCTGTTCATCCTTTCAGCGATGCCATTCTGTTGTGGCTTTTTTTGGTACCGTTTTCAACCAACGAATACCATTTTGTGAGTAAAACATCTCGAATTCTTGTGTGCAATATTTCCTTCCATTATCGGACTGAAGGCATTTTACCTTAGCCCTTGTTAGGTTCTCAACCTATGCAATCCGGTGTTTGAAGATACCAAACATATAAGACTTCTTTTTCATTGCATACACCCATGTTTTCTGGCTTGCATCATCGATGAACGTCACGAAGTACCGATTTCCTTCATAAGATTCCACTGAGGTCAGACCCTATACGTCCGTATGCACCATTTCCAACTTCTTGGTCTTTTTAGCTACGCCTCCAATCTGAAATCTGAGCGTGCTTTGCTTTCCATAAACACAGCTTTCACAAAGTCCCAACTCCACAATTTTCAGCCCTGAAAGAAGCCCCCTACCATGAGGATTTTTCATGTTCTTCTCTCTGAGGTTCCATAATCATTTGTGCCACAACGAAGTCTCCGAATATATCTCCGAACCCATCTCTAATGCAATCGAACATCCACGGCACCCACTAAAGGGATACAATGAACCACTCAGCTTGTCCCTTACGATCACCAACGCTCTTTTGGAAATCTTCAACTGAGAATTCCCAAATACCGTCATGTAATCTTTGTTGTCCAGCTGACTTGTAGAAATTAGACTTTTCTTCAGATCTGGAATATGTCTCGCATTCTTCAGTTTTATTTGACCTTCTCCTGACGGTTGTAGTATTATCATCTCTTTTACAACGATTTTGCACGGCTGATCGTTTCCCACCGTCACACGTCCAAAATCCCCTTGAATGTATTCGCTAAAATAGTGCTGACCTGAAGTGCAATGAAAGAATGCTTCTGAATCTAGGAACCAAGTTTTCATATTTGTGCTGTCGTTCGCCGATAGACAAAGTCTATGTTCCCCTCGTTCATGTGTAGACACCACATTGACTTTTTTTCATCTGATTTCTCATCTGAGTGTTTCTTCAAGAGTCTACATTCGCTTTTTCTGTGACACTTCTTTCCGCAGTTCCAACAGCCGTTTTGGATCTTCCTTTTCGATTTTTCTCGGTTTTTTGACTTGCCCATCTTCCCCTTCCCCTTTCCATCGTCCCGCCGTGGTTCTCCACTGAAAGTGCAGAAGTTCCCGAACTCCCACTCACGGCCTTTCTCCTTATCTCATCGTTTAATATGCAACTCACCACATCATTAAACGTGAGAGTCCTTGACATAGAGTTGCTTACCGCCATCACGAGGTTTTCCTAACTTTCTGGCAACAAACAAAGAAATAAAAGGGCTCGAATCTCGTTTTCGAACACGATTGAAATGGATTTTAGTTGGCTCATCATATTGTTGAACTCGTTGAGGTGCTCAAGCACTGAACCATTCTCTGCCATCTTCATGTTGAAAAGCTTTTTCATGAAGAATATCTTGTTTGATATTGAAGGCTTTTTATACAACTACGCTAATATCGTCATTAGCGCCATGGTTGTCTTCTCTTTTGAGATATTAAAGGCCACATACGGTGTCAACGATAGTCTTATCGTCGTCAAGGCTTTTCTATCCAAAAGATTCCACGTCTCATCAGTCATCTTCTCGGGCTTTTCACCTAGCAACGAAAGATACAGATCCTTTTGGTATAGCTAGTCCTCCATCTGCATGTGTCACCAATCATAATTGAGACTATTGAATTTTTCGATCCTTATTTTATCCTCCGTCATTTTTCGTCTATCTCGCAGCAAACCCAACTTCTCTTTCGATTTGAACCAACGCCTTCAAAACGACGATCTAAAAAGGTGGGGAAGAGAACACAAGTGTTGTTACCTACCGTTAATCTGGATCGTAGAATCAAAGAACCTTAGGTTCCATAACTATGCTCTGATATCAGTTGTTGTGGTATCAACCGTCAAGCCCTAGGCTCTGATACTGGTTGTTGGTATCAAGCGTCAAGCCCTAGGCTATGATACCAGTTGTTTGGAGAATGTCGATCTACGGAACAATGCTCGAAACAAAACAAATCACGCAATCACACTAAGCAATAATCTCGAAAGACAAATAATAAAGTGCGAGAACAAAATAGAATCACAAACACAAACCAGAGAGGGATTTATTAGTGAGGTTCACCCACCGTATGATTAGTCCTCGGCAGAGCGGATTTTGCAAAATCTGCTATAATCTTGAATCATGAGCAACTCTACCAGATGTCTTTTAAATCTCTCTAGATCTAAACCGTCGCATTCTCAATACAATAGTCTTTCATTCTTTTTATTAGGGAGTAAACAATATATATGAGAGATCCTTATATATAGGCAAACCCACATCCTACTGAAAATAAGAGATAAATCCGAATTTACTAAACATAGATTCACATAGATTTACCGTCGACAGACATCTGAACCACACTTAGTCAGACGTCTGCCTCGACTCTGTAAGTCTTCATTCCTTTGGTCAGACGTCTGGACTTTTGCTACCAGACGTCTACTGATGCTCTGGACCGGGCTTCAAGTTTTTTCAGACGTCTGGGACAGACGTATGCCACACTCTGTTGTTTGGCTTAGTTCTTTTGTAGACGTCTGCCTTGCTGGTCTTTAAACGTCTGTCTTTGCTCTCGTGTTCTGACACGGCTCTCATGCACGTCCAGCCGTCTGTCTTCTTTTCATCAAACGTACGTAGGAAGTTTCTCCACAATTTTAACAGTATCCACATTTTACATGATAAAGATGATGATGGGTGCAGATCGTCGAATAAAATGAAGGGTGTAGTTTTTTGACGCCACCTAACAAAAAAACCTTCTAGGGTCTCTTTTCTACATTATTCTCTTATATGTTTGTCATATTCATATAAGCCTTTCCCCATTAACTGCGGTTGGTGACGCGTGTGTGCCTGTGTGCGAGCACAGAGCACTTGCATGCATGCATCTGATATGTGGTATGCTCCCCTTGGGGTTTGAGCCCTATCTTTTGGTTCCTCTTACTTCCTCATTATCAGTGATCCACGTGCATTTTAAAGTACAATTGCTCATTCAGAAGGCTTCATGAAAATGGGATAAAAGTAACTCTACAACACTCCATAGGATCTTAAACCATCTTAACCTGTCGTAAATTTTCAGTACAAAGAGATCGAGACATGATAAAGTAAAATTGGAGTCTCTGGTGATAAAATGTCTCAGGTTTCTCCTGTGATTAAAATAAAGGAATAAATAACTGTAACAAGCCAAGAATCAAGAATATGGACTCAATCTGATCAGGCAAACAGATTAAGAGCTTGTGCTAAACCTATCCAGTTATATATAAAGCTGAGTTGGATTTGATCTGCGTGTCGTTTGGATCTAAAGTTCAAAGCTTTCTTTCTAAAATTGCATGGTATAAGTATAACTGCTCTATATTGGGGGAGTGCCACTATAGCCTAGTGGTAAAACCTCTTTGCAGTCAAGCAAAAAGTCTCGGGTCAAACCATTATTTGCGTCAAGCCTAGTATACAAAAAGGGAAAAAAAAAACCAAACTACTCTATATTGGATATATGTGTGCGAGATTATACTTCAACCCTGATGAAATTAATCTGAAAAATTACGTTGTCTTTGCGAAGTTATTTACTTTATGGGAAACAAATATATTGTGTTCCCAAGAACTTTACCAGACTTCGCAGAAATTACTTGTTAAAACTAAACATTCCTTCTTCATTAACACGATAATTTAAGTGTAAGAGAGATCTTTTTATTTCCTACTTTTTGTATACTTGTACTAATGAATTCTCTGAATATTGGACTCAGTCCATATCTAAATTTTTTTTTTATGGATATTACAGCCAAAAAGTTCTATCCCTCTCGACAACGTCTCATCCTTCCCCAACAACCTGGGACCCATGGCAAACCTGTCGTTCTCAGTCCAAAGAAAGCTCTCAAAGAATACTGTGACGGAAATACAAACACTTTAACCGTGGTATTTAAAGACTTGGGCATTCAAGTCTATTACAGCACTCTATTCTTCTGGGAATACCTTGGTCCTTTAATCATATACCCCATATTTTACTATTTCCCTGTGTACAAATACTTCGGCTACAAGGGCAAGCGTGTGATTCACCCTGTTCAAACCTACGCCATGTATTACTGGTGCTTTCATTATTTTAAAAGAATCATGGAGACATTTTTCGTCCATAGATTTAGCCATGCAACCTCACCTCTCTCCAATGTGTTCAGAAACTGCGCTTATTATTGGTCGTTTGGGGCATACATTGCTTATTACGTGAATCACCCGTTGTATAATCCTGTGAGTGATTTGCAAA
The DNA here is from genome assembly GCA_030015575.1 of Agapanthus africanus. Lineage (NCBI taxonomy): Eukaryota > Viridiplantae > Streptophyta > Magnoliopsida > Asparagales > Amaryllidaceae > Agapanthus > Agapanthus africanus. The sequence goes on along the minus strand of JASDDO010000031.1, from coordinate 515,637,774 downwards.
TGAAAATTGGTTTTGGGCTTGGATTGATTTGCCAAGTTGCGAACTTTTATTGCCATCTCATTCTGAGGAATCTTAGAAGCCCAGATGGAAATGGAGGGTATCAAATTCCTCGTGGGTTTTTGTTTAATATCGTGACATGTGCGAATTACACGACGGAGATTTATCAGTGGTTAGGGTTCAATATTGCTACACAGACAGTAGCAGGTTACGTTTTCCTGGTGGTGGCTGCTTCAATCATGACTAATTGGGCCCTCGCGAAGCATCTCAGGCTGAAGAAGGTAACTCACCAGTCCTCTCTTTATTCGAAACTATTGGGTTTTCCCTTACCCTTTTGCTGCAATAGAAATTGCAACATTTGTTATATTCAGCATATATTGCAAGTAAATAATCTAACACACACCTTTGGTTAATCCAAAGCACAGTTTATTTTTGGTTATAACGAAATACAAGTGGAAATGTAATATTTTGTTGCAAATTTGCGATAAGAGTAAGTGATGGGTTGATGTAGCACCCCTGATATATTTTTTGCTATATTGTTCTAAATACTAAACTCCCATGAAGATTCGTAGGTTTCGGATCCAATCATTGAACTTTGTAAATTACAGACAGACTACCGCACCATCACTAGAGAGATCAAACATGTGGGGATGAAAGGAAATTTATCTTTATAATTGATAATATTCGATGGTGTTATCTGTTCAATGTTTTTATTAAAAAATCATTGAACATTCATGGGTGTTTGGTATTTACCATTGTTATGATCACATTTCTCAAAGTTGCAGCATTTGGTGAGTCAAATTGGCTGCAACAAATTGTTGCATTTTGCAACTTCATTACCAAATTCTTGTTGGAATGATGCAAAGGAAATTCGTAAATTTATCCTTTTTTTAATTTCATATTTATGCAATAGTAATACGGGAATCAATCTTTACATTTTTTATATGTGCTATATTTATCTGCTTTCAAGTTTCTTATATTAAAAGTGCAAAGAGTTGATTCTTTCATGAAAGATTCTTAATCATATCCTCGCTTTTGTGTTTCTAACTCTTGAATCATTTCCCTGCAGTTATTTGATGGAAAAGACGGAAGGCCCAAATATCCGAGACGGTTTGTGATCCTGCCTCCTTTTTTCTAAGGAGTATGAAAAAATAAAAAAAGAATTGGTTTCCTTGCATCATGTAGAATCCAGTCTGTTAAGCGAATTTGCGGTTAGCTGAGTTTTCGAACTTATATCTGCTTGTACCACTAGAATTTCTTATATTGTGATCAGTTGCTTGTTGAATGTGCACTTCTTGTTTTGCTATTATTGTTTACATCAAATTCCTCAGTGAACATGAACAAGTTCAAGGCTGTTATCAGTATTTTCTTCAAAATTTCAAAGCTTGTATGAAGCTGTGGATGCTGAAACAAGCAGATTATGGAGGGGTTGCTAAAGGTAAAAAGGAAAGAAAATTTATTCTCTCAGTGCCTTTTACTTTCCCTTAATTTAATTCTGGCCTTTTCCAGTAACTCAGTGTAATGCAATGATTACAGTAACCATGTCAGTTGCCATCCTTGGTGTTATGATTTGTTTGCGGTTTTTAATCTGGAAACTGTTTTAACTCTGCTTATATTAAATGCTGCTGTCTCAGTTCCCAGTATGAACTTTATGTAGATAAGAGCTTTGTTGAGCTTTTATTTTGAGCAGAGCAGATTACAACAGCATTGTTATAAATTGTTTGGGTTTTTTTTTCCTTTTTTTTTATGAACATGATTACAACAGCATTTCACTTGTAAAACATTATTGATTTGTTGGTTTATATCTTTCTTTGTTAACAAATAGATATCGATTTGATAAGGAATATGAAAATGTTTTACTGGATTTAATAGCCTGCAACGATGAATTGAAAGGCAAATTCCTTCTTGATTTCCTTATACCAAATATAAGAAAACTAATTTCAGTTCAGAATTAGGATTGCTATACATGTGCTGTTTATTTGTCTGCAAAATACAAACAACTCTAAGGCGATAATATTGAAGCGGTCTCTTCGGGAATTGAACCGGGGATCTCTAAAGAGAAAAGCTATTCCAACTGTTAGTTGGTAATTTTGTGTTACAGTAGAAAGTTAAAATTAGAAGCTGATCTCATCCAAGAGTGACACACACCTCAAGGCTGCAACTTGAACTCAAACTGCTATAGATACTTTTATAAAAAAAAATCTTCATTTTTTCAGCTTTTCTAGGTTGCTGATATTCTAGAAAAAGCAGCAGTTAGTTCTAAGCCCCAGAAAAAAGCCAAATGCCTCCATATATAATAATGTGTAAAATACCAAATATGTATATGCACACTATAATTTAATAAAGCAAAAAGAGCAGTATACATATTCAATTTTATTTTGGAATCTCATTTTTTTGCCCTTTATCTAAAGATCTAAAGGAGTAACTAACCTATTCTAAAGTCTTAGCATGCTAATTGTTTCTTTTTCTGCACAGAATCTAAGGAACTGTATGCTTCCATTGTATTCACAGTGACAATTATGCATATAAGATTAAACCATATATATGTAAGCAAACTATAGATAAATTATAAGACATTTGAGAAATTATAAGCATCTAATGAGATACAGATATAAAGAGTTTTTTTTTTGTAAAATATGAACACACCAAATATATAATATTAAGTATTCATCTATAGCCTTCTTGCTCCTCTTGCCTTCATATCATCAACCTCCTTACAAAAGATCAACTCCACATCCTTAATCTCAATGAGGCAACAAGAAGCCTTTCTCTTCTTGTATCGCCGCCGTGGGAGAGAAGGCTTCTTTGGAGCCGGCGGGCACTCGAGAGCCACCAGAATTCTATGTCTTGGAGAAGTTGGTGTAAGATATCCACCACCACCACCACCACCACCACCACCATTATAACTACCATCGATTCTTTCTTCTTTAACTTTGTTATCACTCCCGGATGAAACACAAAGCTCTTTAGGTAAAGAACATGAAGATGTCGATGAAGATGAAGAACAAGGAAGAACATTGATTACTTCTGCTTGGTTGTGTCCTTCCATTTTCTTTTCTTGGGGTTGAATTGGTTGTAGAGGAGAGACTAATTGGATTGAATTGCTATCAAAATTTGATATCATTCTCCACAAATACATAGAGAAGGATAATGAGATAGATTTCTAGACACACACACACGCACGCACACACACAGACAGACAGAGAGAGAGAGAGAGAGAGAGAGAGAGAGAGAAGGCAAGAAGGATGTGAAGGATGGAAGAAGAGGTGATGGCATCACATGCATAGATACAAGCATTGCTCTTGTTTTCTTTCTCTCCCTTCATCTTTCATTTATATTATATATGTGTTTGTTGATAAATAGTGTGTGTGTGTGTAAAGAAATGAATGATGAAATGTGTGTGTGTGTGTGGTGGTGGGGCGGGGGTAGGTGGGTGGGTGGGGTTTAATTAATTTATTGAGTTTTTAATTTATGGCGGTTTATATTCTTCAGCTTTTATGCCTTTATTGAGTGAAAGGAAACGGTTTTTGGAGGGAGAGGGAGAGAGACTCGGTCCTAGTTGGTACATTCACCCGCAATTGGAGTTTAGGATTTGGTTTTGATCAAAGACACGGTGTCTCTCTCTCTCTCTCTCTCTATATATATATATAGATATATCACCCCTTTGGGTAAATTTGTACAAGATTGTGTCCAAATAGAAAAATACTTTATTTGTTTGCATACACACACAGACCACTGCGGATGGAAAGACAAATGCAAATGGTTCTTTTTGTATATACTGTTGGAGGAGCTGTCATGTATGAACCCGTGTTTGGGTTCGAGTGAGCATGAATATGATTGCACGAATGAAAGTAAACCGTACTATCGTGTCGCACCATCAGTATAAAAAGCTGTGCTGACAATGTTCCTTTACGATATTCAACTTATTCTATTAAATAATTTAAATCGGTTTAGATAATTAAAAAAGATAATATTTTATTTAACATATAATTTATATAATAGTTTAAGTTTTTCCATTCCGCTTCCTCACAACTCATAATCTACGGTGGAAGTTAATAAATCACTTTAATAAACGAAGACATCTTTGCATCAAAAGTTTGAAGTTGTGAAAACGACACAGATTTATTTGGCTGTGAGTTTTTTTAAAATATATGTTCTAACACCATTCTCTATGTGATAAAATCATGATGCGTTTCTTATCGAAAGAATGCTAGATATTTATGAGGTATTTATTGTACAAGGACTGGTTATAAATTTCTAGGGACGAGGTTGTAGTAACAGATATATCCCCCATGATTTCAGGTTGGCTTTGATTCACAAACTTAATGGTTAATTTGCTTTTTTTTTTGCGCTCTTATTTTCAGAATTATGTTTATTACCTTCCATCGATATATCATCTTCTATATTCCCCTGCAATGTTGGCGTCGGGTGAACCCAGAGTCCGAGTTTGTTGCATAAGGTGTGAAACTGTCATATGAAGAGCAACAATATTGTCGGAGTAGAGAATCGCAGGATGTGGTTGAGTTATCCCAATATCATCTAATAAGAATGACAACCATGTAAGCTTGGCGGCCGTAGAAGCCATGGCACGATATTTTGCTTCAGCACTTGAGAGGGCGACCGTTGGCTGTTTCTTCGCGCTCCAAGAAATACAATTAGATCCAAGAAATGTGCAAAATCCTGTGATGGTGTAGGTGCACGGTTCTACGGTCGCAACAGTTGCGGACCGCGGTGGAAAAAGAGCACAATTTTTTTTTTAAACATAGCATCGAACAAAATACCCAAAATCATCCAAATACTTGTAATTGCTAAACTCAAGAGAGCAAAACTATAAGTTTAGAGGGGCTACAATCTTTATAGTGTGTCCATTCTCTAGTGGAAGACCCATAGCTAAACTCCATGGTGTAGGGATCCAGCTTAATCTCCGACCGTCTCGTCGAAATCGGTCCACCGAAGATGGTCCACGTTGAAAACAATTCATCCAAGCTCCCACTTCACTCTAAAACTCTTCTAAATGTGAAGCAACTAGCTCTAGCAAATTGCCAATAAATAGAGATAGTAGTTGATGTGGAAAACTCTATTTTCTCTTCTCATTTTCTTTTCTTTTCTATTCTTCTTCTCTAAAAAATATAAAGAGGCAGAAGATGAAGATCAAGAGAATGATAATCTTCTCTCATACATTTTCTCTCTCCTCTTTGTTGTCATGTAAAAAAATGATGGCCCCCACTCTCACTGCTCCATACTGTACGCATTAGAGATAGTTTAAAACGGTCTCTAAAGAAAGGTATATTGTCGCTAATGTTTATTTACGACCGTTCTCTAATAAAACGGTCGTTAATACACTGTCGCTGACAAGATGGTCGCTAAAATGGGTATTAGCGACCATAGAATACGGTCGCTAATAGGATATTAGTGACCGTATCACACGGTCGCCAATGTATGGACACGTAGCAATACAAAAAAATTTAACTGTAAATTACGGTCGTTAATGGGGGTATTAGCGACTGTAACTGTAACTTATACGGTTGCTAATACCCCTTTATTGTGAAATTTTTTTTTACAGAAAATCCCAATTGCATACAATAATACATTCAATTACAATATACCACGCTAAAAATAGCATTCGATCACAAACCAAATATATAAACGATATAAGCTTTAATATCCAACAATTTCACTATCTCAACAACGTACATATGAACTACAATCGTAATAAATAGTACAATACGTTCAACGATATGAAAAAAATTCCAAATCAATACAAAAACAATATTGTTTTGAATATAAACAATACAATACGTACGCTATATGATAAATTCTCCAAGCAGTGCGTAATCCTATTTCAATCAACCCCGCCCACTCTGCAAATCCAAAGATATAAATAAACCTAAATCATATAATCTTAGAAATTAAAAGTGTTAGCTACACTAATTAATACATGTATATATGCTTACCTCGCTAACTTCCACCATTGTCATTGCCACCCGAACCTTGCCCTGCAAAAAATCGATTCGTTTGGTCGATATCATATTGCGGAAAAATGTCCAAGGCCCTCCCTGTGGTGAATGCTAAGGGTAAATGGGTTCCTATGGTGGAGACGGACGTTGAGGGTAGTAGTAGCCTCCCTGTTGTGAAGGTGGAGGGCAGGGCACCTGTTGCAGAGGCGGAGATTGGGGGTAGTATCCCTGTTGCTGAGGCGGAGGGTAGTACGACGGTGACGGTCCTTGTGATGGAGGTAGGTAATACCCACGCTGCGTCGAAAGAGGGTAATATGTTTGCTGCGGTGGCCATGAATCCTGTGCTGACCACGGTTGCTAAGGCAGACCATGTTGTTGCGATAATTGATTCCTCCAGGTATCCATTTCAGCTTTCCATATCATGTGTCCTTCACGCTCCTTCCTGAGCTCCTCCCGTAGTGTCATCACCTCGGTGTCTCGGTAGGAGGTGGATTGGAGCGAGCGGTCGACGTATTTGAAGTTCCTCTTACGGAACACGACAGCATAAGACCAACGGGACCACCTAAAACAGGATAACGGCCGTGCTCCCTTGAGCGGGGGAAAATCTGATCTAATTTAGATAGCTCGGTATCCCTAAGAAGAGGATCGTCGGCCGGAATATCGGGATTTGATCCCGATAGCTCCTCTCCGTCTCCTTGAGTCCCGACTTCGATAAATAAAACAGTAATTAATTATTTTTCATTGCGAAGTTAACAATTGAGTGTAATTACTTAAAAGAATTTATAAATGCAATCACACCATATGTTGAGAGGCTATTTCCAATTCTTCTTCTGTCATGCCTTTCCTAGTGTGCAGCGCCTTCCAAATCTCAGCAAGGCTCGGCTTTTTCCCAGCCCTCTCCTGTACGGGATATATGATTTATTTATATGTGTTTATATACAACGATAAATTTAAAAAATCGAACATATATCTAATTAAAATTGATCTCACCAAAGTAGATCTATACCGATCTACAGGAACCGATCCACCATAATACTCTTCCATATATTTCTCTCGGTTCAGCTTATTTCTTTCTGATTCTGCCTGCATATTTAGAAGACAACATATCATAATATAAAGTAAACTAATCTAAATTCGTGATGTTAAAATCAATTAAGTATATTTTAATTAGCTTCGCATCGGGTGTATCCCAATAAATTAGGAGAAAAACAAATTTCTCTCTAGGGATGACAGAGGGAAGAGAGGCAAACCGTTCTCATTCCGCCGTAAATCTATCGGACTCATAGAAACCCTTTTTCAATCTTTGACGCCATCTTTTGAAAATTCCACCCATCTAATACCGGACGTACTTCCAATGTCCGTCCATGTCGTCTTCCAAGAAGAAATGTTTCTGTAATACAAATTAATAAGTATATTGATTACTATATTAATACCATATAATAAGTATGGATGTAATGATGACATATATATGTTTAATTCAGTTATACATTACTAAGAGTGAGCGCTAAGTCCATACGTATGCTTCCCAGAGATTATCCGCAAACGTGAACCCCACGTTCCACCAGTTTGTATTTCAGACGAGAATACCAATATAACCATTAAAATGGGTAGCCCACTTATCCGGATCTACGTGCTTCCTACCTTCCCATATCAGAATTGCCCTTTTCCCCTTCATATCGAATTTGGTATTCTCGTTGGCAACACCTCTTCCATGGTGTTCAAAATATGTCAAATTATCCCCTGCAGCCTTCGCCTGATCGATACTCGCTAATACTGTCTCTATCATCGTATCCATTTGAGGATGAGCAGCATCCCACCTCATCCGTGCCCTCACATTGTCCCTATCTCGAGAAGTTCTTATATTTTGCAAATATCGTGGAAGAGGCAATGACCGAGTAAACTCATCAGTGATGGGATCCGTGAACATTCCCTCCTCGCTACCCAGGCCGTACACTGCTCATCTTTGTGTGCATATGGATCATCATGCATTGATGTACCTAGAGTCTTCTGATCAGATGTATCTGCACATTTTAATTTATTATAATCAATTAATAGTTATATGAAAAAATATGTTGGACACACTTATTTAAAAATCATAATATATACCTTCTATGATCTTAGGATCAAGTAGTGTTGAGAAGGAAGCAGATCGATCTCTTTTCTTCCTGATATGATTCTTGCAAATTTCCTGAATATCCATTTTCGCGACATCTATTTCATACAAGTTAGGACGATACAAAATATATAATATGTATAAATTATTAAACTAACATATCAATAGATTACAAGTGATTAGAACTCCAAAGTTTTTCATATATCAATTGTTTATAAGTGTTTGCAACTGCAGAGTTTATAACACACACATATATAAATGATTACAACCGTAATTTTTTTTTCATAAGTCAATCGGATCTACGTCCTCAATGTCACCATCGTCGATAGAACTATGGAATAAGGATTTAGGCGGTGTCCATAGTGCAATCCAAGTATCTTCATAATTAGGATCTTTGACATAGAAATATTGTTCAGCTTGTGAAGCCAACATGAACTTATCATCTAGGTAAACTTCTTTTTTTAGATTAACAAGCTAAAAACCATACCCATCTTTCTGGATGCAAGCACACCAATGAATTTTGAACATAAAAAATCGTTCTTGCTCGTTATTCCCGTAGATTATCTCTAATATGTCCTCCACCTGACTGTAGCATTCTTTTTTTCTATCCTGCACACTTTGATCACGGGAACTTGAGAAGCGCGTTTGTTCAAACAGACAACAAATGCCATTATTTTGGGTAGTCAATCTCTCGACTATAAGGAATTTTAGGTTATTAATGCAATATGAACTGTATCGATTCACTTTTGCATTAGGACCTTTAGATAGTCGCACGATTACATCCGGGAATTACATCCCTTTTGCTATGCCATCTTCAATCTACAATGAATTTTCCTGTAAAATGTAGAAGCTATATGTGATTTATGCGTGTGATACGTGAAATCTATAAGGGATATGCACGTGTTTACAGAACCACCGTGGAAAGTGTTTCTTATATTCTTGATTAATCTTCCAATTAGCGTCCTATCCGGTAATCACGGTCGTAAGTTCTTGAATATGTCCGCTAAAAGAATAACAATATTATCTATTTATGCACGCGCGCGCGCGCACACACATATATATACATACATAAAATATTGACGAGATTAAAAGTTTTAATTTATATATCTTCTATGATCAGCAGTAATTTGAAGGTTATAAAGGATATACGTATGCGTTTGGTCGAGCCAATCCCTCCGGTAGGATCGATCCTACCCTTGTGGATGTGATAGATGGTCCTCATAAATTCGAGGGGGACTATTTAATCTTATTTCAACTCCACGTAAGTAATGAGAAGTGAAGTTGAGGAAGTGAAGTTGAGGCATTCGTTGGCACAATAACTTTCGGCTATTGACCCTTCCAGTCGAGCTCGATAGAACACTTTCCGTTTCAAGAATTCCAAATATCTGAAAAATTAATGAATATTTAAGAAGAATGTGGATATTATAATGATTTAAATATCAAAGTTAACTTAAAATTAATTACCTTTCTACTGGATACATCCACCGATATGAGACCGGTCCAGCAATCATTGCCTCTGTGGCTAGATGCACCGTAAGATGAACCATGACTATAAAGAAAGATGGTGAAAATATCATCTCCAACTTGCAAAGTGTTTTCAACGGCACTCCTATGCAACTCCTCGAATTCGGCTACATCTATCACTTTAGATCAAAGTTTGTTGAAAAATTCATAATACTCCATCAAAACCTTGGTGACATCGAACGACAAATTATGTCGAAGAGCCACCAGAAGCAATTGATGCAGAAGGATATGACAATCGTGAGTTTTAAGATTTAAGAGCTTCTGTGGATCGACCTGCACATTTTTTGATATGTTAGAGGAGTAACTATCTGGGTTTTGACGCTCTTTAGCACCTCGCAAAATCTTTTCATAGCCAATTTCGACATTGTGTGGCTCGAATCTGGTAATTCATAAACACCGTCATCACGAAGTACCGGATGCAACTCCTGTCAAATTCCAAGCTCTTCCAAACACTCACGAGCACTCATCTTATCCTTGGATTTAGAATCGTCCTGTAACAATGTGCCAGCAATATTATCAAACACATTCTAATCTACATGCATGGCATCAATATTGTGTCAAATCAACAGATGTTTCCAGTAAGGAAGATTCCATAATATACATTTTTTCTTCCACACATTCAACAATTTATTATTTTCGGATTGCTTCCATTTTTTTGTTTATTCAAGAAACCATCTGAGTTAAAACGATTAGATCCTTGCTGGAATTGATACGCTGATATCTGCTCAAAAATATCTATCCCTGACAGTTGTTTTAGTGCTTCACCCACCTCCACTGTTCCATTAAACTTAACTGCCATCTTTCTGTACGGATGATTTGCCGATAGCCACCTATGATGAAACCAGTAGCAAAACTTACCACGTGTCTTAAACTACTTGGCACTGTAATCAAGACCACACGATGGACATGCATGCTTCACATAGGTAGACCATCCAGATAACATGTCGTATGCTGGAAAATTATCGATTGTCTAAATAACAACCGCTCGCATTCTAAACTTCTCCTCCGCATACGTATCATATGTCTCTACTCAATTTTCCCAGAGTTCTATCAGCTCTTCATTACAAGTTCTATATAGATGTCGATGTTCTGGCCCGGTGAATATTTTTCAGGGATTAATAAGAAAAGAATCATATACAATTGCTTCATACACATCTAGGAAGGCAGATTGTAAGGCATAAGCAACACCGGCGACGCAGACCAACTAGAGCTCATGAGTCTGTAAGGCATGAACTCGTCTGTTGCCAAACCTAGACATACATTTCTTAGTTCATCCTCAAAATAATCAATACTATCTAATTTCTTCCATACTTCTGCATCAGCCAGGTGCCTCAGCTTCCCGTCTTTGATCGTCGCATGCTCCTTCCCATGTCTTTTGAAATATATAAATTTTATAACCTCTTAGCCAGGGGAAAATAACGAAGGACTTTAGCTGCAATTTTCTTGCTCATTTTTTGACGTCGGACGTTTCTACGATTGAATTCTGCTTAACATTTTTCCACCCAGACAAGTTGTGGGTGGGACACTCATCGAGAGACGCATAATCCTTGCGATACAACACACAGTCGTTGGGACAAGTATCGATTTTCTCATACGAGAAACCAAGTGTCTTGACTATCTTTTTTGCCTAGTAACGAGTCTCTGGAATGCTCTCTTTTCCTTCTGGAATTACTTTGCGTAGGAGATCAAGTAGCACATCAAAGTTTTCATTAGCCATCCAACTAATCATCTTCAGATAGAGAAGCCTTATTACAATGGAAAGTCTAGTAAATTCATACAGCTTTCGTACAGATCCTGTTCGTTTTTCTCCAGAAATTTTCTCAATTTCTCTACTTCAGCGGTGTCTTTAGACGGATCGATATCATTTATTTCCTTGCCGGTAAATAAATCTTCTATCATGTCATGCGTGTCATCTATCCCGTCACCCGTCGGAAACTCTGATTGTGAAGCTGCGGTCTCATTATACGTCCTCACTTGCTCGTCATGTATTCCCTTGCCATGGTAATTCCAATGTATGTAGTTTGGTTCAAAACTGTTTTCATACACATGTTCTTCTATCTCTTCACGTCGAATACATTCTCAATTCTTACATTTCTTATAAGGAAAGAACATGAGTCCATCTATGCTATGCTTTGGGTTCATCTTCGCATAGTCTAAAAAGGTTTTAAGTCCATCCTTAAATCGGGTGTCATTCATACTATATCTATCCTTTCTCCCATGAGCATAAACGATTTATCAGGAAGAATTCTCATCTGTTATCATACATATAATAATATGAGTATAGCATATCTTAGGAGTTTATTACAAGAACATCATTAAATAAATTTTCAAGTCTTAAATTAGATTTAACGGTGTGGACGCATCGAAGCATCTGATATCATTTAAGGTTGGCATAAGTCAGGGCGAAAGGTCAGGACGGATAATTAGTTTCACGGCTGTAAGGGCTAAAGTTCTTAATTTCTATTATGAATGCAACACTCACATCTCACTTCCTCCTGTTTTTTGTCTATTTCAAGAAAATTCAGCAGCACTTTTCCCATATTCCCCGTGTTCGTACATAAATCTGTACACGAGGAACAAATGGAAAGCACCGTCGAAACTTATCGAAATGGAAAAATATAGGAAGATGTGAGATATGAGTTTTGTTACATTCGTAACATATTCAAACTGGACAAATCTAACAATTACTGTATGTCAAATCTCCCCGTCGAATACTACACATACGTTTGAAAAAATTGAACAAGAAACTCAACCCTCATAAACATATAATGTGATCCTATCAATTCGACGGTTAAAAGATTTGATATACACCAATTGTTAGACGGGAAACTATAGGTCGATTCTAAACAAGTTTAAGACCTTTCAATCTTAAACTTGCTAATTAAATGAAAAATAAAACCCTAGTTAAGTTTCTAATTATAATTTTAGGGTATCCCTTGAGTTTCTATTTAATCGTTTTTAATTAGAGTCTCGGTTCACTGGTATCTAGTTTTTTTTATTAAGGTTTCTTAATTAGTGTAATTAATGTTATAGGTTAATTAGTGTTAATTTTTCTTCATGAGTTTGATTTTATTTTTTATTTGTGCATCTAGCATAGTTTAATTGGTATTAAAGCAATTGATTTTTATTTTGATTTGGTTTATAAATTATTCTACAATTAAAAAATCTAAGCAATAAATCATAGACAATAAGATATCAAATCATTAAATTTACAAAATACAGAATATCGAATCATTAAATTTACAAAATATAAGTTAGAAGTAGGATGAATATATTTTTGAAATATTTCATATGCGGGCGTGCACACACATATACACTCTCACACACTTACACATACGCGTTTGCACTCAAACACTCATACATACACTCGCTCACACACTCGTTCACATGCATACGTGCGGACACACACTTACACATACGCACAAACATATATGCGCGCGTGTGCACACTCACTCACACACCCTCAATTACCTATAATTTATTTTATCCTAAATTCATCTAATATAATTCTATAATTCATCTTACCCTAAATTAATCTAGCAAGTAAATTCATCGAACCCTTCTCAAAATTCATCTAACAATTAACCCTCGATCACCTATAATCCTTATATCTTCAACTCTACTCCTAAATTACCAAATTTATATTTCAATTTTTCATCTATTTTCAATTCTAAAACCTATCTAAAACAATTTTCTTCAATTATATTTCAATACTAAAATCCATCAACCCCCAAAATCATAATAAATTTCAAACCCTAATTTCAAACCCATCATTTTACAACCGATTTAATTCTTCATTATCCATATTTAATATATCAAAACCAACACAAATCAAAGATTATAATCACCTAATTTCAAAATTGAATAATCTAATTGAAAAAAATTAGGGTTAGGAGGAGAAAACACTAACCTTGGAACGGATTTGGAAAAGAAAAAAGCGATTGCAAGCTCCTACACCACCAACTGCAACAATAACACCTACAAAAAAATTTGGGTTAAATTTGATAATTTTTTCGAAAATTTTGATGAAAAGGGGATGGGGAATTTACCTCTCGGGATGAACTTGGGGGAATGATGAGGAAGAAGGGCCATCGCGGCTTTTATCTGATCAATGTATTAGTGACCATTTAGAACGGTCGTTAATAGTATGTGAACGGTAGCCAATACATTGGGGACCGTTCATTAGGGACCGTATATATTATACGGCCGCTAATAATTTATTAGGGACCATATATATTTACACGGTCCCCAATAAACGGTCTTTAATGTGTACAGTTTCTACTAGTGTCTCCACGTGGATTCATTTGTCATCATATGACAAATGGTATCTGTATCATATAAAAATACTATGTATGTATCCCATACATACTAGAGAGAGAGAGAGAGAGAGAGAGAGAGAGAGTAAATATGTATCATATACATAAATATCAATGTGTGTGTGTATCAAGAGAGAGATGTAGGTAGACGCTCGTGCTCGCGTCACAAACTAGCGGTAATGCGGAATACAAAACGAAAATTTTCTAAACTTGAGCACGAACACTACAACCTAGAATCGAATCCAAACACTAAACTAGAAACTAATTAGAAGGAGTTAACTATTAGGTTTGTGTTTACAATATTTGTAGTCGTGTCCTTCATCTTCTTTCCACTTCCTTAGCTCCTAGGTCGTCGGGAACAAGCTTGAGAGTCGGTCTTCCTTACCGAAGATTATCCATCTCGAAGGAATTCGAACTAAGACTCTAGCTTCACACTTGAAGAAACTAGCGATCAATACTTGATAAGAATTGATCACTAGATTGATGTAGTGACTAATTTCTAAAGTTTCTCTCATAATTTTTTCTAAATCTCCACCAATAGAAAACCATGAAAGGAGAAGAAGAAAGCTTTTGGTGCTGTTCAAGTGAGGAGGATAGAATGGCAACTAAAGAAAATCCACCTCATCTTTTGTTTCTTTTCTTTCTTTTTGTGTTTGGAATGAGTGGGGTTGTGACTCACCATGGTGAGTCACAAGACCACAACATTCCTACGCATACAAGAAGAGAAGAGAAGATAAGAGAGACCACCTCATTGCCCATATATATATATATATATATATATATATATATATATATATATATATATATATATAGAGAGAGAGAGAGAGAGAGAGAGAGAGAGAGAGAGAGACTAATACAAGGATATGCTATAAATACATACACCCGTATTTGTATCAAAATACGAATAGCATATTCATATAAAATACGAATACCCGTATTTTTACTAAGATACAAAATACCCGTATTTGTATCAAGAAAAAAATACACGTAGTTATACAAATACCCGTATTCATATAAATACCGTATTTTGTAAAAATACGAATACCGAAATAAGAAACACTAAACGAGATATATAATATTAGCTCATATTTAATCCAAAATGTGATAACCTGGCTATCTTTCAAACCGGCTAGTATTAACAAACAGTCCGATTAAAAATACGTGCACAAAAGAACGTATTTTAATTGAAGCCGAGTACGTATCAAAATACATACACTACATCGTTTCATCCGAGCCGAGAAAACTCTCTGTGTGGGACTCTAAAGACTCGGCAATTCTCTGGCAGTAGATTTAAGCACAAGCACGTCAGCGGCACTAGCTGTACGTAACGGCTACCCAGGTATTGAATGAAAGGAAGGCTGACAAGCAAACTTGTCCGTATCCTTACTGAGCCTGAAAGTGACAGTCTCCGTACAGCCCTGTCTGTTCGTCTAAGAGTATTGCATATCGGGTCTAGGGGGTGGATAAAGTCAGACCCCTAATAACGCGATAAGTCGTGTCGGTATAAACCCCATCACCCACAGAGAAACTACTAATCCAAATCAGTGATTCTCGTCCACTTCGGCAGAGGATTTCTGATGATTGCTAACCGTGCACAGCGAGCCATCTACCCTCAATACCAGGAGTGACGAATCCCCGGCGATCGGCTTACTGCCTTCATGTGGCTCGGGACTGTACCCAACTAAAACCTATTTGCACGACTCAGTAGAGCCGTGGTAGGGTAATAATCAAAGCACAGTGGGAATTCACATGAGACAAATGACGATCTCAGGTCGACAGACTAACATGTACTCATATCACCAGAAAACTTTTGTCTGACGAAAGGTATAATTCCATCTATCATGTTCCCGGCGAGTCCGTCCAGTGTAACTCTGTAAGTACGTCTAGTGCTCTCTACTACATTTTTAGCACAAGAAAAATAGGGTTTTAATAAAAATCAAGAGAGCAAAAGTCTACAATACCTAGAATCATAACCATTAAACTAAACCAGCAACAAAAATAACAAGTTAGAGCCATAGAAACCCTTGTAACATCTTCAAGTACTCCAATTTGTGTTGAACTCCTTATAAGCTCCTAGGAGATGAACAAGCTTGGTGAAGATCTTCCTCATCATAGATGATCCATCTTGAGAGCTTCAAGTCTTTGGCTTCAAACCTCATTCTTGAAGCTAACATAGATCAATAGGTTGCTAATCTAAAGAACTAAGAGTTGAAGCTAACATAGATCATAAATTAATTTGTCTTTTTTATTTTCTTTTTCCATTTTTGAAGAGGAGGATGAGAGCTTGGAAGAAGGAGAAGAGAGAAAAACTAATTAGAAAAGCCTTAACCATTTAGAAAAATATTTACAACCTTTTATTAGAATTCCCTACAAAATCTTCACCATCCATTCTCATCAACAAAACAAGTGTTCAATCCTTTCTCCCTCCTCCACGTGTCACTACCCTATACAAGGGTGAGGGTATGTTGCACCCAAGGCACAACATAAGCCTAAGAAAAAAAGAAATAAATCAATTACAACTTGCATATATATATATACACACACACACAAATACATATATATACACTTATAATTAATTTCTAATGTCTGAAAATACATAAAGAGAGTAAAACTAATTAGTGAAATAATACTAGTAAATACATACTACAAAAAATATGTATCAATATATTAAATCGATACCCGATTTAATATTTGTCTTTCGAAAAAGATCGGTTAGTATTTTTACCATTCGATTACCGCCAGTGTATCCAATACACTAGTTTTGACCGGACCCCTGCACGTACCCAGTACGGCTACTACAACATTTTTGCCAAAATCGGAAACCCTCTGTTTGGGACTCTAAAGACTTGACAATATGCTGGCAGTGTATTTAACCACAAGCACGTCAATGGCACTAGCTGTACATAACAGCTATCCATGTATTGAATAAAAGGAGGATTGACAAGCAAGCCCGTCTGAACCCCTTATCAGGAGTTTCAAACACAAAGAAAACTTGTAGATTTAGCATACCTTCTGAAGTATAGTGACTAGAGTGGTTTCCATCTAGGTCATCACACAATGATGGTTGGAACCCGATCCCACTAATGAGTAGGATTACTCTTGGGAGATACATTTCACTTCACAATTAGCTAACTTATTAGGTGTCTGGAAAGTGTTAACGGGGCTACACTTCTACGGAAATAAGGTTTATTTTAATTAGGTCCATGCGAGAGCACAGGGAACCTCCCTCGGAGTACCAACACCCACCTGACTAAATGGTTAGCGAACTTGTAAAGTGTAAATGATCCTGACTAGTTCTCCTTTTAAGGTTTGATGGAGAATTCGAGGAAGCAGTGGAACCTTCCTGGTTAGATAAGATAATAAACCAATATAATCTTGCAAGAGCATATGCTGAGTGTTTCTTTTCTCTCTCTCTGGCAGCAACCATGATGGGACTTAAACTACTACTCGAAAAAATACACTGACTGGATCAAACTATAAAGATTGGTTGAGGAACGTCAACATTGTATTTACTTATGATAAAGTAGCAAACATCCTCACCAGTACTTCTCCCCCTGTCCGAAGACCAGACTCCTCAGTTGCGGAAATCGAGGTCTAGAAAGCGTGGGATCTGGATTACGAGAAAGCTAAGTGTATTATGCTGGCGTCCATGAATAATGAACTCCAGCTGTAAGTCCACGCCAGCGCCCCGACCATCTAACGAGGCCAAATACGGAACAAAAAACTTTTTACGAAACTGGCGCTAACGCGAACTTGAAATCCGGATGATTCTATTAACCGTAAACTAGTATACAGTAAAGTGGGGTTTCGAGATTATACCGATCGATCTGTGTCCTTCGGTCTTTAATCTCTTCCCTTAGATTGTTACGGATGCGCCGACGAAGCTCGATCTCCGATCTCGATCGATCGACGGTCTCCTCCTCGCCGAAGACTGCGCCACATCAACGAATCTTTATACGGGCTCCCTCCTTTGAATCGAGGCAACTCGGACACGAAGTTTGCTAGCCGACGTGTCCAAGGTTGCTGTAGAATAAGTGTATAACACTTCGTCTCGAGGGTTAATCGAAGTTGCCTTTTAGAGGAGTGAAGATCAAAGGAGCTTAAAGAATTAGTACAGAAAATTTTGTGTATCATTTCACACAAAATCAGCCCACCAAAAATCATGGCCGATCACTCAAATTCCTCACTGGGAATATAGTCAATGTGGTGAGCATAAGGAAAAGAAAGTGGGTGATCATATGGAAAAAATCACACAACAAATATCCATTTCATTTCCAAAAACCATCAATGCAAAAACATTGAACCAATCTCATCCAAGTGACTCATGCAACGAATCCTCTACATGCTGCTGGGGCCCCCCGCCACAAAAAACCCCTCCATTTACTAATCTGCACATTTGCAAATAAGCCCCCTCACAACACAAATTTCAGCCAATGAAGGAATGAAGGAAAATGGCCGAAACGGAATGCAAACTGACAACTTCAAAAAGCGATCCCGTAATAAATTACAGGATGACCCCGTAACTGTATATACATACCCGCATTTGTATTCCGACCGAATACAAATGCAACGGGACAAAATCTACACAGTATAATACTAGGATCCGGCTTAAACCAAAGCCCACTAGTATTATCCGTCCGAACCATGACACGCGCACAAGTGCACGCGTATGTTCGAACCCTGCCATAAAAACATACGGCCTCTACAACGTTTCGCCCGAACTGGGAAACTTTCTGTGGGGGACTCTAAAGACTCGTCAATACCCTGGCAGTGGGTTTAACCACAGGCCGTCAGTGGTACTAGCTGTACGTAACAGCTGCCCATGTATTGAGTGAAAGGGAGTCCGATGAGTGAACTCATCCTGGAACCCTACTGAGCCTATGTGTGACAATATCCGTACAGTCCGGTCCGTTCGTTTATGAGTATCGCATATCGGGCCTAGGGAGCTGGTAAACGTCAGACCCCCAAAAGCGGTATAAGTCGTGTCGGAGTGTAGCCCAAAACACCCTGAGATACTACTGGAATACCTACCATTAAATCTCGCTTTACATGGCCATGGACTTTGTGTAATGGCTCTCCTAAACACAGCGCGATCTCACCCCCAACGTTGGGAGAGACGAATC
This sequence comes from Agapanthus africanus, assembly GCA_030015575.1. Classification (NCBI taxonomy): domain Eukaryota; kingdom Viridiplantae; phylum Streptophyta; class Magnoliopsida; order Asparagales; family Amaryllidaceae; genus Agapanthus; species Agapanthus africanus. Next base: position 515,618,744 of record JASDDO010000031.1, on the reverse strand, counting down.
CCCTGCCGATCTGCTCACTGCCTCCTTGTGGCTCGGGACTGTACCCAACTAAAACCTGTTTGCACGCCTCCTTTGAACTGTGGTAGGGTAATAATCAAAGCATAATGGGAACTCACACGAGATAGATGACGATCTCAGGTCGATAGACTAACTTGTACACATGTCACCTGGGAATTGCTATCTGACGACAGGTTTTAATAACCAGCTAGCATGTTCCCGGCGAGTCCTGTCCAGTGTACTCATAACCCAATGGGCACCTGTATACATCTTAGGTGAACCAACTGACACCAATGGCTTGTGAGACCGGCCACCGCCCCCCGTCGGGGTCTCGACTGTATACACTAGTCTACTCCGGAGTATCGATGCCCTGTCTCGAAACTCCCACGACTAGGGACCACTTTTAAGGAGGTGCTTATAGACTACCCAACTCTCACGTATATGATCTCCATCATACTGTTGGTAGTCAAGCGAGAATCCTATGGGCTCTATCAACATGCAATAGTGATATATCATGCCACCTAAAGCAGTACACGTATGATAAAGATAAACCAGATAGCACACTATCATCTCGAGTAAGACTGTCCTACCGGTATAGGTCCTCCCTCAATCATTGCAATCACGTTCCTACGATCCAATAATTGAATTTGAGGGCACTATATCCAACAATCTCCCACTTGCATTTAAGGCTAATTATTGCGATGTCGCATACTCACAGCCCGTGTGATACCGAACACCCAACTCCTCTACTGATCAGTTTCACAAAGCTTGTTTGTAAAACTATTGTGTTCGAGAAATAGCCTCAGTGAGTGGACCCGCTCTGATGTTTCTTTCTATGTCTCTCTTAATCTCAAGTTCGCGGAGAAACCCATCTCCCGAAATGAGTAATACCTGTCATAGAATATGTCTGGATATCTGATGGGACCTAGTTCACGAATGAACTCCAAATCCAAACTTCTTAGACTGTATCGTCAACTGAACTTAATCAGTATCCTGCGCCGTACCTCCCTCAGTTTCCGCTTGGACCACCTGTCCAAACTACTGCCCCTCGTCGGAGGGAAAACTATAACTCTGACGGTCACTCTGTCATCCAGATCACCTTGGAAGCCTGGAATGATAACTGTCTCCCGAAGGAGGCTATCATTATCATATCCTTAGAACATCCACTTATGTTCTAATGTTTCCTCCGAGCGTTCCTCCCGGATTGGATCAATATCAACTTATTGCATCTGGTGCAAAAACAACATCTGGTGTGGTACTTGACATCTCATGATCAACTCAATTGCCTAAGCAAGTGATCTGCCAATCATGCACATCCCTCTCCTCTTTAGTCTGTAAGACACCTTTAGAGAGGGCGACTCCATCACTTGCTGGTACACCACCATTCCAGGAGTCGTCCATTCTAATTACCTTTAGAATGCTGTCTAAGTACCCAGATTGGGAAGCTACCCAAATCTAGATCTCAAACCATAGATCTAGTTACCAGAATGTCTGATATAACATCCATATCCTATGTGGAGAAACTACTGTGTGACAACCACAGTATAACCGATCGTAGTATAGGAATTTTACTTCCTACTCTGTATATGTCATCCAAATACCAGGACATCACACCCTACTACCTTCTTAACAAATCCATCCCCTATTCTGATGAAGTCAAAGCCCATGACTGTCACATCAAAAAAATGGATGATCTATCTCCGCTATATCTACTTTAGTCTATAAATAGACATAAGCATCTTGTCCACTATGTTTCCGCTGCTCCCACTGACTACGACAACTCTCTGGCAGAATAATATACACGTATACTTCTAAAACTAGTTTAGAACGACGCTATACTTATCCTCCTGCCGGGTCTCATAGTCTGGAACAACAGTAATGGCAAGTATGGGTAAACAAGAACCTCCCTGTCACCGTCCTCGAGGCTACCGGAGTACCTCTCGGGTGCCTGAGGTTACCCACCATATCTGCGGAGTGGCTAATGGAATGTCAAACCTGATTGAATCTTTAGGTCCTATTAAATTTTCCATAATCGTTTGCGGTTCTGGAATCTCTTCCAGTTCTACCATACTCCCACTACTGTTTTCTGAAGAAAAAAATCCATTTTACTAAAACTGTGGCGAGTCAAAAACAATATCACTATTGATCTTCCAGATGGTAGAAAGTCAACACTCGTCAAAGCCAAGGTCAACCCACAAACTGCCATTAGAGAAACGTGCCTTGAGTTATCCAGAGTCTGGTTTTAAGCATAAGCTGGACAACTCCATATACCTTAACATCGTTAAGATACGATCCATTCTATATATAATATAGAAACATAGGCACTGATTTAAAAGGAACCAGATTCAAATCATGCAGCCGTCTCCAGTGCATGTCAACTAAATGGAGAGAGGCCGATCAGCATTACTCAACTTAGAAGTGCATCCAACTATGAGTAACCTGAAAGAGAAGCAAGTTCTCTAAAACATTACTATCAACTGAATACCATACACAAGTACCTACATCTTCGATTACCTTGAAGAATCCCGATACTTGCTACACCAGGTTCTCTACTTTATTCTTATACCTATAACTTCTTAAAACTTAGATCTTGTATTTCTACGAAACACATGTCTAAAACTAGAGAAGTCACAAGTAAAAAAAATATAGTACGAGGACCTACCCTTTTGTCCTAATGGACACTGGACAACATACAATACTTTGTATAAGTCCCTTGAGTTTAATAACTTAAACCCTGTACGTCGTAGGTTGAAAACTGTACCCAGGCGATTTCCTCAAATATCACCAATTAAAACGAATTCCGATATAATGAGGATGATCACCTAATTTCCAATAAGTTACTCCCACTCATCATCTGTAAAACCATACAGATGTGAGAATCATACCTGGTAAATACATACCCTGGAGTAAGGACTAATTGGGAAATCAGTTTTCTATTAACAACACATAGTGAAACTGAAACATGAATATGTTTCGAAAGGGTATCCGGGTATTCCTAGTAATGCCTCTTCCATTATCCAGATTCATGACTATAACCGTATATTTCTTTTGCCATCTCTCCAAATCCCTTTATTTGTCTTTAGTCGTTATCTTCTGTACACCATCGTTAGGCTTAATGGTTTTCTTCCTTCCATACCATTCGACATCAGCCTATGGTTTGGAAGAAGACTATCCAAAAAGCATAATAGGTGTACTCTACTAATCCTAGGAGTACTCGCAACCTGAGATAAGGTGATGATAAAAGACAACTGAATAAACCTTATTCTATTTCTCCTGAACCAGAATCCATCCCCGAACTGGAACAAGTTCCATCGAGTTCGTATATAACTATATGATGGATTATCCAAATAACTGTGGATTTTCGTAGTGATACGGGGTGTTCTGGAGAAATACGAAGGTGAAGTAGGAGTGGCGATGAAATACTTGGTTTGGTCGTGAATAGCAGTCGCAATTTATTTTGCCCTCTTTCTAATCCCTTCATATGTCTTTACTCATTACCTTCTGTACACCACAGTTAGGCTAATTGGTTTTCTTCATTCCCTACCTTTCGGCACCTGCCTATGGTTTGGAAGAAGACTATCCAATAAACGTAATAGGTGTACTGTCCTCTAATCCTAGGAGCCCTCATAACCTGAGAGAAGGTAAAAGGAAAAGACAACTAAATAGTCCTATTCAATCTCTCCAGAACCAGAATCCATCCTCGAATCTGGAACAAGTTCCTTCGAGTTCGTATATAACCATACGATGGATTTATCCAATGGAAGTGGATATCCGTAGTGATACGGGGTGTTCTGGAGAAATGCAAATGGTATAAGAAAGAGTGGCAATGATGTATGCAACTCAGACAATCCAAAAGCCAGTGTTTTAAGAAAGTTCGGTTAACTTGGTTACTGAGTCATAGTCTAGGGTCGGGTCATGGTCGCTGCCAAAGAGAGAGAGAGAAAAGAAACACACTGCGTGCACTCTAACCTAGATCAGAATGGTTATCACTTTATCCAATCAGGAAACCTCCCACTGTATTCTCAAATTCTCCTCCAAACCTTAAAGAAGAATTAGTCGGGATCACCCGAGGAGTAAACCAACTCATCAGTGAGAATCGGGATCCAACTATCATCGCATGATAACGTGACAGAATCCACTCACGTTATCACACTACAGATGGTATGCGCATGCCTGGCAAGTTTCAGTTTCTTTAGAAACTCCCGATGTGATTTTTACCCCATGCTCTTATGACCTTGACGAAGGCCAACATATCATAAGTCACATGTCAAGTTCTACCCGTCATTATTCAGGTTAATTTGAACCCACCCGTACATACCCTTGACGAAGGCCAAAATGGTAGTACGACTATCCCAAACCAACGCATCTATCTATGCAACAGAAAAGTAACAAATAGCTACCATACACTATGCTTTGACGAAGGCCAACATATATAGCATGAATACTAAGTGCTACCCGTCTGAAATGACGGAGGGCTACGAATGGTTTTTGGCGAAAAACCTTTAACGTAATGAACTTGATATCGTTGAAGGAACCGGATAGCTTTTACAAATATATAGTGGCGAAAACCTTTGCTAAAGAGGTCACTCCCGGTGAAGGGATCTCGACACTTTTCTCGTAGAATGAGGTGCAGGATATTCCAAACTGAATACCACGATGCAAAGCAAAAAGTAATCGACTATAGTGAAGTTATTACCCTGACGCAAACTTCTGCCCAAGGGGTCACTCCCGGTGAAGGGATCTCGGCCCTTGCCTCGTCGAATGAGGTGCTGGATATTCACAACCGAATACCGCTATGCAAAACAAAAGAGAACGTCCTTGTAATAACAGCTTTTTGAAAAATGTTCCAACAACATCTGTATAGGTCTGTTTTCCTTGCATTGATACAAATCAACGCAGTCCCATCAATTAATCACACCAATAAAGAACGAAAATAAAATGTACGTATATGCCATCCGCATTCGCTACTAGGTCCCGTCATCACCCGTTAGGTTACTTAACTAACGACAGAGCGGGGACTGGACTAGTGCGGGTGTAAAACATATACAACATCTACTAGTATATATATCAATATACAATAATCGCTCAAGGCGTGATAAATGCAACATCACAGAGAAGTAATAAGCATCACAGAACAATACAGATAATCTGGGATCCCCGGGTTTCATAGAGCCACAAATGAAACCTGACGTTCCCCTGGTCGTGTGGATAACCTGTGCAATGAAAACCTAGACCCCTACGAGTGCGACAAGTTACCCGCCAAAACCAGAAGCGAGGCAGTCCCCTTCAGCATCGTGAATGGACCACCCAGCACTTCACGGAATCCGGTAACTTGAGCACCCCACCTTGGGTCAACCTGTACCCCCTATGAGTGCGGCGAATAGCCTGCCAATCCTAGAGTGAAGCCCCATCCATCTCAAAGCCATGAGATGCGGGCCTGTTTCCCTCCAGAATCCGGCTATCCGTGCACTCCACCGCGGTGTAATTCTAGTACAGAAAAGAAAATATATATACAACGGATACGTCGACCTCAGCCCGGTCGTGCCCCAAAAGAATAAAATACAAACAGGCAGTGACGGCAGTCCACATGTCGGACGCTCGTCCCGCAATATCAAATGTACAAATATATCCAAACTGCACTACCATTGCACGCAAGCTATCCACCATGACAAATCCGCAACATCACAGCACAACACAGAATATCAACGTGAATGTTACGTTCGCAAATCCGTCTAAAAGAGCTATAGCAATTAGACAAGATTTACCGCTCGAATGACATTCACGGTCACAGATAGTAATGTAAAGCACTGCAAAACTTAAACAATGTTAGAAAATATCGACTCCGAAATAACCCCAATATAGCCCAAACACACTGATAAAACTATATCCAAATTAGGCCAAATAAACAACACCACAGGATCAAATTCCCAGAGACCAGAGCACACATCAAACACTAACCCAATAGGACTTAACTGGGCCGGCCTGGCAGGAAAAATGATGAAGGTGGTCGGCCAAATTCCGATGCCTTGGGTCCGTGTTTGGTCTATGTTCATGTGGTCTCCCCAGTAGGCTTCTGAACTTGTTTAAAAAAAATTTCTGGACCATTTAAAAAACAACAGAGAACAGATATTCCGTGGCATCGTTTGGGTTTTGTTCCGGTTTCAATACTTTAACATTGTCTAAACCAACTAGTAGACGGTTAATAATTTGGCTCTGATACCACTGTAAGTCCACGCCAGCGCCCCGGCCGTCTAACGAGGCCAAATGCGGAACAAAAAACTTTTTACGAAACTGGCGCTAACGTGAACTTAAAATCCGTATCGTTCTATTAACCGTAAACTAGTATACAATAAAGTGGGGTTTCGAGATTATACCGATCGATCCGTGTCCTTCGGTCTTTAATCTCTTCTCTTAGCTTGTTGCGGATGCGCCGACGAAGCTCGCTCTCCAATCTCGATCGATCGACGGTCTCCTCCTCGCCGAAGACCGCGCCACATCAATGAATCTTTATACGGGCTCCCGCCTCTGAACCGAGGCAACTCGGACACGAAGTTTGCTAGCCAACGTGTCCAAGGTTGCTGTAGAATAAGTGTATAACGCTTCGTCTCGAGGGTTAATCGAAGTTGCCTTTTAGAGGAGTGAAGATCAAAGGAGCTTAAGGAATTAGTAAAGAAAATTTTGTGTATCATTTCACACAAAATCAGCCCACCAAAAATCATGGCCGGCCACTCAAATTCCTCACTGGGAATATAGTGAATGTGGTGAGCATAAGGAAAAGAAAGTGGGTGATCATATGGAAAAAATCACACAACAAATATCCATTTCATTTCCAAAAACCATCAATGCAAAAACATTGAACCAATCTCATCCAAGTGACTCATGCAACCTAGAATCCTCTACATGCTGCTGGGGCCCCCCGCCACAAAAAACCCCTCCATTTACTAATCTGCACATTTGCAAATAAGCCCCCTCACAACACAAATTTCAGCCAATGAAGGAATGAAGGAAAATGGCCGAAACGGAATGCAAACTGACAACTTCAAAAAGTGATCCCGTAATAAATTACAGGATGACCCCGTAACTGTATATACATACCTGCATTTGTATTCCGACCGAATACAAATGCAACGAGACAAAATCTACATAGTATAATACTAGGATCCGGCTTAAACCAAAGCCCGCCAGTATTATCCGTCCGAAAAATGACACGCGCACAAGTGCACGCGTATGTTCGAACTCTTCCATAAAACCATAAGGCCTCTACAACGTTTTGCCCAAACTGGGAAACTTTCTGTGGGGGACTCTAAAGACTCGTCAATACCCTGGCAGTGGGTTTAACCACAAGCTGTCAGTGGTACTAGCTGTACGTAACGGCTGCCCATGTATTGAGTGAAAGGGAGTCCGATGAGTGAACTCATCCTGGAACCCTACTGAGCCTATGTGTGACAATATCCGTACAGTCCGGTCCGTTCGTTTATGAGTATCGCATATCGGGCCTAGGGAGCTGGTAAACGTCAGACCCCCAAAAGCGGTATAAGTCGTGTCGGAGTGTAGCCCAAAACACCCTGAGATACTACTGGAATACCTACCATTAAATCTCTCTTTACATGGCCATGGACTTTGTATAATGACTCTCCTAAACACAGCGCGATCTCACCCCCAACGTTGGGAGAGACGAATCCCCTACCGATCTGCTCACTGCCTCCATGTGGCTCGGGACTGTACCCAACTAAAACCTGTTTGCACGCCTCCTTTGAACCGTGGTAGGGTAATAATCAAAGCACAATGGGAACTCACACGAAACAGATGACGATCTCAGGTCGATAGACTAACCTATACACATGTCACCTGGGAATTGCTATCTGACGACAGATTTTAATAACCAGCTAGCATGTTCCCGGCGAGTCCTGTCCAGTGTACTCATAACCCAATGAGCACCTGTATACATCTTAGGTGAACCAACTGACACCAATGGATTGTGAGACCGGCCACCGCCCCTCGTCGGGGTCTCTACTGTATACACTAGTCTACTCCGGAGTATCGATACCCTGTCTCGAAACTCCCATAACTAGGGAACACTTTTAAGGAGGTGGTTATAGACTACCCAACTCTCACGTATATGATCGCCATCATACTGTTGGTAGTCAAGCGAGAATCCTATGGGCTCTATCAACATGCAATAGTGATATATCATGCCACCTAAAGCAGTACACATATGATAAAGATAAACCAGATAGCACACTATCATCTCGAGTAAGACTATCCTACCGGTATAAGTCCTCCCTCAATCATTGCAATCACGTGCCTGCGATCCAATAATTGACTTTGAGAGCACTATATCCAACAGAAGCAACATGAGAATATGGACATCAAATCCATTTTTATCCTTTGCAAGGATTTGTATGGAGAGTACTCTCATATTGCAAGGCATGAGAGCTCAAGAAAATTGTTCCAGATGAGATTAGCTCCCGGATCACCTGTAGGAGAGCACATCCTAAAGATGATCAGTTTCATTGAGGAACTCGCAAACCTGGGTGCGCGTTAGAGAACGAGTTATACATCGACTTGATTCTACAGTCTCTTCCTCACACTTTTTCTCAATTCGTGCTGAACATTATCATGCACAGAATGGAAGTTGATCTTCTAAAGCTCCTCAACATGTTGAGGGTAGCGGAGAGCTCATTGAAGAAGGAGAAGCCACATGTTCTTATTGTTGGGGAATCTTCCTCTTCTAAATCCAAAGCGAAAACTAAGGAGAAGAAGAAGAAGACCACCACTAAGCCGAAAGGAGGTGTCAAAAAGGTGCAAGGAACGAACAAATCGGGAAGAGTAAAAGTGGAAAAAGATAAGTGCTACTACCGTCACAAGAAGGGGCACAGGAAGAAGGATTGCAAGGCTTTCAAAGCCAAAGGCAAGGACATGAAGTAAGCTGATGCCTAGGCTGGTGCCGAAAGGTAAGGAAGGAAGAAAACCAATTAGCCTAAGTGCGGTGTACAGAAGATAAGATGTAGAGACATATAAAGGGATTGAAGTGAGGGCAAACGAAATTGCGACTACTGTCATGAGTCTGGATAATGGAAGAGGCATTACTAGGAATACTCAGCCACTCCTTGAAACATTTATGCTTCATAATTTCTGTGTACTTGTAAACGAGAACTGTTTTCCTAATTAATTCTAACTCCAAAGTATATATTTACCGGATTTGGATCTCACATCCGTACGACGTTACAGATGCTGAGTATGAGTAGAATATTGGGAAATGGGCGATTTGATCCTTAATATTGGAATTCATTGCAATTGGTGATATTGGATTAAATCATCTGGCTTTGCCTAACGGCAAATATTTGGTTTCGAATAACCTTTGTTATGCAACAATTTTTAAAATGATATATCTGTATTTTTATTTTATAAAGTGAGATATAAATTTTGAAAATTGTGTTCCAAACATTTACCTTTATTAGTTGAGGATAAGATAAGGTGTATTGAATAACGGTATAAGACATTTTTAACCAAAATACATTTTTCAACCTATAACACACGGAGTTCAAGTTATTGAACTCTTGGGGCTTATACATGAAAATGTATGTTGTCCAGTGTTCTTTAGGATAAGGGATTGGTACTCTTACTGCATTCAGGTTTACCTATAAGTTCTCTGGTTTTAGACACGCATTCGTTGTAATGTAAGGTCGAAAGATTTTGAGAAGTTTATAGGTATAAGAATAAAGTAGAGAACCATACGTTGGAAGTATCAGGATTATTTGAGGTGATCGAAAATATAGATACTTATGCTAGGTATTCTATCATAGTAGTATTGAGAACTTGATGCTCTCACAGGTTACTCATCCGTGGGTGCGTTCCTTGATGAGTAATGTTGTATTGGCCCTTTTCCATTTAGGTGATATGCACTAGAAATAGCGGCATGAAATTTGCATCCGAATCTATCCAAATTAGTGCCTTTTGATTCTATATAGACATAGATTGGTTGCATATCTCAAGATTGTTAAGATATAGAGTTATCCAGTTTCTATTTAAAAGCAAAATCCGGAAAAACTCAAGGCATACTTCGGTAATGGAAGTTTGTTGATTATCTCATGTATTCGCTAAGGTTTTGTTTCTACCATTTTCAAGACCAATAGTTACATTGTTCTTGACTCGCCTCCTTTTTATAAAAGGAATCTTTTTGCAAAAGATACTAGTAGGAGTATGGTAGAACTGGAAGTGATTTCAGAATCACAAACGATTACTGAAAATTTAGCAGAACCCAGAGATTCAATCAGACTCGAAAAATCTTTGCCGCTCCGCAGATTTAGTAGGTGACCTCAACCACCCGAGAGATATCATAGACGGTGACAGGGAGGTTCGCATCATGGTTATGATAGCCCTACTAGTTATCAGCAGACCATGGGAAGTAGTGACTTCCGGATGATGGCTGGATTCTTTATATCCAAGTTGACTCCACGCACTTCAGCAAATTATGAATTTTGGTCTTTCATGGGTACTCCCGAAGGGGCAAAACCCATTAGGAGTAAGTAGATCTTTTAAGATCTGTGCAAATGGAAATGTATTAACCTAATAAGGCTAGACTTGTTGTAAAGATTCTCATCAAATACCCGTTGTGGATCATGATAAGACTTTTACTTTAGTGTCTACTCTGAAGTCTATAGGGATATGACTTGGCTCTGCTGCTACTCTAGACTATGATATCTGGTAAGAGGATGACTATAACGTCTTTCTAAATGGGAATTTAGAAGTATATGTATATATGACTCTGCTAGGGGGTTATCGTAGTCAGTAGGAGCAGCGGAAGGTGTGCAAGTTGTTTATGTCTATTCATAGACTAAAGCATGCATAGCGGAGATGGATCATCTGTTTTGATATGACAGTCAAGGTGATTGACTTTATCAAAACAAAAGATGAACCTAGTAAGAAAGATGTGGGGAGTTATGCCTGGGATTTGGATGACATACTTCTGATATGAAGTGATGTTTCTATACTACAATTGATCAAACTTTGGTTGTTAGGTGTTTCTCCATATAGGATCTGAATAAGTTATCTTGAATTCTGCTGAGTAGATCTATGGTTTTAGATCTAGATTTGATAAGTGTCCCAATTCGGGTATTTAGACACCATTCTAAAAGTGTTTATAATGGATGACTCCTGGGAGTCACCCTATCTAAGAGATGTCTTCTCGACTGATGACGAGAGGGACTGGCATGAATGAAATATCATTTTCTTTGGCAATTGAGTCAATCATGCAATGTCTTATACCAAACCAGATATTGATTCTGCACTTGCTGCAGTAAGTAGATAATAATCCAATCATAGAGAAACAAAAAGAAGCAGTAAAGAATATAAGAGGATGTTCTTGGTATATAATAATGGCAGCCTCCTCTGGGTGGCGGTTATCTGTTCAGGCTTCCAAAGTGATCTAGATGACAGAGATGCTGTCAGAGTTTTTGAGTTTACTCCTCTTCTGAGGAGTAGTATATTGGATGGGGTTCCAATAGGGATACTGGGATAGACATGGTGCATGATACTGGTTATGACTCAATGGAGGAGGATAGGGCCCGAGAAGTTTGTTGGATAAAATTGTTCATTTTCCCATCTTGTATCCAGAAAAATTCTTGAAGCGGGGTATCGCTCAGTTCGGGAGATTTTTGATCTTTGCGGATTTGAGACATAGAGAGAGGAAGTTAGAACATTGTGGTGGATATACTCACTTAGGCTATTTCTCGAATACGAATGTTTCACAAACACGGTTTGCGAAACTGATTAGTTGAGAAGTTGAGTATTTAGTAGCTCACGGGATGTGGGTATGCGATACCGCAATAATTAGCCTTAAGTGCAAGTGGGAGATTGTTAGATATAGTACCCTCAAGGCAATTATTGTAATTGGAGGAACGCGATTATGATAATTGAGGGAGGACCTATATAGGTAGAACAGTCTTACTTGAAATGATAGCATGCTATCTAGTTTGCCTTTATCATTGGTGTGTATACGTTTTACTTGTTATTACGCATTGCTAATATATAATGATGAAGACCGTAGTATTCTTGCTTGACTACCGGCATTATGATGGCGATCATATACGTAAGAGCTGGGTAGTCTGAAAGCACATCTTTAAATCTCCCTAGTCGTGGGAGTATCGATACTGGGCATCAATATTTCAGAGTATACTAATGTATACGTTTCGAGACCCCGATGAGGGGCGGTGGCCGGTCTCACAAGCCATTGGTGTTGTGTCACCTAAGATAGTATACAGGTTCTCATTGGAGGTGAGTACACCGGAGAGATTCGTCGAGAACTTCTAGATGGTATTATATCTATCGTCAGATGGAAGTTCTCTAGTGGCATAAGTATAGGTTATTCTTTTGACCTGAGATCGTTATTTGTCTTGTGTAAGTTCCGACTGTACTTAGATTGCTACCCTACCACGGCTCAAGAGGAGATGTGCAAACATGTTTTAGTTGGGTACAGTCCCAAGCCACATAGAGGAAGCGAGCGATTGTCAAGGATTCGTCTCTCCTAGTATGAGGAGTCAATGTCGTGCTGTGTTCGGATGGCCATCACCCCAAATTCATGGCCACGATGGATGAGATTTACTGATAGGAGTTAAGTAGTTTCTCTGTTGGTGATGAGCTTGACTCCGACATGACTTATCGGGTTATTAGGGGTCTGATGTTATTCACCCTTAAACCCAGTATGCGATACTCTTAGATGAAGAGACCAGACTGTACGAAGATTGTTACATTCAGGCTCAGTAAGATAAGAACAGACTTGATTGTTGACCTCCCTTTCGGCATACTTGGGTAACCGTTACGTACAGCTAGTGCCGCTGACGTACTTATTGTTTTGGATTTTTCCAGTAACTCATTGCAAGCATATTGTCGAGTGTTTAGAGTCCCACATAGAGGATTTTCTTTGTTCAGGCGATATGATGTAGATGACGTATGTTGGTACATACAGGGGTTCAATTAAATAGGTATGCAATTTATACAGACTTTAATCAGATGATTGATAAACTAGTCGGCTTAGGATTAAGCCAGATTATTAAATCAAGTTTTGATTTAATAATTTATATATATATATATATATTTGATATATATATATTCTAGTATTATTGTTCACTATTCATTTTCTCTCTTGGATATTCGTATTTTTATACGGATACGCGTATATGTATTTCGATACGTATACCGGTTTGTATTCTCTATTTATATGGAATATGTTCTAAAATGAGGACATCTCATTTGTGAATATTCATGATAATGAGGTGGCTAGGTGAGGCGGCTTTGAGCATGGTGGTGGAATGTAGAGAGAGACGGGCTTCATTTGTTTATTACAAATGGATGAGAAATTTTCTTTGTTGGTGAGGAAAAAAAATAAAATGAAGCCATTCACTCTTTATTCTCACACTTAGTTCATTTTGTGATGGATTACCTTTTCTTCACCTCCTCCTCCTTCTTAATTGCTCTCTTGAGCTTGAGATTGAGAGACAAAATGATAGTTGAAAATTCTTACATCCCCACTCTCCATTCCACGCGAGTTTGTAGTGTCGGTTGCTTCACTAGGTGAAGCTGGAGTTTGGATAGGTTTCTTCTGGTGGATACTCTTCGGCAAGGGTGGTCGTCTCTCAAGCTTGTTCCTGATGGTCTACGAGAAGCTTGGAGGGATCTTCCATGATTAGGTGGACACGCATCAAAAATTGTAATTCCTAAATCATACATGCTTTCTTTCTAGTTTTAGTGTTTGGATCGATCGCTAGGGATTGTTTTCTATTTCCCTTTTGTAAATTTTCGTTTTTCGGTTCTGCATCGGACGCAGTTTCCACGGTGAGGGTATTAATAAATTTCATCAGTGTTATCCTAACCCAAGGTTTCGGCCTTTACGGCCGACACAGGCCAACATAGTGAAGGCCTGGTGTCTTGGCACGTTCTTCTGTGCTTGATGGTACACTTATTGCTGAGGAGGTAAGTGCTGCTTGCGCTGAGGTGATGCAGGAAGAGCTAAACAAGGAGCGGAAGCTTGTATAGTTAGCCTAGTTGTGGTGCCATCTCTGTACTGTGGGCAAGCTCCCATAGCGTGCGTTGGCGATCCGTAGATCAGACATAGACCGTTATCCCATCGGCAATTCTTTGCTAGGTGTCACGTCTTCTTGCAGTAACTATAGAAAATTAATTAAGTATTGGAAAATGACCCTCTGGCCTTATAGGTAGCACTGAAAAAGTTGGCCTTGAGGAGGCTCGTCCTTCAATCTGGCTAATTGGACGTTTCATTCCGGTTGAATGTGGACTTCCCTTTTTCTTTATGACGGCTTCATAACGACGGGCTGATTTCAAAGCTGCTTCATTGTTAGGTACTCTCCCATTTCTAGGGCAGTCTGGATCTCGGGGTAGAAGCCCTGCTGAAAGCGCCTGGCTCGGATTTCTGTAGTCGGAATCAGATAGGCAGCGAACCTGCCGAGGATGGTGAATTCGGCATCGTACTCATCTACTGACTTGACCCATATGGATCTTTTTTGTAGGTGAGTGAATTTTTGTTCCATCTCAAAATTTTCGGTCTCCCGAAAGAACTTCCACTCAATAGGCTGCATAAGTCGGCTCTTTTCGGCCTTCCACCAGACCCTGGCATTGTCAGTGAGCTGGAGTTATGCTACTCGAACCTAAGCTGCTTCTAGAACTTGAGTTGCCACCAGGTCATCTTCTATACTCTGAGCCCATTTCTTAGCTTCAAGCGGGCTCTTTTTCTGGTGAAATTCTATAGGTGTAATACTCGGAATTGTTTCACTCCCAGTGCTTTTGGTTCTGGGCAAACAAAACCCTGTTGAAGGAGAGCAGTTTGCTCTTTTAGAATCACACCTTGAGTATCTTGGCCTTCGAGTATGCTCTTGATAGCCTTGAGAAGCACCGTCTGTTCAGTGAATGGAGCTACAGTATTTGGTGGTGGTCATGGTTTATGTCCATTGATATTGTTAAGGTTCGAGGAAGACATTACCTTAGATAGAAAAGGGTGGATTAGAATAGATTCAAAGAAAATTGAAATGAAAGGAATGTAGAAGCTTTTGAATTTCATAATTCTTGTGGTATATTGCTTACGGCGTTCATGCAGAACTGACCTGCATGGGCCATCAATAAAACCTATCATTCTCCGCTTCCCAAAAGAGCAGTAACGACACATGACAAGCCCGCGACGTATTTATTCTGAGAAGATACTTTCTCGAAACAAATACGCTAAACGTATATAAGAAATATAAAACATCAAGAAATGACAAGTGAATAAAATTTCAACAAACTGCTTCCTAAATACTAGTCTTAGAAATTCTATGGTATTTATGTGAAAAGACGGTATTTTGAAAATTCTTCGTATTTATGTAAAATAATCCATTAATAGATCGAGGGGTTTTATGTAAATACTTTATGTAAAAATAAACCTCGAGGGTGTTTTTGGGAAAAATATGATAGTTAAAATGTCGAGGTTTTTTTTACTAGAAACATATTTTAGATTTCGTGGTATTTTAGTGATAAAACCTAGATTTTAAGAGTTTATGATATTTTAATGAAAAATCTATCTTTTAGAAAACTTTAGGTATTTTAATAGAAAATTAAATCTTTTCAATTTAGGGGTGTTTTATTTAAATTCTAATTTTCAAATTTGTTTTCTTTTTGGTCACCAATAGATGATAATTAAATTATCTTTTATATTGTTAAATTTGTTTTACATTGTTTTAAAATTCCGTATTTCCTTTCGAGACCGCGCTTCATGAAAAGCTCCGCATCTCATTCACTAAACCCAAGATGTATGATAATCTGCACTATCACAACGGGCTTCCCCTAAAGAGAGTTGTGAGGTAAAAACAAGCAATGAAAAATAATTTATCGATTAAATTCTATTTTTATAACTTGAGGGTATTTTAATAAAAAATCGTTCTTTTAGAAAAACGTGACAAACATGTGATCGTGCTATAATTCAAAAGTGTGTGTATGGGATAAGTCATTATCTCGTGCGCTATCTACATGAACATATCACAAAAAACTAGTATCGACAAAATAAATTATCATGGTATTTATCCATTATGTATCATTCTAATATTGTTTTAACCATGGCAAATTTCATTTTGAATACATATAAAATTATATGAGACATGGATTGCAAGATGATAGGATGGTAATTCATATTTTCATGTTAACATTAGCATTAAAATTAAAATGAATATAACAAGGTTGCAACGAATAAATTTTCAAGTTAAACTTTGCTTAATAAAACGTATCATGATGATGATGAGAGGAGAAGCAAAAGAGAGAGAATAAAAGGGGACATTTATGGATTGTGCTTGATCTAGATGTAGGAGAGGAAGAAAGAGATGTAGACAAAGCCTCGATTGGAGGAACCGAAACCGACGATGCAAGAGAAAGGCGAGCTTGAGTGCTTCTTAGCTTCAAAAGATGCCTGGCTTGAAAGGTCTTGAGAGATGGATCTTTTGAATGTAATATTTTTTGGATAATTTCAGAGGGGAGATGAGCTAGGGTAGATTGGTATTTATAGGGAAGGAAATAGGGAAGTATGGTGAATTAAAAGGGAATTAAAATGAATTAAAAGGTGTCAAATGAGTAGCTGAAAAGACTGGAAGCTTTCTGTAATGAATTGGGAGTTTTGTAATATCAAAAAGAGTTGCAAAGAAGCCAAGAGTCACACGTGCACGAGCAGGGCCTATGCAATAATGTTTGGGCCGACCAAACAGGATCAAAAACTGCCCTGGGCGGTTGGGCAGTGGAGGATGGGGTCGGGGCTTGGGTCCAGTGTTCGAGTCAGTGTATCTAGTCCAAATTCATAAGTATTTTCTTCCGATACGTTTCGTAACTCCGCCATTCGCCCGTGAAACTTTCAGGACTCCAAAACGGTAAAAGAAAAATAGAATAAAATAATTGGGTTGTAAGGATTCAAACTCGTGGGTTAGGGGACAACAGTTTAGAGACTTAACCGATGAGCTACAAATTGTTTCTTGCACTTATTTAACAGGAATTATTTATAACTCGAAATCAGAAAAGAAAATAATATCTTTTAGTAATTAAAACAAAAAGGACAGTACTGTTGGTGAAATTGGTGTAAATGCAGCGGAAGGTAAAAATTTTTTTTTTTATATTAACACCAAAAGGGTTTATAAATCACGTCAATTATTAATGAAATCAATTAACACTTAATTGATTTGAGGTGAATTATACCTTTGCGTAAAATTGGATTTGCGTTTCGTTCGTTGTGCTAGCGATTTCTATTCCAATCAAAACGACTTGATTACGCATTGATGGTCTCCTTACTTGCCTTCACACAAATCTCCAAGATTTATGAAATCTAATCAATTAATTAGCTAATCTAATTAATTAAAAAGAAGTACTAATAATTAAGATAAACTAAAACAATTTTAATTTATTTCTCTCTAAAATTTTCGGCCAAAGAGAGCAAGGGGGAGGCCGAAACTTTGAGAGAGGGGGGGAGTGGAAAATCTTAGGGTTAGGGTTTGTCACATTAGAAGTATATATACAAGGATATAGTTTCATAATTTAAACTCTCATAATTAATTAATTAATTTAACTCCTTAAACAAACTAATTACTTTCATTTTAATACATATTGGGCCCATGTAATTTTCGGCCCATATATGTGTACTTGTCACATATAATATTTCGTGCACATCGAAAGCGCATTAATATTATTTTATAAATACTTATATATATCAACATACATACATATATATAATCGTTAAATTACTTATATATATATATTATATTCATAATATAATTAATACATATATATAGGCATGCATTATTTAGTCATCTAATATCGTGTATTATCTTAAGTCATACACTAAATCGCATTTGATGATGTTACCCTTAATTAAATATCAATAGTATATCAAATATACTTATTTAATTAAATCCTTTTGTATATCAAACATATGCTATCTCTTCTTTAGTTCATACTTTCATGTTTAGCAAGTAGGAGTTCATCTATGTGTGACTCCAGAGGCTCGACATTTACTTAGCAGTAGATAATTAATTCAAACAATTTGAACTAATTCTGTAAGTAGTAAAATCCACAAGTTTATAGGGATGATAGATACGTATTTAGACTAGCTGGGTAAACTGTCGATGCCTGGATTGGAATAAGAAACTGCTATCCAAGAAAATCAATATATATCAGTGGAAACTACCGTACGGTCTGGTTTTTTCATCTACTTGTACTCCTTATTGTTGGAGTTTGGTGCTCATGCCACGGAGGCCGCGGCCAAGACGGAAGCAAAAACAAAAACTTTATGCAAACACCAAACACACATACCCCAAGATTCGATCCAAACACCTAAAACTAGAAAGCTAAACAAACAAGGTTATAGAAATACAACCTTCGACACGTGTCCACCTAATTGTGGAAGATCCTTCTAAGCTCGTAGACGCCGAGAACACGCTTGAAAGGCGGCCACCCTCACCGAAGAAGATCTACCCGAGGGAAACCAGAAAAGGCTCAGACCGACGATCCAAATTTGCTACGAAGGGATTATGGGTGCTGTAGGACATACCTCTCTACATGCACACCCATGCCTCATGCCATATTCATCATAAAAAATTGCATTTCAATACCGCTCATTCATTATCAATTTTGTGATATATCGGTAATATTAATCCATGTCTGCTCAATAAGTACAGATTACAGGTATTCATGATAAAACACTGGAAACACACTGAAATACACGGATACAACATTTGTGAATCGACACTGCAACCGGAACAGAAAACCGATCAATATTCAAAGAGTTTTTGCAACAAACATGTGTGCACAACATTTTTATCAAAGAATAGTCCAACATGATGCAACATGATAAAAGTGTGAATACAACTCTTTTTTTAGGCATGAACCATTGATTGATCTGATTTTCCGTTGTGTGTTGGTTTATAGAAAATTGTATTTAGAAATCACAACCAAAAAATTATTTGACCGCAATCAACTACGGTGTCGGATGTAGATCGTTAGCGAGTGCGGATCGTCCACAGGGAAAGTGTAATCCGTTCAATTTCCGAATTAGATGAGTTGAAAATTTAAGGAAAAGAAAAGAAAACAATTCATGATTTGTAATTGAAGATCAAGAGTAAGAAAAATCTAGATCTAAAAGAAACATTAATAACAAGAATTGAGATGTGTGATAATTTTCCAATCAACAATCAAGATTAGAAGTATGGCTCGTAGGAGTAGATCGGATCTATAGATGTGATGAGATCTAATGATTACTCATTCTTATCCTTTAACGAATTGGTACTAGGTCGATGCAAATTCATCGAGGTTTAAGGATCGCGCGAGAATTAGGGATTTCACAACTCATCCTTTGTCCTTTCAATGGATTGCATTCAAATTCTAGTTTCTAGTTAATCAAATGGTCAATAGTTGTTCCCTAGTTTCGAGTGAACACGATAAAGAAAGCATCATCCTGAAACTAGGTCATTGATCATTTGATTCACTAGAATTTCCAAACATTATAGGAGTTAATAATTGTAAAAATATCTAAATCATCATCATCTAAAGATCGTCACAACTCCTATACGAGCGGAGATTACTCAAACATCATGATCACAAACACAATCACAAATTGAGATATAATCATTATGCTTGAATTAAAAGATAAGCAAGAATATAGAAAATTCACCTTTATTTATCGACAATTTTCGTTACAACTCTCTTGACTTTACAAAAGGAAGGAACTAGATCGTCGATTTCGGCTTCGCTCGGCTCCTTGAGTCGCGGATCGGCGTGGATCTCTTGCTCCGTTGAAATCCGGCGTCGCTTGCTAAAGATTGAAGGCTCTCTTGCTTGAATTGCTCTCGGGATCTTGATCTTGAAGTTGAATTGGAATTGGGGTAAGGGTTTGGCACACGTTTTGTCACTAAACTTGTGGGTGGAAGAAGATGATGATTCTTGAACACTTTTCACCCTAGCTCTAGGCTCTTTTTTATAGTCTCCTAAAACCCTAGAGCTAGGATTTGAATTTGAATTTTCCCTCCACAAGTTAGTTAGCCAATATTTGAATTTCCCTCTCAAAAGTTAGTTAGTCAATATTTGAATTTCCCTCCAAAAGAGCCTTCTAGAAATAGTTTGTTACGCCGAGCCTTCTAGATGCGCCACGTAGACATTCTACAGTGTTCTGGAAGCTTAGGCCGTTAGCTGAGACACGTAGAAAAAATCTGGGCCGATGACATCATCAAAGCGCCGCGGTTCCGCGGCGCAAGCCAGCTCCCTCCGCGGAACCGCGACAGTTTGGAAGCTTCTGGGCTAGGGATTTCTGCTATGGGCTTGGGATGATTTATGGGCCTTGTTTTGATATGTTGAATTTTGTAATTAGCCTTTAATCACTTCCAGATCTTTAGACTTTGAGTTGGTGTATTTTATCTGCACTGTTTTCTCAATTTTGGGCTTTGCTTCCGGAATTTCCTGCATAGACTCCAAGACAAGAGTTGCGCTATACAAAAATGATGCGATGCCATGATAAACACACAATTTCCCTAAAAAATGCCGGTTTTAGTATACAGTACAAGTAATCCAGTATTTTACATGTGTTTTGCTAATATGTGCGATATGAATACCGGATACCTATACATGAATGCAAAAGGTAAGGAAATTGCCGTGTTAGAAATGCAGTATTCTTGACTGATCAAATTCCCCTAAACTTATTTTCGATCGTCTCGATCGAACTGTTTTATTAAAAAGAGAAGGAGAAAATAAAGAAAGATAAAAGCACACTTTCGTAGGCAACACGATTGCACTGAGCACGTGCAACAAGCTTTTAAACCTCTAGGTGTCCCTAGTAGGAGGAGTGTTGTCTCCTGAGGGTTTTCAGCGGATTGCACCCACAAAATCCAATAATAAAAGGAAGATCATGAATATTACATTTAAAGACAAGAATTGTAAAAGAAGAGCCTTGAAAATTAGGGTTTCCAATTAAGCTAGCTTTTCGGTTGTCATGAGCCCTATCTTAATGGTCATGAAAAGATGTCAGAAATCACGTCCTCCCTCAATAAAACATCGTCTTATTCTTCATTCCCATCTTTCTTCCAAACATCGATCATATCACCCTGCGTGTGTGTAAAGGACATCCCTACACCCGGAGAATTCAATTCAAGCTATCATACTCTTGTCTATCAGCCTCAGTACTTTTTAATTAATGAATATTTAGACGAATTTGCTCACACTCTTTCATGCGACCGTTAATACTTCTTGAGGTACTAACCGACCGATTACTCATGTGTTTGCTTATTTGGTGTATTTTCCTCGTCTTGCACCACCTCAGGCATAGCAGTGACTCCCAGACCAGTTGGCCTTAGGGCACTAGGTGAAGAGGCACCCTCGCTATATATTTTTTATTTCCCTTGGTGATAACAAAAACCAGTGTCCATTTTTCTCACCACTTTATATTTTCTTCATCATTTTTTTTTATTTCCTTCATACATCGGCTTTAAGACAAGAGTATTTCAAGATATCCTCTACTATCCCAGGCTTCAAGACGTGTGTAAGTGCGAATAGCAGGGTATCAATGTTCAAAATGTTTGGCTTTTCAGAATAGAAACTATTTTTCAGACTTATTTTTGTCCTCAGATTAGTGACTTCCTCCATCTTACTAACCCTTGGGACAACGGCTCATAACTACTTATTACTAGTTCGTATAAGAAAACTTCTAATTTTCTTGGTTTTCTTAAATTTTTCTAATCTCATGGATGTAATTGTTCACTATCTAATCTTTTATTATCATAAATATTAAATATTTTTATATTTTGAAAATTTTTAAAATTTTTATGAGTTTTGAAAATTTTTGAATTTTTATGGATTTTGAAAATTTTTAAATTTTTATAGGTTTTAATGGGTTTTGAAAAATTATTTACAAAAAATGATGAGCCAAAAAAAAATATTTACACAAAATTTTTATGGGTTTTAAATTTTTTTATATTTTTATAAGTTTTTTAAAGAAATGTTTTGTGCTTATGCAGATGATATGCACATGATGCAAAACTAAGCACAAACCTCCCCCAAACTTGTTTTCAACAGTGTCCTCACTGTTGCCAACCGCTATATATACAAAACCTATAAGCCTGGGAGGAATTTATTAGCGGGGGCAAAATATATAAGTGAAGATCCTCCCCCAAACTTTATTCTTGGCTCAAAATTTTTGTAAAAAATTTTCTTCCCAAGAGCCAGAAAAATTGTTCCCCCCCCAAACTTGAGTTATGCAATGTTAAGCTTTGAAAATCACATGAGGGGGTCAAGAACCATTGGTCGATGCCAAGCTTTGCAAAGACCGAATGTCAACACCAACTATTCGAAAATTTTATCAATGCAATGCTCTGGTTGGTGGAAGAAGAAGTGGGGAAATGTTAAGTGGTGGAACAGAATGTGTGTACGTCTCATTTTGGAGAGACGATGCAGTGAATGTGATGGATTACTCGCATTCTTTTACAATTCAGAAGAAGGGGTGGGGGTTCGATTTCAATGATTGGGACATGATTCATCTCAACACCCGTGTTATTCAGAAATGCGAGTTCATCAGCGAAAATATCCTCAAAAGTTTCATCAATACCCCGAAGAATAATGTCATCACAAAGTGCGGGGTGATCGTCAGACTCTAAAAGCAGTTCATAATCGGTGTTAGTTGTTGAACCGGACATCTCGGTGGAAGAGTCCGTATGTGTATGATACATAGTTGGGTCAAACAACAACGTATGAAAAAAGTCAAGATCGGTATCAGGAGGATCATCAAATTCGCTGCTGTCGACATCCATTAAGTCGACAGAACAGACATGAGCAGTAGGTTCGGAGGGTACACTTCCCAACTTGTAAATGTTCAGCTCTATTGACCTATTCCCGAAGGATAGGGTCATAGAGCCATTACGACAGTTGATGATAGAGTTGGAAGTGGCCAAAAAGGGGCGACCTAAAATCACCGGAATTTGATTCCGGGGGTTCGCTACAGGCTGTGTATCAAGTACAATAAAATCCACAGGGAATACAAATTCCCCGATTTTTATTAACACATCCTCCAGTTCACCCCTAGGTTTGGTGATCGAGCGGTCAGCCATCTGGAGAGTACAATAGGCTGGTTTCAACTCTCCGATCCCTAGTTGCTCATAGACTAAGAAAGGAAGCATGTTAACACTTGCGCCAAGGTCAAGTAGAGCACGGTTGATGTGATTCTCCCCGATGGAAATGGAAATCGTAGGATATCCAGGATCCTTACGTTTCCTTGGTAATTGTTGGGGGAAAGCCGTATCTACTGTCTTTGCCATGAATATCTTCTTGGGCACTTGAGTCTTCCTCTTTCTAGTGCACAAGTCCTTAAGAGTTTTCGCATAAGCGGGGACTTGTTGGATAGCATCTAGAAGAGGGATGTTGATGTTAACTTGCTTAAACATGTCATAATCTTCTCCATATGTGGACTCGATGTGTTAGCCCTTAACCGATTAGGATAAGGTGCTTTAGCAATAAGCACTGGGTCCATCATAGGAGAAGGAAGTGTGTGTGGACCCGATCCAAGAATAGAAGTGGGGATCGTCTGTGGAGGAGTAAAAGAGGTGGGCTGAGGTGTAGAGCCTAGAGGGAAATGGAGAATAGGCTCGCGAGAAGGCGGTGGGGTAGAAGAACAAGAATCAGAAGCAGAAGCATGTGTGTGAGGGAAGGTCTCAGCCGGGGTGTTGATAGGATTTTCAATATCATCAACTTCTTCCCCAACATGGTTATCCAACACTCTCCCAGATCTCAACGTGGTGATTGCATTCACATGTTGTGAATAGCCAGGATTAGGCAAAGGTTGAGCTGGGAGTTTCCCTTTCTCTCTTGCACTCATTTCGGCCTTAAGTCGTGCAATCTCAGTTTCCATCGTTTTGATACTCTCAGCTTGGGACGCTGAGTTTTTCTTTATCTCACCAACGGAAGACCTAACCTCGGCCGACACTTCCATGAAATTTGACATGAGTGATTTCATGGTTTGAGCGACTTGAGAGAACTCGTCAGAACAGGTCGACTACATAGGATTAGACGGTGCAGGAGTGTTGACCTGGTTTTGGAAATTTTATGACTGGTAGGGGTGCTGGGTGAGTTGAAGTTGTTGCTGTTGTGGAGGAAGGACCCTTTGGAATTGATTCGGGTTTGGAACCGTGTTTTGGGATTGGTTCCAGGCAAAATTCGGGTGATTCCTCCAACCCTGATTATATGTGGAAGAAAAAGGGTCGTTTCCAGGTCTTTGAAATGCGGCATTGGTATGCTCGAGACCTCGAAACTGAGAGTTTAATGGACATTCTTCTGTCAAGTGAGAAATATCAGAACAGCACCCACAAACAGTTTTGGGGAGCGACATTGGGTTTAGGGAGGCTGCTAAGAATTTGTGTTTCATAGCATCGAGCTTCTTTTGCATTGCTGCCATCTCGGCTCGAACACCTATGGACACGTCTATTTGGTGTACGCCACCCCTACTCGATGGCTGGGTTCTAGTCTCCCACTGTAGTGACTTTTCAGCGAACTCTTCTAAAAATTTCCATGCTTCCCCATCATCTTTGGTCATAAAGGTGCCTTGACACATGTTTTCAAGATTTTGTTTAGTGGTATGGTTACTGCCCTCATATATGATTCGGCAAAGGTCCCATCTCGGGATGCCGTGATGTGGGCATTGAACCAAAAGATCCTTGAATCGTTCAAAGCATTTTGAGAATGGTTCAGCTGGGAGCTGGGAGAATTGATATAGTTCGCTACGGATTCGAGCTGTCTTTTGCATAGGGTAGAATTTCTTAAGGAATGCCGCAATGAATTCTTCCCAATTCGTGATGGAATGTGCGGTGGTGTTATACAGCCATTTCTCGGCTACATCGCACAAGGTAAATGGAAGAAGTCGTAGATGCATGGCATCCACAGAAAGTTGTGATGTACCCATCATTGCGCATACGTTTTCAAATTTGGTAATGAAAACGTAAGCGTCTTCAGTCTCGAGACCGTGGAATTTGGGTAGGAGGTTGATGTACTGGGGCTTAATCTCAAAGTTATCCCCGTTGGCTGGTGGAATGGATAAGCAGGTCGAGAGAGGACCTCGCAAAGGGTAGCAGCTCTCTTGGAGAGAGATGCGGGGAGGATTCTGCGTACCAACGGACGGCGGCAGAGCAGCGGTAAAGAGGTTCGATGGAGGTGGATCCATCGATGTGGGTATGGTGGTGGGTAAAAGAAAGGGTAAATGTAGAAATACCGACTTTTGGGTCGATCAAGGGAACGCGGACTAACGGGCACTAGAATCCCGTGTCCAGCCTATCTTGCACTAAAAGGGGTTAGTACAAGTGGCAGCGTGGATTTATAATTAGGGGAAATGAAGTGAATGTGGTGTTTGTTTTGAAAATGATACGGATTTTGAAAAGATGATGCGATCACAACAAATGCAACAAGCAACCCTAAAATTTATGGTCACCTAGGTCCAATCTCTAGACTGCTCCTAACTTCCAAAAGACAAGTCGCAGGATAAAATCCTCCACTGCCTCTTTGTTTCTCCTGTGGCCAGGTAAGTGCCAGGTAAGTGGGAGGTTCTCCACTACGTAAGTAGTGGGCCTAATTAAGTAACCACTAGCCTTTGACACACTTGCCTTAGACACCACAAAAAGAAACGCGGATAAGCAATGGATTACCCACGGCCTTCTTCTGTCCTAAGTGAGCGCGACGGTCCTTAGAGTCATTTCTAGATATTTTTTAATTAATGAGGGTAATGCGGATACAGGTTTGTGATTTTTGGGGCTTAGGAAGGGTAATGAACTCCCCACCTAATCTGGATTTGGCCGTGCCCCTTAATATCCGTATTAATTATGGAAACAACCACAAAATCAAAAACAAGCATAATTTATTTTGCTTTTTGCGGTGCTGCGATTTTTGCAAAGAAGCCTGCAACAAATTGTTAATTAGAGCAGATGAGGAAGGAGATAAGAAAGTTAGAAAGTACCTGAAATTTTTTTATGCAGCGAAGCCTTGAAGCTGCCGCGGAAACGCGGCAATGAAGCCCTTGTGCCGCGGAAACGCGGTGGAACCGTGAGCTCTCTGCACAAAAATTTCACAGAACACTCCTGATCTCTTCCTTAGTCCTATGGAATTCTTCAAATAATTTTCCAATTGCACAGCAAGCTCCAGATTTCCTTGCAATTAACCACAACAACTCGTTTAGTGTTTTGCGCAAGTTTTGATCTAAAAAATGTTGATGGAATAAACTTTTCAACTCAAATTTCAAAAAATTAACAAATAGCACACGATCCCCGGCAACGGCGCCATTTTGATTGATCTGATTTTCCGTTGTGTATTGGTTTATAGAAAATTGTATTTAGAAATCACAACCAAAAAATTATTTGACCGCAATCAACTTTGGTGTCGGATGTAGATCGTTAGCGAGTGCGGATCGTCCACAGGGAAAGTGTAATCCGTTCAATTTCCGAATTAGATGAGTTGAAAATTTAAGGAAAAGAAAAGAAAACAATTCATGATTTGTAATTGAAGATCAAGAGTAAGAAAAATCTAGATCTAAAAGAAACATTAATAACAAGAATTGAGATGTGTGATAATTTTCCAATCAACAATCAAGATTAGAAGTATGGCTCGTAGGAGTAGATCGGATCTATAGATGTGATGAGATCTAATGATTACTCATTTTTATCCTTTAACGAATTGGTACTAGGTCGATGCAAATTCATCGAGGTTTAAGGATCGCGCGAGAATTAGGGATTTCACAACTCATCCTTTGTCCTTTCAATGAATTGCATTCAAATTCTAGTTTCTAGTTAATCAAATGGTCAATAGTTGTTCCCTAGTTTCGAGTGAACATGATCAAGAAAGCATCATCTCGAAACTAGGTCATTGATCATTTGATTCACTAGAATTTCCAAACATTATAGTATTTAAGAATTGTAAAAATATCTAAATCATCATCATCTAAAGATCGTCACAACTCCTATACGAGCGGAGATTACTCAAACATCATGATCACAAACACAATCACAAATTGAGATATAATCATTATACTTGAATTAAAAGATAAACAAGAATATAGAAAATTCACCTTTATTTATCGACAATTTTCGTTACAACTCTCTTGAATTTACAAAAGGAAGGAACTAGATCGTCGATTTCGGCTTCGCTCGGCTCCTTGAGTCGCGGATCGGCGTGGATCTCTTGCTCCGTTGAAATCCGGCGTCGCTTGCTAAAGGTTGAAGGCTCTCTTGCTTGAATTGCTCTCGGGATCTTGATCTTGAAGTTGAATTGGAATTGGGGTAAGGGTTTGGCACAAGTTTTGTCACTAAACTTGTGGGTGGAAGAAGATGATGATTCTTGAACACTTTTCACCCTAGCTCTAGGCTCTCTTTTATAGACTCCCAAAACCCTAGAGCTAGGATTTGAATTTGAATTTTCCCTCCACAAGTTAGTTAGCCAATATTTGAATTTCTCTCCAAAAGAGCCTTCTAGAAATAGTTTGTTACGCCGAGCCTTCTAGATGCGCCACGTAGACATTCTACAATGTTCTGGAAGCTTAGGCCATTAGCTGAGACACGTGGAAAAAATCTGGGCCGATGACGTCATCAAAGCGCCGCGGTTCCGCGGCGCAAGCCAGCTCCCGCCGCGGAACCGCGGCAGTTTGGAAGCTTCTGGGCTAGGGATTTCTGCTATGGGCTTGGGATGATTTATGGGCCTTGTTTTGATATGTTGAATTTTGTAATTAGCCTTTAATCACTTCCAGATCTTTAGCCTTTGAGTTGGCGTATTTTATCTGCACTATTTTCTCAATTTTGGGCTTTGCTTCCGGAATTTCCTGCATAGACTCCAAGACAAGAGTTGCGCTATACAAGAATGATGCGATGCCATGATAAACACACAATTTCCCTAAAAATGCCGGTTTTAGTATACAGTACAAGTAATCCAGTATTTTACATGTGTTTTGCTAATATATGCGATATGAATACCGGATACCTATACATGAATGCAAAAGGTAGGGAAATTGCCGTGTTAGAAATACAGTATTTTCGACTGATCAACCATAGTGGGACAGCCTAGCACAAGTGGACATACAAATTTGCTATAAAAATTATGATTTGTGCAAATGGATGAGCAAGTGGGCTATATATGATGAGTACTTGAAAGGTGTAATGTGATTTAAAGATTGTATTTATCTCCAAATCTACAGATTAATATCAAAATGTTTATAAAAGAATCAAACAATACCAGAGAGATCATGAAGAGGATATAAGACCACCACAAGAAAATGAGCCCAACCACTCAACTGTAAACTGCCAGAATTGGCTAAAAGTCCGCTACCACCGATCCCACCTTCTCATTTTAGCTCCATTTTTCTTTTGGTCATTCCAAGTTGTCACATCATCTCAATTATATTGTTTGTTTTTGTTGATGAAGTACCTATATATATCAAAACAGAGAGCAAGCTCAACGCCATACTTTTGTCCAATTTTCAATCTTCACTCTATATTTTTGTTTTAGTTCTTATACATAATAGATAGGTTGAATCTTGAGCTCTTTGCTTTTATCTCATCTTGCAACCTCTTAACTGAGCTTGCAAGGTTAGATTTTAGTATTTGAGTTCATTATCTTGTACTCTCATTTTGAACTTGAATGAAGCTTCTATTATTGCACTTTGGTTCTTAATATTTTCTTCTCTTTACTTTCTTGCAATTTCATTTCTAGCTATTTACTTACTTGCAATGTGTTTTCTTTGATCTCTTCTCTTTTGTATTTTCCTTTGATGTTGGTTATGAATTGTGAATAGTAGATCTTGTTAGGGAAAGAGAGTGGTTGTGTAAGTTAAGATTTTCTTTTACTCATTTCATTTGCCTGATACTTGCTGATTGAACTCCGCCCAAATCTTACGCAAGCGTTCTATTAGGCACCCTACCCTATCACGATAGCGGTGATTCCTAACCGTGACCAGTTGCATTTGGTTTGGCCGAAGGCGAAAGATAAGAGACAAGAACGGAATGACAAAGGTCAATAAGCCGGATTTCTCAAATACCGTGCTTAAGCACTCTAATACACGTTGTTGCTGATTACCATAGGTTCAATAGGTCAAGTAAGGCACAAAGGAATGAGTACGGATTTTTTAACTTACACTAACTATCTCTATCCCGAACAAGATTTTATTTTGCATATACAAACACATAGGTTAGAATTGAACCATTCGGACCTTTTTGCTTAACTCGTGAGAATAAGAACGTAAAATGCACCATCTTCCTGTGGATGACCTGTACTCATCATGGCTAGCTACACGCGACGCCGTCTTGATTGCAGTTACTTTAAAACTTAAGATACAACACACGAAATTCTTTTCCGTATCGAGGTCCCGCTACCCGGATAGCGGGCTAGGGGTCAAGGGGGCTAGCAACCTCCTTGCGGGGTGCGGGCAGCACCCCGTTAGAAATTTTCTAAAGGGGGACGTGTTTTGAGTGTGGAGCGTGAGGGAAAAAGAAGGGTGAAAGGCGTCCTAAGAACACATGTAACATTTCTCAAAAATAAAGTATTGTTTTTGAAATTTAAATAATTAAAATAATAAATTTTATGAATATTATAAAGACATAGAAATTAGTTTTAATGGAATTGTATGATTATATATGTATAGTTTGGAAAATATTTGGAAATTAATAAGAATTATTGATTTTGAAAGAATTCATGTGATTTGGACATTTTATAAATTATTATACAATTAATTGTACATAAGTTAATGTTAAATTTGATTAATATTTCACTAATTATGCACTAATCTTGTTTATGTATATAGCATGCAACATAACACGTTGCAAACACTTGTTACATATTTTTGAAACCATGGCTTCTATTTTTTTAAATGGTTTGTGTTTTATTTTGGTAAAAGAAAAGATAAAGAAAAAGAAAAGATGAGATATTTATGAGAGGGGGGACATGGAGGCATGGGCCTTGGAGAGAGAGAGAGAGAGAAAAGGAAAATTCTACACACTTATGGTTCATTCTCATTCTTCAATTCATTCCTCTTCTTCTCCTCATTCATCTCCCTCATCCTTCACCTTCTCTATCACCCTCAAACACTCTCCAAAACACCACAAAGCACCATGCTCTCTTTATAAAAATCACTCCAAATCTCACTACAAACCCCGTGGGTAGATCAAGTTGGAACTTTGAGGCACTTGGGCAACCCTAGAATTTTCTTGAGTTGCCACATGAGGTATATCCCTACACCATTAGTTAAGTTTTTAGCTTTCCTTATATCCTATCATGATTTAGAGTTAAACTTATGAAGATTAGTGATGTTTGAAAATTTCAAGATGAGGGTTAGGCGATTTTTTGAGTTGTGATGGTGCATTTGTGGATTAGATAGCGACTACAACCCATCTATTGTTAGAATTCTGGCCAAACTTGAGACTAGAAACCCAAATATGAAAACTGGAATTTTGCTGATATTGGATTTTGTGGAAATTGTGGTGATATATTGAGATCTGCTATGACCCGGAGACCCGCAAAATTATTTAGCGATCATAGAGAGTCATGCAGATAACTAGGAAGCTACCCTAAAGACCCGAGACCCCAACCCTAACCTTTGGCCGCAAATAAACTAGTTTTGTCCACAAATTGCGGCTTAGGGATGTTGGATTGGGTTCGTGTTTTGTCCATGGCTTCTTTATCCAGTAATTAGACTTATCATATGTGCAATATTGGCTAATTCAACCTAGGGAAAAATCTGGAAGTGTTTTCTTAAGTTGCTGATTTCGTTTTGCGAGTTTTGTTAACTTGAGTTTTGGTATTTGGGTTTTGACTCGGTCGATTGACGTATGTACGTCGACGTCGAGAATTGTTGGTTATTTTTGCATGCGTAGGCCGTAGGTTCTAGCCTATGTGCACTCCACTTGCCATATCGGTTTTCGTATTCAATTCTTGTTTACGATACGATGTGCTTGAACTGTAGGTACCTTCACGTGGACTTCGGAGCGAAAAAGGAGAGCAAGGCATCATCGACTTTGGCAAGCAAGGATCGGAGGTGAGTAGATGTATATCTACGGGGGATGTCGGGTGGATGGCGTATAGCATCCCGCAACCGTAGAATACGATATTATTTATATCATGTATATATAGCAATGTGATATATGGAGAGTTAGCAAATAGGATTCTAGGAGACCTTAGGTTAGATTATGCGTACTTATAGGAAGGTCTACCCCTAGTGTTATTTCCTTAGTTGTGAGCCTTTAGTTTTATTTTGTCGCGCGCACACACACGCTTGATATGATATGTGTGTATATGTATATATATATACATATATATATATATATACATATATATATATATATATATATATATGGATGTATGTATATATATATATGGATGTATGTATATATATATATATATATATAGTATACTTATACGTATAAGATGAGGATATGATATGTTATATGGTTTTGTTTCGATATGATCGGATATGATGTCAAGAGATTATGGTATACGATTTGAGTTGAGACATCGTATACGATATGATATATATTAAAGGATCGTTGGTCGAATTACACATAACCTGCGATAACATGCGACTTGATGATATAATAGAATGTACATGACCTTAGATCCGTACCCTTGATTATGATATAGTATGATGGATGATACCGTACGAATTATGATATATATATGATATTTGACCCGTACTCTCGATTTTGAAGATGTCGTACGACAGATTTTACCGTACGAGATATATTTATATGATGATTGATCCACACTCTTGACTCGAGAATGCCGTATGATGGACCATACCGTACGTGATGCTATCAGGCTAGATAGCCGACTACTAGATTTATCGACTCGGAAAATGTTATAGATTTCTTATCACTTTCGACTCGGTTCTTAGTTTAGTCTTTTAGTTGCTTAGGTAGATGTTAGAATAGACTTGAGAGACGCTACGGATTTTCAAAAGATATCTCTTTTCTCAAAAGCACCGTAGCCCTTACTTTTACAAAAACAACGATTCGTGCTATTTTAAATACGATAAATGGTTTGGCTCGTATATAGATTTATATACCTTATTATTGCTTTTATTGTTTACTTTCTGCTATGCTTATAGTATTTCTCTTTACATTGTATATATCTACATGTGTTTTCATTAGCTGTTATGATCTCATCTGCTAGGACACCTGCACCATTATCGATGATGCATATGTTGCACGTACACTTGCTTGCCAGCTCATACACATCAGCATCGGTAATTGCCATGTCACGTACACTTTCGTAACCGTTACTCCATTCGTATATCCTGATAAATTGTAGCTAAGTAGTATTGTTTAACATTTATGATATCATAGGCTAGTTAGACTCTGTATTTCTTACTTAGATGCCACATGCATTCACTTACAATACATTCTAGTTATGCACTAATCATTTGGCTTTACGCCGGTATTCATTATCTCATTATATACTCATGATTATGAGATTTCGGTTTTTCATGAGATTTCTGGATTTGGGAAACCGCATGTGAATTTGAAAATTTATATGCAATTTAAAAGAAAAATGCGGTTTCTCATGATATGATATGTGGCGTCTACCATGAGATTTCTCGGTTCTGAGCATATATGTTTATCCAATTCGAGGAGTGAGGAGACACCGTCTGCAGGTACATGATGGACCCGGTGCGGTACCCCGGGGTAAGAAGGCCGTATAGAGAGACGTTGAGCTCGGCAGGGAAGCACTACCGACCGGTGATAGTTGGAGCGGCAGATATCCAGAGGATACCGACCGTAGTCGTGAGATCAGATGATATGGGCCGATCTGAACAGACAGATCCCGAGATCCGAGAATGATGTGTCGCTATTGGATATGGTTTTCATGATGTTTTCGAGTGTCGATGCTGGGCACTCATATTTTCTCATGATTTTGTGTGTCGATGCTGGACATACTCATTTGATGATGCATTTACACATTATATGCATGACATATAGTTACTTTGTGACATGGACACGAGTACTTGATATTTCACATATGCTTATATTATTACCTTTGCTACTACTCGATATTATCGTGTTATTATTATTATTATTGTATTGTACTGTATGACCTAGGAGATCGTCATACATACGATTTCTACCCGGTGATATTTTCTACTCACGTGTTAGCAACTCACCCCCGTTATGCCACAGTTTCTTGCAGATTTGACCGCATAGGTTTTCGTAGCGGCTTTGCTGGCACACCACCTTTCTTCCGGGTGATTGCTTTGATAGGTGGGGTACACTTGCATCGTGACCACCTGTTGTACTTGTATATTTATTCTGTTGTATCTAGTTGAAACTCCATCAACCAGACTTTGTATATTTGTAGACTTAGAAAAACACTATTGTATATTCTTTCGGATTTAGAGTCATGCTCATGTATTCATTATTGTTTTTGGTTTCTTGATGATTCTTTGGTTTTCTTTGCTTTATTTTAGTGTTTTAATCCTCGCCTTCGGCGTTGATCA
Source organism: Agapanthus africanus (assembly GCA_030015575.1). Lineage (NCBI taxonomy): Eukaryota > Viridiplantae > Streptophyta > Magnoliopsida > Asparagales > Amaryllidaceae > Agapanthus > Agapanthus africanus. Next base: position 515,585,245 of record JASDDO010000031.1, on the reverse strand, counting down.
GTCGAAAATATTGCATTTTTAACACGTCAATTTCCCCACTCTTTGCAATCATCTAAAGGTGTTCGGTATGAATATAGCACATATTAGCAATTTGACTGTAAAATACCAAATAACTTGTCTTATACATTATAACCGGCATTTTAAGGGAAATTGATTGTTTATTATTGCACGCATGATCTTATGTATATCGCAACACATGTCTCGAGAATGTGTGCAAGAAATTCCAGGTAAAGAGCCGAAACTGCTAAAAGTGCTGATAAAAATACGCCAAGTCCAAGACTTGTGATCTGGCAGTGAACAAGAAAGTATAAAAAGATTCCAGACATCAGAAAAGTTCCACAAAGTCAGCACCAATTCAACCTGAGAAACTCATGCATCAATTCCTCAAAACGGCCGCGGATCCGCGGCCGAACCGGTCGATCCGCCGCGGATCCGCAGCCGATCCAACTCAGTGGCGGAAGAAATTTTTACCGAGGCTCCCTGTTCATTAGCCAAACTTCTTTAAGACACTTCAGTCTCCAGAGATCTCCAGAAGCTTCTCTTCTAACAGCCAAGCTTCTTGTGCAAGCTTAACAACTACCTAGCTTCCTATGCAAGCTTCATAACAACCAAGCTTTTTAAGCAAGCTAGCTAACTACCTTAATCTAGAAGCTTCCTTCATAACTACCAAGCTTCTTAAGGAAGCTAAACCTAGCTTAGCTTCTAAAGGAAGCTAATCCTAATCAAGCTTCTAGGGGAAGCTAAAGAAGAAGGCTATAAAAGGGGACCCAAGGCTTCATTCTAAAGGTTGTTGTTGGTTGTTCAACAATTCACCCATAAGTTGAGTGACACAACTTGTGCATCCAAACCCTAGCCCAAATACAATTCAAAATCCAAATCAAGATCACCGAGTACAAAATCAAGCAAGAAGCCATCAAGCCATTTTGGAGCAACGCCGATCTTCATCCGAGCAAGTGATTCAAGACGATCTGCGACTCACGAAGATGATGCGAAGCTAATTCGACGATCGAGTTCTCTCCTCAATTCTTGTAGTCTTGAGTGAATTGTAACGAAATGTTGAATAATGAAAGGTGAAAACTCTTGATCTTGCTTTTCTTTACATTTGAGCATTATGATGAGTTCTCAATTCTTGATTGTTTTCTTTGTCATGATGTTTGAGTGAAAACTCCGCTCGTGGAGAAATCGAGAAAATAGATAGATGACGATGATTAAATTCTTGAACGATTCTTAAGTCTTATGAGTTTTGTAAACCTTAGGAAATTGAATTATCGACAACCTAGTTTCGAGCGAGATGTTTTCTTGAATGTTATCGCTCCTAATTAGAGATCAACGATTGATGATTGAATTTCCTAGAGGCTAGAATTTGAATGCTAATCAACGAAAGGACAAGGGATGCGATGAAGAAACCCTAGTTTCTTCGCTAGATCCCTAATTCTCATTGATCGTCATCGATCTATCAACAAATCATCAATAGATAAGAATTTGTAATCCTAATTCTTCATCATCACTATCGATTGGATCGATTCCTACGAGCCTCTTTACAAATCTTGATAATTCATTTGATTTGGACAATTCTTGATTCTTGATTCTTGATCTATAGTATTTCATGATATTAGATCTAGTTCTTTACAATTTTTGAAACTAAATTTCAAAATTCTTGAATTATTTTCTTTTCTTCTTTAATTTTCAACTCGACTAAAACAATTACTATCAAATCTCACTTTCCCTGTGGACGATCCGTATTCATTAACGCGCTACATCGACACCGTTAATTGATTGCGGTATAAATATTTTTGATTGTGAACACTTTACATTTCATCACAACTCAAACGGATCAATTAAATAGCGCCGTTGCCGGGGATAGTGTGCTAATTTGTTCGTTTTTGTAATTTGAGTTGAAAGATTTATTACTCCATCAGAATTTTTAGATCAAAATTCGCACAAGCGCTTAACGATTTGTTGCGAGAAAATATGGAATCTGTGGAGTGAAAGGAAAAATATTCAGATCATTTCAGAGAGCTCAATAAGTGTACAGGAGCATCTGCACAAAATTTTGTGCAGAAATCTCATCAGAAGACCGCGCTTCCGTGGCCATAAAGCGCATATCGCGGCGGTTCCGCGGCGAGTCTAGGGCTTCAGTGCACTAAACTTCTCAGGTCTGTTTCTGACTTTCTTATCTCCTTCCTGCTCTGCTCCATTAACCAATTTCTGCAGGTTTCTTTGCAAAAATTTGCAGCGCCGCAAAAAGAAAAATTGTGCCAGTTTGATCTTGGTTGTTTGCATTTTTAATATGGAAATTAAGGGGCAAAGACCAAATTCAAATTAGGTGGGGAGTTCATTACCCTTCCTAAGCCCCAAGAATCACTAAACTTGCATCCGCATTACCCTTATTAACTAAAAAATATCTAGACATGACTCTAAGGACTGTCGCGCTCACTTAGGACAGAAGGAGGTCGTGCGTAATCTATTGCTTATCCGCGTTTCTTTTGTGGTGTCTAAGGAAAGTGTGTCTAAGGCAAGTGGTTACTTAATTAGGCCCACTACTTACGTAGTGGAGAACCTCCCACTTACCTGGCCACAGGAGAGACAAAGAGGCAGTAGAGGATTGATCTTGCGACTTGTCTTCTGGAAGTCTAGGAGCGGTCTAGAGACTTGACCTAGGTGACCACTAGACTTAGGGTTGCTTGTGCATTGTTTGTGATTTGCATTTTTTCAAAAATCCGTACTTTTTCAAAACAAATACCAACTTATCTTTTCCTTAATTATCTTAACACTGCCACTTGTGCTAAACCATTTAGTGCATGCTCGGCTGGACACGGGATTCTAGTGCCCGCTTGTCCGCGTTCCCCCTATCGACTCCGAAGTCGGTATTTCTACGTCTTCTTTTTCTTCATCCCCTACCACACCCACTTCGATGGACAATTCTTCATCGAACTTCTTTAACACTACTCTGCCGCCGTCCGCAGGTGCGCAGAATCCACCCCGCATCTCTCTCCAAGAGAGATGTTACCCTATGCAAGGTCCTCTTTCGACCTGTCTCACCATTCCACCAGCCAATAGGGACAATTTTGAAATAAAACCCTAATACATCAATCTTCTACCCAAATATCACGGTCTCGAGTCTGAAGACGCATATGTCTTTATTACCAAATTTGAAAATGCATGCGCAATGATGGGTACTTCACAGCTTTCTATAAATGCTACGCGTCTACGTCTTCTCACATTCACCTTGTGCGATATAGCCGAGAAGTGGCTTTATAACATAGCCGCACATTCCATTTCAAATTGGGGAGAATTCGTAAAAGCATTCCTGAAGAAATTCTACCCTAATCATAATACAGCTCGAGTCCGTAGCGAAATAAATCAATTTACCCAGCTTCCAAATGAACCATTCTCGAAGTGTTTTGAACGCTTCAAGGATCTGTTAGTTCAATGTCCACATCACGGAATTCCTAGATGGGATCTGGGAAGAATCATATATGAGGGCATTAATCCTACCACAAAACAGACCCTTGAATCCATGTGTCAAGACATCTTCATGACTAAAGATGATGGTGAAGCCTGGAGATTCTTAGAAGATTTCGCTGAAAAATCTTTACAGTGGGAGAGTGTAAGTCAGTCATCGTCTAGGGGTGGCAATAACCAATCTGATGTTTCCATAAGAGTTAGAACTGAAATGTCAGCAATGCAAAAGAAACTCGAAACTATGGAAAATAAATTTTTAGCAGCCGCCCTAAATCAGATGTCACTCTCCAAAACTGTCTGTGGATGCTGTTCTGATCCATCACATCTTACGGAAGAATGTCATATAAATTCTCCGTTTCAAGGTCATGATCATATCAATGCTGCTTTCCAACAAAGACCTAGAAACGATCCGTATTCTTCCACTTATAATCAGGATTGAAGGAATCACCCTAACTTTGCTTGGAACCAATCACAAAATCAAAACACGGTTCCAAACCAAAACAATTTTCAAAGGGGTCCTCCACCACAACAACAACCACTTCAATTGAGTCAGCACCCCTACCAGTCACAAAACTTTCAAAATCCGGCCAACACTTCTGCACCATATGAAAATTCTTTGCAAATAGCCGGTACTGATAATTCCTATGCACTCGAACGTGTTAGTGCATATGCCCTAGAGGCCATTACTGTATCATACTAGTTTGTATATTACTTAATGGAAGCTTGGGATATTCACCTTGTATTGACATTCTTGCTCAAAATAGTAGTATGCTACTTGGTTTGTTTCTGCTTTAATGCGTGCATGTGTTTCTTTTAGCATATCACCTTTACACATTAGTGGAGCCTTTAGGATCTTTGCTTGATTACCAGCGTTGTGATGGCAGTCACACTCGTGGGGGTTGGGTAATCCACAAGCACATCCTTATGCAGGTCCCTAGTCGTAGGACTATCGAGACAGGGCATCGATACTCCAGAGTAGACTAGCGTATACGCTTCTCATCCCAGCTTGGGAGACGGTTTGTCCCACAGCCGTCAGTACGTCGTACTTGAGATAGCATGCGGGTGCTCATTAGGTTACGAGTACACTGGACAGGACTCGTCGGTAACTGTTGGTTGGTATTATACCTATCGTCAGTTATCAGTTCCCAGGTGACATGAGTACAGCTTAGTCCGTTGACTTGACACTGTCACTTCGCCTCGAGTGTGTTCCCACTGTTCTTAGATTGCTACCCTACCACGGCTCAAAGAAGTCATGCAAACAGGTAGCAGTTGGGTGCAGTCCCGAAGCACTTTGAGGCAGTGACGGTTAGACAGGATTCGTCTCTCCCGGTATTGGGGGTTGATATCGCGCTGTGTCTAGGAGAGCCATTACACAAAGTCCCTGGCCAGGACAAGCGAGATAGACTGGTAGGTTTCCAGTGTTATCTCAGGGTGTTCTGGGCGACACTCCGACACGACTTGTACCGTTATTAGGGGACTGACGTTTATCGCCCCCTAAGCCCGTCATGCGATACTCTTAGATGAACAGACCGGACTGTACGGAGACTGTCACATTCAGGCTCAGTAGGAGTTCAGATGAGTTTACCTCGTCAGTCTTCTTATCGGCATCTACCTGGGGACCGCTACGTACAGCTAGTGCCGCTTGCGGTCTGTGGTTAAACCCACTGCCAGCGTAGTGTCGAGTCTTTAGAGTCCCACACAGAGGGTTATTCGCCTTTAGGCAAAACGAGTAGAGGTCGCATGGTTTTGCGACGGGGTTCGTTCACATCCTCGCACTTATGCACGTTTAGTGTCCGGACAGCTTATACTAGAGGGCTTTGGTTTAAGCCAGATCCTAGTATATGTTTTGCGATTGGTTTTATCTCATTGTATTCGTGTTCCTCGGAACACGAATACGGGTGTGTATGCATAGTTGACTGAGGCAGAGGCAGAGGATTTTCATTAGGGTTAATGACTATTGTCTTTTTCTTAACCCTAATGTTTATGTGTGAAATATGATTATTAATATTAATTAATTATAATTGTGTTATGGTTAGGGTTGTTGACCATTTGATTATGCTTGACTTGTTGACCTAGGTTGACAAGTTGACCATCATCATTTCATATGAAAGATGCTCTTTGATTCTTGCAAAAGTAATTAATGTGAAATGATAATGGTCATTTCAAGATTAACCATCTCAATTATCTTTAGTTAATTTTTAATTATCATAATTCACACATATATGTGAGAAGGTTGTCATTATCTCCTCACTTTATCATTCTCATTCTCTCTCATTCTCTTCCTCTCTCTCAAAACTCTTCCCTCTCATGAGTTGAGAACCATTGAGCTTGAGATAAATCCCTAAAAATTACTCTCTACTCTTTCTAAGATTCTAGGTTTAGCACACCAAGCACCTTAGTTACTTCTAGTTTGAGGTAGGAGCCAAAGGTAGAGGCCCTCGGGTGGATCTTTCTTCGGCAAGAGAAGACGACGAGACGATCCGTTCATCCCACTCTAAGGAGCAAGAAGAGAAGGACTTCAAGACTTAGGTATAACCCCTTAACCGAGTAGCTAACTCTTTTAGCTTAGTAGTTAGTTTATGTTTAGCAAAGATCCCTCCTTTGGTTAGTCCATGTTGCCTAGTGTTGTAAAAATCGAATTTTTCATAACGTTTCCGCCTTCCCGTAACCACCGGGGTGTGTAACGTGGATTTACAGTGGTATCAGAGCCTAGCTAAACACAAACTAACCAGTTAGCAAAGTATCTAGAACTTCGATCGGACAAAATACCGCAAAACACCCCGTAAAACCTAAGTTTCTGCCGATTTTTATTTCTGCTCTAAAAATAATAAATTATGTACTAAAAATCGGCTCAGGCTTTTCTAGGAACAGACAAGAAAAACAATCCAGTGAGTCGAAAAACTCACCGCGGTTCCACGGCAAGAGCTTGCTCTTGCCGCGGATCCGCGGCCGAGTTGACTCGGCTGGGGATCGTTTCTCCTGCAGTTTTCTTCTGTTGGTGTTTTATGATTTTTGAGATAGTTTGTTTCTGCCCAGAATTTCCAGAGAACAAGTTAGTTTTTGGGGTGGTCACAAATCCGTATTTTGATCGAACTTCTTTACACTTTGGCTAATGGGTTATATCTGTGATGTGATATGTGTATTGAACGTCTGCTAATCGCTATACGTCTATTAGTGGGGATTATACATATCTGTGATCTGTAATGTTGATGGTTTGTGTATATGAATTCGTTGGATTATCGCGGATGAATAGCCGGGGGGTTGTGAGATGAGAGTTTTCTTATTCTTTCAATTCTTGTAATATGTAAATTGATGTAATAATATTTATATGGCCGCACAATCGGGATGGGGTTGTAGCCGTCATTGTATAATTTCTTTTACTGTTTTTGCTCCTAGGATAGACCCAAGGTGGGGTGCACAAACTACCGGGTATCTCGAAGTGCCGAGTGACCTACTTACAGTGTTCAGGGAGGTTGCTTCACTTCGGGTACTTGGCGGGTAGTTTGCTGCACTACGTAGGGGTCTAGGGTGGGGTTTGGCTATTCATCGCGACCGTGTAATCCGCTCTTCGTTACAGGCTCATACGAAATGCGAATTCCTAGTATATTGATCGCACGCCAAAAGCGTGTCGGATATTTAAGAGTTCTAAAGTTTAACCGCGATCAGGACGGTGTCGTTTTGCAGCTAGCCGCGGTGAGCACAGGTCGATCCACAGGGAGACGGAGCGTTTTAATTTCTTGTTCTTACGAGTTAATGCGCGTGGCGGATTTGTTCGTTATCTAATCTATGTTTTATATTCAAGTATAAGGCTTGTTAGGAAACGATAGGATAGTGTAAGTTAATGGATTCCGTATTCAAGTACTTTGAGCCGAACTTAACCAATGAAGCTAGAACAATCGGCAACAACGTGGATTAGGGGACTTAAGCATGGTATTCGTGGAATCCGGCTTATTGACCCTTGTCCGTCCGTTCTTGTCTCTTGCTTTCGCCTCCGGCCAAACCGAATGCAACCGGTCACGGTTAGGAATCACCTTTTCCTTGGTAGGGTAGGGTGCCTAACGGAGCGCTTGCGTAAGGTTTGGGCGGAGTTTCAAATGGAAAAGACGGGAAAAGGAAATGATAAACGAAACGTTAACTTATAAAATCTTTCTCTTTTTCTAACAACAATATTCACACCATTCACAAAACAAACCAAAAAGAGATAAGAAAAGAGAACAAAGAAAAGAAAAGATTATAAGCAAGTAATTAAAGTGCATGGAATTTAAGTGCGAGAATTAAAAGAGCAACAATAAAATGCAAGTAAGTAAAAGATTAGGAACCAAAGAACATATTACAAGACATGGGTTCAATAACCCAAACTTAAACTTGCAAGCTAAATAAAGAGGTTGCAAGATCAAGAGAGGGCAAAGAACTCATGTTGAAGGAAGCACAAAAGAACACTTTATTAACTTCAAGAATGATACAACCCCTTGAGATCAATAACCAACCCTTAAACTTTCAAGCTCAATGAAGAGGTTGAAGGATCAAGAGAAGGTTAAGAACTCAAGGGGACTAAGCTATTTACAAGAAAGGAGAATAGAAAACTTGGACAAAGAATGACAATCCAAGACTAAAGAATGACCCTTGAACCTGTGCCCACTGCCTGCTTTTATAGGCTCTAAAGAATGGAGGGAAATTCGAATTTTTAAATCAACACAAAATCTTTTGCATTGAATGCACATTACTTCATGACCATTTGTGCCTTGATTCTTGTCTTCCCCATCATGGTCCATGCTGATTTGTCTATTTGAATTTGATTTTCACTCAGTTTTGGAAGGAAATTTGAATCTTTAAATCACACACATAATCTTCACCATTAAATTCTCATTACTCCATTCCCACATGTGGCTTGATTCATGGCTGCCCCATTATGGCTCATGCTGATTTGTTTGATTCCTTTTGATATGAACACATGCTTTTTAGTCTTGAATGCATATAAAATCATATGCATATAAAATCATCTCCTTGAATGCATATAAAATCATATCCACATGTGCTTAAAAGTCTTGTGTACACACTTGTTGTGTTGGACCATTTAGATAAAAAAAAATGTCTACACAACTTGTTGCGTAAAGGAACTCCTCAGTATTGGTCGGTTTGCGTTTCTGGTCGCAGTGTCTTCCCTCAAGTGATATATCCGTGCTTTTGGATACAGTTCCAGTATTTTGTCATGGATACCTGTAATCTGTAATACCGAGTAGACAGTGGTTAATAATACCCATAAATACAACAAATAGATAATGAATGGGCGGTATTAGAATGCAGTTTTCTGATATGAACAAATACCCCCAAACTTATCTTTTGCTCGTCCCGAGCAAAACTATTTATTCACAAAAGAAAATCCTAACCGCACTTTTGCAGGGAACGCGATTGCACTGAGCATGTGCAACAAGCCGTTAAACCTCTAGATGTCCCTAGTAGGAGGAGTGTTGTCTCCTGAGGGTTTTCAGCGGATACTACCCACAAAATCCCGTCAATCTAGTTTTGCGAGATGACTATGATTCAAACCCTAAGGTTTTGTTTAAAAGATAACAATTCTATTATCCTAAATTTAGAACTATCGAACCTTTATTTTTCACACCTCGCTTCTCTTTTAACTTAAGATTTTATATGTCTTTACGTGTAGTGCAAATAGTGTCGTTAAGTTTCAAAAGGATCGAAAAATCATTATGTCACAAAATAAAGCCCAGATAAAGATTTAAAAAGGATCACATAAGTTTTATAAAGAGTTAAGTATTTCTTAAGTTTCGTTTTCCAGTAAGGTTTCAAATTCAGAATTTCTATCTTCCTTAACAGGAAACTAGGTCTTATTTTTCACTCCACCTTTTTCTTGTTTTCATTTCATACACACCTTTGTGAACGTGCAATAGTTTTTATCATAGAATAAAACCTCCATATCTCCGCTAGAAATACTTTTTTATAAAAACCTGCTTTTTGTCAAGATTATTCTCACACAAAGAACCGTTAGGAATTTTAACTCGGAGAGAACACTTGCTTGACTTTGTTTTAATCTGGACTTTCTAGGCTTCTTAGCGAGCTTTGGGCCAATGCTCCCAAACCAGTTGGTTTTAGGGCATTAGGTGTAGAGACACCCCAGCGGACTTAATACTCAAGTTACCTAGGCCCAAAAACAAAAGACAATGATGATTTAATGCAAACGGAGATATAACCGGTAGTTCAATTATTTTTTTGGATATAAGACATGTTTAGTGGATTATGTGTGTAATCATTCCAATCAAGATTCAGATGGGTTATTCTTCAGAATTAGTTCCAATTAAGGCGTCAATAATATCCCTTCATATCCACCTCTCTTTATAAACTAGTCTTGATATTACTTATTTCAGAACAAACCTATTTGATCCTCAGAAAATAGTTTATCCAAAAAAAATTCAGACATAATAGATTTGTCATCTAATTCTCAAAACTAACGACACGTGTAGTGTGATATAAAGACATAAATCAGCATTAGTTAACTTCAAAGGAGAGTTATTTTTCAGGTTTTCAAAATCTAAAAATAGTATTTAGTTGTTCCTATCTTATTAAACAAAACCATCGAAATATTGAATCTAAGTTCTCCCACTAGATAACTTGACGACAAAGTTTTTATATTTTAAAGAAAATTTTCTAATTTTTATGGGTTTTTAAGTAAGTATGCAAATGCAGAATATACAAATGAATGCGAAGGTAGAAAGCTTACCGAGCGCACCCCCAAACTTAAACTTGACAGTGCCCTCACTGTCAGGCTACACTAAGAGGGTCAAAATTGTCGGTGCCTCCCCAAAAACAAATTCTATACAAAAATAAAAACCAAAAAATATGTACACCAAAAGGTTCCCCTCCAAACTCAAGTAAAACAGTGTTTCCACTGTTAAGCGTTGAAGTTCAGGATTAGGGAGGAAAGAGAACAGTATCAATCTATACAAGGCCTTACACAGGCCAAAAGTGAGCACCAACCATTCAAAAATCTTATCGCTATTATGTGCAGGTTGGTGAAAGAATACGGTGAGGAAAGAAATGGAGAATACGCGAGACCGTATGGAGGTAGAAGTGGTATACGGTCTCGGTGAAGGAGGAGATTGGCGGAAGGGAGAAAGAAATGGAATACAAACTTGAGGGTGAAAATGGAGTGAATAAATTAGCACAATTTGTAATGATCGATGTGTAAGAAGCGTCTATGCTAATGTATTAACCCGTCGAGAAATGGGGTCAAATCCCTCAAGATTCGTGAGAAATGGGTACGCCGAACTTGGTAAACCAGACACAAGAAATAAAAGTGATACGGTTTCTTGCGTGGTCGGAACGATGGAAAGGATGGAGGGGAGTGCTTGATGAAGGTTATCGGTTATAGGTTCAGGAGGTTGTACACAGTAAATGAAAGGGATAGGATGAATTGGAAAATCCGACTCTCATCTAGAACTGTTTCATCCTCAAAAATATCCTCAAAATTCTCCTCAAAGTTAACCCTATCCATGCATATTTCATCAAAATCAAGACGCATATGAAATTCGGGAAAAACAGTTAATGACTCGGGATGATGAATTGGAGAGAAAAACTCATCCAAATCTACAGGTTCATCATCCAAAATATTCCCAGCGTCAATATCCTCAATCAAGTGAAAATCAATATTCTCAGACACCTCATCAAAAGCATGGACTTCAATCGATTCTGGTTCTAAGATGGAGGTGTAGAGGTCAAAAGGTTTAGGACTGGTTTCACTTGGAACGGACCCTTCACAATAAGGTAAATCAAATACTACAAAGTCGCACAACTCATTCACCCTTCTATCTTCAATTGGTGAATCGTTTGGAACATTATATAGACATTCAAAACCGGAGTCGTGTGATTCAAGTTGAAACGGGTAGGTTCGATTTGGAAGGGTATACAACTCACTCTCTCCACTCAAATTCTCAACCTGTCCAACCGCCTCTTCATACATTTGAAAATTTGGAGCTAGTTGGAAACTAGCTACCGGGTCACTAGGTTGTATGAGGGAAGTCATGGAAGCATTCAAATCCATCATCTGTTGGCATGACGCTACCCTAAAGTCTTCCAACGACTGTTCTAGACTAGACATAGGTTGTGAAGGAGTTTCAGTAAAAGATTCGAAGTTGTTTTGATACTGGAAACTCCCAAAAGGCTGTTCAGAAGCAATGTCTAGGGCAGGTGCAAAAGTTGGGTAGGACTCGTAGGAATTGAATGGTTGGACATAGTGATGATCAACATTTGGATACGAAGGTGAATGGAATTGTTGATCAAAAGAATTGGAAGTGGTGAAAGGAGTGAAAGATCGGCTACAAGATTGTTCAATACGTTCAGCGATGGAAAATAGACGATTTGCAAAAGGGGTATCGACATAAGAGGGTGGTGAAGGTTGAAACGGTTGCTACAAAGTGGATTGTGGAGTGCAAGTGTTTGTCCTAGACGCGTCTATGCGATCTTTCAATGAAATTTTAGGCATGGAGGGGTCGTTCGACGTTCGGCCAAAGCAAGAACCGTAGGAAGTTATGTCTGGTTGTGGGTACCAAAGTTCGGCAAGAGTTTTTCGAGGTGGGGTACCCATGTTACGAAGAGAGAAAGAAAGAAAGGAAGAGAAAAGGAGGGGAAAAAGAATGTGATTTTTTATTTTTTTTTATTTTTTTGTCAGTTATTAACAAAAGAATGAAATATACACACAAAAAGAATCTGGACCAAAAACAATTACGACACAAAAATACCATACACCTAATCGTTCTAGGGTTCACCTAGGTCAACTAGACCTGCTCAAGAACTTGATTGTCGAAGTAAAACTGTGTCAAGAAAGGGGCTCAAGATATACTGATCACGATGCCAGGTAAGTGCAGAGATAAGGGGAGGTTTTCCGACGCTTTCGCGAAGGTCCTTAATTAAATAACCCTTTATCTTATGGCGGTTTCGCCGTTAACACTTTCCTAGACACCCCGTAAACAATATACCGTTAAGCGGTGTTCTAAACACAATTAACCTCTCCTAGTGAGCGCGAAGTCCTTAAGGTTTAAAGTCTAATTTCTTTTAAAATTTGTGCGGGTAAACGTTATGCTCAAGTTCATGATTTGTGGGCCACGGAAAAGGTGATGAAATCCTTTACCGTATGTTGTGGGGTTCGCTTGCCCTTTCCGTATTAATATATGCAATGCGCAATTCAATGAAAAAAATTTATTCAAAGAATCAAACAATCATTTTTTTTAGTTTAAGCTCTGCACTGCAACAAATACGGGTTAGTCAATTTTTGGCGTTTGCTAGCGAACTTGCAAAGAATCCTGCAAACATTTTATATTGGAAGCGTCGGATTTGAGAAGAAGGTGTTAGTAAAGTACGTACCGTTAAATTGTGGGTTAAGAAACCCCCGTTGAATCAAATCCAAGTAGCTTGAAAAGCTCGCTTGCGCGGGTCAAACTATCCGGATCTTTGGCACTGTACTTCGTAATCACCATAGCTTTGAACGTACATTTTGCTCCCCATAATCGCCGTTCGCAATTCTGCAAAATCTACAAATGTTGGAAAAACGGATTATTATTGCGAAAAAGCGATACGAATGCCCAAATACCTGCACACTAAAAATTATAAAAAACAAACAATACAAATATGACAAAAATAGAACGCTGGAGCACAGAGGAGAAATTAGAGGCAAAAGGTGGTGAACGGGCCGGCGTCGCCGGTTTTGGTGATGATGTCGCCGGCCAACTTGATGAGGTAGGGCTCCAAATTTCAACAGTAGTCTCAGTATTCCACTAACGCCACACTGGTATTGTTTATCTTTTTATTTTAGTTACAGAGTGCAAGCAGGTATAAAATCCAGAGAGCAAAAAAAAAATGAGTTAAGAATGTTAGTTTTTTTTTGGGTTTTGAAAATTTTGAGATTTTTAGTTTGTTTTGAAAAAGTGTTAGATAGATATTCACAAGATTAACCCGAAATAACAAAAACAAAAACGTTACCGTCTCCCCGGCAACGGCGCCATTTGATCACACGCCAAAAGCGTGTCGGATATTTAAGAGTTCTAAAGTTTAACCGCGATCAGGACGGTGTCGCTTTGCAGCTAGCCACGGTGAGCACGGGTCGATCCACAGGGAGACGGATCGTTTTAAGTTCTTGTTTTTACGAGTTAATGCGTGTGGCGGATTTGTTCGTTATCTAACCTATGTTTTATATTCAAGTATAAGGCTTGTTAAGAAACGATAAGATAGTGTAAGTTAATGGATTCCGTATTCAAGTACTTTGAGCCGAACTTAACCAATGAAGCTAGAACAATCGGCAACAATGTGGATTAGGGGACTTAAGCACGGTATTCGTGGATTCCGGCTTATTGACCATTGTCCGTCCGTTCTTGTCTCTTGCTTTCGCCTCCGGCCAAACCGAATGCAACCGGTCACGGTTAGGAATCACCTTTTCCTTGGTAGGGTAGGGTGCCTAACGGAGCGCTTGCGTAAGGTTTGGGCGGAGTTTTAAATGGAAAAGACGGGAAAAGGAAATGATAAACGAAACGTTAACTTACAAAATCTTTCTCTTTTCCTAACAACAATATTCACACCATTCACAAAACAAACCAAAAAGAGATAAGAAAAGAGAAGAACAAAGAAAAGAAAAGATTACAAGCAAGTAATTAAAGTGCATGGAATTTAAGTGCGAGAATTAAAAGAGCAACAATAAAATGCAAGTAAGTAAAAGATTAGGAACCAAAGAACATATTTCAAGACATGGGTTCAATAACCCAAACTTAAACTTGCAAGCTCAATAAAGAGATTGCAAGATCAAGAGAGGGCAAAGAACTCATGTTGAAGGAAGCACAAAAGAACACTTTATTAACTTCAAGAATGATACAACCCCTTGAGATCAATAACCAACCCTTAAACTTTCAAGCTCAATGAAGAGGTTGAAGGATCAAGAGAAGGTTAAGAACTCAAGGGGACTAAGCTATTTACAAGAAAGGAGAATAGAAAGCTTGGACAAAGAATGACAATCCAAAACTAAAGAATGACCCTTGAACCTTTGCCCACTGCCTGCTTTTATAGGCTCCAAATAATGGAGGGAAATTCGAATTTTTAAATCAACACAAAATCTTTTGCATTGAATGCACATTACTTCATGTCCATTTGTGCCTTGATTCTTGTCTTCCCCATCATGGTCCATGCTGATTTGTCTATTTGAATTTTATTTTCACTCAATTTTGGAAGGAAATTTGAATCTTTAAATCACACACATAATCTTCACCATTAAATGCTCATTACTCCATTCCCACATGTGGCTTGATTCATGGCTGCCCCATTATGGCTCATGCTGATTTGTTTGATTCCTTTTGATTTGAACACATGCTTTTTAGTCTTGAATGCATATAAAATCATATGCATATAAAATCATCTCCTTGAATGCATATAAAATCATATCCACATGTGTTTAAAAGTCTTGTGTACACACTTGTTGTGTTGGACCATTTAGATAAAAAAATGTCTACACAACTTGTTGCGTAAAGGAACTCCTGAAGTATTGGTCGGTTTGCGTTTCTGGTCGCAGTGTCTTCCCTCAAGTGATATATCCGTGCTTTTGGATACAGTTCCAGTATTTTGTCATGGATACCTGTAATCTGTAATACTGAGTAGACACTGGTTAATAATACCGATAAATACAACAAATAGATAATGAATGGGCGGTATTAGAATGCAGTTTTCTGATATAAACATATATCCAATGTGTTCATCTGTGATCAGGAATGGCTATCATTGCATGTGACGAATGTATATATCTATATATATGATATCTATTTAGGCGTTGCTTATGTTTTGCATCCGCGCTAGTCCAGCCCCCGCTCTGTCGTTAGTTAAGTAACCTAACGGGTGATGACGGGACCCCGTGGCGAATGCGGATGGCATAAGCGTACGTCATATTTTCGTTGTTTTCTGCAATGGTAGGATTAATTGATGGGACGCATTAAAATTAATGCAAGAAAATAAACCAAGTAAAAGTCGTTGGAACACTTTCAAAACCACTCGGTTCTTTTCAAAACCAACTTTTAAATGCGGAGCTTGAACCACTCCTTTTAAAAGCTATCTAGTTCCATCGATTATATCAAGTTCACTACGTTCACGGTTTCGCCAAAACCATTTGTAGCTCTCCATCATTTCAGTTAAATATTCGGTAGTATTCAAGCTATGTATTTTGACCTCACGCCAAGGCATAGTGATTGGTAGCTGCCGGATATTTATCTGTTGCATAGACAGAATGCGTTGGTTTGAGACAGTCGTACTGCCATTTTGGCCTACGTCAAGGGTAGGTACGGATGGGTTCAAATTAACCTGGATAATGATGGGTAGAACTTGACATGTGACTTATGACATTTTGACCTCACGCCAAGGTCATAAGAGCATGGGGCAAAAATCCAAATCGGGAGTTTCAAAAGAAACTGAAACTTGCTATCACTTCATACCATTTAGAGTGTGATGATTCTGGTAGGATTCCTTCAGTTTTGTCACGCGATGATATTTGGATCCCGATCCTACTGTGAGTATATGCTACTACTCCGAAACTTTCTCACTTAACGATCAATACTATAAACCAAGTAGGTGTCTAGAAAGGTGTTAGCGGGGCTACGCCCACAGGGAAAAGAGCTTATTTAATTAAGGAACTTCGCGAAAGCGTCAGAAAACCTCCCTCGAAGTACTGAAACTGGCTTGGCTGAACGATTAAGCAAGAATTGTACGGTGAGATTGATCCCGACTAATTCTTCCTTTATGGTTTGAGGAGGGATTCGAGAGACAGTGGGAGACATCCTGTTTAGACAAATTAAAAACCACTCTAAACTTGCAAGAGCATCGTGCTAAAGTGTTTCTTCTCTCTCTCCTAATTGCAGCGACCAAATATCATGACTGGACTTAAGTTACTACTAGATAAAAATATACTGACAGGGCCAAACTACAAAGATTGGCTCAGGAATGTCAAAATGGCAATCACTTATGACAAGTTGGGGTATCTCCTTACCACCAAAGCTCCCCCTGTCCCAGGTCCCAAAACCAGCGTCGCGGATAGGGAAATCCGTAAGACCTGGGAAATCGACTGCGCGAAGGCCAAGTGCTTCGTGCTTGCCTCTATGGACAATGAACATCAGAGGAGGCACGAGAATATGGACCTTGAATCCATATTTCTCCATACAAAAGAACTGTATGGAGAGCAATCCCGTATCGCCAGATACGAAGTGTCGAAAAAGCTGTTTTCGGCGAGATTGGCCGTCGGATCATCGGTAGCGGAACACGTGCTTAAGATGATTGGCTACATAGAGGAGCTTGCGGACCTTGGGACCACGTTGGAGAATGAGCTCTATACGGACTTGATTCTCTAGTCCCTTCCTTCCACTTACGCCCAGTTTATCCTGAACTTCAACTTGCAAGAAAAGGAAGTTGAACTTTCAGAACTCCTCAACATGCTGAGGAGTGCAGAGGGCACCCTACAGAAAGGTAAGGAAACATCCACTTTGTTTGTAGGAGGATCTTCCTCTTCTAGGTCCAAGGCGAAAGCCAAGGGAAAGAAGAAGAAAAACCCCGTCAAACCAAGGGGCGGTGTTAGTAAAGTGGATACAAAGGGAAAGGCAAAGGCAAAGACAACAAAGGTAGCGGGAAAGCTTGTGGATAAGGAAGAATGATTTTATTGTCACAAGAGTGGACACTGGAAGAAAGATTACAGGGCTTGGAAGGCCAGAACCCAGGATCTGAAGCATGTTGCGGCTTCAGCTTCAGGTGTGTATGTTATTGAAAACTGTCTATCAATAAACTCTACTTCCTGGGTATTGGATACCGGGTCAGGATCTCATATCTGTAATTCTTTGCAGGCATTGAGAAAGCGTAGGGTTTTGAAGGCAGGTGATATGACCCTTAGAGTTGCAAACGGAGCTAGCATGGATGCTGAGGCCGTGGGGGACTATCACCTGGGAATGTCAGATGGACATGTTTTGGTTTTACGTAATTGCTTTTTTGTACCCAATGCAACTTGTAATATCATTTCTGTATCTTTAATATCTAAAGAAGATTATGAATTTGCGTTTGTAAGTAATGTTATAAACATTCACCTTAATCAAGTTCTGATTAGGTTAGGTACATTAAGCAATGGTATATACGTATTAAACCAACCACAGATTTTCAATGTCCAGAATACACACAAAAGAAAGTCTCCGGAAACAAATCAGGCTTTCTTATGGCATTGTAGACTGGGTCACATCAATGAGAGAAGGTTGACGAAGTTACATACAGAAGGATATTTGGATCCGTTCGAATATCAATCATATGCAACTTGTCAATCCTGTCTCAAAGGAAAGATGACAAAGGCTCCGTTCACTGGACACGGAGTAAGAGCGAGCGAGCTCTTGGGACTCGTACACAGCGACGTGTGCGGTCCAATGTCTACGCATGCACGAAGCGGTTATTCTTACTTCATTACTTTTACGGATGACTTTTCAAGATACGGATATGTCTTCTTAATGAAACATAAATCCGAAGCCTTTGGAAAATTCCAGGAATATAAGAATGAAGTAGATAAACAAACAGGAAAAAGTATCAAGACACTGAGATCTGATCGAGGTGGTGAATACTTGAGTGCCGAGTTCCTGGATTACTTAAAAGAGAATGGAATTCTCTCTCATCGTACTCCTCCATACACTCCGCAACATAACGGTGTATCGGAGAGACGGAACCGAACCCTATTGGATATGGTACGGTCCATGATGAGTAACGCTGAGTTACCGCGATCATTCTGGGGATATGCACTAGAATCAGCTGCATACCATTTGAACCGAGTTTCAACTAAGACTGTGCCTACCACACCATATGAGATATGGAGTGGAAAGAAACCCTATTCTCAATATCTAAAAATCTGAGGATGTCCAGCTTTTATCAAAAAGCAGCATGCGGACAATCTCGAGGCATGCTTAGTACTGTGCAAGTTTGTGGGATACCCAAAGAACTCCAAGGGGTATCTTTTCTATTACACAGAGGAACAAAAGGTCTTTGTTTCTCGTAATGCCCATTTTCTGGAACACCAGTTCTTAGAAAAGGAAATAAGTGGGAGCGCAATAGAACTGGAAGAAATTCCAGAACCACAGACTATTACTGAAAGCTTAGTAGAACCAGAGGGTTCGAAAGATCAGGACATTCCTGCGTCGCTCCGCAGAAGTAGTAGGCAGTCTCATCCGCCCGAGAGATACTATGGTTTTCTCATAGACGGGGATAGAGAGGATTGCATCATTGATAGTGATAAGCCGACTAGCTTCCAGCAGGCCATTCAGAGCGCTGACTCGGTAAAATGGCTGGATGCAATGCGGACCGAGATAGAGTCCATGTACACCAACAAAGTATGGACGTTGGACGTTGCTCCAGATGGGGTAAAACCCGTAGGATGCAAGTGGATCTTCAAAAGGAAGATTGGTGTAGATGGACAGGTTGAGACCTATAAGGCTAGACTTGTTGCAAAGGGTTTTCGTCAAAGACCTGGTTTGGACTATGACGAAACCTTTTCTCCAGTGGCTATGCTGAAATCCATTCAGATCCTTCTTGCCATTGCTGCCTTCCATGATTATGAGATTTGGCAGATGGACGTAAAGACCGCTTTTCTAAATGGAAATTTAGAGGAGTGTGTCTATATGGACCAGCCAGAGGGTTTCATTCAGAGTGGGAGCAGCGGAAAGGTGTGCAAGTTGCTTAAGTCCATCTGTGGACTAAAGCAGGCATCGCGGAGTTGGAACATCTGTTTTGATGAGACGGTCAAAGAATTTGGCTTTACCAAAAATCCAGATGAACCATGCATCTATAGTAGATTTGTAGCAAGAACTGTCGTATTCCTCGTTTTATACGTGGATGACATTCTCTTGATAGGAAATGACATTCCTATGCTACAATCTGTTAAAGGGTTCTTGTCACACAGGTTCTCCATGAAAGACCTGGGTGATGCCTCTTACATTCTGGGGATCCGGATCTATCGTGACAGATCCAAGAGGATATTAGGACTCTCACAGTCCAGGTACATCGACACCATACTGAAAAGATTCAGTATGGAAGAATCCAAGCGCGGTAATCTGCCGGCTTGTCACGGGATCACCCTCTCTAAAGAAATGTCTTCCAAGACTGATTTGGAAAGGGATCGCATGTCTATTATACCCTACGCTTCTGCGGTAGGCTCTATAATGTATGCGATGTTGTGTACCAGATCGGATGTAGCTTATGCACTGAGTGTGGTAAGCCGGTATCAGTCAAACCCTGGGGAGAAACACTGGATAGCGGTAAAGAACATTCTCAAGTACCTGAGAAGGACTAAGGAGATGTTCTTGGTGTATGGCGGAAAAGACCTCCAGATCGAGGCTTTTGCTGACTCCAGCTTCCAGAGTGACAAGGATGATTCCAAGTCCATGCCGGGTTATGTATTTACCCTCTATGGAGGGGCGGTGTGTTGGAAGAGTTCTAAACAGGAAACCGTTGCTGACTCGACGATGGAAGCGGAATATATCGCTGCTGCAGATGCCGCAAAAGAAGCCATATGGATACGGAAGTTCTTGAAAGAACTTCAGGTGGTTCCGTCCATTGTTGATCCAATACCTCTGTATTGCGACAACAACGGGGCTATAGCTTTAGCGAAGGAACCCAGGTCCCATCAGAAGTCCAGACACATCTTGAGGCGATATCACCTGATCAGGGAGATATTGGGTCGCCAGGAGATCGAGGTTCGGAGAGTTGCTACGGAATATAACACTGCTGATCCATTCACTAAGGCCTTACCCCAGACTCAGTTCGAGCGGCTGATCGAGATGATAGGTCTTCGATACGCCAGTACATGGCCTTAGTGCAAGTGGGAGATTGTTAGTGTATATGCCCTAGAGGCCATTACTGTATCATACTAGTTTGTATATTACTTAATGGAAGCTTGGGATATTCACCTTGTATTGACATTCTTGCTCAAAATAGTAGTATGCTACTTGGTTTGTTTCTGCTTTAATGTGTGCATGTGTTTCTTTTAGCATATCGCCTTTACACATTAGTGGAGACCTTAGGATCTTTGCTTGATTACCAGCGTTGTGATGGCAGTCACACTCGTGGGGGCTGGGTAATCCACAAGCACATCCTTATGCAGGTCCCTAGTCGTAGGACTATCGAGACAGGGCATCGATACTCCGGAGTAGACTAGCGTATGCGCTTCTCATCCCAGCTTGGGAGACGGTCTGTCCCACAGCCGTCAGTACGTCGTACTTGAGATAGTATGCGGGTGCTCATTAGGTTACGAGTACACTGGACAGGACTCGTCGGGAACTGTTGGTTGGTATTATACCTATCGTCAGTTATCAGTTCCCAGGTGACATGAGTACAGCTTAGTCCGTTGACTTGACACTGTCACTTCGCCTCTAGTGTGTTCCCACTGTTCTTAGATTGCTACCCTACCACGGCTCAAAGGAGTCGTGCAAACAGGTAGCAGTTGGGTGCAGTCCCAAAGCACTTGGAGGCAGTGACGGTTAGACAGGATTCGTCTCTCCCGGTATTGGGGGTTGATATCGCGCTGTGTCTAGGAGAGCCATTATACAAAGTCCCTGGTCAGGGCAAGCGAGATAGACTGGTAGGTTTCCAGTGTTATCTCAGGGTGTTCTGGGCTACACTCTGACACGACTTGTACCGCTATTAGGGGACTGACGTTTACCGCCCCCTAGGCCCGCCATGCGATACTCTTAGACGAACATACTGGACTGTATGGAGACTGTCACATTCAGGCTCAGTAGGAGTTCAGATGGGTTTACCCCGTCAGTCTTTTTATCGGCATCTACCTGGGGGCCGTTACGTACAGCTAGTGCCGCTTGCGGTCTGTGGTTAAACCCACTGCCAGCGTAGTGTCGAGTCTTTAGAGTCCCACACAGAGGGTTATTCGCCTTTAGGCAAAACAAGTATAGGTCGCATGGTTTTGCGACGGGGTTCGTTCACATCCGCGCACTTGTGCACGTTTAGTGTCCGGACAGCTTATACTAGCGGGCTTTGGTTTAAGCCAGATCCTAGTATATGTTTTGGGATTGGTTTTATCTCATTGTATTCGTGTTCCTCGGAACACGGATACGGGTGTGTATGCACAGTTGACTGAGGCAGAGGCAGAGGATTTTCATTAGGGTTAATGACTATTGTCTTTTTCTTAACCCTAATGTTTATGTGTGAAATATGATTATTAATATTAATTAATTATAATTGTGTTATGGTTAGGGTTGTTGACCATTTGACTATGCTTGACTTGTTGACCTAGGTTGACAAGTTGACCATCATCATTTCATATGAAAGGTGCTCTTTGATTCTTGCAAAAGTAATTAATGTGAAATGATAATGGTCATTTCAAGATTAACCATCACAATTATCTTTAGTTAATTTTTAATTATCATAATTCACACATATATGTGAGAAAGTTGTCATTATCTCCTCATTTTATCATTCTCATTCTCTCTCATCCTCTTCCTCTCTCTCAAAGATCTCCCCTCTCATGAGTTGAGAACCATTGAGCTTGAGATAAATCCCTTAAAATCACTCTCTACTCTTTCTAAGGTTCTAGGTTTAGCACACCAAGCACCTTAGTTACTTCTAGTTTGAGGTAGGAGCCAAAGGTAGAGGCCCTCGGGTGGATCTTTCTTCAGCAAGAGAAGGCAACGAGACGATCCTTTCATCCCACTCTAAGGAGCAAGAAGAGAAGGACTTCAAGACTTAGGTATAACCCCTTAACCGAGTAGCTAACTCTTTTAGCTTGGTAGTTAGTTTATGTTTAGAAAAGATCCCTCCTTTGGTTAGTCCATGTTGCCTAGTGTTGTAAAAATCGAATTTTTCATAACGTTTCCGCTTCCCCGTAAGCACCAGGGTGGGTAACGTGGACTTACAGAACGAACCTTGGATACTTTTATGAAACAATCCATCCAAGCGACGGCAAATTTTCAATCTTGCTTCGATAATATGATGAAGAGCATTGTCTCTCAGAATGAAAATATTAAATCGATGGAAGCACAAATTGCCTGTATAAATGCCGAATTGAGTGCTAGAGAGAAAGGGAAACTTCCAGCTCAACCTTTACCCAATCCTGGCTATTCACATCATGTGAACGCTATCACCACGTTGAGATCTAGAAGAGTGCTTGACAACTATGTTGGGGAAGAGATTGATGATAATGAAAAATCTATAAATAAAACCCCGGCTGAGACTTTTCCTTCTACTTCTGCTTCTACTTCTGACCCCAGTTCTTCTACCCCACCATTTTCTTCCGAGCCTATTCTCCGTTTTCCTCTAGGCTCGACACCTCAGCAACCCTCTTCTAGTCCACCAGAGACGATCCCCACTCCTATTCTTAGATCGTTCCTACCCATACGATCTTCTCCAACGTTGGACCCCGATCTTATTGCTCAAGCTCCTTATCCGAATCGGTTAAGGGGAAACAGACCAAGTCCGCAAATGGAGAAGATCACTAAAATATTTAAACAGGTTAACATCAACATCCCTCTCGTAGATGCTATACAACAAGTCCCGGCTTATGTGAAAATTCTCAAAGACTTGTGCACTAGGAAGAGGAAGACTCAAGTGCCAAAGAAGGTATTCATGTCGAGTACTGTAGACACGACTTTTCCCTAACAATTACCAAGAAAACGTAAGGACCCTGGCTGTCCTACTATTTCTATTTCTATTGGGGATAAACACATTAACCGTGCTTTACTTGACCTTGGCGCAAGTGTTAACCTGCTTCTATATTCAGTCTATGAGCAACTAGGTATCGGAGTGTTAAAGCCCTCGAACATAATTCTCCAGATGGCCGACTGATCAATCACCAAACCTAGGGGTGAACTTGAGGATGTGTTGATAAAAATCGGGGAATTTGTATTTCCTGTGGACTTTATTGTACTTAATACACAACCTGTAGCAAACCCACGGAATCAAATTCCGGTGATTCTTGGTCGCCCCTTTTTGGCCACTTCAAATGCTATAATCAACTGTCGTAACGGCTCTATGACCCTTTCCTTCGGGAAAATGTCAATTGAGCTGAACATTTACAAGTTGGGAAGTGTACCCTCCGAACCTACTGCTCAGGTCTGTTCTGTCGAATTAATAGATGTCGACAGCAGCGAATTTGACGAACCTCATGATACTGATCTTGACTCTTTTCATATATTGTTGTTTGACCCAACTATGTATCATGCACATATGGACCCTTCCACCGAGTTGTCCGGGTCAACAATTCACACTGATTATGAACCGTTTTTGGAGTCTGAAGATCACCCCGCGCTTTTTGATGACATTATTCTTCGGGGTATCGATGAGAGTTTTGAGGAAATTTTCGCTGATGAATTCGCATTTTTGAAAGACACGGGTGTTGAGATGAATCAACTCCAAGAAAAAGAAATTGAACCTCCATCCTTTCTTCTGGGCTATAAAGAGAATGCGAGTAATCCATCACAATCATTGCGTCGTCTCTCCAAAACGAGACGCAAACCATCTTCTTCACACCACTTATCTTTTCCCCACCTCTTCCTGGCTCCATATAATACGTTCTTCCACCAACCGGTGCACTACACGGATAAAATCTTTGAATGGTTGGTGTTGACTTTCGGTCTTTGCAAAGCTTGGCATTGACCAATAACTTTGACCCCCTCTTGTGATTTTCAAAGCTTAACATTGTTTAACTCAAGTTTTTTTTTTGGGGGGGGGTATTGTCACGCCCCGCTTCCCAGTGTACGGTGAAGGGGACGCGACGAGGTCCGCTACGTATGTACTCAGAAATACATACGCTAAGCGTAGCTAAACAATAAAAAAAATACACAAGAGTCAAGAGTATAAAAAGAACAGCAACTTTTATTTATTA
Source organism: Agapanthus africanus (assembly GCA_030015575.1). Lineage (NCBI taxonomy): Eukaryota > Viridiplantae > Streptophyta > Magnoliopsida > Asparagales > Amaryllidaceae > Agapanthus > Agapanthus africanus. Next base: position 515,560,896 of record JASDDO010000031.1, on the reverse strand, counting down.
ACATTCTTTGTACAATACATGGGAAAGAAAATACAACTGAAATAAGATGCCTAAACAGTGGCATAACAGGAAATGGAAAAGTACTGAAAAGAAAAGTGTACAATGAAATTATACTGCAGGGTCTTCGGCAAATTGCTCCAAATCTTCTTGCGTTGGCTCCACTTCTGCCGGGTCCAGGTCACCTGACGACATTCAAAGAAGGGAGAAACAGAATATCGTCAGCGAACAGATCGCTCGGTAAGTCCCAAAGGTAAGAGGAGAATAGATAGAGAGGGAGTAAGAGAGAGAGAGAGAGTAGCTTTTACAGTTGTATTATATTGTTTTAGTACTAATGCTGTTGTTATCGTAAGTTCAAGGGTGAATATCAACTAATCTCAAGAGTGTTCTCAAACCCAACAGGCTGTAATCCAGGGGTAGGGAACCACGGGCCCAAAAGATATGTTAGTAGCGGGACTTCGACCGTCGCCGAAGTATTCCAAACTCAACATGCCATAGTCCAGGAGCATGGAAACACGGGCCCTCATGATTGCTTGCTTGTGTTAGTAGACATGGATTCATGATCTATGGGGACTCTTGAGATTATGCTGGATTCACGAATGAACTACCCCAATACCCTGTGTAGTTATGTTATTGATAGTACTGTATTGCATTGATTTGTCTTGTAAATTGAATTGTGTAATTGGATGACTGACCAAAACCATGATATCAGTAAACGGTTATAACCGTATAGTCATGTAAATGGAATACTGGGAAACATGTAAAAGGAATATATCCATGGTTCGGTTCGGTCAAGTTGTAATGATTGTTAACAGGATTCTGGGATTCATGTGTTCATATTGAGTTGGAATAGTTAAGAATATAGATTGACTTGAATCATATTCAAGTCAGAAATAGTCAGACTCAAACCCGAGTCAGACTAAAAGAAAAATAATTTGAAGTTCTATAATTGTTAGGGTCCTTATTGTAATTTATAGGACTTGAGGGGGGTTTATGTAAAAAGTACTTTTGTATAGTTTTCAAAATACACCTCAAGAATTTATTATTCGTCTTTATAGTTATAATGAGTGTGGATTTTATTTGTGTTATTCTAGTGAATATATCCTAATAAAAGTATTAATTTATAATATTGATTTATTTGAAATTCATGGTATTTTAATGTAACTTTTAATCTTGTAATTTTAGAAAAAAATGTGGAAACTTTATCTTATGATAAAATAGGTGTTTAGATGATAATTATATATACAAGAATAATTTTAAATAAATATTTTATTTTCCAAAATCTCAGTTTTCTTAAATGTCGTATTTTAAACCTTTCGAGACCGAATGCTCCTTGCGGAGGTCTGAATCTCGCACTACTAGCCCGCGGGTGCACGATGAACCGTACTATCCCTAACGGGTTCCCCAAAGGTGGGTTGTAGCGGCGCTTTGCTTAGGTTTAATAAATATTATTCATTTAGAAAAACGGTTTTATAAGTAAAAGGTATTTATTTGTAATGGATGTAATTTCCGTATTTTAGTTCTAGGGTTTTTTAAGCCAACTAGCCTATTTCTAAGGTCTAAACGATAAGTCATTAGAAGCCTCAAATCGCCTCTTCACCGCCAATTGCGGCCAGGTAAGTGCCAGGTAAGTGGGAAGGAACCACAGTAGTGGGCCTAATTAAAAACCACTAGCCTAGACACACTTGCCTAGACACCACAAAGTCAGTTTAGATAAACGATCGATGTCCATGACATATCGTGCTTTTATTTTAAAAGATTTTATTTAGAATTGTGTACAACTTAAAGCTTTCAAGAAAGGTTTATAAAGATGATGGTATTTTAGTGAAAAGTCTTGTATTTTCGTATTCTATGTTTTGACGTTTATCAATTAGTGTTATATTGGTGTGTGTGTAGAGGTAGGTCATTACCTCGTGACTTATTTTAAGGTTTAATGAAGTTTTAGAGGTTAAATATGATATATTAAACTTGAAGGTATTTAAGCGCAAGAATACGGTATTTGAAAACGTTATCATTTCATGTGTGAAAATTCATTTAAATTGATTTCTACAAGTTTAGTGATCAAGATAAACATATTTAGAAATGAGGGAATTGATTAAACGAAGAAAAATAAACTTCATGGTATTTTTACGAAAAGAATACGGTTTTACAAGAAAGCTATCATTTCATGTGAGAAACTTTGTTTAAATTGGTTTATGGGTGATTAATAGTCATCATGTATATGGGTAGGTATTGTGGATTAGGTGACAAGTGGAATTTTGTAGAAAAACCGAATCGGAAATTGGTTTGTTCCGATTTCCGTCGGGTTCGTAATTTCGTATTTTTCAGAAATAGAAAAGAAAGAGGGATGGGACTTACGGGTTTCAAAACTCTTCTAAAGAGTAAAGAGGACTAGAGAGAAAGACCGAGATGTGGTTTGGTCGCCGGTTGCTTCAAAGCACGTCGCCGGAATCCTTCAGGGCTTCATCGTGCACTCGATTTCAATACACACTTTCTTGTGGAATTTTCAAGAGAGTAAATCTAGGGTTTTGGAATGAGAAGGTAGGGGGTAGGGGTCTATTTATAGGGTAGCTAGGGTAGGGTAGGTGAAGGGTTTTCTTTATTTAAAAAATAATTATAAAAAGTATTAAAATTGACATTAAAATGGTTGTATTTATCATTCGGAAACCGATCAAATAAATTGGAGTTAACCATGAGTTTCAGAAGACCAAAAGCCACGACTTTGCTGTTGGGACCCCGGCCATCGGCCCAACTCCGGCCGGCGGCGCCGGCCGATTCGGCCGGCCGGCCGGTCGAGTTGGCCGATTCCGGCCGGGTTTGGCCGGCATTGGGTGTGGGGTCCCCTGACTAAGGTTATGGCATATTTCATTTCTGGGGTTCAGTTCATTATTTGGGAGTTACGGCCTGTGGACTTTTGGGCTTCCAAGGATTTTAAAGAAAAATAAACTAAAAATAATGTGGGGCTTGGGATTCGAACTCTGGTGGCTTGGTTCAGCTGTGCAAGGTATTACCAATGAGCTACTAGCTCCTTCTTGTAATTATTGTGTTATTTAGTTACTTAAAATGATAGCAGCAAGAGTAAATACTCCAAGTATACATTAAATTTTAAAGTGATTTCTTGTACACTAAAAATGGAGTTATTACATTCTTGTAGCTTGTAATTAAAAACAAAAATAATTACCTAAATCTTGTGCTCAGGTTAAAATACCCCTTTGTGGATTTTTGAAAAAATATTTGAAAAATTTTGTATAGGAAAAAGTGTATAAGAAAATTAGGGTTGTTACAGTTATAATCTGGCTCTTGAAAATAAAATTTTTACTTAAAATGGTGAGCCAAAATAAGTTTGGGGGAGGATTTTCACGATCATATTTATTGCCCCCGTTAATAAATTTCCTCCCAAGCTTATAGGTTTCTGAGCTCTAGCAGAAGGCAACAGTGAGGACACTGTTGAAAACAAGTTTGGGGGAGGTTTGTGCTTATTTGCGTATCACTTTGCATCATACTTTGCATAAGCACAAAACAAAACATATAAAAAAAATTTTGTACATAAATAAGATAATAAAAGATTAGATAGTGAAAAATTACATCCAAAAGATTGGAAAAATTTAAGAAAACCAAGAAAATTAGAAGTTTTCTTAAACGAAACTAGTAATAAGTAGTTATGAGCCGTTGTCCCAAGGGTTAGTAAGATGAAGGAAGTCACTAATCTGAAGATAAAAATAAGTCTGAAAAATAGTTCTTATTCTTGAAGCCAAACATATTTGAACGTTGATACCCTACTAAACGCACTTACACACGTCTTGAAACTCGGGATAGTAGAGGATACCTTGAAATGCTCTTGTCTAAAAGCCAAAGTATGAAGGAAATAATAAATGAAGAAAATATAAATGGTGTTAAGAAAAAATGAGCACTGGTTTTGTTATCACCAAGGCAGCAATAAAAAAATATAGCTAGGGTGCTTCATCACGTAGTGCCTTAGACCAACTGGTTTGGGAGTCACTGCTAAGCCTTAGGTAGTGCAAGACGAGGAAAATACTAATACACCTAATAAGAAAGCACATGAGTAATCGGTCGGTTAGTACCTCAAGAAGTATTAATGGTCGCATGAAAAATGTGTAAGCAAATTCATCTAAATATTCATCAAATTAAAAAGTACTGAGGCAGATGGACAAGAGTATGATAGCTTGAATTGAATTCTCCGAGTGTAGGGATGTCTTTTACACACACGTAGGGTTATATGATCGATGTTATGAAGAAATGTAGGAATGAAGAATAAATACGATGTTTTATTGAGGGTTGATGTGGTTTCTAACATCTTTTCATAACTATTAAGATATGGCTCATAACAACCGAAAAGCTAGTATTAGTTGGAAACTCTAATTTTCAAAGTCTTTCTTTTACAATTCTTATCTTTATATGTAACTTTCATGGTCTTCCTTTTATTATTGGATTTTGTGGGTGCAATTCGTTGAAAACCCTCAGGAGACAACACTCCTCCTACTAGGGACACCTAGAGGTTTAAAGGCTTGTTGCACGTGCTCAGTGCAATCGTGTTGCCTACGAAAGTGTGCTAATTAGTTTTTCTTTTTTCTTATATTTTCTCCTTCTCTTTTTAATAAAACAAGTTTGCTCGAGACGACCAAAATTAAGTTTGGGGGAATTTGATCAGTCGAAAATATTGCATTTTTAACACGTCAATTTCCCTACTTTTTGCAATCATCTAAAGGTGTTCGGTATGAATATAGCACATATTAGCAATTTGACTGTAAAACACCAAATAACTTATGGTATACATTATAACCGGCATTTTGAGGGAAATTGAGTGTTTATTATTGCACGCATGATCTTTTGTATATCGCAACACTTGTCTCGAGAATGTGTGCAGGAAATTCCAGGTAAAGAGCCGAAACTGCTAAAAGTGCTGATAAAAATACGCCAAGTTCAAGACTTGTGATCTGGCAGTGAACAAGAAAGTATAAAAAGATTCCAGACATCAGAAAAGTTCCACAAAGTCAGCACCAATTCAACCTGAGAAACTCATGGATCAATTCCTCAAAACGGCCGCGGATCCGCGGCCGAACCGGCCGATCTGCCGCGGATCCACAACCGATCCAACTCAGTGGCGGAAGAAATTTTTACCGAGGCTCCCTGTTCATTAGCCAAACTTCTTTAAGACATTTCAGTCTCCAGAGATCTCCAGAATCTTCTCTTCTAACAGCCAAGCTTCTTGTGCAAGCTTAACAACTACCTAGCTTCCTATGCAAGCTTCATAACAACCAAGCTTTTCAAACAAGCTAGCTAACTACCTTAATCTAGAAGCTTCCTTCATAACTACCAAGCTTCTTAAGGAAGCTAAACCTAGCTTAGCTTCTAAAGGTAGCTAATCCTAATCAAGCTTCTAGGGAAAGCTAAAGAAGAAGGCTATAAAAGGGGACCCAAGGCTTCATTCTAAAGGTTGTTGTTGGTTGTTCAACAATTCACCCACAAGTTGAGTGACACAACTTGTGCATCAAAACCCTAGCCCAAATACAATTCAAAATCCAAATCAAGATCACCGAGTACAAAATCAAGCAAGAAGCCATCAAGCCTTTTTGGAGCAACACCGATCTTCATCCGAGCAAGTGATTCAAGACGATCCTCGACTCACAAAGACGATGCGAAGCTAATTCGACGATCGAGTTCTCTCCTCAATTCTTGTAGTCTTGAGTGAATTGTAACGAAATGTTGAATAATGAAAGGTGAAAACTCTTGATCTTGCTTTTCTTTACATTTGAGCATTATGATGAGTTCTCAATTCTTGATTGTTTTCTTTGTCATGATGTTTGAGTGAAAACTCCGCTCGTGTAGGAATTGAGAAAATAGATAGATGACGATGATTAAATTCTTGAACGATTATTAAGTCTTATGAGTTTTGTAAACCTTAGGAAATTGAATCATCGACAACCTAGTTTCGAGCGAGATGTTTTCTTGAATGTTTTCGCTCCTAATTAGAGATCAACGATTGATGATTGAATTTCCTAGAGGCTAGAATTTGAATGCTAATCAACGAAAGGACAAGGGATGTGATGAAGAAACCCTAGTTTCTTCGCTAGATCCCTAATTCTCGTTGATCGTCATCGATCTAGCAACAAATCATCAATAGATAAGAATTTGTAATCCTAATTCTTCATCATCACTATCGATTGGATCGATTCGTACGAGCCTCTTTACAAATCTTGATAATTCATTTGATTTGGAAAATTCTTGATTCTTGATTCTTGATTCTTGATCTATAGTATTTCATGATATTAGATCTAGTTCTTTACAATTTTTGAAACTAAATTTCAAAATTCGTGAATCATTTTCTTTTCTTCTTTAATTTTCAACTCGACTAAAACAATTACGGTCAAATCTCACTTTTCCTGTGGACGATCCGTATTCATTAACGCGCTACATCGACACCGTTAATTGATTGCGGTATAAATATCTTTGATTGTGAACACTTTACATTTCATCACAACTCAAACGGATCAATCAGGCGTTGTATATTTATATCATTGCGTGGTTGTTTCTGCCAATTGGCGAAGAGCTGGCTCCCGCTTGAGGATGCCTATTATTATTATTGTTTGTATTGTTTTCGGGTTAAAAATTACAAAAGAAGTGATGCCCAAATTTTGAATGACGAAAATGTTTTCAAAATAGATTCAAGTATTCCTATGTTATTACTTATACTTGTAAAAGAAGAACTTGATTTCATTATACCGTTATTTCAAAACTTCACCTCCACTGTTTTTTCCCCTAAAAAGGATTAGATTTCTGGGCTTTTGGCTTACTTGAATTAGGTGGGATCCTATAGACTTCACATGATTCAAGTTCCAGTCACGTGCGTTTTTCCGGATTGTAATAAAGTTGGTATCAAAGCATTAGGTTCAACCTTGGTTCAAGTCTAGGTTTGACTATGCGGAGTCTAGGGCGTATATATATATATATATATATATATATATTCGGAACCTAAGCTTGACCTTACGCCGATGTGGTATTAGACCCGAACTTTCGTAGCGTAGGTTGACCTTAGTTAATGGAGTGGGTGACTTAAGTAGAGTGACGTACCGCGTGTATGTTCCGCGACATACTTACGATACGAGCGTTCGGGATCTGCACCGGATGATTGGGCTATGGAAAGAGGCCAACAAGATTGTGAAGACTGTTGACGTACTGTCTACTCCACATGATTGAAGCATTGTCTACTATGCGGACATGCGAGCCAGCTGTTGCTGAGTTTGACAAGATATCGCCCCTAGGCTTCTGAAGATAATGCAGCATTAGTTTATATACATGCGCTAGTCACCTTTGGATAAGTGACTAGGACAGTTTGTTTATTTAGATGCTCCGATGTGAGGTCATCAACTTGAATAGCTTCAGCTAGAAGAGGACCTCACACAGACGTGTTGTGAGTCGATCGAGAAAGGACGAGCGAAAGCGCTTTACTCCAATGACTTGGACGAGTTTCCGAGGACGCAATTGGCCAGACGCCTTCTATAGAATATTGGAGATGCAGAGTTCGTAGCTTCGAAAGCGACTCTAGATATGAGTACAGCCAATTGGAGTGCAGTTCACACAACTACGAAGAGATGATTCCGAATTGGTCCATATTGAAGGGAAGCGGAGTAAGAGCTTTGTGCGAGATCTTTACGAGTTGTCATTCCATTCCGTTGATGTCAGAGATTTCCTACGCACGCAGAGGCATTGGATACAGCCATAATTTCTTAAGGAAGGTCTTGACGGGAATGCTGCTGTCCCGGAACAAGAAACATATTAAGTAAAGAATGCCAACTTCTGGGCAGTCCGGAAGAGATGAGATTGGGAAGAGAACTTGACAGGATCTTTTGGGAGTACTTCACGATAAAGACTTGGACCAGGATCGATTGTATCGTGCACACTCAGTAGGCCAGAGAGTGCCATCGTTGACGTGATACGTTATGAGTAACCATGTTAATTGGTCAGGAGATCTTCAGAGAAGCACCAGGATAGGACTGTTTCCGCCATTACTTCGAATCAGGCTGTCAAGCCGAGGAGTCATGTAACTGGTAATCCGCACAGAGAAACAAGGATTTAAAGGCAAAATACGGCAGACCATGGACATGAGGCAAGTAGATATCCTTGCTCTTCCGGCCTTGGACACACCGGCACCTTCCGACATCGAAGGAGGGGCACCTCGACGGCAGTTATCGTGATTTGCGCCTTAGTGATTCGAATATCACGTTTTCATCATTCTGATTCCGGTATTTTGACGATTTTTTTATGATTGATATTTCCTATGTGCACCACAGTTGCACTTGATTCGCATTTTTATGTATTAGTTGTACTGATTTTCATTTTGTGCATACCTATCTGCACTCGATTTTGATTTTATGCACTCTGAGATACCTGATTTGATTTCGTAAATACGGTATGCACATGATTTTGACTTATACATTCGGTGTAGTTTACACGTGCTTTCAGTACTTTGATATGGGTTTTTGTGCATGCAGTTGCACACGTTTACGAGTTCATATACCGCGGTATACTTGAATTGATTTGGTGTATATCCTATACCGTTGATTTCAATTTTGATACTCGATATTTGTTTTCGTACACCCTAATGCACTGGAATTATGTTTTCGTGCACCCTGTGCACTTGATTGAGATTCTTGCGCACACTTGGTGCACTTGATGTGATTTTGTGCACACCAGATGCACTTAATCGAGATTCTTCGTGCACATTAGATTCACCCGGTATTGTTGTCAGGCACACCCGTTGCACTTGACAGATGTTTTCATGTACACCCGTTGCACTTAGTTTTGTTTCTATGCGCATTCGTGGCACCTGTAGTTGATTTCGATTTCCGTGCGCACTAGACGCACGTGGCATTTTTTGTATACATTTTTCGGACTAATTTCTTTCGAACAGCATGTTTTTATGATATATACTATATGATTTAATAACCGAGCAGGACTAGTCTGAAGATAGTACCTGAGTATTTTTGCTTGCATCGATACTTACCGAGGGGATTTTCAAAAAGGAGCTATAGTCTCAATATTTCCTACGTGTCCATGATGACACGAAACTTTACGAAAAAAACCCTTCTAAATTATTTTCAAAAGGCAGGACATGTATGTTAAACAAAGGATATACATATATACATAGCTATTTTCTTTATAATGCATGTCCGCTACTTGTGCTGTGATTTGCGCATCGCACGGCGATTTGAAAAGGATTTTTCATGCACTTTTATTCGGTTGTTCAGATAATTTCATAAGGTGCGTACTATATATATGTTATAATCTTAATTATATTATGTTTGATTTTCGTATTGGATTTTAACATTTGTATTTTCGTTATAACTCCGATAATTGCGTGACGCTTGAAGGAGTTTCGATTTTGAGTTTTGCACTCGTTTTCATGCGCACGCGTTGCGCTAGGATATATCTAATGTATTCATGATTTCGGAGCCCCGGCAACTTGATTGTTTTGCTGAAATGTTTTAAGTAATTGGGGGGTTTAAATTTAAATTCGAGGACCGAATTTATTTAAGGGGGGGAAATTGTAACATTTCAGAAAAATAAAGTATTATTTTTGGAATTTAAATAATTAAAATAATAAATTTTATGAATATTATAAAGGCATAGAAATTAGTTTTAATGGAATTGTATGATTATATATGTATAGTTTGGAAAATATTTGGAAATTAATAAGAATTATTGATTTTGAAAGAATTTATGTGATTTAGACATTTTATAAATTATTATACAATTAATTGTATATAAATTAATGTTAAACTTGATTAATATTTCACTAATTATGCACTAATCTTATTTATGTATATGGCATGCAACATAACATGCAGCAAACACTTGTTATATATTTTTGGAACCATGGCTTCTATTGTTTTAAAATGGTTTTTGTCTTATTTTGGTAAGAGAAAAGATAAAGAAAAGAATAGATAAGATATTTGTGAGACGGGGGACATAGAGGCATTGGCCTTGGAGAGGGAGAGAGAGAGAGAGAGAATTCTACACACTTATGGTTCATTCTCATTCTTCACTTCATTCCTTTTTTTCTCCTCCTTCATCTCCGTCATCCTCCACCTCCTCTACCATCCTCAAACATCCTTCAAAACACCACAAAACACCATGCCCCCTTCACAAAATCACTCCAAACCTCACTACAAACCCCGTGGGTAGATCAAGTTGGGACTTTGAGGAACTTGGACAACCCTAGAATTTTCTTGAGTTGCCATATGAGGTATATCTCTACACCTTTAGTTAAGTGTTATCTTTCCTTATATCCTATAGTGATTTAGAGTTAAACTTATGAAGATTAGTGATGTTTGAAAATTCCAAGATGAGAGTTAGGGGATTTTATAAGTTGTGGTGGTGTATTTGAGGATTAGATAGTGACTACAACCCATCTAGTGTTAGAATTCTGGCCAAACTTGAGACTAGAAACCCAAATATGAAAACTGGAATTTTGTCGATATTGGATTTTGTGGAAATTGTGGTGATATATTGAGATCTGCTATGACCCGGAGGCCCTCAAAATTATTTAGCGATCACAGAGAGTCGTGCAGGTGACTGGAAGGCTACCCTAAAGACCCGAAACCCCAACCCTAACCTTTGGCCGCAAATATACTAGTTTTGGCCGCAAATTGCGGCCTGGGGATGTTGGATTGGGTTCGTGCTTTGTCCATGACCTCTTTATCTAGTAATTAGACCTATCCTATGTGCAATATTAGCTAATTCAACCTAGGAAAAAATCTGGAAGTGTTTTCTTAAGTTGCTGATTTCGTTTTGCGAGTTTTGTTAACTTGAGTTTTGGTATTTGGGTTTTGACTCGGTCGATTGACGTTTGTACGTCGACGTCGAGAGTTATTGGTAATTCTTGCATGCATAGGCCGTAGGTTCTAACCTATGTGCACTCCACGTGCCGTATCGGTTTTCGTATTCAATTCTTGTTTACAATACGATGTGCTTGAACTGTAGGTACCTTCGCGTGGACTTCAGGATGAAAAGGGAGAGCAAGGTGTCATCGACTTCGGCAAGCAAGGATCGGAGGTGAGTTGATGTATATCTACGGGGGAAGTCAGGTTGATGGCATATAGCACCCTCGCAATCATAGAATAGGATATTATTTATATTATGCATATATAGCAATGTGATAAATGGATAGTTAGCAAATAGGATTCTAGGAGACCTTAGGTTAGATTATGCGTACTCGTAGGAAGGTCTACCCCTAGTGTTATTTCCTTAGTTGTGAGCCGTTAGTTTTATTTTGTCGCGCGCACCCACACACACTTGATATGATATGTGTGTGTATGTATGTGTGTGTATGTGTCTCTCTCTCTCTCTCTATATATATGTATATATATATATAAATATATATATATATATAAATATATATATATATATATATACACGTGTAAGATGAGGATATGATATGTTATATGGTTTTGAGTCGATATGATCGGATATGATGTCAAGAGTTTATGATATACAATTTGAGTTGAGACATCGTATACGATATGATATATATTAAAAGATCGTTGGGCAAATTACACATAACCTGCGATAACATGTGACTTGATGATATAATAGAATGTACTTGACTTTAGATCCGTGCCCTTGATTATGATATAGTACGATGGATGATACCGTATGAATTATGATATATATAATATTTGACCCGTACCCTCGATTTTGAGGATGTCGTACGACAGATTTTACCGTACGAGATATATTTATATGATTATTGATCCACACTCTTGACTCGAGAATGCCGTATGATGGACCATACCGTACGTGATGCTGAGGCTAGATCGCCGACTACTAGATATATCGACTCAGAAAATGTTATACATTTCTTATCACTTTCGACTCGGTTTTTAGTTAAGTCTTTTAGTTGCTTAGGTAGATGTTAGAATAGACTTGAGTTATACCTATTTTCAAAACTAACGAATCGTATGTATTTTCAAAGGGCAAACTGAGAGACGCTACAGATTTTCAAAAGATATCTCTTTTCTCAAAAACACCATAGCCCCTACTTTTCTAAAAACAACGATTCGTACTATTTTAAATAAGATAAATGGTATGTCTCGTATATAGATTTATATACCTTATTGTTGCTTTTATTGTTTACTTTCTGCTATGCTTATAGTATTTCTCTTTACATTGTATATATCTACATGTGTTTTCATTAGCTATTATGATCTCGTCTACTAGGACACTGCGCCATTACCGATGATGCGTATGTTGCACGTACACTTGCTTGCCGGCTCATACACATCAGCATCGGTAATTGCCATGTCATGTACACTTTAGTAACCATTACTCCATTCGTATACCCAGATAAATTGTAGCTAAGTAGTATTGTTTAACATTCATGATATCATAGGCTAGTTTAGACTCTGTATTTCTAACTTAGATGCCACATGCATTCACTTACAATACATTCTAGTTATGCACTAATCATTTGGCTTTACGCCGGTATTCATTATCTCATTATATACTCATGATTATGAGATTTCGGTTTTTCATGAGATTTCTGGATTTGGGAAACTACATGTGAATTTGAAAACTTATGCTCAATTTAAAAGAAAAATGCGGTTTCTTATGATATTATCTGTGGCGTCCACTATGAGATTTCTCGATTCTGGGAATATATGTTTACCCGATTCTAGGAACGAGGAGACACCGTCTGTGGGTACATGGTGGACCCGGTGCAGTACCCCGGGGAAAGAAGGCCGTATAGAAAGACGTTGAGCTCGGTAGGGGGGCACTACCGATCAGTGATAGTTGGCGAGGTGGATATCCGGAGAATACCGACCGTAATCGTGAGATCTGATGATATAGGCCGATCTGGACAGACGGAGCCCGAGATCCGAGGATGATGTGTCGCTATTGGACACGGTTTTCATGATGTTTTCAAGTGTCGATGCTGGGCACTCAGATTTTCTCATGATTTTGTGTGTCGATGCTGGACACACTCGTTCGGTGATCCATTTACACATTATATGCATGACATGTTGTTGCTTTGTGACATGGACACGAGTACTTGATATTTCACATATGCTTATATTATTACCTTTGCTACTACTCGATGTTATCGTGTTGTTATTATTATTGTATTGTACTGTATGACCTAGAATGCAAGTAATCCATCATCATTAAGTCGTCTCTACAAACAGAGACGTAAACCCTTTCTATACCACCACTTATCTCTTCCCCACTTCTTCACGTCGATAGGTGACTTGTTCTTCTACCAACCAGTGCATTACATTGATAAAATATTTGAATGGTTGGTATTAACTTTTGGTCTTTATAAAGTTTTATATTGACCAATAACTTTACCCCTCTCTTATAATTTTAAAAGCTTAATATTGTTTAACTCAAGATTGGGGGGGGTATATTTTTGGCTCTTGAAAATAAAATTTGTGCACAAAATTGTGAGCCAGAAATAAGTTTGGGGGAGGTTTTTCATATTCATTTATTCTTGTCCCCGTTAATAACTTTTCCTTCCAAGTCTACAGTTTTTTAGATTTAAAAGATGACAACAGTGAGGACACTGCTGTAAACAGATTCGGGGGAGGTTTGTGCTTATTTACGCATTACTTTGCATTACACTTTGCATAAGCACAAAATTTCAAATTTTTTTCTTTTGATAATGAAAGATTAGAAAGTGAAAAATTACATTTAGAAGATTGAAAGAGTTTAAGAAAAATAAGAAACTTAGATATTTTCTTAAACGAAACTAGTAATAAGTAGTTATGAGCCGTTGTCTCAAGGGTTAGTAAAATGAAGGAAGTCAATAATCTAATAATAAAAATAAGTCTGAAAAATAGTTCCTATTCTTGAGGCCAAATATCTGAATATTGATACCCTACTATATGCACTTACACACGTCTTGAAACTCGGGATACTAGAGAATACCTTGAAATACTCTTGTCTAAAAGCCAAAGCACGAAGAAAATAAAAATGAAGCAAAAAAGTATAAAATTGTGAAGAAAAATGAACATTAGTTTTGTAATCACCAAGGCAGCATAAAAAATATAGCGAGGATGCTTCATCACTCAGTGCCTTAGACCAACTGGTTTGGGAGTCACTGCTAAGGTTTAGGTGTTGTAAGACGAGAAAATTGCTAATTACGCCTAATAAGTGAGCACATTTAGTAATCAGTCGGTTAGTACCTCAAGAATTATTAACGATCGCATGAAGAATGTGTGAGCGATTCCATCCAAAATATTCACCGACTAAAAAGTACTGAGGTGGATGGACAAGAGGATGATAGCTTGAATTGAATTCTCCGAGTGTAGAGATGTCTTTTACACATACGTAGGGGTATATGATCGGTGTTTGGAAGAAATGTAGGGAGGAAGACTAAAGGCGATATTTTATTGAGAGATGATGTGATTTCTGACATCTTTTCATGACTATTAAAATAGGGCTCATGACAACCGAAAAGCTAATGTAGTTGGAAACTCGTATTTTCAAGTTCTTTCTTTTATAGTTCTTATCTTTATATATAACTTTCACTATCTTTCTTTTATTATAGAATTTTGTGGGTGTAATCCGCTGAAAACCCTCAGGAGACAACACTCCTCCTACTAGGGACACATAGAGGTGTAAAGGCTTGTGGCACGTGCTCAGTGCAATCGTGTTGCCTACGAAAGTGTGCTTGTTAGATTTTCTTTTTTCTTTCTATTTTTCTCCTTCTCTTGAATAAATAGTTTGCTCGGGACGATCAAAGTCAAGTTTGGGGAAATTTGTTCAGTCGAATATATCGCACTTTTAACATAACAATTTCATTACATTTTCTAATCATCTAAAAGTGTTTGTTATAAATATAACACATATTAGAAGTTCATCTGCAAAATATCATTTACCATGTGTTATACATTATAATCAACATTTTGAAGGAAATTGTATATTTAATATTTTACGCATAATACTGTGTATCTCTCACATTTTTTATTGAGATCTTATGCAAGATTAGCTCATGTCAGATATCGAGAATTAGGAATCCACCGATAAAATATAAGAAAGTCGAAGAATCAAATACTGGCAAAAATTCAGAAGATATAAGAAGATTCAAGATATCACATAAAGAACCAGAGATCAACAGAAAAACACCACAGAAGTTTGAAGCAACGAGCTCACCAATAGGCCGCGGAACCGCGGCCGAGTCAGGACGAGTCGCCATGGATCCGCGGCCGATTCAGGGACTTGGGGTTCGGGAGTTCTCTAGAAGTTTTTTTGTAACAACCTAGTTTGTTGAGGACACTTATTTGTAACAACCGAGTTTGTTCTGAAAGTTTCTTTGCAACAACCCAGCTTGTTGTGGAAGTTTGATTATGGGCTATAAAAAGGACCTAGGGCTACATTGAAAGGATTCCGAATTTTCCCCCAATTTTATCCCAATTTTTTATCAAATCAAATCAAGAAAAGAGCTAACAAATCCAAAAAATCCAAGATCCAAGATCAAGAATCATTAAGAAATTCATCGAGCAATATCATTCAAGACTCCTTTACACGAAGCCGATCATCATCGACGAGCACGCGATTCACAACAGGTCCAAGACTCACGGTGATCGAGCGACGTGAAGATCGACGGAAAAATTACCTCTTTAAGGGAGTGATCGAGAGCAATTCTTCTTGTAATCTCGGATTGAAGAAGTTGTAATTTGAAGTTGAATAATAAAGGTGATAATTAGTTTCAATTTCGATTTCTTTTAATTTCCACATTATGAATTCTTTCTTGATTCTTTCTAATTTTCATGATGTGCGAGTAATTCTCCGCTTGATTGGATTCATAGGATTAGGGTAGATCGATGGATGAGAAAATTCTATACTCCTTTTAAATCTTAAGAAGTTTATAAACTTTTGCAAAATAATTATCAACATCCTCATCGGGCTCAATATCAGTTTCTTGATAATCTTGACCTCGATTTGAGATAAGATTGACGATCCTTTTGACTAAGGGCTAGATAAGGAATGGTGATCAATGAAAGGACAAGGGTCAATAGAGAAGAAACCCTAGTTTCTTCCAAAAGAACCCTAATTCTCATTCATCGCTATCAATCTAGTATTAAATCTATTAATAGATAAGATGGGTCATCTTTATTAGTCATCCATGGCTACAAAATCCAATCGAATCCTACAAGCCATCTTCATATTTTCTTGATAATTAGATCTTGAACATTTTCTTGATTTTCTTTTTTGAAAATAATTTCTTCATTTTCTTATAACTATTATTTTAACTAAATCTTGAACCATTTTCTTGATTTTCTTTACTATTTCTTTCAACCGATCTAAAGCAAGATCTAAGAAATTCCACGATGCCAGAGGATGACCCGTACTCACTGAAGGTCTAGCTACATACGACACCGTTATTGATTGCGGTTACTTTACTACTAAAACATCTTATCATCTAAAACGTTCTTTACTTTTCTTTTACACAAATTTACTATCAAAAAGTAGATTCAATCAAATGGCGCCGTTGCCGGGGATCGGTGCGTAATTTGTTCATTCTTGCTATTTGGGTTGAAGTATTATTATTCTATCGAAATATAAATCAAGAACACATCGTGTGTTTAACAATTAGTGTGTGAATTTTTTGCGAGGGAATCTGGAATCACTGTAGCAGGGAGATAAAAATTCAAAGCATTTCATCAAGATCAGAGGAGCAAGGAAAGCAACTTTAGGAAAAATATTTTCAAGATCCATTAAGTTGGCCGCGGAACCGCGGCAATAACCCCATTCTTGCGGCGAAACCGCGGCTTCTTGGGTGCATTAGGGTTTCATCTCTCTATGGTATAATTTCTACCTTCTTATCTCTCCTCTGCAAAGTCCAATAACAATTTCTCTGCAGGGTTCTTTGCAAAAATTCTCCGCTTAAAAAATTCTTGTTGCATGACTTGATATTGGTTTGTTTTTTGCATATTGTAATACGGACAATTAAAGGGCAAAGACCAAATTCTGATTAGGTGGGGATTTCATTACCCTTCCTATGCCTCGCAAATCACAAAACTAGTATCCGCATTACCCTTCATTAATTAAAAAATATCTAGACCAAGACTCTAAGGACCGTCGCGCTCAATTAGGATAGAGGAAGATCGTGGGTAATCTACTGCTTATCCGCATTTCTTTTGTGATGTTTAGGCAAGTGTGTCTAAGACAAGTGGTTACTTAATTAGGATCTCTATTTACGGTGATTCGTATAGAGGATACCCCCCACTTACCTGGCACTTACGTGGCCACAAGAAAGATAAAGAGGTAGTAGAGGATGGATCCTGCGATTTGTCCCCTAGAAGTCTAGGAACGGTCTAGTGACTTGACTTAGGTGACCTTAGATCTAGGGTTGATTGTGCATTTTTATGATTTGTCAAAGTCCGAATTTTTCAAAACAAACCTTTTTACATAATTTTCACAAACGCTGCCACTTGCGCTAAACCCGCTTAGTGCATGCTCGGCTGGACACGGGATTCTAGTGCCCGTCTTGTCCGCGTTTCTTCTATCGACTCCGAAGTCGGTATTTCTTCGTCTTCTTTTTTCCTCACCACCCAACACTACCGAGATGGACGATTATCCATCAAATTTTCATAACACTATTCTGCCATCACCCGCAGGTGCGCAGAATCCATCGCGTATATCTCTCCAAGAGAGATGCTACCCTATACGTGGTCCCCTTCCTACTTGTCTTTCTATTCCACCAGCCAATGGGGATAATTTTGAAATTAAACTCCAATTTTTCAATCTGTTGCCCAAATTTCACGGGCTTGAGTTCAAAAATGCATACGTTTTTATAAACAAATTTGAAAACATATGTGCAATGATTGGCACGTCACAACTTTCTGTGAATGCTGTGCATTTACGTCTTCTCCCGTTTACTTTGTGCAATCTAGCCGAAAAATGGCTTTATAATACAACCGCACACTCTATTGCCAAATGGGATGAATTTGATGTAGCATTCCTTAAAAAAAATTATCCCAATTATAAGACCGCCCGCGTTCGAAGCGAGATCAACCAGTTTACCCAACTTCCCAATGAACCATTTTGGAAATGCTTTGAACGGTTTAAGGATCTTCTTTTACAATGCCATCATCACGGAATCAATAGATGGGATCTGTGTCAAATTATATATGAGGATATTGATCCCGCAACAAAACAGATGCTTGAAACCATGTGTCAATATCAATTCCTGTCGAAAAGCGGTGGTGAAGCTTGGAAATACCTGGAAGATCTCGCTGAACATACTTTGCAATGGGAAAGTGTTAGTCCACAATCGTCTAGGGGAGGTATCCATTAGCTCGAGATTTCCATCGTAGTAAAAGCCGAAATAGGCGCGATACAAAGGAAACTAGATGTTATAGAAAACAAAGTCTCTTCAGCCTCCCTAAACCAATTTATTCTCCCTAAAACTATGTGTGGATGCTGTTCTGATTCATCACATTTGACGGAAGAATGTCCTTTGAATTCTCCGTTTCAAGGTCAAGAACACACTAATGCTGCTTTTCAGCAGCAACCTAGAAACGATCCTTACTCTTCCACATATAATCAGGGTTGGAGGAATCACCCTAATTTTGCTTGGAACAGACACTAAACTCAAAATACGGTTCCAAACCAAAATAACTATCAAAGGGTTCCTCTACAGCAACAGCAACCACCACAGAGTCAGCACCCCTTTCAACCACAAACTTTTCAAAATCCGGCCAACAATTTTGCACTCTATAATAATTCTTTCCAAATGCCCGGTACCGAAAACTCATCTACACTCGATCTGTTTATTTAATTTTCCATGCAAACATCGGCTGATTTAAAGGCTTCTATCCAAACATTAATGCAAAACTCCGTCTCCCACAGCGAGAGTATAAAATCGATGGAAGCACAAATTGCACAATTAAATGCTGTGATGAGTGCTAAAGAGAAGAGGAAACTTCCATCTGAACTCCTACTGAATCCTGGCTACTTGCAATATCATAATGTGAGTGTCGTTACTACGTTGAGATCGGGAAGAGTGCTGAATAATCAATTCGGTGAACAGGATGATAATGAGGAATCAATCAATGATACCCCGGCTTCCATTTCTAACCCTATTTCGTCTAGTCCACCATCTTCTTTCGAGCCTATTCTCCGTTTTCCTCAAGGCTCGAACCCTCCACCAATCTCCTTGAGTCCACCTATAACGATCCCCACTCCAATTCTGGGATCCGTTCCACCCCCACGATCTTCTCCAATGTTGGACCCAGCTCTTATTGATAAAGCTCATTATCCAAATAAGTTAAGGGAAAACAGACCAAGTTCATAAATGAAAAAGATTGTGGAAATGTTTAAGCAGGTTAACATAAATATCCCTATCCTAGATGCTATACAACAAGTTCCAGCTTATGCAAAAATACTTAAGGACTTGTGCACTAGAAAGAGGAGAACTCAAGTGCCGAAAAAAGTGTTCATGACGAGTAATGTTAGCACAATTTTTACCCAGCAATTACCAAACAAACGTAAGGACCCAGGGAGTCCTACAATATCTATTTCTATTAGGGGTAAAAATATTAATCGTGCTCTACTTGATTTAGGTGCTAGTGTTAACCTGCTTCCATATTCTGTGTATGAGCAATTGGGAATCGGAGAGTTAAAACCATCGCACTGCACTCTCCAGATAGCATATCGATCTATCACCCAATCTAGGGGTAAGTTAGAGGATGTGTTGATAAAAGTCGGGGAATTTATATTCCCTGTAGTCTTCATTGTTCTAGATACACAAGCTGTAGCGAACCCAAGGAACCAAATTCCGGTGATTTTAGGTCGATCCTTTTTAGCGACTTCCAACGCTGTAATCAATTGTCGAAACGACTTTATGAACCTATCCTTCTGGAAGATATCAATTGAGCTTAACATTTACAGGTTGGGAAGTGAACCCTCCGAACCACATGCTCAAATATGTTCTGTCGAAATGATGGATTTCGACAGCAGCGAATTTGAACAGCTTCATGATACCGATCTCGACTCCTTTTGTACGTTGTTGTTTGACCCCGCTATGCATTATACATATACGGACCCTTCTATTGAGCTATCCGGGTCAACACCTAACGCTTATTATGAACCTTTTATGGAGTTTGAGTATCATCCCATTCTTTTCGATGACATTATTCTTCGGGATATCGATGAAAGCATCGAAGAAATTTTCGCTGATGAACTCGCATTCTTAGCAAATACGGGAGTTGTGATGAATCAACCCCAAATCAAAGAAAACCACCCCTTCTTCTTATCAAAAACAAGAATGCAAGTAATCCATCATCATTAAGTCGTCTCTAAAAACAGAGACGCAAACCCTTTCTATACCACCACTTATCTCTTCCCCACTTCTTCACGACGATAGGTGACTTGTTCTTCTACCAACCAGTGCATTACATTGATAAAATCTTTGAATGGTTGGTATTAACTTTTGGTATTTGTAAAGCTTTATATTGACCAATAATTTTACCCCCCCCCCACTTTTATGATTTTAAAAGCTTAATATTGTTTAACTCAAGATTGGGGGGTTATATTTTTGGCTCTTGAAAATAAAATTTGTACACAAAATTGTGAGCCAAAAATAAGTTTGGGGGAGGTTTTTCACGTTCATTTATTCTTGTCCCCGTTAATAACTTTTCCTCCCAAGTCTACAGTTATTTTAGATTTAAAAGATGACAACAGTGAGGACACAGCTGTAAACAGATTTGGGGGAGGTTTGTGCTTATTTACGCATTACTTTGCATTGTACTTTGCATAAGCACAAAATTTCAAATTTTTTTCTTTTGATAATGAAAGATTAGAAAGTGAAAAATTACATTTAAAAGATTGAAAGAGTTTAAGAAAAATAAGAAACTTAGATATTTTCTTGAACGAAACTAGTAATAAGTAGTTATAAGCCGTTGTCCCAAGGGTTAGTAAGATGAAGGAAGTCACTAATCTGAGAATAAAAATAAGTCTGAAAAATAGTTCATATTCTGGAGGCTAAATATCTGAACGTTGATACCCTACTATACGCACTTACACACGTCTTGAAACTCGGGATAGTAGAGGATACCTTGAAATACTCTTGTTTAAAAGCGAAAGTACGAAGAAAATAAAAACGAAGCATAAAAGTATAAAATTGTGAAGAAAAATGAACACTGATTTTGTAATCACCAAGGCAGCATAAAAAAAATATAGCGAGGGCGCTTCATCACCTAGTGCATTAGACCAACTGGTTTGGGAGTCACTGCTAAGGTTTAGGTGTTGCAAGACGAGAAAATTGCTAATTACACCTAATAAGTGAGCACATTTAGTAATCAGTCGGTTAGTACCTCAAGAATTATTAACGATCGCATGAAGAATGTGTGAGTGATTCCATCCAAAATATTCACCGACTAAAAAATACTGAGGTAGATGGATAAGAGTATAATAGCTTGAATTGAATTCTCCGAGTGTAGAGATGTCTTTTACACAAACGTAGGGGTATATGATCGGTGTTTGGAAGAAATGTAGGGAGGAAGACTAAAGGCGATATTTTATTGAGAGATGATGTGATTTCTGACATCTTTTCATGACTATTAAAATAGGGCTCATGACAACCGAAAAACTAATGTAGTTGGAAACTCGTATTTTCAAGTTCTTTCTTTTATAGTTCTTATCTTTATATGTAACTTTCACTATCTTTCTTTTATTATAGAATTTTGTGGGTGTAATCCGCTGAAAACCCTCAGAAGACAACACTCCTCCTACTAGGGACACCTAGAGGTGTAAAGGCTTGTGGCACGTGCTCAGTGCAATCGTGTTGCCTACGAAAGTGTGCTTGTTAGTTTTTCTTTTTTCTTTCTATTTTTCTCCTTCTCTTGAATAAATAGTTTGCTCGGGACGATCAAAGTCAAGTTTGGGGGAATTTGTTCAGTCGAAAATATCGCACTTTTAACATAACAATTTCATTACATTTTCTAATCATCTAAAAGTGTTTGTTATAAATATAACACATATTAAAAGTTCATCTGCAAAATATCATTTACCATGTGTTATATATTATAATCAACATTTTGAAGGAAATTGTATGTTTAATATTTTACGCATAATATTGTGTATCTCTCACATTTTTCATTGAGATCTTATGCAAGATTAGCTCAGGTCAGATATCAGGAATCAGGAATCCGCCGATAAAATACAAGAAAGTCAAAGAATCAAATACTGGCAGAAATTCAGAAGATATAAGAAGATTCAAGATATCACATAAAGACCCAGAAATCAACAGAAAAACACCACAGAAGTTTGAAGCAACGAGCTCACCAATAGGCCGCGGAACCGCGGCCGAGTCAGGCTGAGTCGCCGTGGATCCGCGGCCAATTCAGGGACTTAGATTTCGGGAGTTCTCTGGAAGCTTCTTTGTAACAACCTAGTTTGTTCTGGAAACTTCTTTGTAACAACCTAGCTTATTGTGGAAGATTGATTAAGGGCTATAAAAAGGACCTAGGGCTACATTGAAAGGATTCCGAATTTCCCCCCAATTTTATCCCAATTCTTGATCAAATCAAATGAAGAAAAGAGCTAACAAATCCAACAAATCCTAGATCTAAGATCAAGAATCATTGAGAAATTCATTGAGCGACATCAGTCAAGACTCCTTTACACCAAGCTGATCATCATCGACGAGCATGCGATCCACGTCAGGTCCAAGACTCACGGTGATCGAGCGACATGAATATCGACGGAAAAATTACCTCTTCAAGGGAGTAATCGAGAGCAATTCTTCTTTTAATCTCGGATTGAATAAGTTGTAATTTGAAGTTGAATAATAAAGGTGATAATTAGTTTCAATTTCGCTTTCTTTTAATTTCCGCATTATGAATTCTTTCTTGATTCTCCGCTTGATTGGATTCGTAGGATTAGGGTAGATCGATGGATGAGAAAATTCTATACTCCTTTTAAGTCTTAATAAGTTTATAAACTTTCGCAAAAGAATCATCAACATCCTCATCGGGCTCAATATCAGTTTCTTGATAATCTTGACCTCGATTTGAGATAAGATTGACGATCCTTTTGACTAAGGGCTAGATAAGGAATGGTGATCAATGAAAGGATAAGGGTCAATAGAGAAGAACCCTAGTTTCTTCCAAAAGAACCCTAATCCTCATTCATCGCCATCAATCTAGTATTAAATCTATCAATAGATAAGAGGAGTCATCTTTATTAGTCATCCATGGCTACTAAATCCGATCGAATCCTACAAGCCATCTTCATATTTTCTTGATAATTAGATCTTGAACATTTTCTTGATTTTCTTTCTTGAAAACAATTTCTTGATTTTCTTGAAACTATTATTTCAACTAAATCTTGAACCATTTTCTTGATTTTCTTTACTATTTCTTTCAACCGATCTAAAACAAGAACTAAGAAATTCCACGATCCCAGAGGACAACCCGTACTCACTAAAGGTTTAGCTACACGCGACACCATTATTGATTGCGGTTACTTTACAACTAAAACATCTCATCATCTAAAACGTTCTTTACTTTTCTTTTACACAAATTTATTATCAAAAAGTAGATTCAAATAGTGGGGTACACTTGCATCGTGACCACCTGTTGTACTTGTATATTTATTCTGTTGTATCTAGTTAAAACCCCATCAACCAGATTTTGTATATTTGTAGACTTAGAAAAACGCTATTGTATATTCTTTCGGACTTAGAGTCACGCTCATGTATTCATTATTGTTTTTGGTTTCCTGATGATGCTTTGGTTTTCTTTGCTTTATTTATGTGTTTTGATCCTCGCATTCGGCGTTGTATATTTATATCATTGCGTGGTTGTTTCCGCCAATTGGCGAAGAGCTAGCTCCCGCTTGGCGATGCCTATTATTATTATTGTTAGTATTGTTTTCGGGTTAAAAATTACAAAGAAGGTGCTTCCCAAATTTCGAATGACGAAAATGTTTTCAAGATAGATACAGGTATTACATTTTCCTATGTTATTACTTATACTTATAAAAGAAAAACTTGATTTCATTATACCGTTATTTCAAAACTTCACCTCCACTATTTTTTCCCTTAAAATGGTTTAGATTTCTGGGCTTTTGATTACTTGAATTAGGTAGGGTCCTATAGACTTCATATGATTCAAGTGCCAGTCACGTGCATTTTTTCGGGTCGTGACAAAGTATGAGTGGCGCGTGGGCGCTGGACGCCCACGGGTCACATGCCATGCGCGTAGGCGTTGGGTGCCAGCGGGTCACGTCACGGCACGAGACCACTAGAAATACCAGCGGAGAAAAGGGCTTAACCCCTAGGCTGGGAGTTGAACTCCCGAGGGGCTTTGAAGTTGAACTCTTGAACAAAAATTAGGTATAAATCTAGAGTTAAACTCTCAAAAGATTTGGATTTGGAGTTAAACTCTTAAAAGATCTGGATTTGGAGTTAAGCTCCTTTGAGAATTCGGATCTTGGAGTTGAACTCCTCAAAGATCTTCGGAGATAATCAAAAGGGACCCCTTTCTTCTCCCTTGAACCTTGGATCCTCCCAAAGTGGGATTTTTGGAGGTGGGACTTCTTCCTCTTGCTCTTTTTTGCTGGTTCTTGGGGGGAAAAGGGAGGTCTGAATTCCTCTTAAAGGGTTTTATGGTGAAATTTTATTTAGTTTTGAGAAAAAGAGAGTTAAACTTTTGATTTAATTGGAAATGAAGATGAAGAGAAAAAAAACTTGAGAATGAGAAGATGAAGGCATAAACACTTGAATTTTTAAGAAAATGAAAGTTGTTCTTAATTTTTTCATCATATTTGCCTTTATAGGCTACACACTTTACATATAGCCCCATGGTTTTTTTCTAAATGGCACTCGGGCCCACTTGGCTGGGGGTTGACTGACTTTGACTTGGTCAACCGGGATATAATTTTTGACCCCAACAGTGAATTATGATGTTTTGACCTTAGTCAAGATTATAAGCGCTTAGGGTAAAAACCATATCGGGAGTTTCAAGCATACATGAAACTTGCTAGTGTTGCATACTTTCTGGAGTGTGGTAGTTTTGGTAGGCTTCCTTCAAAATTATCACACAATGATAGTTGGGCACCAATCCTACTGTGAGTATCAGCTACTTTTCGAGAGAGTTTTTCACATTGCAATTAGCTAATCAAGTAGGTGTCTAGAAAGGTGTTAACGGGGCTACGCCTCTAGGAAAACGAGGTTATTTAATTGGGTCTGTGTGAACGTACGGGGGGCTTCCCTCCGAAATACCAATACTGGCCTGGCCAAAAGATAAGCGAACTTGTAGGGTGTGATTAATCCTGACTAATTCTTCTTTTAGGGTTTGAAGGAGAATTCGAGGAAACATTAGGAGCCATTTTGTTTAGATAAACTAATAACAAATCTAAACTTGCAAGACCATTGCCGAGTGTTTCTTTTCTCTCTCCTAATTACAGTGACCATGACGGGACTTAAGGTTATACTAGATAAAAACAAACTGACTGGGTAAAACTATAAAAACTGGCTGAGAAACGTCCATATGACTCTTACCTATGATAAGGTTGCATACATCCTCATGGCTAAAGCCCCCTGTTCCAGGTCCGAAATTCTCGGTCGCAGACATTGAGGTCCGTAATACATGGGATCTGGATTGCGCGAAAACCAAGTGCATCGTGCCGACCTCCATGGATATTGAATATCAGAGGCAGCACGAGAAGATGGACCTTGCTTCCATCTTCCTCCATACCAAAGATTTATATAGAGAACAATCTCGTATCGCAAGATACGATACCTCGAAGAAATTGTTTCAAGCGAGATTGGCTGTCGGATCATCTGTTGGGGACCACATCCTGAAGATGATTTCTCTCATTGAAGAGCTCGCGGACCTGGGAACTACGTTGGAGAATGAGTTGTATACCGACTTAATTTTACAATCCCTTCCCTCCACCTATGTCCAATTCGTATTGAACTTCAATATACAAAAGCTGGAAGTTACACTTCCTGAGCTTCTCAACATGTTGGGTGTGGCAGAGGGCACCTTGAAGAAATCCAAGGAAATACCCGCTCTATTTGTTGAGGAATCTTCTTCCACTAAATCAAGGCTATGGCCAAGGGGAAGAAGAAGAAGGCCCCCACCAAACCGAGAGGAGGTGTGCAGAAGGTGCAGGATAAGGGAAAGGAAAAGATTGGGGGATCGGCAACAAAGGAGGAATGCTTCTACTGTCATAAAAGGGACATTGGAAGAAAAATTGCCGGGCTTTAAAAGCCAAGAAGCAGGACACGAAGTAAGTTGTGGTTTCAATTTCAGGTATGTTTGTGATTGAAAATTGTTTCTTGGGTATTGGATACTGGATCAGGATCTCACATCTGTAATTTCTTGCAGGCGCTGAGAAGCCATAGAATTTTTAGGAAAGGTGATATGACCCTCAGAGTTGGCAACGGAACCAGTGTGGA
Source organism: Agapanthus africanus (assembly GCA_030015575.1). Lineage (NCBI taxonomy): Eukaryota > Viridiplantae > Streptophyta > Magnoliopsida > Asparagales > Amaryllidaceae > Agapanthus > Agapanthus africanus. The sequence goes on along the minus strand of JASDDO010000031.1, from coordinate 515,534,468 downwards.
TACTGTTGCCGTGGGAGAATATCACCTAAGATTAGCGAGTGGACATATTTTGTTGTTGCATAACCGCTTTTGTGTACCCAGTATGATGTGTAATATTATATCTGTATCTTTGTTATCTAATGCAGGATATAATTTTGCATTTGAGAGCAATGTCATAAACATTCCCCTGAATCATGAAATGATTGGGTTGGGTACACTGAATAACGGAATATACATTCTCAATCAACATCAAGTTTTCAACGTCAAAAACACACTAAAAAGAAAGACTTCGGAATCAAATCAAGATTTCTTATGGTATTGTAGACTTGGTCATATCAATGAAACACGATTGACTAAGTTACTTAAAAATAGATATTTAGATCCGTTTGAATATCAATCATATGCAACTTGTCCATCATGTAGCAAAAGAAAGATGACCAAAACTCCGTTCACTAGACATAGAGAAAGAGCCACTGAGGTCCTGGGACTCATACACAGCGACATATGTAGGCCAATGTCTACACATGCAAGAAGTGGCTATTCCTACTTCATCACTTTTACCGATGGTTTCTCAAGATATGGACATGTATTCTTGATGAAATATAAATCCGAGACCTTTGAGAAATTCCAGGAATATAAGAATGAAGCGGAAAAGCAAACCGGAAAAATTATCAAGATGCTCCGATCTGATCGGGGTAGTGAATACCTAAGTGTCGAGTTCCTGGAATGTCTAAAAAAGAATAGAATTCTCTCTCAGCTTACTCCTCCATACACACCACAACATAACGGTGTACCAGAAAGACGGAATCGCACATTGATAGATATGGTGTGTTCCATGATAAGTAATGTTGAGTTGCCTCCATCCTTCTCGGGTTATGCACTAAAATCTGCTGCATACCTATTGAATAAAGTTCCTACTAAGTCTGTGCCTACCATTCCATATGAAATGTGGAGTGGGAAGAAACTCTGTCGTAAGTATCTTAAGATATGGGGATGTCTTGCTTTTGTCAGAAAAATTCATCCAGACAAGCTCGAGACACATTCAGTATTGTGTAAGTTTGTGGGATACCCCAAGAATTCTAGAGGGGATTTTTTCTATTATACTGAGAAACAAAATGTCTTTGTTTCTTATCATACCCGCTTTATGGAAACTCAATTTCTTGAAAAAGAGATTAGTGGGAGCGCAATAGAACAGGAAGAAATTCCAGAACCACAAACTATTACTGAAAACTTATTAGAACCTGAAGTTTCAATGGAACCGGACATACCTACGCCACTCCGTAGATCTAGTAGGAAATATCATTCGCCCGAGAGATACTACGGTTTACTCGTAGATGAGAATCGAGCGGACTGCATCATCGATGATGATGAGCCGACTAGTTTTCAGCAAGCCATCACGAGTAGAGACTTGGTGAATGTTAGTGTATATGCCCTAGAGGCCATTATTGTATCATATTGTCTTGTATATTACTAATGGAAGCTTGGGATATTCACAGTTGTATTGACAGTCTTGCTCAAGATGGTAGTATGCTACTTGGTTTGTTTCTACTCAGATATGTGCGTATGTTTCTTTTAGCATATTGCTTATACATATTAGTAGAGCCTTTAGGATCTTCGCTTGATTACCAGTGTTGTGATGGCAGTCACACTAGTGGGGGCTGGGTAATCTACAAGCACATCCTTATACAGGTCCCTGGTCGTAGGATTATCGAGACGGGGCATCGATACTCCGGAGTAGACTGGTGTATACGTTTCTCATCCCAGTATGAGAGATGATCTATTCCATAGCCATTAGTACGTCGTACTGGAGATAGTATGCAGGTGCTCGTTAGGTTACGAGTACACTGGACATGACTCTTCGGGAACTGCTGATGGTTATTATACCTGTCGTCGGGTAGCAGTTCCCAGGTGACATGAGGTGGAAGAGATGAGGTGTGGGTTTTCATTAAATGAACCATGACTCATGAGGTGATTCACCATATGAATTAAATGAAGCATGCTTGATATTTTCTAGATATTTATCAAGAGATATTTATATGCTTCATATTATTCAAGCATGAGTGATTATTCATTAACATTATCACAATCACCTTCTCTCTCCTCAAGTCATCTTCTTCTTCCTCAAAACCCTAAAAGCTCTCATGTGTTGAGAATCCTAAGGTTTAAAGAGACAAAGTAATCCATCTAAATACTCAACACCATCTAGGACTTCTAGCTCAGCAAACTAGAAGCCGTAGTTATCTCAGATTCAAGATAGAAGCTCGGACTATAAACTCTCGGGTGGATCGTCTTTGACTAGAGGAGGCCGTCGAGGTAGCCACGATCCATTACGATCCTTGGAGCCGACGACAAGTGGAGAACAGCGATGAGGACCCGAAGGACTTGTATCGTGAGGTATAATGTAACAACCCCAAATTTCCTATACAAATTTTTTCAAAATATTTTTTCAAAAATCCATAAAGGGATATTTATTGCCTGAGCACAAGACTTAAGTAATTAATTAGCAATTTAATTTCAAGAAGGAGCTTGTGTCTCATTGGTAATACCTTGCACAGTTGAACCAACCCACCAGAGTTCAAATCCCATGCCCCACATTATTTTTAATATTATTTTGTTTTGAAATTTTTAGAATACCAACAGTCAACACGTGTTAACTTCCCAAAACCCCACTACCCATGAAAAGTTAAATGTACCAGTGAGAAGGTGGAATGACGACACACACCCCGGCGGCCTGACTCGGCCGGACTCGGCCTAGTCGGCCGGCGCCGCCGGCCGGACTCGGCCAGACCGCCGAGTCTCCAACAGCAAAGTGCTGCCTCTTGGTCTCCCCTACCCCTCTGTATACTTTAAATTGTTAGACCAGTAACATAACACCCTTTTAACACTATTTACTCCATTTTATTACAATTTATCACCTTATTTTTACATTTTTCAAATTTAACTCTTCATCTACCCGAACCTTAGCCTAACCCTATAAATACCACACTATCCTCTACCCTTTCACCCCAAAATTCTGAGCCCACTCTCTCAAAATTCCAAGAATCGTGTGTACTTTGAAAACGAGCGAAAGGCGAAGCTCCGGCGAAATCTACGGTGAACTTCCGGCGATCGTTTTAGGAACTACCGGCGACAACGCAACACATCGGCAATTCCCCTACTTCCATTTCACTCTCTTGTGTGACCTAAAACCCGTAAGTCCCAATTTCTACCTATCTCTTTGATCTAAAAATACGGATTTACAAAACCCGACGGAATCGGAACAAATCCGATTTCCGATTCGGTTTCCTATAAAATTCCACTTCTCACTAATACAATCATACTTAAACTTCCTCATGTTGACTATTAAACACTAATCAAACAAATTGATCAGGTTTCATCACATGAAATGATGGCTATTTCAATTTAACGTATTTTTCACTTAAATACCACATTGTTTCAATTCTACATTTAACTCCATTGAACTTGCTATACCATTAAGTAGATCACGAGGTAACGACCTACCTCCTCACACACTCATATACAACCTAACACGATACCATCGAAAACTTAGAATACGAGAAAACAAACATTTTCATTTAAATACCCTTTACTTAATAAAATCATTTCTAAAAGATTTAGTATTGATACACTTTTTAAATAAATCCACTTATTATGAAAATAGGATAAGCTGTGGACATCGGTCGTTTATCTAAACATGACTTTGTGGTGTCTAGGCTAGGCAAGTGAGAAAGGTAACTTTAAAAGGCCCGTCTCACGGTGATTCGTGAGCGGATCCCTCCTTTCTTCACTTGTACTTACCTGGCCACAATTGGCGGTGAAGAGGCGATTTGAGGCATCTCACAACTTGTCGCTTTGGACCATTTAGGAACAGTCTGGTTGACTTAGGAGACCCTAGAACATAGAATACGGGAAAATTTACATCTTTATAAATAAATACCATTTACTTCATAAAACCGTTTTCTAAAAGATTTAGTATTTATACAATCTTTGCAAAGCGCCGCTACAACCTATTTTGTGGAACCCGTTCGGGATGGTGCGGATTATCGCATATCCTCGGGCTTAGTAGTGCGAGATTCAGACCTTCGCACGGAGCATTCGGTCTCGAAAGATTTAAAATACGACATCTTAAGAAAATGAGATTTTTAGAATATAGTATATATATAAATTATTTTCGTATAAATATATGTATAATTATCATTAAAATACCTATTTTTTTATGATATAAATATTCCACCTTTTTCTAAAAATGTCACAAGAATCATTTTACACTAAAATACCATGAATTCCATACAAATCAATATTACAGATAAATATCTTTATTTCTGAAAATAGGATATTTTCACTAGAAATATCACAATATAAAATCTACATTCATTACAATTCTAAAGACGAATAATAAATACTTGAGGTGTATTTTGAAAAGTATATAAAAATATTTTTACAGAAACCCCCCTCAAGTTCTATAAATTACAATAAGGACCCTAGTAAACATAGGTTTAAGCAGAACCAATCTCTTGAGCCTCAGAGAGCCGGAGAAGTGGGTGCTTGCCTATCTAAGGTAGACAACTTAACAAACGGTGTTATCAATACGGAATCGTCTTTGAAAAAGACATAAATCATGCCGCCCATGTGCAGCGGTTACCGATAACATCTAAACAATCAGGACTTCAATTTACTTTTTTATCTGACTCAGATTGAGTCTCTCTATAATCTGACTTGAATATGATTCAAGTACAATCTACAACCTATAATCTAAAATTTACAATAGTCCAATTCAATATGAATCCATGAATCCAATTATCAATCTATACAACTTGACTGAACCGAACCATGGATATACATTCCATTTACATGATCATCCAGTTTACATGATTCTACAGCTACATCCGTTTACTGATATCATGGTTTCGGCAAGTCATCCAATTATACAATTCAATTTACAAGACATTACAATGCAATACAATACTATCAATACAATAACTACACGGGGTATTGGGGTAGTTCATTCGTGAATCCAACATAATATCAAGAGTCCCCTTCGGTCATGAATCCATGTCTACTAACACAAGCAAGCAATCATGAGGGCCCGTGTTTCCATGCTCCTGGACTGTGGCCTGTTGAGTTTGGAATACTTCGACGATGGTCGAAGTCCCGCTACTAACATATCTTTGGGCCCGTGGTTCCCTACCCCTGGACTGTGGCCTGTTGGGTTTGAGAACACTCTTGAGATTAGTTGACATTCACCCTTGAACTTACGATAACAACAGCATTAACACTAAAACAATATAATACAATTGTAAAAGCTACTCTCTCCCTCTTTTACTCTCTGTCTATTCTATTTTTCCTCTTATCTTTAGGACTTACCGAGCGACCTGTTCGCTGACGACATTCTCTTTCTTTCTTCTTTGAATGTCGTCAGGTGATCTGGACACGTCAGAGATCGAGCCCACTGCTGAAGACTTGGACCAATTCAGTGAAGACCCCGAGCTTTAGTTCATTGTACACTTTCCATTTCTGTACTTTTTCATTTTTGTTATGCCATTGTTTAGGCATCGTTTTTATTTCAGTTGTATTTACTTTTCATGTATTGTACAAAAGAATGTTAATAAATAAAGTTGCTGTTCAGTTTATATCTCTTGTGCTTACTTTTATATTGCTTAGAAACGCTTAGCGTATTTACTTCACAGTAAATACATAGCGGCCTCGTCGCGCCCCCTTCGCCGTATACTGGGAAGCGGGGCATGACAGGTTTTGTTGGTGGCCCATGCAGGTCAGAGCTGTATGGAACCCTAAGAAATATAAAACACAAGAACCGGCAACTAAAACATTCTTTACAATCATGTTCCTTGAATCCCATCATTTCTTATTCTTTGAATCATATACTTTGAATCTGTCCTAACCTAAATTTTTCATTCAAGATTATAGATTCACCAAACAACACCAGCACCAATGTCAACAACACACCTCCACCACTACCACTCACACCTGCCGTTCCTGGTCCACTCAACGAGCAAACGGTTCTGCTTGAGGCAATCCGCAGCCTCCTAGAGGGACAGCAACAACTCTTGAACCGTACCGAGGATGAAGCACCTGGGGTGAAGCAATTCAGAGCTTTACATCCCAAACAGTTCTCAGAAAAGGGGAGCCCATTGGAAGCTGAGGAATGGGTCAGAGTATCGAGGATGATCTGGCAGCAGCACAAGTGCCAGATATAGCTTGGGTTCTTGTGGCAAAATTACAGCTCACGGACAAGGCACGGAACTGGTGGAAGACGGAAGAAAGCCGTCTTGATCAGCCCATTGAATGGAAGACTTTTCGCGATAAGTTCAACGTGAAGTACTTCCCTGTGACTGCCAGATTTGTCATGGAACAGCAGTTCATTCATCTACAACAAGGTTCGATGTAGGACAAGTCAGTAGATGAGTATGACGCTGAGTTCACCATGCTCAGTCGGTAAGATATGTCACAGTATTTCAAATTTTAATATCACATACTACACAGCTAACACAAGACCGTAACAGATTTGCAGCACACCTGATACCGACGGATGAGATCAGAGCCCGTCGATTTCAACAAGGTTTGGACACGGAAATCCAGGTTGCACTAGCCACAGGGAAATTTCCGACTCATGCAGATGCTCTGGAAGCTGCCCGCAGTTATGAGGCAGTGAGAAAAGCGAGGGGCAGACCTCAGTCTGCAGGAGTTAAGCGTCCTGCCAACCAGATGGCAGGAGAAGCCGCATCAGGACCATCATTTGTACCAAGGAGACTGGGAATACCAATCAACAGGCCCAGCCCAGCCTTTTGTACCTACTGCAAGAGAGCTGGACATCTGATGGAAGTTTGCCGACGAGCAAACGGTCTTTGCCTGATATGTGGATCATCCTCACATACCATAGGAACTTTTCCACACAACCGAACTAATCCTAATTCCGCGGCTAGACCAGCTTTCCAAGCCCCACCTACCCGGTTAACTCTTTCCGCACCACCTCCACGTGGACTACCTTTACCTCGACAATCAGCATTGTACCAGCTTGCACGAAGAAACGTGCCGAGACGCCAAGCTTACAATTTGGCGGCCGTAGAAGCTGATACGGTTGGTCAGGATAACCCTGGTAATTCTCTTTAACCTTTTTCACACCTTTGTATCACTTTGTTATTATTTACACACTATCACCAAACTTTTCTTGAATCTGTTACACTTTCCTTTTACAAATTTCGAGGACGAAATTTTTATAAGGAGGGTAGAATGTAACAACCCCAAATTTCTTATACAAATTTTTTCAAACTATTTTTTCAAAAATCCATAAAGGGGTATTTATTGCCTGAGCACAAGATTTATGTAATTAATTAGCAATTTAATTACAAGAAGGAGCTTGCGGCTCATCGATAATACCTTGCACTGTTGAACCAACCCACCAGAGTTCAAATCCCATGCCTCACATTATTTTTAATATTATTTTGTTTTGAAATTTTTAGAATACCAACAGTCAACACGTGTTAACTTCCAAAAACCCTACTACCTATGAAAAGTTAAATGTACCAGTGAGAAGGTGGAACGACGACACACACCCCGGCGGCTTGACTCGGTCGGACTCGGCCGAGTCGGCCGGCGGACCGGCTGAGTCGGCCGGACCGCCGAGTCCCCAACAGCAAAGTGCTGCCTCTTAGTCTCCCCTACCCCTCTGTATACTTTAAATTGTTAGACCAGTAACAGAGCACCCTTTTAACACCATTTACTCCATTTTATTACAATTTATCACATTATTTTTACATTTTTCCAATTTAACTCTTCATCTACCCTAACCCTATAAATACCACACTATCTCTACCCTCTCACCCTAAAATTCTGAGCCCACTCTCTCAAAATTCCAAGAATCGTGTGTACTTTAAAAACGAGCGAAAGACGAAGCTCCGGCGAAATCTACGGCAAACTTCCGGCGACCGTTTTAGGAACTACCGGCGACGACGCAACACATCGGCGATTCCCCTACTTCCATTTCACTCTCTTGTGTGACCTAAAACCCGTAAGTCCCAATTTCTACCTATCTCTTTGATCTAAAAATACGGATTTACAAAACCCGACGGAATCGGAACAAATCCGATTTTTGATTCGGTTTTCTATAAAATTCCACTTCTCACTAATACAATCATACTTAAACTTTCTCATGTTGACTATTAAACACTAATCAAACAAATTGATCAAGTTTCATCACATGAAATGATGGCTATTTCAACTTATCGTATTTTCACTTAAATACCACATTGTTTCAATTCTACATTTAACTCCATTGAACTTACTATACCTTTAAGTAGATCACGAGGTAACGACCTACCTCCTCACACACTTATATACAACCTAACACGATACCATCGAAAACTTAGAATACGAGAAAACAAACATTTTCATTTAAATGCCCTTTACTTAATAAAATCATTTCTAAAAGATTTAGTATTGATACACTTTTTAAATAAATACCACTTATTATGAAAATAGGATAAGCTGTGGACATCAGTCGTTTATCTAAACATGACTTTGTGGTGTCTAGGCTAGGCAAGTGAGAAAGGTAACTTTAAAAGGCCCGTCTCACGGTGATTCGTGAGCGGATCCATCCTTTCTTCACTTGTACTTACCTGGCCACAATTGGCGGTGAAGAGGCGATTTGAGGCATCTCACAACTTGTCGCTTTGGACCATTTAGGAACAGTCTGGTTGACTTAGGAGACCCTAGAACATAGAATACGGGAAAATTTACATCTTTACAAATAAATACCATTTACTTCATAAAACCGTTTTCTAAAAGATTTAGTATTTATACAATCTTTGTAAAGCGCCGCTACAATTCATTTTGGGGAACCCGTTCGGGATGGTGCGGATTATCGTACATCCTCGGGCTTAGTAGTGCGAGATTCAGACCTCCGCAAGTAGCATTCGGTCTTGAAAGATTTAAAATACGACATCTTAAGAAAATGAGATTTTTAGAATATAATATATATATATATTATTTTCGTATAAATATATGTATAATTATTATTAAAATACCTATTTTTTTATGATATAAATATTCCACCTTTTTCTTAAAATGTCACAAGAATCATTTTACACTAAAATACCATGAATTCCATACAAATCAATATTACAGATAAATATCTTTATTTCTGAAAATAGGATATTTTCACTAGAAATATCACAATATAAAATCGACATTCATTACAACTCTAAAGACGAATAATAAATACTTGAGGTGTATTTTGAAAAGTATATAAAAGTATTTTTACATAAAACCCCCTCAAGTTCTATAAATTACAACAAGGACCCTAGTAAACATAGGTTTAAGCAGAACCAATCTCTTAAGCCTCAGAGAGCTAGAGAAGTGGGTGCTTGCTTATCTAAGGTAGACAACTTAACAAACGGTGTTATCAATACGGAATCGACTTTGAAAAAGACACAAATCCTGCCGCCCATGTGCAGCGGTTACCGATAACATCTAAACAATTAGGACTTCAATTTACTTTTTTGTCTGACTTAGATTGAGTCTCTCTATAATCTGACTTGAATATGATTCAAGTACAATCTACAATCTACAATCTATAATTTACAATATTCCAATTCAACATGAATCCATGAATCCAATTATCAATCTATACAACTTGACTGAACCGAACCATGGATATACATTCCATTTACATGATCATCCAGTTTACATGATTCTACAGCTACATCCGTTTACTGATATCATGGTTTCGGCAAGTCATCCAATTATACAATTTAATTTACAAGACATTACAATACAATACAATACTATCAATACAATAACTACACGGGGTATTGGGGTAGTTCATTCGTGAATCCAACATAATCTCAAGAGTCCCCCTAGATCATGAATCCATGTCTACTAACACAAGCAAGTAATCATGAGGGCCCGTGTTTCCATGCTCCTGGACTGTGGCCTGTTGAGTTTGGGATACTTCGACGACGATCGAAGTCCCGCTACTAACATATCATTTGGGCCCGTGGTTCCCTACCCCTGAACTGTGGCCTGTTGGGTTTGAGAACACTCTTGAGATTAGTTGACATTCATCCTTGAACTTATGATAACAACAGCATTAACACTAAAACAATATAATACAACTGTAAAAGCTACTCTCTCCCTCTCTTACTCTCTGTCTATTCTATTTTTCCTCTTATCTTTGGGACTTACCGAGCGACCTGTTCGCTGACGACATTCTCTTTCTTTCTTCTTTGAATGTCGTCAGGTGATCTGGACACATCAGAGATCGAGCCCACTGCTGAAGACTTGGACCAATTCAGTGAAGACCCCGAGCTCTAGTTCATTGTACACTTTCCATTTCCGTACTTTTTCATTTCTGTTATGCCATTGTTTAAGCATCGTTTTTATTTCAGTTGTTTTTACTTTTCATGTATTGTACAAAATAATGTTAATAAATAAAGTTGTTGTTCAGTTTATATCTCTTGTGCTTACTTTTATATTGCTTAGATACGCTTAGCGTATTTACTTCACAGTAAATACGTAGCGGCCTCGTCGCGCCCCTTCCCCGTATACTGGGAACCGAGGCGTGACATATAACTTCGAATCCGAGTAGTTAAATCTCATGTAGTTTGCTAGTTAAGGTTTAGTCACGATCCGTGAGCTCGAGTCCGTGTTGCGATGCTTTGATGATCGTTTTTCACATATTCCGCCTCCCCTTGAACCGTGGGGTGCGTGACATGGATTTACAGTGGTATCAGAGCCTACTAAACCATTACTAGCTTGTTAGCAACTTATTAGAACTTCGATCGTCGGAAAAACATGAAAACAAAACTCCGAATCCTTGCAGTTTCTGTCGATTTTAAAACTGTCGAAAAAATTATTTCAGAGACATGAAAATTCACTGTAGGGAATTATAAGAACACTGGAGAAAAACGAGTCCCTAACTCGGTTAGACCACCGCGGAAGCACGGCGAATCTATGCTATTCGCCGCAGATCCGCGGCCGAGTCGACGCCGAGTTAGCTCGTTTTTCCATAGTATTGTCTTATTTTTGATGTTTTGTCTTCTTGCATATTTGGTATCTACCCAGAATATTTTGAGTGCTGGTTTGCATTTGGGGTAGACACGGAAAATAGTTTTCGATCGAAATTCTAAGTTATTTGCTAATCGGGTTTCATCTGTGTTGTTATATATGCTGAACGTCTGCTAATCTCTATACGTCGATTAGTGGGGGTTGCACATATCTGTGATCTGTGATATTGGATTGTGTATATGAACTTGTTGGATTGTCGTGGATGAATAGCCGGGGATGTGAGATGAGGTTTTTTATCTTTCATTCGATGGAAATTGTAATTTGTTGTAATATTATTTCGCGGGGCACATCCGGGTTGAGGTTGTAGCCACCGTTGTATTGTTTCATTTACTGTTTATTACTCCTAGGATAGACCCAAGGTGGGGTGCACAGACTACCGGGTACTTTGAACTGCCGAGTGACCTTCTCACTTTGTTGAGAGAGGTTGCTTCACTTCGGGTATTTGGCGGGTAGTTTTCCGCACCCGTAGGGGTCTAGGGTGGGGTTTGGCTATTCATCACGACCGTGGAATCCGTTTTTTTGCTGCAGACTCAAACGAAACGCGGACTTCCTAATATATCCAATGTGTTCATCTGTGATCTGGAATGCCTATTATTGCGTCAGAAGAATGTACATATCTATATATGATATCTAGTAGGCATTGCTTATGTTTTACATCCGCGCTAGTCCAGCCCCCGCTCTGTCGTTAGTTAAGTAACCTGACGGGTGATGACGGGGCCCAGTGGCGAATGCGGATGGCATAAGTGTACGTTGTATTTTCGTTTTTTCTGCAATGGTAGGCTAATTGATGGGACTGCATTATATTAATGCAAAGCAAACAAACCAAAACTGAATCATTGGAACAAAGTTTAAAAACCACTCGGTTATTTCAAAACAGCAGACTTTTAAATGCGGAGGTTAAACCACTCCTTTTAAAAGCTATCAGGTTCCTTCGATTATATCAAGTTCACTACATTCACAGTTTCGCCAAAACTATTCGTAGCCCTCTGTCATTTCATATGAATATTCAATAGTATTCAAGCTATATTTGTTGACCTTCGTCAAGGCATAGTGATTGGTAGCTGCTGGGTGCTCATATGTAGCATTGATAGATGCGTTGGTTTGGGACAGTCGTATTACCTTGTTGACCTTCGTCAAGGGTATATACGGGTGGGTTCAAATTAACCTGGACAATGATGGGTAGAACTTGACATGTGACTTATGATTTGTTGACCTTCGTCAAAGTCATAAGAGCATGGGGCAAAAATCCACTTCGGGAGTTTCTAAAGAAACTGAAACTTGCTAGTGTTGCATACCATTTGGAGTTTGATAATGTTGGTAGGATTCCTTCAGTATTATCACACAATGATATTTGGGTCCCGATCCTACTGTGAGTATATGCTACTCATCGGGAGATTTTTCACTTAACTTTCAATGCTATAAACCAAGTAAGTGTCTAGAACAGTGTTAGCGGGGCTACTCCTTCAGGGAAAAGAGGTTATTTAATTAAGGAACTTCGCGAAAGCGTCGTAAAACCTCCCTCGAAGTACCAACACTAGCCTGGTTGAACGGTTAAGCAAGAATTGTACGGTGAGATTAATCCTGACTAGTTCTTCTTTTATGGTTTGAGGAAGGATTCGAGAAACAGTGGGAGCCATCCTGTTTAGATAAATTAAAAAACAATCTAAACTTGCAAGAGCATCATGCTAAGTGTTTTCTTCTCTCTCTCTCTCTCTCTCTCTCTCTCTCTTAATTGCAGCGACCCTGTGACCAAGATTAGGTTATATCTAGATAATAAAATGACTGAATATGACTATAATGACTGGCAAAGGTTTGTCCAGATGTCCATTGCCTATGACAAACTGGACCACCTCATTACTACTCAAACCCCCGCCGTCCCAGGACTAGTTTCCACCGAATATCCGTAAGACAAGGGAAAAAGACTGTGCGAATGCCAAGTGCCTCGTGATAGCCTCAGTTGATGGTGTAAACCAGAGGCAGCACGAGAAGATGGACTTAGTTTCTATCTTCCTCCATAACAAAGTTTTATATGGAGAGCAATCTCATATCGCAAGATATAAGACCTCGAAGGAATTGCTTCAAGCGAGGTTGGCTGTCGGGTCATCTGTAGGGGACAACGTCCTTACGATTACTAGCTATATTGATAAGCTCACGGACCTGGAGACCACGTTGAGAAGCATTGGATAGTGGTAAAGAACATTCTTAAGTACCTGAGAAAAACTACGAAGATGTTCTTGGTGTACGGTAATGGGGACCTCCAGATCGAGGCTTTTATCGACTCTGGCTTCCAAAGTGACAAGGACGACTCTAAATCCGTCCCGGGTTATGTGTTTACCCTCAACGGAGGGACAGTTTGTTGGAAGAGCTCCAAACAGGAAACCATAGCATACTCAACTATGGAGGATGAGTACATCGCTGCTAACGATGCCGCAAAAGTGGCAGTCTTGATGAGAAAGTTCATTTCTGAACTTCAAGTGGTTCCATCTATTGCGGATCTAATACTTTTGTATTGCAATATCAATGGAGCTATGGTTTTGGCAAAGGAACCACGGTCCCATCAGAAATCCAGACATATCCTGAAGCGGTATCACCTGATCAGGGAGATTGTGGATTGCCGGAGATCAAGGTACGGAGAGTAGATACAAAGGACAACATAGCAAATCCATTCACCAAGACCATCCCTTAAGTCCAGTTCGAGGGACTGTTCGAGATGTTGGGTATGTGGTACGCTAGCTACTGGCTCTAGTGCATACGTTGGGTACTCAATACGCCAATACCAGGCCTTAATGCAAGTGGGAGATTGTTGGATATGTATGCCCTAGAGGCCTTCATTGTATAGGATGCTAGGGGTATGTATGTACAGGACAATCTTGCTCAATATCATAGTATGCTATTTGGTTTGTCTTTATCTTAACATGTGTATATGTTTTACTTGTTATTTCATATCGCTTATATATGTTGATAAAGCACGTAGGATCATTGCTTGACTACCAGCGTTATGATGGCAATCATACTTGTGGGAGCTGGGTAGTCGATAAGCACATCCTTAAGTGTCCCTAGTCGTGGGAGTATCAAGACTGGGCATCGATGCTCTAGAGTATACTAGTGTATACATTTGTAGACCCTGACGAAAGGCGATGGTTGGTCCCGCAGCCATTGGTGTGATACACCTAAGATTGTATACAGGTGCTTGTTCATATCATAAATTTGCATTATTATATTCCCCATTCTTATTCATTTTGCAAATAAATAGGTGCTTTTGATCCATATCTGCTAAATAGTTGCAGGTTACAGGTTCTCGGAACAATACAGTGTAATGGTGAAAAAACTCTATAAAAGTGAGACTACGACCAACAAATAGAAGAATCTTTATGATGCCGCCTACAGTTTAAGGAACAAGTGAAGATCAATGAACAGTTCAATTGCACAAAGGCAGCACAAAGACTTCAACACGAAGCGAACGGTAAAAGTCCACAACATTCTGCACTGTGGAAATCTGAAAGAAACTAGAAGATATTCTGAAGAACTAAGTGAGGAAAGTAGAAGGAAAATGCAACTTGAAGCTACACTGAAGATTTCAGCCCAAGAACCCACAATATGGCCGCGGAACCGCGGCCAAACATGCCTTCTGGCCGCGGATCCGCGGCCATATAGAACACGTGTCGGTGCATTTTTGACGGTGGGTGGCGGTGCGTTGACCAGGCTTCTCAGGGTAGTTTTGTAAATGTAGATAGGCATCGGATGTAAACCCTAGGGTTTCTATAATCTATAAATAGGAACCCTACAACTTTTTTTGGAGCATGCCTCTTTTTATTTATCTATTTTAGAATTTCAATTCCTGTAATGTTTGAAGAGTGCATCAAATAAAAAGTAAGTTTTTTTTCTTTACCTTGCCTTAGTTTAATTTCTTTTCTGCCCTAGTATAAATTTTATTTATCTGCCCTAGTTATAAATTTTATTTATCCGCCGTAGTTTAGTTAATTAGGTTATTAAATTAAAATCATAAAAATAAAATCTTTTATCAATTCCCTAATGAGTGAGTAGTTCCTCACTTGTTAGGGTTAGGTTTGGGGAAGGTTTGAGATGAAAATCTCTCACCCTATTCTTGCCCGTTATACATTTTAATAGGACTCTATGCATACATACACACACCGCTCACTATGGCACCCTATCCCACGAGGTAGCGGTGATACCATAGTTAAAGACCGGTTGTGTATGTTTTCCATGGAGGTTAGGGTAAGAGTTAAGAAAGGACGGACAAGGACCTAGAGGAAGAAACCTAGTTTCTTCCCGATCGTGCTAATCCCCTTTGTTAATTATTACCTTAACATCTAAATAGTTCTTAATTAGGGCATAGAAAGCGGTGAGACATATTGACTTTCCAAACTTAACCTAAACCTAACCCTAGCAAGGTTTTAATCCTAATCAAACTCATTTTAGTTTTTATTGATAATCCAACCGACCACAATTGGAATTAACTCGTTAGAACAACTAGAAAATACACAAAATCCCTGTAGACCGACCTGTACTCAACCGGCTAGCTACCAAACGACACCGTTCTTGATTGCAGTTAATTCTTTGATTCAAAAACGCACTTACGCATAAATATCTACCAATCAGTGCTCACTGTGGATGAGTACACTGGACGGACTCGCCGAGAACTGGCTAGATGATATTATACATATCGTCAGATAGAGGTTCTCTGGTGACATGAGTACAGATAGTCTATCGACCTAAGCTCGTCATTTGTCTTGTGTGAATTCCTATTGTGCTTTGATTACTACCTTACCATGGCTCTACTGAGTAATGCAAATAGGTTTTAGTTGGGTACAGTCCCGAGCCACATGAAGGCAGTGAGCGATTGTTGGGGATTCATCTCTCCCGATATAGGGAGTCGATGTCGCGCTATGTACAGTTGGCCAACACCATAAGTCCCTGGCCAGAGCGGATTGAGAATTGCTGATAGTTAGATCAGTAGATTCTCGGATGTTCTTGAGCCATATCGGCACGACTTGTCGGGTTATTAGGGGTCTAACTTTTTCCACCCCTAGACCCGGCATGCGATACTCTCAGACAAACAGATCAGACTATATGAAGATTTTCATGGACAGGCTCAGCAGGAGTTCGGATGGGTTTGCTCGTCGGCCTTCTTTTCGACAAGTACCTGGGTAGCCGTTACGTACAGCTAGTGCCACTGACATGCTTGTGGTTAAACCCACTGCTAGTATACTGTCGAGTCTTTAAAGTCCCACATAGAGGGTTTCCTTGGTTCAGGCGAAACGATGTAAAGGCCGTATAGTTTTACATACAGGGTTTTGATCATATACGTGTACTAGCTACACGGATTTATGTTCGGACTGATAATACTAGCAGGTTTAGGATTAAGCCGCATTCTAGTATTATATTATTGGATTATTTTCATCTCTCCGTATTCATAGTATGAATACGGATATGTATATTTGGTGAGGGGTATTCTATTCTTTTCACAAGAATGGTTCTAGAAGAAGACACATCATTTGTGTTAAATCTATTTGTTTAAATAGATAATGAGGTGGAGGGATGGGGTGTTATGAAAGCATGGTTGAAGCATAGCTTCTTATTTTTATACATTCATTTGTGATAACTATTGATGCATGATTGCAATATTTTTATTGTAATAAAATGCTTGCTAGTTATCATCTTTAGCCATTCTTCATTCATTCTACACTTGTTATTCTCTTTCCTCCTTTGCTCTCTTCTTCTTCCTCAAACCCTAACACTCTCATGAATTGAGAAACCTAGGGTTATTGAGATAAACTAATCCAATAAATATTCTTCACATCATCTAAGCTATCTAGATGAGCAAACTAGGTACATTAGTTACCTCACTTTTGAGGTTGGAGCTTTAATCAAAGACTCTCGGGTGGATCGTCTTCGACATGAAGAGGCCGACGACCAAGCTCGATCTCGATGGACGAGAAGATTAGGAAGAGGATAAAGAAGATCCGAAGGACTTGAGCACATAGGTATAAATCTCTTCATAGTAGATTAGAACCTATGTTAGTTTTACTAGTTAAGGCTTATGGTAGTTCTTGGGTGATTAGTCGATGCTGCTTGTTATAAAAATTGTTTTTTATTAATTCCGCCTCTTTACAAACCCTGTGGAGTGTGCGACATCGACTTACAAACCTAGCACTTGTAATGATTACCTGAATATACCACGGTGACTACGTCCGCAAGCTGGACGCGCTCTAAAGAATAATACAAGCCACGATGACTATAGTCCACATGTCGGACGTTCGCCACGCAATATGAATATACACAACATTTCAGAGCTATCTAATACTACATACACCGGGCTATCCATCATGACAATCCAACACAACCATAAAAAGATACACACACAGACACACACAAACCAATATCACCACAATGCAAGTATCAAAAGCGTAACCCCTTCTAATCGAACATATAGTGATTAGCCGACGTTTTACCATGAAATGATACTTACAATCACAAATACAATAATCAACGATACTTTGTTTCGATAAAAAATTCCCCCGTAGATGCCCATAAACAAAAACAACAGTACATGAAAACTGGGGCAATAAGACATATTCCAAAAATCCTAATACCAACATAACAAGGCATTACATGAAGATTGAGGCAAACCGGCATACTTTGGACGCAAAACTAAGCTTAATGTCGGCCAAATCTTGGTCGTTGGATCTCGTATTCATGCTGTGTCTTGATAAGGGTATTGGAAACACAATAGGATATGCAAAATAATATTCAGAGACTTTTAATATCTCGATAGAAACAAGAAATTTGGAAAACGAATACGAACGAAAAATTTGCAAGAATTAACAAAAGTTTGGTTAAGCCGAGTTTTAGCATAACAAAACACTTCCCTTAACAGTGGTATCAGAGCCAACCAAACACTTCCCTTAACAGCGGTATCCCAGAAGACGATGACGACACGTGACGAGGCCCGCAATGTATTTACTAGGAGAAGGTCATTTCCCATAATAAATAAGTTAAGCGTATGCAAGCAATATAACAATATGCAATAATTAACAAGAGTAATTAAAATGCAACAGCAACTTTATTTACATTCATTTTTAAGTACTGATGTCTAAAATAAAAGATACAATAACTGCAAAATGCCTAAACATTGGCATACTGGAAGTAAGTGTAGAAAAGAAAACTAGCAGTCGAGCTGAGTGGTGAGCTAATCGAAGTCCTCCTAGCCGAGCTTGATCTCCTTAGAAGCTTGTCCTCCTAACGAACATTTCAAGAAAAATAAATAGGGAGGAATGTCGTCAGCGAACTAGCGCTCGGTAAGTCCCCAAAAGAAAAGGTAATGATGATTGAAGGTTTGTAAAATGAACAGGTAAGGTTGTATGTAAAAGTATCTTAAGCATGTCATTTATATGTATATGTTACTTATATGTATGCCCTAGATGCCATTACTGTACATGAGATGTATATTGTAGTGGATGCTTGGACATATATAGGGATGACTTTCTTGTTCGACATGATAGTATGCTATCTGGTTACTCTTTATCTTAACATGTACACTGATTGTCTCTCTGTTACATGTTGGTAAAGCCCTTAGGATGTGTACTTAACTACCTGGATTATGATGCGGATCATACTAGTAGGACAAAGGTAGTCAGTAAGTACATCATTTAATGTCCCTAGTCGTGGGTGTATCGAGACGGGCCATCGATATACCAATGTAGACTAGCGTATAGCTTTTCGACCCATATAGATGGGCGATGGATGATCCTATATCCATTGGTGTTTGACATCAGAGATGGTATACGGGTGCTCAGTGGAGGCTGGGTACACTGGACGGACTCGCCGAGAACTCCTAGATGGTATTATACCTCACGTCAGATGGCAGTTCTCTGGTGACACTGATACAGGTTAGTCTGTCGACCCGAGATCGTCATAGAGTCTTATGTGATTCCCACTGTGTTTTGATTTCCACCTTACCACGTTCAAGAGAACGTGCAAAACGGTGGTTTTTGGATACAGTCCCGAGTCATATGGAGGCAATGAGCGATAGGAGGGGATTTCGTCTCTCCCGGTATTGGGGGTTGATGTTGCGCTGTGCTCGATTGGCTATAACAGGAAGTTCCTGGCCAAGGTTGTTCCTGAGATTTACTGGTATGTGTTATCAGTAATTTATCGACCCGTTATGAGCCTCACATCGGCACGACTTATCGAGTTATTGGGGTCTGACATTTACCACCCCCAGACGAGATATGCGACATATCAGACAAAGAGACCGGACTGTACGGTAGTGTTATTGATTGGATTCGCAGGCGTATGAGCATGCATGCTTGTTGATCTTCTGATCGCTCAATACCCGGGTTACCGTTACGTTTAGCAGACCGCTTGCGGCTTGTGGGTGTTTGATATGATCATCACCTACTGCCGACGTATTGACGAGTCTTTAGAGTCCTACACAGAGGTTTCCTGGTTCATGCGAAACAGAATAGGAGCACATATATGATATGTGCGGGACCGAGATTAATGCACGTATGTGATGCCGTATTTTATTCTCGCGATTTGTGATATCGGTCGGTTATATGTGATATAGCCGGGTTATCGGATCAGGTGTTGATTCGATAAGTTGTTGCATTTGATATCAGTCGGTTATATGAGATATAGCCGGATTATTAAATCAGGTGTTGATTTAATAATTTAATGTATAATTGTATATTTGATATACTAGATTGCATTAACTAATATTAGCTCACTTAAACTTTTCTTTTTCTCACTAGTGTGCATTAGTATATATGTGATATATATTAGTGTACATTTTATTGTGTCATGCTTGATGTCACATGCTACATGGGTGTATGAGACTCACACCATACTAATAATAATGTGAGGGTTTATATTTATTTATGTAAATCAAAATTAGTGTTAATTAGTCACATGCTTGGAAGCTTGGAGAAGCTTGTAGCATCTTTGACTAAGTCCACTCTTTTTGTTTTACTTGTAGATATTTATTAACCTAACCATTATTGTTAGCCATGGTTTAATCTCTACATGGGTTAGTGCATGACATTAACTCACCCATGGTTGTTATTCTCACCTCATGGGTTCATTCTCATTCTTCACTTGAGCTTCTTCTTCCTCATGAGAAAAGCTCACTAGCTTTTCTCAAGGTGAGAAAATATTGTGAGAAAAATAAATCTAAAGTGAGCCCATTTCCTGCTTCATCATCCTCTACTACTTTCCATTTAGTTTAGGGTGTTTGCTTCACTAATTTCACAATTAGTGAAGAGGTAGCATGAGTTTGTGTTTCCTCGACGTAGATCATCTTCGACCTCGAAGACTTCGAGCAAGCTTGTTCATTTCTCCGGGAGAACCCTTTCTAGAGTTCGGGAGATCACAACTCGCAGCGAAGGGGCTACTACATGGAGTTTTTGAAGTGAAGGACCGGTCTACAAAGGTTGTATTTCTTATTCACTTAGATGTAAAGTAGTTTACATATTATTTCGTCGGATTTTCTAGTAATGATTCTAAGGTTAGGATTAGCTAAAATGGCAAATTTTTGAAATTGGCATGGACGATGCCTCCTGAAACCTTGTTGCTGTCCTAGGCAACCCTTTAGTAGTATCAGAGCTATGCTAGAAAATTAGACGGATGTTTGTTAGATTACAAAACCGAAATGACTCCGAAACTTGAAACACGAAAACCCACTTTCTGTCGAATTTTTAAAGTCTTCAATTTTTTTTAAACAGTTGCAGAATGTTGAATGGGATGCAACATGAACACAGTGCAAATTTGAACCATTTCCACCTTAATGTAGTCGGCCACATGCCCATTAAATCCGGCCTCCTCAGCCCATCTGGGGAGTTTTTGGTTGAATTTTATACTGTGTTCCAGTCTCTGGGTTTTAGGGTTTCAAGCATTGTTTGTTTTTTCAGAAAATGCATGTGATGTTAACTTTCTGCAAAGGCAATTCGGAGTGTTTCGTAGTCGTAATTCAAGCATGTATTCGGGTTATTTAGACGATTTTAAAAAGTTTGAACATATATCAATAACCCATAATTTCCCTCACTGAAATTTTCCAAGTGTTGGATTTTTCCGAGTTTAAAATCTTCAGAAAAACATACAAGTGATTCTGTGGATTCTCTAGAAGAACGAAATCCTAACTCGATTCTGTGACCGTCAGAACCGCCATCAAACCCTAGGGTTTGTGGTAGTTCAGTGGTGCCACAGGTGAGGCATTGGTTGACCCTTCTACGGCTGGTTCATAGGAGCTGTGGCGTGTTCTAGATACTTTTTGAACTCCGCTCAAGTGTTGAGCTTGTTGGGAAATTATGGGTACTTACTTATTCGATCGAAAAGTTTAATTTTGTCTAGCTATCTGTGATGGGATACAATACTTGGAATCCAAACTAATTTGAATTTTATAAATCTAGCAGTTTAGTCTCATTTTATCGGCTGCCACGGAATTTTGATGTGATCAAAAGTCCGTCGCAATCACGTAGCGTACGCGGATACTCCCCGGGTAACCTTATTAGATAGCCACGCCCCATAGCCCCGACCAAGTGACTGTAGGAGAACCCCGCTGCCTAAAGCATCCATTCGGGTGCTCGCGGCCGCGGTGTTCTGCCTTAGTGCACTTCGTCGATGGTATCGGGGGGGGTGTGGCCGTCTACTAAAGTTTCCGACGAGCATTCGATCAGGTTATCGAGAATCTTGTTGAATTACCCGACCGGTTATTGGAAATTTTTTTCAATATCGAGACTAAAATGCGGGGTTTATAATTGTTAGGCATGTGATGTCTAAGGAATTCATTTGGTTGGGCATGAAATCCAAAGTATGTGATACATTGGGTTTGTGATGTCCAAGATGGTTGCGGATTCCAATTGTTGTAGTTTTTTACTTTCTTTTCTGCGACCGTAAGTGTAATATGTGGTGTATCGCCGGTTTCGTTGCTATATATCAACAACAATTGGGATACGCATATTTACTTACGTTGATGACATGAGATGTTATGTGTTGCTATGATATATTATATTGGATCATCGTGTTTGAATAGACGGGGTTTTTTTTATGTGAGATGAGAGATTTTCATTTTCATTCATGTAAAAACTTGTATGTAATATTCTTTTATTGGGGCACTTCCGGGTTGAGGAAGATATCACCGTTGATGTATATTATTTACTTTTCCGCATTATGATGGACCTAAGGAAGAGAGCACAAGTAACCGGGTTCTAGAATCCAGTGGAAGACCATCTCGAGGAGTCGAGTCCGGGTCTCCTAACTCTAGAATTGGTAGGGTTGCTTGCCGCTCTCGTAGGGGTCTAGGGATGTGGATCTGGTTATTCATCACGACCGTGGAATCTGTATTTTATACAGGCTAAATATAAAACCCGGAAATCCTAGTATATCCAATATTTCATATGTTGTTTTCTGCTGCGATATTCTGTGATGTGATCACTTTATATGATGAGATAGATACTGTATATAGTATATGTGATATATTATATAGACGTTGCTTATATTTTACACCCGCGCTAGCTCTGTCCCGCTCTGCTGTTAGTTACCTAACCTAACGGTGCATGACGGGACATCGAGGCGAATGCGGATGGCATAAGCGTACGTTGTATTTATCTGTGATGCTTAGGTAACTTAAATGATGGGACTTCATTAATGAGATTAATGAAAGAAAATAAACCTAAAGATATTGTAGACACTTGTTTTAAAAACTGGTAGCTCTCGTTCTTGCTTTGCATAGCGGTATTCCTTATAGAATGTCCAACACCTTATTCGATAAGGAAAGAGCCGAGATCCCTTCATCGGGAGTGATCTTTTTAGCGAAACTAGCAGATGCTACAAACTCGGTTTGTCTTTTGATTGCTTTTATAGTTTTTGCTTTGCATAGTGGTATTTGTGAAATATCCTGCACCTTATTCGATAAGGAAAGAGCCGAGATCTCTTCATCGGGAGTGACCTCTTTAGCAAAGCTAGTAAAAGCCTCAAAAACACTCCTTTTCAAAATCACTCGATTCTACAACGATATCAAGTTAATTACGCAAAAGGTTTTCTTAAAAACCTGTCGTAACCCTCCGTCATTTCAGATAAGTACTAGTTAGTATTCGTGATACGTTTGTTGACTATGTTAAAGCGTAGTATGCGGTAGCTAATTAGTGCTTATCTGCTTAAGCATGAGATGCGATTAGATTAGGGTAGTCGTGCGACTTTGTTGACTATGTTAAGGGTCGTGCGGGTGGGTTTAATTCAATCAAGAAATGTACGGGTTGAACTTGACTAGCACTTATGATTTGTTGATTATGTTAAGGTCATATAGCTGCTAGGGGCAAAATATTATCGGGAATTTTAAGTGTTGAAATTTGCAATGAGATTGCATACCTTCTATGAGATAGTTGGATCCCGATACCCACTGCGAGTAAGAGTTACTGCTGGGAGAGTTTTACACATTAAAATTAGCCGATCAAGTAGGTGTCTAGAAAGGTGTCAACGGGGTTACGCCTCTGGAAAAATGAGGTTTATTTTAATTAGGTCCGTGCGAAAGCACGGGGAACCTCCCTCAAAGTACCGGCACTAGCCTGGCTAAAAGATTGGCGAACTTGTAGGGTGTAATTAATCCCGGCTAGTATTTCCTTTTAGGGTTTGAAGAAAGATTTGATAAAAACAGTGGGAGCCATCTTGATTAGATAAAATAATAACCAATCTAATCTTGCAAGAGCGCACGCAAAGTGTTTTCTTCTCTCTCTCTAGGTAGCGCCCATGTCACGCCTTAATCAAGATAATAATATGGATGTATTGACTGAACCCGCTTGTTATACTGAGCTGGGGAACGTTGGTCCCGCTCCAACTTATAATTGTTATGAGACCGAGCAGGAAATAGGGGATTACCAGGATACCCGTGCCTTCCAAACGAAGAAAATGCATGATGATGCATCTTCTTCGGGTGTGTTCATTACCGAGAACTGTTTCTTAGTGTCCTCTACGTCCTGGTTATGAGATACCGGATCAGGATCCTAATATGTAATCTGTTACATGGGCTATAGATAGGTAGGGAACTGGGAATGAGTGATAAGTTTCAAGAGTTGGAAACGGTGCAATTGTTGCAGCCAAGGTGTTGGCAGTTATCATCCTGTATTACCAAATACATTGATTCTGTACGAATGTTATTAGATACCGAACCTGATATGCAACATTATATCAGTCTCTTTATTTAGTAAAGAAGGATATAATTTTGTATTGTTGGATAATATTTTGAACATTTCCTATATCAAGAGTTGATCGGTTCAGGCACGTTATCTAAAAACATAGACATTCTAAATCAAACTACAGTTCTCAACATACAGAACACACACAAGAGGAAGAGTTCAGAAATGAACGAATCCTTCTTGAGGCATTGTAGACTAGGTCATATCAATGCGACCCGACTAGCTAAGTTATATTAAGATGCATATTTAAATCAGTTTGAATTTACATCTTGTGAAACTTGTCAGTCATGTCACAAAGATAAAATGACCATAGCTCCGTTTACTGGAAATAGAGAAAGAGTTAGTGAACTCTTGGGATTGATACATGATGATGTATATAGGTCCCCTGTCTACACATGCCAGGACCGGTTCTTTGTACTTCATTACATTCACTGACGATCTCTGAAGATTCGGACATATGTTCCTGTTGAAACACAAGTCTGAAGATTTTGAGAAATTCAAAGAATATAAGTTAGAAGTAGAGAACCAGAAACGGGTATAAGTATTATGTCTTTTGATGTGATCAGGGAGGGAGAATACTAGAGCACGGAGATCCTGGACTATTCTAAAGGAGAATGAGATTCTCTCTCAGCATTACTCCTCCGTATACACCACAGCACTATGGTGTATCGGGGTGGAGCAATTGCACCCTATTAGATATGGTGTGCTCTATGATGAGTCATGCTGAGTTGCCTATTTCCTTTTGGGAGTTATGCATTTGAGAAGCTGCATGCCTATTGAATTGGGTTCCAACCAAATCAGGTGTCTACCACTCCATATAAGATATGGTATGTGAAGAGCCCATGTCTTAAGTAAGTTAAGATTTGGGGTTGTCCGGCCTATGTCTAAAAGCAAAATCCGAACAAGCTCGAGGCAAGGTCAGTTCTGTGGAAGTTTGTTGGATATCTCAAGCATTCGCAAGGGAATATCTTCTACCGCACCGAGGAACAAAAGGTGTTTTGTTTCTCGACATGCCACCTTTTTAGAAAAGGAATTTCTTATGAAGAAATTAGTAGTCATGAGGTAAAGCTGGAAGGAGTTCCAGCTATACAAACTACAGCTGATGATTTGAGAGAACCGGGGGATTCAATAGTTCCCGATGAACCTCATCCTCTCCGCCGATCTGGTAGGGTTCCTCACCCACCTGAGAGACACTTCGGTTTTCTCAATGACAGTGGGAGCGAGGATTACATCATGAGATGATGACCCAACTAGTTTCGAGCAGGCCATCAAGAGTGGGGACTCTGTAAGAATGGCTGGATGCTAAGTGATCTGAGACGGAATCCATATACACCAACAAAGTATGGACTTTGGTTGCTATATCTGAAGGGTTAAACCCCATCAGGAGCAAGTATATCTTGAGAAGATTATTTGGTGTAGATGGAAAAGTTGAGACTTTCAAAGCTAGACTAGTTGTCAAAGGTTTTCGTCATCAACCAGGTGTGGATTATGTTGAAACCTTTTCTCCAATGGCTATGCTTAAGTCCATCCGGATCCTACTTGCCATTGCTACATACCATGATTACGATATCTGGCGGTTGGGTGTCATGACAGCTTTTCTAAATAGCGATTTAGAAGAGAGCGTCTATAAGTACACAGCCAGAGGTCTTCATAGACAGTGGGAGCAGCGGAAACATGTGCAAGTTGCTTTACGGGTTAAAGCAGGCATCGCGGAGTTGGAACATATGTTTTGATGTGGTAGTCAAAGTGTTTGACTTCATCAAAATGGTAGATGAACCTTGTATATACAAAAAGGTTGTAGAGAGTATGGTGGTCATTTTCATATTGTACGTGGATGACATACTCTTGATAGGGAAGGTATTTTCTATGCTACACTCGGTCAATCTCCACTTATCACATTGATTCTCCATATAGGATCAAGGTGATACCCCCTAAATCCTGGGTTTTGGATCTATGAGATAGATCTAAATGGATGTTAGGATTCTCACTAGGTGTAGTGAGATGGTATCAATAGATCCTGGGGAGAATCACTGGATAGCTTCCAGGGTGGTAAGGTCGACTGAATGTCAGTCACAGGCATTTTCTTTACCCTCAGTGGAGGGACGGTATGTTGGAAGAGCTCCAAGCTAGATACCGTGACAAACTAGACGATAAAAGCTCGATACATCGCTACCAACGATACTACCAAAGAGGCAGTCTGGGTGTATTTAAGTTCATGAGATGAACTTCGTTCCGACCATTGTGTGACAATGGAGTTGTGGATTATGCCTAGGAACCCCCGTCTCATCAGTGACCCAGACATATTCTAAGGCAGAATCACTTGATCATGGAGATGGTTGATCTCTAGAGAGATCGAGTTTAGGAGAGTAGACTCGGAGGACAACACGGCGGATCCACTCACAAAGGCCTTTTTCCCAGAGAGAGACTTTCATGGGATGGTTGAGTATGAGAAACTACAACCATTGCTATATGATGGCCCTAGTGCAAGTGGGAGATTGTTAGTTATATGTATGTCCTAGAGGCCATTACTGTACATGAGATGTATATTGTAGTGGATGCTTAGACATATATAGGGAGGACTTTCTTTCTCAACATGATAGTATGCAATCTGGTTACTCTTTATCTTAATATGTACACTGATTGTCTCTCTGTAACATATTGGTAAAGCCCTTAGGATGTGTACTTGACTACTTGGATTATGATGCGGATCATACTAGTAGGACAAAGATAGTCGGTAAGTACATCCTTTAATATCCCTAGTCATGGGTGTATCGATACGGGGTATCGATATACCAGATTAGACTAGCGTATAGCTTCTCGCCCCATGTAGATGGGCGATGGATGATCCTATATCCATTGGTGTTTGACACCGGAGATGGTATACGGGTGCTCAGTGGAGACTGGGTATACTGGACGGACTCGCCGAGAACTCCTAGATGGTATTATACCTCACGTCAGATGGCAGTTCTCTAGTGACACTGGCACAGGTTAGTCTGTCGACCCGAGATCTTCATGGAGTCTTGTGTGATTCCCACTGTGTTTTTATTTCCACCTTACCACGTTCAACAGAACGTGCAAAATGGTGGTTTTTGGGTACAGTCCCGAGTCACATGGAGGTAATGAGAGATAGGAAGGGATTCGTCTCTCCCGATATTGGGGGTTGATGTCGCGCTATGCTCGATTGGCTATAACAGGAAGTCCCTGGCCAGGGTTGTTCTTGAGATTTACTGGTAAGTTTTATCAGTAGTTTCTCGACCCGTTATGAGCCTCACATCAGCACAACTTATCGAGTTATTGGGGTCTGACGTTTACCACCCCCAGACGAGATATGCGACATATCAGACGAAGAGACCGGACTGTACGGTAGTGTTACTGATTGGATTCGCAGGAGTATGAGCATGCATTCTTGTTGATCTTCTGATCGCTCAATACCCGGGTGGCTGTTACGTTTAGCAGACTGCTTATGGCTTGTGGGTGTTTGATATGATCATCACCTACTGCCGGCGTATTGACGAGTCTTTAGAGTCATACACAGAGGTTTCCTGGTTCATGCGAAATGGAGTAGGAGCACATATGTGATATGTGCGGGACCAAGATTAATGCGCGTATGTGATACCGCATTCTATTCTCGCGATTTATGACATCGTTCGGTTATATGTAATATGGCCGGGTTATCGGATCAAGTGTTGATTCAATAAGTTGTTGCATTTGATATTAGTCAGTTATATGAGATATAGCCGGATTATTAAATCAAGTGTTGATTTAATAATTTAATGTATAATTGTATATTTGATATACTAGATTGCATTAACTAATATTAGCTCACTTAAACTTTTCTTTTTCTCACTAGTGTGCATTAGTATATATATGATATATATTAGTGTACATTTTATCGTGTCATGCTTGATGCCACATGCTACATCGGTGTATGAGACTCACACCATACTAATAATAATGTGGGGGTTTATATTTATTTAAGTAAATCAAAATTAGTGTTAATTAGTCACATGCTTGGAATCTTAGAGAAGCTTGTAGCATTTTTGACTAAGTCCACTCCTTTTGTTTTACTTGTAGATATTTATTAACCTAACCATTATTGTTAGCCATGATTTAATCTCTACATGAGTTAGTGTATGACACTAACTCACCCATGGTTGTTATTCTCACCTCATGAGTTCATTCTCATTCTTCACTTGAGCTTCTTCTTTCTCATGGGAAAAGCTCACTAGCTTTTCTCAAGGTGAGAAAATATTGTGAGAAAAATAAATCTAAAGTGAGCCAATTTCCTACTTCATCATCCTCTACTACTTTCCATTTAATTTAGGGTGTTTGCTTCACTAATTTCACAATTAGTGAAGAGGTAGCATGGGCTTGAGTCTCCTCGACGTAGATCATCTTCGGCCTCGAAGACTTCGAGCAAGGTTGTTCATTTCTCTGGGAGAACCCTTTCTAGAGTTCGGGAGATCATAACTCGCAGCGAATGGACTACTACATGGAGCTTTTGAAGTGAAGAACCGGTCTACAAAGATTGTATTCCTCATTCACTTAGATGTAAAATAGTTTACATATTGTTTCGTCGGATTTTCTAGTAACATTCTAAGGTTAGGGTTAGCTAGAACGGCAAATTTTTGAAATTGGAATGGACGATGCCTCCTGAAACCTTACTGCCGTCCTAGGCAACCCTGCAGCATAAGGTTAACTATTATAGCGTGATTGTTTGTAGTTTGATAAAGAAGATATGCGTGTATACGAGAGTAGTTTATCTTACCCTGTGGACCAAAGAAAACAGGAAGTAAAAGGCCTCGTCATAACCTACGGGACAACGGCATTCGATATTCAGATTAGACGTCTTTTAAAGTGACCTCTCGTGTCACGACATACGTTCCTTACGAACAAACCCCTTATCCCCGCGTATTTTATTATATAATTCAAGTTTATAAGTTTTGGCCAAATCCATGAATATAAAGAGTACAAGTTCAGATTCAAGTTGTATTCAGGTATTCATATCAAGTCATATTCATGGTTCGGTTAAGTAAAGTCAAGTTCAAATGTTCAAGTGTTCAAATTCAAGATTAGATTTGAGTTTGGGTTTGAGTTTAAGTCAAGTTCGAATTTGAGTTCAGGTTCTAGGCATATCTTAATAGATTTAACTTTTTTATATCTTAAATTTGGAAAATATCTACAACCGCTGCATATGGACGGCAAGATTTGTGTCTTTTTCAAAAAATATTTCCATTGATAATTCCACCATAAGATTACGATCTATATTTAGGGAGATTCAAGTGGTGCATCACTGTCTCCGGCAAACCCGAGGCACTGACAAGAGAAGATGAAACTTAAATCAATCTGTAAGCTAAACACGTAATCTAGACTGGTCTTTTGATTTCTAAGCTATTTATATAAAAATGTCATTTAAAAATTCTCGAGGGTTTTTAATTCATCCTAAAGTCTCGAATATGTTTTTGATTAAAATGTCAATTAAAATGTCAAGATTTTTGCATAAAAATGTATTTTATATTTGTGGTATTTTAGTGATTAAACTTAGCTTTTAAAAGTATATGGTATTTTTATGAAAAATCTATCTTTTGGAAACTTGAGAGTATTTTCTTAAAAACTTTAATCTTTTCATTTAAAAATCTAGTTTTCATAATTGGTTTTATTTGGAAATACGGATTTATGATTTAAATAATTTTCCAACTATTTAACTTGTTTTAAAAAGTCGTATTTTTTTTAAAACCATATTTAATTTCTTTCGAGACCGAGTTCTCCTTGAGAAGTTCTGTATCTCACTCTACTATTCTAAGAATGTGTGATAACCCGCACTATCCACAAATGAGTCCCCTAACGAGTGTTGTAGAGGCATATTTGCAAAAAATTTAAAATAGCGATTCAAAAACCGTATTTGTTTTAGAAAGCGAGAGTATTTTAATGAAATATGTGTCTTTAGAATAAAACATGTAACTAGAGTATCGCGCTATAAAACCATAGTGTATATGAGTAAGGTAGGTCGTTACCCCATGAGTTTTCTATAGGCATATGTCGCGATAACAATCAAAAGGTACATGTAAAGTTTATGGTATTTTTGTGTCATATCATTATAAACTATGTTAACATGAAGTTTTATGTATTAAGAAATTTTATATAACTTGAAGATCTTTTCCAATATATGTTATTTACACATAGGTATCGTTTTAGCGAAAAGAGAACTTACATTTAAAAAAAATAGTTAAAGGTGTTTTAGTGTAAAGTTCGATATACGTTTTATTTAACATGAAATTCTAAACACGTTCAAAGTTAATTAGAAGAAAATTATTTTAAGGTGGTTGTTAAAAAAAATAGTGTAATTTATTTAACATGAAAATTGTGATACAATTATTTAAAATAATTTATTATAATGCTAACTCCATTTTATCGATATTCTTTTAAGAGGCGTTTGAGATGAAAAGATAGAGTGGGGAGAAAGACTTACAGTTTGTGCGGTTCAAAAAGAGAAGAGAGTGCCTCGGTTGGTAGAACCGAGACCAAGATGTATGGAAAGGTTCGATCGACGGTGCTTCGACTTCGAGAGCTTGGGCAACTTCACTTGAGAATTTCTTCAAGTGTTTTAGAAGGATTTTAAAGTGATTTTCAGAAATGAGGAGGATGATAGAATAACTAGGTATTTATAGTGAAAAATATGCGAGTATGGGAATTAAGAAAAATGAATTAAAATGTGTTAATAGAGTAGATGAAAGGACTGATATCTCTCTATTTAATTGCAGGGAAATCAAAATGTAAAAAAGAGTAAAGGGGAGTTTACAGGTCACACGGGCGAAGTACGGGCCAAATTGGCCACATCATGGTCGCTGGTAGCGGCCCCATAGCAAATTTAGGCGGGGTATCCATCTCGAAATTCATGCCATGTGTTTTAATTGGTTTTAACTTCTCATTTATCCTATTTAATTTTGTTGCAACTTTTCGTTTCTCCGTATAATACTCGTGCAAATTCTTGGGCTTCCAAAAAGTTAAAAAGAAAAATATCAAAATAATTAGGGCTGATACGATTCAAACACACAGGCTATGTGACAACAGTTTAGAGGCTTAACCAGTAAACTACAAGGTGTTTCTTACTTTTATTTAACAAACTTAATTTATAACTCACAGTCAGGACTGAAATACACCTTTATATATATTGAATGTGATACAATTGTACAGGGATTTCAGGGTCGTTACATAAGTAGACGTGTGTGTGTGAGAGAGAGAGAGAGATAAAGAATGTGTAGGAAAAGGATGTAGAGAAGAGAAATGAAATTAAAAAGAGAAGAAGGAGAGCACGAGCTCTACAAAATACATTACGATGTAATTTCTAAGCAGTTGCATGTAATTTCTAATAACTTGCATGTAAGTTCTAAGCAGTTGCCTGTAACTTCTTACCAGTTGCATGTCACTTCTACTAATTTGCCTGTAATTTTTAAGCAGTTTCCTATAACTTTTCTCTATTCTTCTTTGTCTTTACAACTCAAAACGTCTTCTCTTTAATTTCTCATTATCTATTCTGCTTTTTTCTTTTCTCTTTGCAATTCCAACACAGCCCATTAATATTTTGCGCCCTTCATCATCATCCTTTTCGAACATGTCCTATCAATATTTTCCAACACAACCTATTAAGAACTTACAAAATTAGACTTTGGCAATAAAATATAAAACTTGTAAAATTAGACAGTTACAATTTTTATACAGTTCCAAAAACCACAAATACAATATCCCCAAAATCATCTAAAAGCAAATTATAATAGATGAAAAAGAAATGGAATGAAGATTATAATCATGGCAAAACAACTCAAAACTTAAAAAATCTCAAACTCACAATCCTTTTCACTGCTTTCCTCCTTCATCACCCATCACGTTTACATGCTTAAAAAAGAAAAAGAAAAAAAAAAAGCAATGTTGATCTTGGAATCAATCGCTGCAAGATGCGAGATTTTTGAAGTCTTCGTCGGTGAGAGGAGTTTTGGTGTCGATTTGGAGAGGCGAGATTGTGACAAAGAAGACGACGGCGATGAGAGGCATTAATGGAGCTCAAGCGACAGCGAGTGAGAGAGAGAGGAGAGAGAAAGAGATAATTTTGAATGGGGGGTATTTTCGTCTATAAACCAAAATAAAATACCCAGGCCTTGGATCAGGGGTTTTTTGATCAAGTTTTTGAAAAGTATGTCCTTTCTCCATATTTTGAAAGTATCGGGGCCTTTTTGATCCTTTTTTCTTGGACCGGATACTTTTTTACAATTTACCCTAATTATATTCATTTAGCATACTTTCATGATTTTGCCTCCATCTCAAGCTATCATCATCTCCCTGGTCTTTGCAATCACCCTTTCACCAATTCAAAACCTATTTGTATACCCTCCCTTCTTCTATTCTTTTTTGCTTATATGCATGCCTAATCATGCACATTAATTACCTTTTGTCTCTTATGTTTTCCCTTCTATGAATCAAATCCATTATATTCCATTTCTTCAGATTTTCCTACAAACTTAAAAGATCTTTTAGTATTATGAAAGGATAATTTTACTGAATCTTATCCACCTCCACCTCCTGAGATTTTTGAAATAATCCTATTAAACTTTTAAAATGCTATAAAACCCATTGAAGGTGTTTCGTAAAAAAAATTGAAAGTTATTTTTATATATAAAAAATAGTATATTGCATTCATTTTGAGTCTATTCAATCTATCCGTAAATTTTGAGATTATTCAATCCAATTGTGGCATGCTCAAGTTAATCAAACTAACAATTTCATACAATATTGGTAGTTTGGTGGGGTTTTATAGAATTTTTTAAATTTAATGGGGTTATCTCAAAAACTCCAAAAGATGGATGGGGTTCAGTAAAATTTACCCAAAAAAAAATAAATTAGTACCAAAGTGACAACCAACCATAAATTTATCAAATGATTTTAATAAGCATTATTTTATAATTAATTTTCATATTTCCAATGACGTGGACAAATATGGCAGTCCAACTCAAAGGATAACTAATCATAGAAAGATTATACCTTAAAAACAAGACAATAGTGTATATTCTAAACTGATGGAGGTGGAAATCTCCCTCAGATGTTGTCCTCCGTCGATCTTACTGCAAGCGTTCTTTAACGGTTGAGTTTGGGAGTGGAAATTGGACGTGTGGATCTCAATGGGTTGTTGTTGATGCCGAGCTACCTGCAAAGAAAGTCTCGTGATAGGTGACCACCGTAGGACCCTCCAACGATCAAGTAAGTATCGAGGTATAAAGGCAGGGTAGCGGTGTATTGGAATCGATTTCGACTTACCTCAATCGTTTGAAAGGGAGGGTTTATATAGCAGTCGTGTGGGAGCGATCCGGCGCGGAGTTCCTGCCATCCGTTTCGCCCTTATGGCACATTCGCGTTGATGGTGGGATATGACCATTAATAGAGAGATACGCTTGTTAACGAAAAATCATGCCAGCGTGGGATGCGAGACGTGGAGCAGCGGAATTCTCCTTCTGGCGAGATACGTGGAGCCGTTACAAGGGCGCTTGGGCTCCGTGCTCCGGGTTTGACAGGGAGGCCGAGGAGTCTCAGCTCGATAAATAGCTCGGAATCGAGCGAGGAGGCCGAGGAGTCTCGGTTTCCTGAGTGCATATGGGGGGTACTCCAGGGAGGCTTTTCCAAAAGGTCGGGTACCACCTCGTCAAGGGGTCCCGAGAAAGACTCGTAATGGGTCACACTGACTCCCCATCGTAGCACCCAAGGGATCCAGAGGATATGCGTTGATGACACGTTATCTTCCACGTATCGCAATCTGGGGTGTTCCCGTTCATAAGCCTCATCATCAGCCCCCCACTCTCACCTTGATCTATTTATGTGTCAGGGTCGAGAGTGGTAAGCCTGGCTTTCAATGATTCAACCGAAGATTTCAATGTGATGGGATGCCCGACGACGGCGTGACGTTTGGCGGCAACTCTTCTTGGGTCGCTGGATCCACATGGCAACTTAAGAAGCGCCTCAGTTCCCGTGCGTATCTTTGGTGATGTTAGCGGATCCGTGAAATGATTTTGCTTTTAAAGAGGGGCGTTATTTCGTTCACCCGCAGGTTAGATTACGTGTCACGCGTCTATCGCTGGGTGGCAGGGTCGTGAGGAATTGTCACTGAATCCTGCCATAAGGAGACATGTCCAATGGACGGTCGCCACATGGAGTCCCGATATCTATTAGGAGCGACGCTTCATTTTGGCAGGAATCGATTTGAGCCATTGGATGCCTTCTCGTAGAGTGTATAAATGGGAGGGGCTCTTCTATGGCCGACACTTTGCCCTAGTCGACTCTCATTGCCTAAGAATTGATCGATGCACCTCTGCTTAGGTCTGAACTTCAACCAAAATTTTCCTCGGCAAGTCTTTTCTTGAATCAGTTTAGATGTCTTCTTCCGAAGTATCTATTGACATAGTAGGGATCGAGTCAGGTGATGGGACTTCAGTTTCTAAAGCCGAGTCCAGTGGGTCTTCTTCCTCCTCAGCTTCCGATAGTCGAGAGTGTTCCTCTTCTTCTTCTTCATCTTTTGAGGGGGGGTGTCGCCCTTGTCTCGCATCGTCAGGGGGCGACAAGGTGCGCATCGGGAACATCCGCGAGGAACCCTCGGTCTTGAACTGTCTGGATGAGCTTTCTGACATCCGGGTTCGATTTCGTATCCCCTCCGGCAATTCACTTCGTTTGGCCAGGGAAGGTGAACAGGAAGACCAGGTATAGGGTAAAGAGATTGCTCTTTACCTGGAAGCATTCCAGGCAGGGATGCGTCTGCCCTTCCCACCTGAAGTTTGCGCCGTGCTCCATTGTTTCCATCTTGCCCCGGGCCAGCTAGCGCCGAATTCATGGAGAATCCTCCTCGGATTTCTGGTCCGGCTGAAAATTGATCGGATCCCCTTTGATTTGAGCATCCTTCTTTCCTTCCTTTGTTATAAAAACCACCCCGGTATCAGTAAGGAAGAATCGAGCTGGGTGTATCTTTTGTTTAAAAAACATAAGGGTAGGGCGGCCGGGTCAGGGGTAGTGGTTGTCCCTTTCTCCATCCACGAATGGAAGGAAAAGTTCATCTTCATCGGGCCACCGGAAAGTGAGGATTGGCCGGTGCTCATCCATTGGCACAAGGTCGATTGTCCTATGGTTAGGCAGTCGAACACCCCCGAGAAAAGGGTAGTGTCACAGTGGGAACCTATCCAGCGGGCCGATGTCCTGCTTTCCGAGAAGGCTCTGAGCTGGGTAGGGCTCAGTCCCGCGTGCTTTGTAGGTAAGTCAGGACCTTCGTCAATCTATCTAGACTTTGTTAAAATTTCGTTGCTGATCTTTTTCCCTATGTGTTCCTCGCAGAGCCTATGGATTGTCAGAAAATTATGGCTTCCATGGCCTCCAAGGCTTAAGGAAGGAAGAGTGGTGGCTCCAGCTCGGCCCGGCCAGCTCCAAGTACGGATCCTCGACAATCTCCTCCTGCCAAGGCTTCCGCAGCGCCCCCAGGTCAAGAAGAACGTCGTAGGGGAGGTCATAAGAATGTGCGGGATGCGGCACCCCGAGCCAGGACGGAGGTGCCTCCTGCACCCGAATCCCCCCTCAAGAGGCAGAAGAGGGTGGTTTCTCGGCCGCCTACAACAAGGATTCAGGTGCAAGAAGGTGAGTTATGTATCGAAGTGCCCTCGGTGCTCTCTGTGGCCGACAGTTTACTGACGGATATGGAGAAGGCGGCAGGGGCCAAGATTCCCCAAGGCACGATGAAGGCCCAGGTAGCTGCGATAGCTCAGGAGGCTGTTCATGTCGGTAACTTTTTTCAAGAATTTCTCAAGTGTTTTT
The DNA here is from genome assembly GCA_030015575.1 of Agapanthus africanus. Classification (NCBI taxonomy): domain Eukaryota; kingdom Viridiplantae; phylum Streptophyta; class Magnoliopsida; order Asparagales; family Amaryllidaceae; genus Agapanthus; species Agapanthus africanus. The sequence continues at coordinate 515,498,364 of JASDDO010000031.1, read as the reverse complement.
ACTCGTTTTTAGCTTTTTAACATGGTTCACGTTTTCCTCAGGTCCTCCAGTACTGCGCCCTTCTCGCTGCAATGGAGTCCGAGGAGGTGGCCCCGGCGATGAAGAAGGAGGGAGAATCTTCCTCGCGAGAGGAGGAGCTCCTTGGACGGCTGCAACAGGCGGAGGAGAAGGCGGCCCTCCTCGACTCTAGGTTGGTCGCGGAGGGTCTGACGGTCGCCAAGTTGAAGCAGTCCCATCAGCTCCTTACTGAATCTAACTGGGCTATCCAAGCCCAGGTGGGGGAGGTCAACGGGCTCTACGATGCCATGAAGAGGCAGAGGGACTCATTCAAGCGGAATGCTAGGGTAGCCGGCGTGGCGGCGAAACTTGCAGAGGGCAGAACGGAAAGGGCCGTGGAGGAGTATAAGTCCTCTGACCAGTTCTATCTCGACCTCGCCGATTCCGCGGTCGTTGGATGGCACAACGCCCTCGACGCCATTAAGGAAGTCATACCCGGGTTCGACGATCGGGAGCTTCGCGCTAGGTATCCCCTAGCAGAGGAAGCACCACAGGATAAAGGTGCCGAACCGGCTGGAGAGCAGGTGGCGGCGGTCGTGGATGCCGAGCTGAAGGTCGCCATTATAGCCCCTGATGGAAGCGCTGAGCCAAGGGATAGACCGGCCGAGCAGGCGACCTGAGCTATCTCTGCTTTAGTTATTAATTTTGTATGCCTCCGGGCATTTTTGTAAGGCTGGGGAGCCCATAATACCTTGTACATAATTTTTGAAATGTGAATAAAATATTTTTAGCTCGTAAGTGTTTTTGCCTCCGAAGCCTTTTTCTCCCGCAAGCCTTTTTATCTTGCAAGTGTTTTTAGCTCTGAAGCCTTTTTCTCCCACAAGCCTTTTTATCTCGCAAGTGTTGGGCGAGTGCGACGTAAGAGCTAAGCCAAGTATAGGCAGACCGGTTTCCACCCTTTTTCCGGAGTCAAAGCGAAGATCGTGCATTGAGTATGAACCGAGCGATAGCCAAGGGTAAGAAGACCGGTGCCCTTCCTTTCCCCAGCGTCGAGGCGACGATCGTGTATCGAGTATGATTCGAGCGATAGTCAAGGGTAGGCAGACCGGTGCCCCCTAAATATAGGTCTTGAGCGATATGAGTAGGTAACTAATCAGCCATCTCTTAACGAGGGGTTTGGATCCGTGGATTGACTGGACAGGAAGTTGCCCTCAGCGGATGAGCCGAGCAGGAAGCAACTCGGTTGCCTTTTGTCGAGGGCTTCGAATCCGTGAATTGAATGGGCAGGAAGCTGCCCTCAGCGAATGGGCCAAGCAGGAAGCTACTCGGCTGCCTCTTGTCGAGGGATTTAGATCCGTGGATTGACTGGGTAGGAAGCTACCCTCAGCAAATGAGCCGAGCAGGATGCTACTTGGGTTCCTATTGTCGAGGGCTTTGGATCCGCGAATTGACTGGGCAGGAAGCTGCCCTCAGCTGATGAGCCGAGCAGGAAGCTACTCGACTGCCTCTTGTCGAGGGCTTTGGATCCGCAGATTGACTAGGAAATAAGCTGCCCTCAGCGGATGAGCCGAGCAGGAAGCTACTCGGCTGCCTCTTATCGAGGGCTTTCTGAATTCAATAGTTTTTCTTTGGTATGTTGTTCAACCTTGCGTGACCCATATAGGGGGGATGGTGACCGTCATGGATGACACGTGGCAGTATTTTATCGGGAAAGTGTGATATTCCGTGATTTGCGTTGTTGCGCGAGTGGATCTCGGCCGTTGGAAGATTTTTGTTGAGGCCATAAATATCGAAGGTATGGTCTCACCTTCGAATTCTCATATTGGCTTCTTCTTAGTCATGTATTTCTCGAAGATGACCGGTCGTGTATACACCATCAAGGAGATCGTATCTCGGAACGATATGTATTTTTATAATCTCAATCATTCCGAAGAGACGTACGAGGCGGTGATAGGCCGCTTGGAGGGCCACTGTAGGTGCCTACTTTCCCGACAATCTTCTCTCCTTCAAGTGCTAATCTACGCGATATGGAGGTCTTTCCCGGGTCTGTACAATACCCAATCTCCGCAGTTGATGGATGAGGTGTTTGATAAAATGTATACGGTCCACTTTGGTCTGATCTCGAAGAGCAAACGGGACCGCTCGGTAGACTTTCTTCTTGAGTGTTTTCAACAAAGGTTGGTCGTTGCATCTTGCTCGGCGGATGGGAACCCCAGCGAGTCCATGGCTTTTAGGGTCCACGAGTACCGTTAAAAGGAGCGGGCGGAGGCTGCTTGAGCTCGGCTGTAGGAGCTTTCTTCTGAGTTTCATCGACAATGTTATCTTAATCCTCTTCGTCCTTTGCTGTAATAGTTGTAAGGCTGGGGAGCCCATAATACCTCCGAATAAATAAATTTGTCTTTGGTTGAGGTTATGGTGTATTGTCCCTTTCTTCCTTTCCATAACTTTTTTTGGCGCCTCCTCCGACCCCAAGTTCGGGGCCGAGGAAAGTAATGAAGGGCTCGAGCCCCGGGGTGGTGCAGAAGTCTATTCTATGAGAGGACGTAGTTTGGAAAACTTAGTCAACGCGGAAAGGAATTGCATTATTCAAAATAGGGTACATGTTTATCTATACAACTTAAGCTTTTCGACATTATATGGCCGAGGAAATTACGCCCTCCGAAGTCCTGAAGGCCGTAGGCTCCACCGGGCAATGCTTCCGTTACGAGAAATGGTCCGTCCCACTTCGGGGAGAACTTATATAGCCTCCCTTGGTCTACGAACTCGTTTTTCCATTGGACCAGGTCTCATGTTTTTAAAGCTCGATGCTTAACTCGGGCATTGTAGTAGTGGGTGGTTTGCTGCTGATAGGCGGCCGCTCTGATTTGCGCTCGATCTCGTTTTTCTAACAAGATGTCCAAGTTGCTTCACAGTGCTAAGGTGTTAGCTTCATCGTCAAAGTGTTCGACGCTATAACTGGGCAATCCAATTTCTGCGGGGACCATTGCTTCAGTACCGTAGCAGAAGCTGAATGGGGTTTCTCCCATTGGCGTTTTCCTTGATGTCCGCAATGCCCAGAGCACACGAGGCAGTTCCTCGACCCAGCCGCCTTGCCTCCCTTCCAGGCGAGCCCGGAGCCCATGAATGACGCTCCGGTTTGCTACTTCGGCTTGTCCGTTGCATTGAGGATACGGTACTGCGGCAAACGTCATCAATATATGGTAGTTGCTGCAAAACTTCTTGACTTGTCATTCTCGAAGTTGGTCCCGTGGTCGGTGATGATGCACCTCGAGATTCCGAATTGGGAGATTATATTGTTTTGCAGGAACTTTATCGTAGAGGTGGCGTCTGGTTTCCTGATGGACACGGCCTCGATCCACTTTGTGAAGTAGTCTATTGCAATAAGAATGTACTTGTGTCCACCCGTGTCGGTGGGCAGCTGACCTGCCATATCCATTCCCCACTGCTCAAATGGCCATGGGAAACTTAGCGGCGTTAGTTCAGCGGCGGGGAGGCAAGGAATGTTACCGAAGAGTTGGCAGTTTTTGCATCTTCTAACCAGTTCTCAGCATCTTGATGTATTCCCGGCCAATAGTACCCCTGGAGTAGTGTCTTTTGGACCAGGCTGTGGGCCCCTTGATGCGTCCCTCCGACCTTTTCGTGTATCTTCCGCAGGACATAGTCTGCTTCATGCGGATCGACACACCGGAGCAGAGGTTGAGTGTATGACTTTTTGTATAGGTTTTCTTTGCACCATATGAAATGGTGAGCTTTGGCCCGAAGCCGACGGGCCTCGGCTTGGTCCTTTGGAAGAACCCCTTCTTTTAGATATTCTACGATGGGCTTTCTCCAGTCCAGTGCGTCTTCTTAGGTCGTGTAGATTTGGAGTGTTATCTTCCCATCTTCAATACTGGGTCGAGGTAGGACTTCAAAGAGGATATTTCTCTTATGATTGGCTGAATAGGATGAGGCGAGTTTGCTCTGTGCATCCACCTCGGCGTTCAAATTTCTAGGAATTTTCTCCACTTGGACTTCGTCGAAGTTTTTCTGAAGCCTTTTTACCTCCGTCAGGTATTTTATCATGAGCAGTTCTCAGGCTTCAAAATGACCGGTTACTTATCCAATGACTAGCGCAGAGTCGCTACGTATTCGAATGGTCTTCAGCCCCACTCCGTAGGCGATTCGTAGCCCTGCCAATAAGTCCCCGTATTCCGCGGTGTTGTTTGATGCCTTAAAACCGAGGTTTAGGGAATACTCCCTTTTTGTGAGGTTCGGGCCTCAGATGATCAGGCCTGCTCCACTTTCTTCTTCTATGAAGGATCCATCTACATAGAGCACCCAATCCGGGATTGGGCCAGGTACTTCCTCGACCGAGGGCCGTGAGTCGGGGCTCTGAGCAGTCGTTTCTTCCCTCATGGGAATGGTGCACTCGATAATGAAATCAGCCAGGGCCTGGGCTTTGATGGCCCGTCGGGGTCGGTATTTGATGTCGAATTGGGACAGTTCTTATCTCCATTTCTCTAGGCGGCCCGGCGATTCGGGGGAGGCGAGGATATTCCCTAGAGGTCTTTCAGTGAGGGCGAGGATCGTGTGCGCCTGAAAATAGTGTCATAACTTCCTAGAAGCGACGACGAGTGCCAGGACTATTTTTTCTATAGCCGGGTAACTGGTTTCCGCGTCCTTGAAAACATGGCTCACGTAGTAGACCGGCTTCTGCGTCCCATTAAATTCCCTGACGAGTATAGAGCCTGCGGCTTGGTCGGAGACAGCTAAGTATAGTAAGAGTTCGTCGCCTTCGACCGGTCTGGTGAGAAGTGGCGGGGTTGCCAGGTGGGTCTTGAGTTATTCTAATGCGTTTTGGCATTCCTCGTTCCATTCAAACCTGGGAATTTTTCTGAGGGATCTGAAGAAAAGGAGGCATTTTTCCCCAGCTCTGGACATAAAGCGACTTAATGCGGCCACCCTCCCGGTGAGTCGCATGATATCGGTATTGCTTTTGGGCGTTGTTTTATTAAGGATGACGCTGATTTTCTCTGGGTTTGCCTCGATTCCTCGATAGGTAACCATGAAACCGAGGAATTTCCTGCTTGTGACACCGAACGTGCATTTAGTTGGATTCAGCTTCATCTTGTATTTTCGCAAGACATCGAACGCTTCGTCAAGGTCCACAGCGTGTCCGGCTGACAAGGCGGATTTTACAAGCATGTCGTCGATGTAGACTTCAATGTTTTTCTCGATCTGTGTTTTGAACAGTTTGTTGACCAGTCGCTGGTATGTGGCCCCGATGTTCTTAAGTCCGAAGGGCATTACCCTATAGCAGTATACCCCCAATCCATGGTGAAGGCTCTCAGCTCTTCATCTGCCGGATTCATTCGGGTCTGATTATATCCGGAGAAGGCGTCCATGAAGCTTAGCAGTTCATGGCCGGCCGAGCTGTCCACTAGCTGGTCTATCCGAGAAAGTTGATAGTTGTCTTTAGGACAAGCCTTATTCAAGTCAGTGAAATCGACGCACATGCGCCATTTCCCGTTTGCCTTCTTGATCATGACCACGTACACCAGCCAATCCGAGTAGTCCAGATTTTTGATGAAGTTGGTAGTGAGCAATCGATCCACCTCGTCCTCTGTCACCTTTTGTTTAATCGGTGCAAAACTTCTCTTCTTTTGTCAGATTGGCCTGGCTTTTGGGTCGACCCCGAGCTTGTGGGAGATAACCTCAGGGTTGATCCTGGGCATGTCCGCTGGTGTCACGCCCCGCTTCCCAAAATACGGAATACGAGGGGTAGACAAGGCCAGCCATGCTCCTACGGTCAAGGAAAAGTCCTGCCGTAGTCACACTTCAGCTTCTAGTTTTTCATGGTAAACAGTACATGATGCGCAGGTAATGAGAAATGCAGTAACTGAAAGAAACAATAATATAAACTGACCTGAAGTGAAACAAACGAAGGTAACTCGGAATGTCAAGTCAAGATGTCTGTGATGCACGTCTAGTTCTGGTTCAGGCTAAATCTTCTCCTCACACTGAGCATGCATACTCAGGTCGTCAGAGCGACACAATAAAAATATCATATGTATAAAATCAAGTGACAATTCTAACAGTAATAATATATAGGTGAAGCAGTAAATCCATGACATCATGAATATGAATGTGCAGTAATCAATGCAGCGGAACAGTAAAGCAGTAGAACGATATGTCACGTATGCCAACACAGTATATAAGGAAATATAAATGCCAGTATCCCTATCAGTCTCTAAGTCTCACTGTACAGGTCACTAAGCCTATCGTCAGTCCAAGTGTGAGAGTCAACCACTCGCGAGTGTCCTCCACCCAAGAGTAGAACCCAAGGGCAAGGGACCACAGGCCCAACATGTAATATGTATATCACGGTGTATATCACATACCCTGTAAATCTCCATATAACTCCCTAAATATATAAGCCGGCATGGGACTCCCGAGATTCTGTTGAATTCACACTTAAACTACCCCACACCCCGTGGTCTACATCAAACGCTAACCATAACCCTAAATACTAATCGATCCGTGACAAGTCTGCGCGAGAACTGGAGGCAGGACCTCCATCAAGCACGTCCCGACTAATATCTAAGATGAATGGCAGTGTCGGATGCCTTATCTGTGACACCCGTGCAAGCGCTTCCATAAGTGTCCCATACCACTTATAGTCACACGTACACGCATCCCACAGACGTCGACAATGCAATAAAATGATAGGGTCACTGATTGTGTACAAGTACGTATCACTTTCACTTAATCACGGATACACGAACACTGACGTACTTGGCCACAATCATCACTAAAATCTAACACTGGGTAAATACACGATATCACTAGGTTATCACTACAATGATATGGTTATGATATAATGCGTGAACAGTACATAAGCACGATTAAGGTGTCACAAAACAGCACTTTATCACTCGTACGATTTATCATGAAACGTACATATATAATTTAGCGAAACGATAAACAGGTAGTAATTAGTATGTTCAGTTGTCCATCCATCAAATTTGGTTTTGAGCCAATCGGGTTTCAGGATCATTCATTATAACCACTTCATTTTAAGCGCTCGCGGCTGGAAATCCAATTTCAGAATCAGAAGTCCGTTTCGTAACGCATTTTGATCCCAGTTGGGATCGGATTTTAGTGACACTACAGTTGGATAAATTCTAGGGTTTTCAGTAAGGTTTTCAACGCAATAGACGGATCTTCGATCGCATCTGCACGTCAGCAGATATACAATTTTTAACACTAACATGTCGGTTCTGATTCTGCTAGGACTGTTATGTGTCCCGATCTATTAAATTACAGATTAAATATCAAACGGTAACGAAACCGAATGAAACCAATTTTGTTGTCTAGCCAACAGATTTACCTATAATAAGAAGCGGAGTTCCGCAATCCACGAGTTAAGGAGATATTGTGATACCCATTACGGAACAGCAAGCAACAACTGGAGTAGCTCTGGACTGCAGTCCAGAGTCGCACTCCGATCCGAATATCATTACAATTTAAGTACAGAAATGTCCGGAAACTGGTATAGGGTTCAAGTTCGTTGAGTCGGCTTCGAATTGAGCTCTCGAACACACCATTCTAGTATGTATATGATTTACGGTGAATTTAACGGTTTTCAGGTGCAAGAAAATTCCAGTTTTACGATTAAACTTGGGGGTAGTCATTTTAATCTTTAACAATCGTATTTTCTAATGAAATTTGCACACGTTAACCATCTCTACAAGAGCCAATGTAATTTATCCAGTTCCGCCTAACTTGATAATGATTTCCTATGAGTACAAGCATCGAACAGTTGTGTCGAATAATCTAACGGAAAGGTAAAGCATGATTTATATACGATGTTGGTTTGTAACATAGATAAAATAGCATGTAAGCAAGTAAAGAACTTGCCTGGAGGCGTCTAGGCGATGCACGGCAGTGGTAATGGCACGAACGCGACACACGCGTGGCACGGCAACGCCGATTCCGGCACGGCACCACAATGACAAAAGTCTCGATCCTGGCTCGAGCTTGTCGGAGTTGGCTGTTGCGGGCTCCGGCAATGTCTTGTGGTGTAGGTAGATAGGGAATGGAGAGACGGTGAGATTTGGAGAGGGAGAGAGAGTGCTAGAGAGAGAGAGAGAAATGAGAGAGAGAGATTAGGCAGAAAGAGAGAATGTGAGTATGCAGTGAGAGAGATGAGAGGGAGAGTATGCAGTGAGAAAGAGAGAGCACAGAGGGAGAGTGGGAGAGAGCTGAGAGAGAGAGAGATGGAAGTAGAGAGTTAGAGGGATAGAATTAGAGTTAGAGAGAGAAACAGAGAGTGAAACAGAGAACAGAGAGAGAAGGAGTACTAAGGAAGAGAGGGAGAGAGGGATGAGAGAGGGAGAGAGAGTGCAGAGGGAAGAGATGGTGAGAGGGATGACGACGAGATGTAGTGGAGCGCTTGCCGATGTCGTGGGTGCCGGCGGCGGGGAAGCTCGGTGGCCGAGCTCGTTGGGCAGGGGGTTCGTTGTGCAGGGGAGGGTTCTGTGGTGGTTGGAGGAGGTGAAGGTGAGGGTTTGAGGAGGAGGTTAGGGTGAGGCGTTGAAGGAGGAGGAGGTTCGACGTCGTCGTCGAGGGGAGTGGCTGCAGCTTGGAGGCGGTGGGTGGAGGTTGGGTTTGTGAGAGAGAGATCTGAGAAGGAGTTGGAGACGGGGAGTGCGAGGGGTCGCGCGTCGTTGGAGGCGAGCGGGTCGTAGGGAAGAAAACGCGCGCGTCGTTGGGGGTAACGGCTCGCGATCGTAGGCGGAGGAAGCAGCGTGGGCTGCGGCGGAGGAAAGGATCGCGAGCGGGAAATAAGGAGGTAGCCGTTGGAGGGGAAGACACTGTAGGAGCGGGTCGGGTTGCGAAGCGGGCACGGGCTTGGAGAGGGGACGCGGGAATGGGCCAGAGAAATTAGAACAAAAGAATTGGAGGAATAGAGGGCTGGGCCTGCGAAATTTATTTTTTAAAAGAAACCACAAAAATAAATAAGATGATGGGGGCCGGGCTTGGTTGGCTTGCAACAATATAAAAGAAATTTCATTTTCTAAATCTCTGGGCTGAGGAGCTGGGCTCGGTCAGAATTAAAAGAAATTGGATTTAAATTAAAAGAACAGTGGGCTGGGGGATTTAATAGTAAAGGGAAAAATGGTGTTGGGTTTGATAATTTAATAGGAAATGAATTAGGAAAAATATGAATGGAGTTCTAAGCCAGTGAAGGATTTAAAAGAATTATAAGGGAAAGGAGACATGCCGGCTGAGTTTAAATAAAATAAATTAAGATAATGAGAAAATTACAAAGGCTGGGATTTCTTTTTTTTTTATATATAAAAAGAACTGATAGATTTGGTTTGGGTATTGGTCTAATAAAAAGGAAATGGGCTTTAGGAGAAATAGATTTATAAATAAAATTATAAAGTGAGACGATACGGTTTTGGTATAAAAAGAGGCTGGGTATTATATCATACCACCCTTACAAAAATTTCGTCTTCGAAATTTAAGACTAAATGATAAGTTGTAAAATCAAAACGAAAGCTACCATATCATAAATTAATTCGTAATGGTTTACTTAAAACGGGTGGATGAAATTTGTGAAGATATATATATATATATATATATATATATATATATATATATATATATATATATATATGCAAGAACAACATACAACAGAAAAGATTTAAATAAGTATACGGCAGGAACAACTATAAGGACGAACTATAAGTACACGAGAATATAAATAACAATAACGAACGGAAATAAGCAATGCATGTTCAATAAAATCGAAACCCAAATGTGTGCACATCTAAGTATATCAAAAATAGCAAACAGAGGTAATAAATATAAGGCTCAACCACTCATAATAGTAAGCATAGGCACAACACTTGAAAATAAAACAACGACAATAAGATAATGTAAAAAAAATTCGGTAGGTCAAAACATCTTAGGAAATTGCATCGGTCAATTAACGTAGGAAACTCATATAGTGAAAATAAGAAATATGGAATAAAAATATGCGCGGTGTAAGGTCGCGCTACTAAAAATGAGAATAATAATAATGTACTTAAAATACATAAAACGGAGTAATCAATAACACACACTCTTTGATAAATTTAAAATAATGAAAACTAAATTTTGAATAATAATGTCTCTAAATATATTTGGGGTAATAGAGAAGTCACCAATATGCATAGGGCTAGCTAGGGTAGTGATTACAAGAAGGTGTGGCTCAATCAGAAGGTCGGAGCGTGTCGGCTTTAGGCTGAAGATCAAGGAGACTGGGATCGGGTCAGCACAGAAAGTAATGGTGAGCAACGAAAGGACTACAAGGTAAAAATATGGGGGAGACTAACGATCGGTAAATCCTATGAATCAAGAATTTGAAAAGCTAATGAACTCGATAATTCATAAGGAAGGTCCTCCTCCCAGAAGGATCTCAAACAGGGTACAGACGAAGGATGAATGGTGGCTCATTCCAAGGATCAGGGTGCGGTACTTTCTAGTCGAATCGAGGGTGAAAACTATACAATGAGTAGGGGTGGACAGTCAGGAATCTCCGCAGAAAAAATAAATGGATATAGGCAATAAACAAGTATCAAGCGAACCAATAATCAAAAGGTTTACGAATTCAGAAGATTTATTTCATTGAAGAAAGTTTGAAACAAGGCATTCCCAAAGGCGAAAAGTGGCCCTAAACTATACACATTTTATTTGGCCAGAAAGACAACATCAAAAGAAATTCCGTCAGCCGCGGTTGTGGAGATTCAGTGGGTTGCGGTAGGCTCGCGCACTCAGGTAGGGGCGTCCATTTCCATATCGCCTCGCGGGCATAGCCATTAGAAGTTCTTCCACAGCAGGGTCTTGATCTTCCGGTCCTTCTTTCTCGGATGGAACTTCTTCATCGAGGTCCGATTCCATGTGATTCTCTTCTTCTGGATTTTCTTCCACGGGATTTTCCTTAACTGGATTTTCTTCTATCGGGTCCTCATCGGGATCTTCCTCTATCAGGTCTTCCTCTATAGGATTCTCTTCGGGATCTCCTTCTTCTTCGTCAGAATCAGCTATCATGTCAAACTCTTGGGCAGCTACTTCTTCGTCCTCTGAATCGTTGTTTCCGAAGTTGACCTGGGGACCGTTGACCTCATCATCAGAACTCGTCAGTGTGTGATCTAAGGAAACGCATGACTGTGTATCCTCATCTAGATGCGGCGCTGCTCCAGGGTGGGCCATGGTCTGAAAAGAAAAATCATGATTAGACAGTGGAAAACATCAAGGAAAAAGCTCAAGGTATGAAGTATAGGGAAAATATGCGGTTGCAGGAATTGAAAGCTCAGAATTTAAAATACTGTGATAATGAATAGAATTTGATATAGAGAAAGCATGAGAATGATACATATATTATGATTCAAATTTTATTGCATTCAACAAGATTTCAAACGGAAAGAAATATTCATAAAAAGATGACAACATAATAACGAAATAGGAAAACATAAAAATTCTTCTTTGATTGCTAGACCGCTGCATCATCGTTACGCGAGTTGAATCCGATGTTGGGTATGCTTTATCCTCGAAGGGCGAACTATGCAATAATCGTCATTCGGTAGAAGTGGGGAGTGTGGACGAATCTCCTCCTTGTAGCTCCTTCCTTTCTGGGCAACCGTTGATGAGATGTTCGCTGGATCCACAAATCAGACATTTTCCCTGGGCGCGGCGACAATCCTTCTGAAAATGTCCTGGCCTCTTACAATATCTACAGCATGGGGTCTTCTGTTGCTTCTGTCGCGGGGAAACAAATCGACGCTTCATCCTCTTCTCTTTTCCTCGTCTAACGGGGATCCCTTTATGATTTGAGACTCCCGCTGGTGCCTGATTCACTTGTCTTCTCAGTCCTTCAGCCAACAAGTCGTTTGTTCGCTCGTGGGCTTCCTTTAGACCTTGCAGTACGCTCAGAATCTCAATGGTCTGATTCTGGGGGGCGGATATAGACGAAGAGTCGTTGGAAGACATGATCCTGAAACAAAAGTTTTGAGAACGATATAAGTCACAAGCCAAACTAATCAAAGTATAATATGGGTAGGACAAAGATTCAAGAATATCAGAGATGATGAATTTATTACAAGTGAAGAATAACCCGTATGACTTTAAGTCACTTGAATAGAGTACGGTAGTGCAATCGCAACCATGTACCCTTGTCAAGTCACCCGAAACCATAGCGAATGGATAGCTGAACACACGATGTGAATATGGATCAAGAATGACAGTTTACAACCTAGACCGGAGAATGTCTTAGATTGCCAAACAATACACGGAAAACTGCAATCCCAATCGATGCAAAACCTGGGCTCTGATACCAACTAAACCATGTCACGCCCCGCTTCCCAAAATACGGAATACGAGGGGTAGACAAGGCCAGCCATGCTCCTACGGTCAAGGAAAAGTCCTGCCGTAGTCACACTTCGGCTTCTAGTTTTTCATGGTAAACAGTAAATGATGCGCAGGTAATGAGAAATGCAGTAACTGAAAGAAACAATAATATAAACTGACCTGAAGTGGAACAAACGAAGGTAACTCGGAATGGCAAGTCAAGATGTCTGTGATGCACGTCTAGTTCTGGTTCAGGCTAAATCTTCTCCTCACACTGAGCATGCATACTCAGGTCGTCAGAGCGACACAATAAAAATATAATATGTATAAAATCAAGTGACAATTCTAACAGTAATAATATATAGGTGAAGCAGTAAATCCATGACATCATGAATATGAATGTGCAGTAATCAATGCAGGGGAACAGTAAAGCAGTAGAACGATATGTCACGTATGCCAACACAGTATATAAGAAAATATAAATGCTAGTATCCCTATCAGTCTCTAAGTCTCACTGTACAGGTCACTAAGCCTATCGTCAGTCCAAGTGTGAGAGTCAACCACTCGCGAGTGTCCTCCACCCAAGGGTAGAACCCAAGGGCAAGGGACCACGGGCCCAACATGTAACATGTATATCACGGTGTATATCACATACCCTGTAAATCTCTATATAACTCCCTAAATATATAAGCCGGCATGGGACTCCCGAGATTCTGTTGAATTCACACTTAAACTACCCCACACCCCGTGGTCTACATCAAACGCTAACCATAGCCCTAAATACTAATCGATCCGTGACAAGTCTGCGCGAGAACTGGAGGCAGGACCTCCATCAAGCACGTCCCGACTAATATCTAAGATGAATGGCAGTGTTGGATGCCTTATCTGTGACACCCGTGTAAGCGCTTCCATAAGTGTCCCATACCACTTATAGTCACACGTACACGCATCCCACAGACGTCGACAATGCAATAGAATGATAGGGTCACTGATTGTGTACAAGTACGTATCACTTTCACTTAATCACGGATACACGAACACTGACGTACTTGGCCACAATCATCACTAAAATCTAACACTGGGTAAATGCACGATATCACTAGGTTATCACTACAATGATATGGTTATGATATAATGCGTGAACAGTACATAAGCACGATTAAGGTGTCACAAAACAGCACTTTATCACTCGCACGATTTATCATGAAACGTACATATATAATTTAGCGAAACGATAAACAGGTAGTAATTAGTATGTTCAGTTGTCCATCCATCAAATTTGGTTTGTTTAGGAAAAATATGAATGGAGTTCTAAGCCAGTGAAGGATTTAAAAGAATTATAAGGGAAAGGAGACAGGCCGGCTGAGTTTATATAAAATAAAATAAGATAATGAGAAAATTACAAAGGCTGGGATTTCTTTTTTTTTTATAAAAAGAACTGATAGATTTGGTTTGGGTATTGGTCTAATAAAAAGGAAATGGGCTTTAGGAGAAATAGATTTATAAATAAAATTATAAAGTGAGACGATACGGTTTTGGTATAAAAAGAGGCTGGGTATTACAGTTGGCGTCCAAGCGAATACATCTGAGTTATCTTGGAGAAACCTGATCAGGCCTTCATGGATGTCTCTTGTCAAGAGAGAGCCGATCCGGTCCGTCCGGATGTCGATTCCTTCTATGAGAGGAACATCTGTTAACGCTTCCACCAGGGCGTCTCGAACTTCCTTTCGGTCGTCGCGGGTATCTAAAGACCCCTGAGGATCATGTGCGTCTTCAAAATCATCGCCTTGCTCTTTGACGGGGGTCATTGAGGTGAGGAAGATCTTGGCGGTTAGCTGTCTCTTTCGTTTGTATCCGTTGTGCTTGGTTTCATTACATCTGATAGTACCAGTGACTGTATTTCTCTTTATCTGTGTTGTATTTTATTGATTACCATGTAATGTTAGAAGCCGAAGTGTGACTATGGCAGGATTTTTTCTTGACCGTAGGAGCATGGCTGGCCTTGTCACCCCTCGTGTTCCGTATTTTGAGAAGCGGGGCGTGACATGATTTTGTTGATATCAGAGCCAGATTTAGAATGAGATTACAGTTTCCGACTAGAGCTGGACAATTTAAGTCGCCCATTCAGTCTAGATTGTAAACTTATTATCCTTGACTAGGATCCCTATGGTTTGTCAGGCTGCATTTTTGGCTCCATCCGCTAGAGTTGTGGGTGACTTAATAGAGTTATGTGATTGAAAGTATAAACTACAGCATAGTTACAAAGCAGCACTCTTCTTGAGTAACTTGGAGTTCTTCATTTGATTTCCACTCAGTTGAGTTTCGCCTCATCACATATTTTTGCTATATTGTCAATTCTATATTTTATTCTGATTCTTATATCTTAAACTGTAGTCTAAAAATTTGTTGTTTTGGAATCATGACTTCCCACGACTCTTCTTCCACCTCCGCTTTCCAGGATCACCCCACCGAGATTTTAGGTGTACTGCAAGGATTAAGATAAACCCAGGAGAGGACAACCGATCTTTTAGCTGAGAGATTAAGGAGGCAGCTAGTTCGAGCACCAGGAGGAGCCCCGATCGTGAGGTGTTCAGTCGAAAATAATGCACTTTTGATATATCATTTTCCTTGCTTTTCTTAAATATCTAAAGGTGTTTATTATAAATATAGAACATATCTACAAAATACTATTTACCATATGTTTATATATTATAATTAACATTATGAAGGAAAATGTATGCATATAATATTTATATAATATTTTTTATTATACATATCATATCAAATATCCTTAATCGGTATTTTTAAAATATAATATCATATAAAATGGTTAGGATAATATCTCAAAAATACCAAATATTACTAACATTATTCATTGAGATATTGTGCAAGCTTTAGCTTAGGTCAGGAGATCGGGATATTGAGATGTTGGGAATCAAAAATCTGCCGATGAAGTTAAATAAAATCAAAAAATCAATACTGGTAGAGACTCAGAAAAGATATAAAGATTCCAGACATCAAATAAATCTCCATGTGTCACTATGAAGAGGCCCCAGAATTTTGAAGCCCTAAATCCCCTATATCAAAATGCCCAATAAGCAGCGGATCCGCGGCCATGTTGGCAAATTAGGGTTTGGGATTTTTAGATTTGGATCTGCACAACAATCCCTAATTCTTGGGATCTAAAGTATCTGGTTTTGGGACTATATAAAGGACCGAGGGCTAAACCTAGAAATAATCAATCCTTTACACGAAGAAAATCACCGTCAAAGAACAAGTGATCCACGACAGGTCCGCGATTCGACGTGATAAGGCGACATGAGATTCGACGGAGTGTCTACTTCTTGCGAGACAGAGATCGAGAGCAACTTCTTCTTCTTCTTGTAATCTAAACTCGAAGAATTGTACTTGTGAAGTTGATTAATAAAGGTAGATCATTAGATTAATTATTTAGTATTTAATTTTCTGTATTATAAATTCCATCTCTATCCGTTCTTCTATCTCTATCATGCGCGAGTAATTCTCCGCTTGATAGGGTTCGTAGGATTAGGTTAGAACAATGGATGAGAAAATATTTTAATTTCTTTTAAATCTTATGAAGTTTATAAACTTTAGCAAAATAATTGTTAACATCCTTATCGGGCGCGCTACCAATTTATTGCTAGTCTTGACCGCAATTTGAGATCAGATTAACAATTGTTTTGTTAAGGGCTAGACATGAATAGAGATCAATAAAAAGACAAAGGTCAATAGTGTGGAACCCCTAGTTTCTTCCAAGAACCATAATCCCCATTCATCATTATCAATCTATTTTTAAATCTATCAATAGATAAACGGAGTAATCTTTATTAGTCATCCATGACTACTAAATCCTAACGAACTCTACAAGCCTTCTTCTTATATATTCTATATCTGTATTTAAACTAGATCTTAAAACCATATATTCTACATCCGTGTTTCGACGTAGATGTAGAAACTATTCTTCACTATTCTATATTTTCCTTCCTCTTTTCTAATCAACATGTGTAAAGCAAAATTAAAAGATTCCACGAATCCCTGAGGACGACCCGTACTCATCTCGGCTAGCTACACGTGACACCGTTATTGATTGCGGTTACTACACACACTTCTTTCACAGACATCAATCATGAGGGAATCCATGTTAGTAAAAGAGGAGGTGTACAGATGAAGCACCCATTTGTCCCTAAGCTTGAGGAGCGGCAGAGAACCCAACTATGCGATTATTGCAAGAGACTGGGGCACCTTTGGAGAGACCGTCGCCAGGCCAAAGGACGATGTTTGATTTGTGGATCCGGCGAACACCATGTCAACGGTTGCCCTCGAAGGAAAGAGTTACAAAGAGGAGATCCGTCAACGCTTTCCCCATCCTTTGAGTAGCTGTTTGTTGCTGTTTTCTTTGTTTTCGCTCTTTAATTCCGAGGATGAGAGAGTTGGAATCGTAGCTCCAGGGATCAATATGATCAATGACTTGGACGATGAAGATGAGGATCCTGAAGAAGACCCAGTGGAAGAGGACTTAGATGAAGATTTTGAAGAGGAGGATCGTGAGAAAGACCGTGAGGAAGAGGATCGTGAAAAGGACCCAGAAGAGGAGGAACATATGGAGAAGGATCCCAATGAGGAAGCTCCCGCCGAAGAAGGCCTAGGAGAAGAAAACCCTTGGGGAAAGAGTCCGAAAATGAAGCCACAGCCGAGAATGAGTCGGAGGATGAAATCTCGAGTGAGGAGGAACTCGAGGATGAAATCTCGAATGAGGAGGAACTCGAGACTGAAAAACCTCCAGCAGCAATCCCTGCGAGGCACTATGGGAATAGACGTCCCTATCTTAGCGCGAGAGCTTATCGTAACTTGTTGAACTTCCACAATCACGGCTGATGTGGCTTGTTTTTCTTTTCTTATGGCTAAATAAAAACAATGTGTAGCTTAGGGCCCTATTTATCGCCCAATTGTACTCGATCAAAATTTGTCTAAATAATAAATTTCTGTTCGAGCATATTTTCATAAGTATTGTACCTTTAAAGTACGCTTGATGTATTGATTGTTCTCTTTTCCGATAATTTTTTTGCCTTCTTGAGACTTATTATTATTATCTCATTCTTGAACCTTGTAGTAACCTGGCCCCCAGCCTCGTTGACACTATAGCTGAGCACCACTTTCCTGACTCCATCTTTCGATTAGGTCGTATCTTACCGTAATCCATACCCTGGCTGGTCTACTATACATCACTGGTATTATTTTCTATTTCTGTAGTTATATTTAGTGTGTTTGAAATTTAGTTTTCCCTATTTTTGTGTTTTTCTAAAAATACGCGTTATTAACTACTTTTGTTATTTCAAATGATCTACTATCCTTCAAATTTTTAATAGTACAAGCTTACACCGTATATTCTATTTCTAGTAAATTGTTCCTACAAATGCTCTTCATGTTATCGTCCTTTTAATACGTGGTTCTGTTTTCATACTTTTATTTTAATTTCCTCTGCTTTTAACTACATGATGTCACTTCGGCTTATCTTCTACTTATTATTTTCTGTAACATTATACTGTTTATAATAGTGTTATCACTCACATTCGTTCGTTTGTTGGTATTCTTTTGTTTAACTCTCAAAATTCATATCCCCTTTTCTGTGTTCATATTTGTGCTAACTATCTTTTAATTTCATATTTATGTTTACTTGCGTATACTTGTGTTCTAATCGATTTAAATGTTCTATTTACTGTAAGATGAATTATAGTTATTTTGTATGCTAATATATCTTATTTACTTGTATTCATATCATCATTATCTCGATATTATCTTAGTTTCTTTCATATTGTAAGATCTCCCAACTTTTGCATATACAGTTTAGTCTTGATCTTTACGTTAATTGTTGATATCTAGGTTGTTTACTAGACATCTATGTTTTCATTTTATTTTTCTCCTATATTTTACCATATGAGTATTCTCAACTTATAATATAATTGCTTGATTTGTATTTTTATTAAGATAGTTTTGGTTCTTAAGGCGTATCAGCCCATCTTTCACTATCGTTTGTTATTGTTATCATATTTTTATAGTTGAATATATATAGCTTATTAGTAATGATTGCTATGTACTAACTCTTACATATGACCATTTCTTTTAGCTGCGTTATTGCTTACGAACAAATAATTGAGTTTCGTTGCTTCTACATGAATTACTATATAGTAATTTCTGATTTTTCTAGTCACTTTTCACATAAATTTTATGAATTAATGTTTATTTTAATTTCGATGACGAAATTTTATTTAAAGGGGGTATGATGTAAAACCCGATTTCCTTGCATCGGTATTTTTTTTATATAAATAAATAATTCAAACCAAAAGCCTACTCCTTCACTCCCGCACCCGACCCGACCCGGCCCGGCCCACTTCCCTCCTCCTCTTCCTCCCTCTTCTTTTTCTTTCCTTCATCGATTCTTTCCCACGTCCCTCCTCCTTCCTCACAACAACCCTCATGAACCGCACCCCTCCACGACCGTGTCTCCCTCTCAACTGCCCCCGACTCTCGTGCCCACCTCGCTCTCTTCTCTCAACCGACCTCTCTCTTTCTCCTCTCTTTCTTTTCCTCACATTTCTCAACCCACGCCTCTTCTTCTCCGTTCCCTGTGCACATGACCAAGCCCCCAACCGTCTCCCCACGACCCGCTCCACGTTTGCCCAACGCCTCCATATCTTTGTGTGCCCACCTCCTCAAATCTCGCTAGCCCGCAACGGCTATCTCCCTCTCCATCTCTCTCGTTCTCACTCCCACAAATCCACCGCTGGCCACCACTCTCTCCCGGGACCCCCACAACACCCTCATCGTCTCCTCGTGACAGCACCACCGGAGCTACCTCCACCAACCAAGACGAGCCTTTACTACCCCTTCCTTCGACGAGCTCCTATCCATCGCCGACCAACTCCAAGCACCCGAGCCCACTACACCCTTCGCCACCGCCTCCGCGGCCGCCTACGCCCACTTCATCGCCGACGACCTCCTCCGACGTGGACCCAAGCTCGAGCTCCTTCATCTTCAACAACCCTCGATCCCAAGCCGATATAGCCCACTGCAACCACCGTAGCCACCAACCTCGCCGCCAGTGCCGTCTTGACCCCTTCTCACCGCACCATCATAGTCGAAGAGATCCGCCCTCTATTTTCGAGCACCACCAACACCCATAGCAATTAAACGAAGCCTTTACAGCACTCACAGCCGCTACTACTGCCTCCGCCGTCGAGGCCACCCCAGCGCCGCCGAACACCTCTCGCCTTCGAGTCCATCGGCAACCCACAGCACCGAACACCTTCCCCCTGCGCAACCCCAGAAATCCATCAAGCCAAGGTCGAGCTTTGTTCACGTCGAACCCGATTCCTGACGAACTAAGGACGTTGTTGTCATAATCATCGCTGCCGTGCCGTTAACATTGCCATGTCGTTGCCAACGTCAGAGACAGCAGCAGTAGCCACAACAATAAGCAGCTAATATCCGAGTACCCCATTGTTTAAGCCCAAGCCAAGTCCCAAGCTTATCGCACCCTTCAGCATTTCATCGAGCATGTGTATCCGTCGCCTTAGCCGCTGCCCTCATCACCTTTGCTGCCGACCAACCTATGGCCTAGGTCGTGGTAACCATCATGGTCATCAACGCAGTCGCCGTCGCAGCATCATGCACGTTCGTCGTAACCTCTATCGCTCTCAAGCCTCGCGTCGCGCCGTGCTGGCTTCACGACGTTCATCGTTGTTTAGTGTGTCGAGACGGATAATCTTCACGTTCATCGCTTCTATACCAGCGATCAAGACAAGCGAACCCCCTTTCACTTGTAAAATCATGTTATATACATATATGTTAATTCAACTTGATAAATGATAATTATACATGCGTAACAAGTGTTCGATACGATTACCGGACTTAAAATCTTAATAATAGTAAACTTTTCTTAATCAATAGTTCATCTTACTATTAATGTGTAGCGTATAAAAAGTTAGGATCGAAACGATTAAATTTCGCATATGAAACGACGTCCCCAGGATGCGTCGTAAAATCTGATTCTTGCTGTGCACGCTACATTGAAAAAATTTATATTAAATTGAATATATAATTCATAATGAAACATTTCATGGCTCGTATCAAAACCAACAAATAAACCTACAGCACCACATAATCGATCTATGAATTTTAATAAGTTATGGCAACGAAAACTGAGGCGATTCATGGCTCTGGACTGCGGTCCAGAGCTAGAGTCTTTACCTTTACTCATTTTGGAACGCATGTTTCTCCCTGTTTAAATGCACAAGTGTGCGGTACCACACATAAAAGCGTAGAAGATTGAATTGGATTTCCAACGGTACTGATCTCATTGCATTTCGGTGTCATTTGATATTTATAACACCTTTTAAACCGTCGATATTTTCTGCAGTTTCATGCAGAAATAGAATGTATATCTTAACTCTAAACAGTGCATATCTCCCTGCATACAGCGGATATTATTGATCCATCTAGCGAGTTGGAAACATAACAGGAAAATATAAATATTATCTAACTGTAGCGTCGTCTAATTATGCTCCTAACAGGGAGTAAAATGTGTTACGGAACGGACTTTCAGTTCAGAAATTGGATTTCCGGCAGTAAACACTCAAAATGGAAAGACCGTAACTCGCAAACCTGAAACCCGAATGACTTAAGACTAATTTTTCTGTATAGATAATTTAATACACTATTTACGCCTTTTATATTGTTTCGCCAAATTATGCACGTGTGATTTTGTATGATTTTTCTAATCCAACCGACACCGGCTGCTCATATGTATTTAGTAGTACATTTACTATATCACCATCATGTGGCATGACTGTTATACCCTTTGTAAATAGTATTCATTTGTATTGATACCCTAGTGACTTTCTTAGATTACCGAGTGATAATGTTAATGATGGGATTGTGGCAAGTGCGCTAGTGTAAAAGCGTGATTGAATAGTGGAAGTAACACGTACTTGTACATAATCAGCGGAACCATTTAGTTATTACAATGTCGACATCTATGGGGCATATATAAGTGTAAATATAACTGGTATGGGACGGGTATAGAAGCACTTATATTAGTTTCATAGGTGAGACATCGAGGACTGTCCACACATCTTGGATACTAGTCGTGACATACTTGATGGAGACCCTGTCTCCAATTCTCGCGTAGACTTGTCATGGAGTGACTGGTATTTAGATTCATGATCGGTGTTTGATGTATACCACGGGGTGTGGGGTAGTTTGAGTGTGAGTTCGATCAACGAAATCTCAGGAGTCCCATTGCTGGCATATTTTGTGATTTCATGATATTGTTACTGATCGAGTTACTGATTCTTACTGATCGTGATTCGGGCCCGTGTTTCCTTGCCCCTGGAGCTTACCCTTGGGTTGGGAATACTCCTGCGGTGGTTGACGCTCACCCTCGGACTGACGATAAGTTTAGTGACTTGAATTTTGAGACTTAGAGATTGATAGGTTTAGTGATATGAACATTGTATTGATAACTGATTCGATACACATGCTTTATTGTTGACCTGTACCGGTTACTTCATACTCACGTCATTACTCCATGTTTACTGCTTCATGTTCATTATCATGTGTGTGTGTGTGTGTGTATAATGTGTCGCTTTGATGACCTGAGTTTGCATGCTCAGAGGAAGAAGTGGACTTGACTAAATTCGAGAAGATCGCGGAGATCCGGACTAGCGAACCAACGGTATCATTCCTGTTATATCACTGGATAGTTGTCTCTTTCGTTTGTATCAGTTGCGCTCGGTTTCATTACATCTGATGATACTAGTGACTGTATTTCTCCTTATCCATACCGTGTTTACTGATTACCATGTAATGCTAAAAGCCGAAGTGTGACTACGGCAGAATTTTTCCTTGACCGTAGGAGCATGGCTGACCTTGTCACCCCTCGTGTTTCGTATTTTAGGAAGAGAGGCGTGACAACTATCGCCGTGAGCCTGTCGATCCTACCGGATAAGACGTTGATAACGTTAGGAGGGGGTGTAGGACCGCTCCCGCCTCCGTTATAGGGACGGGGTGGCTCATGCTGAAATCGTCGCGGTCATCGCTTGCCATTGAATCGAAGGTGGGGTATCAACTTTTTGTGGTGGAAAAATCTTTCTTTCCAGTTGGAGGTGGAAATCTCCTTCAAATGTTGTCCTCCGTCGATCTTACTGCAAGCGTTCTTGAACGGTTGAGATTGGGAGTGGAAATTGGACGTGTGGATCTCAATGGATTGTTGTTGACGCCAAGCTACCTGCAAAGAAAGTCCCGGG
This sequence comes from Agapanthus africanus, assembly GCA_030015575.1. NCBI lineage: Eukaryota > Viridiplantae > Streptophyta > Magnoliopsida > Asparagales > Amaryllidaceae > Agapanthus > Agapanthus africanus. The sequence goes on along the minus strand of JASDDO010000031.1, from coordinate 515,475,667 downwards.
GTGGATGACCATCGTAGGACCATCCGACGATCAAGTAAGTACCGAGATATAAAGGCAGGGTAACAGCGTATTGGAATCGATTTTGACTTACCTCAATCATTTGGAAGAGGGGGTTTATATATCGGTCGCGTGGGAGCGATCCGGCGCGAGGTTCCCGCTGTCCGTTACGCTCTTATGGCACGTTCGCGTTGATGATGGGATATGCCTATTAATAGCGAGATACGCTTGTTAACGGAGAATTGTGCCAGCGTGGGATGCGGGACGTGGAGCGGCAGAAATCTCTTTCTGGCGAGATACACGGAGCCGTTACGGGGGCGCTTGGGCTCCGTGCTCCGGGTTTGACAGGGAGGCCGAGAAGTCTCAGCTCGGTAGATAGCTCGGAGTCGAGTGAGAAGGCCGAGGAGTCTCGGCTGCCTGAGCGCATATGGGGGTACTCCGGGGAGGCTTCTCCGAAAGGTCGGGTACCTCCTCGTCATGGAGTCCTGAGAAAGACTCGTAATGTGTCACACTGATTCCCCGTCGTAGCCTAAAGGATATGTGCTGACGACAAGTCATCTTCCACATGTCGTAATCTGGGATGTTCCTGTTCATGAGCCTCATCATAAACCGGTCTCATCTCATTTTTGTATAAGCTGTAAAGGCTGAATAGGAAATGCCATTTTGTTCAATATCAAAAGAAATTCCAAACTAGATTGGATATTGAAGGAATGTTGATTGTATCATGCCATCATGATAGAACATTTGACATCTTTGTTTGTCAGCACAAGTTCGGTGCATCGACTAGGTCATCTCCTTCTCTTAATAAGTATGAGATCCTAAACTCAGAGAGACTAGATAAAAAATATGACTTTGATGATGATGTTTTTTTATTTTTCTATATAAGAAAGAATTTCAATTTCGCTTCATGTGTCCTACATTCCTCAAATCTTATGATGTCACACAAAAATATCCCTTAAATTTAAAAAAAGAAAACGATTTCCACTAAGATACAAGTTCTTTTCTTTACCCTCGTAGAATATTTTAAATACAAGCTGTTAAATTATTTGGTGGCAGAAAGCTTTTTAATTGTAACAAAATATTTGGGTGCAGTTTTGTTTAGAAGGCTCAAAAAAAGCCCGACCTTAACTCCGATTCCACACCCAAAAGCCTAGATGGTTACGGCAGAGGAAAAACCATTCAAATTCCAACAGAGCCATTCTATAGGCTTGTACAATCGTATAAAACGGAGAGCGATAAGATATGCTGTAGCCATATGAGATTAGAGATCTTTCCATATACAGATTGATGTATATTATAATGGCCGATGTGGGACTAAACTGAATGGATGCAGAAAGCAGAGAATAAAATGAGCTTCTTCTATGCTTCCATTTTCTCTTCGTTCTCTTTCAACATCAAAAGCCATCACTTTCCCTTTAGATTCTTCCTCGTTCCCATTTATGATTCGAGAGAGGGGATCATGATCACGTCGTTTAATCTGTGTTATCAAATAAATAAGACGACGACTGATTGAATTTATACAATGCAAACTAAGGTTTTGTGCACTTATATTCGATCCTGATCTCAAATTCCATCACACAAGCATCTCTTATAAGCTAGATATTAATGTTGTGGCTAAATTACTTGAATGAATTAGGTAACAACACAAAGAATAGATAACACATAAGATTACTGATTATATTGTTCTCGGTGCATGCTGTATGGATGTGGTTATAATATATTGTTAGGATTGATCTATGTTGTCTTGTGTTGTGTTACTTTCGATTCAAGTCGTGTTGTCCTGCTGAAAAAGCTACAATTGTAAACGTCGAGCGGACAATTCTAACACATAATTGTCTTCTATCCAATCAACTTAACTTTCCGATGTTTGCATTAAAAAGTATCATTATTTCTACTGTTATAACTAGCATACCTACGGTTTACTTGAAATTGATTTGGGAGTTTTATGCGTTCGTGTGGCAACTGATCTGAAAAAGAACCCATGTTTTCTCATTTCAGCCTTCTAAAACTAACTGCTTTTACCAAGATGTCCCCATCTCGAATCAAAACTCCCGATTCATAGACGTGTCACTGTTTAGATCACCCTTGCAATTTTATTTTATTTCTAACGCTTTGGGGGAAGTGGTTTCAGGGGAGTGGACACAAATTAACGCTTTCAGGACAAATTTGTGGGTTCCCGGGATGCGTGTGTGTGGTGTGCATGATATGGTGTGTATTTATGTTAGGGCTTACGCGCCAATAAAAAAAAATTAATAATACAAATTTAATGATAATTTAAATCCATAAATTCATTGATTTCTTCTTCTTCTTCTTTTTAATCACCCATTGGACAAGTGATGTCATGGGGAAATATAAAAACCGAAATCCCGTCCAATCCTGATAGGTATGCATCATATCTGTAAGGATTTTTTGATGCTAAATACCTAGTCAGATAGCATAAAGTATACTGTGAACATTTAATGACAACTTGAAAATCACAACAACTATGATAATTATAGATTAAATATTCACAGTATACCAAGTCAGATCGGATATAGATAGAGGGTTTGTTACTCAACCCTGATAGTTGTGTGTTTAGGGTTCGAACGGACAGATTTTATACTAAACTCATACTCAACCCAAAAAAAATTTGTATCCAACCTTGGTTGTTTGGGCACTTTTGTAAGCCTTGCATCTCTATTGGGTCCATCATTGCATATAGCTAAATAAAACCTAAAAAGAATCACGCATAACCAAGAGAATTGTGTAAAATAAGTGAATTAATCTGCTTGAGGTATGATTGATTGATAAAACGTAAAGGCAGAAAAAGACCACTCACCATCACTTTCTCCTTTTTTACCTGTGTCGGTTTGGTAACAAAATCGGGTGGTGATGTTGAAGATACTCAAAAATATCAGGTCGGTTAGGGTCGGATTCGGATCAAACCTGACCCAAGTTGCACCCCTACATTATACTTTGTGCTCAAAAAAGACATAAACATCTAAATTGGATATCCGTTTTTATAATACACATGCTCATGGCACGTGCAAAAAATGCCGGTAAGTATTAAAAAAGACCTTAATGGCATAATATATAGCAAGTGGAATTTTTTATCTAATATAAATCTATTTTTTTATAGAAAAAAAAAGTTAAGTCAAGCGCTTCCTCCATGCTCCCATAAAGATCCAGAGATCTATACTATTAACTTAATCAAACATAAAAGACAAGAAAAATAACCAAAAAGGGAACATTCCCATGAGAACCTCTCAAAAATCATATTTACGATACTTGGGAAAATTGTTGTTTCAACTTGCATGGATTATCTGCAAATTTGTATTTGTTGTGTATTAGTTGAACGGTAGGATATTGTTGCCGATTTGGTGAAATTGACGTTTAAATGAACTTTAAGATTCAAATCTCAACCTAATTAGTAATGTTGTCATTATAATTTTAGCCAAATTGGTCTCAATTTATAATTATCTGAGCTAGCTTTATTATGTGGGCTTCTCACTCAATAAAAGACCGAGTCAAAGTTTAATCAACAATAACAACTTCGATTTCCACAGTCGAGAGATATGTGGCTTTTACTCCTGTACCCAAAAACTCTTATCATCTTAAGCTCAATCTTAATTTATATATAGATAAATTATAGTTGAGAAATTTGCATTATTGTTGTAGGTCAAACCAAATAGAGACAATGATGCAGAGCAAGTTGTAGATGAATATCTATGCCGTTTGGATCAGAACAGTATTATAATGAAAACTTCAATGGCGTAACTAATATTTTTAATTGATGGATCTTTTTAGAAAAAAATATATATAAATTGGAGGGCGGAAATCGTCAAATAAATTACCTCATTTCAACATACATAGCCACATCGTACTTTTTAAGTTTTCAAATCTCCATCTCTCTCCGGTTTTTGATCATTTCCCAAAGCTATCCACATCATTGTCTTTATTTAGAATTATAAATTGTCTCTTTTTGCAACCACCCCTCTTACACACAATATTGTATAATACTATTTATTATCTACGCGTGCATTTCACATGCAAAAATTTTCTGATTGGATCACCTGCGTGTGCTGATCATATACTTATCACAGCATACTTGCCACCCCGATCCCCATCCCCACTCAACCACAACACATCACATGCACACAGTTTAGCTCTAATCTACTTCGTCCAACATTAGATACAAGTCTTAGGTGTGCACTGTAAAATTATATTTAGACAAAACTGCATAAAAAAAACCTCCAACTATCATGATTTTTGCGATAACTGCTTTAATCTAATTTTATTAGAGAAAAATACCTTGAACTATCACTCTCGACTGCAAAATGATACCATGACGTAATTTATCATTTGCAAACGTTAACTTCAATTGCCATGTCATCATATAAGGATTGATCTCCCTATTATTCCCTTGCTCATAATTTTGAAAACTTTTCTCCTTTATTCTTTCTTCTTTTTCCTTTTTTTCATAGATATGGAGTAAAAATCATGGCGTCTTCTCCTCCTTCAAACCACCACCATAATAGTTTGCAATTGTGGACTTTTTAAATTTTCTGCTAATATGAAAGGGGTTTGGGTGCTTTCCAATTTTGGGGTTTGCAATCTTCTTTCTCTTCTTCTTCATCTTTTTCAAATCCCTAGTTACATGAAATCCCAATCCCCAAACTATATTTCAAACTATAAACAAAAATCCTAATTCCGTTTAAAGAATAAAAAATCCTATCCACATGGTTAACAATAAAAAAAAAACCCCATAGCATTTGTTAGTGATATATGCCCTAGATGTCATTATTGTATAGTATTGATTAGTATATTACGTTTTAGAACCTTGGGATATACACAGATATAATAACAGTCTTGCTCAAAAAGGTAGTATACTATTTGATTTGATTCTAACTCAATATGTGTATATATTTCTTTTAGCATATCGCTAATACATATTGGTAGAACCCTTAGCATCTTTGCTTGACTACCAACGTTGTGATGGCAGTCACACTAGTGGGGGCCGGATAGTCTAAAAGCGCATCCTTATACAGGTCCCTAGTCGTAGAATTATCGAGACGGGGTATCGATACTCCAGAGTAAACTAGTGTATACGCTTCTTATCCTAGCAGAGGAGATAGTCTGTTCTACAGTCATTGGTATGTTGTACCGGAGATAGTATACAAGTGTTCATTGGGTTATGAGTTACACTGGACGGACTCATTGGGAACTGCAAGTCGGTATTATACCTATCGTCGGGTAGCAGTTCCCGGATGGCATGAGTACAGGTTAGTCCGTTGACTTGATATCACTATTCGTCTCGAGTGTGTTCCTACTGTACTTAGATTACTACCCTACCACGGTTCAAAGGAGTCGTTCAAACAGGTAATAGTTGGGTGCAGTCTCGAAACACTCGGAGGCAGTAGTGGTTAGATGTCACGACCCGAAGGTACGAAACGTGACGGGCAGAAACGTCTAGAGGAGTAACGTAATCTAAGCAACCCGAAACCCAGAAATCTAAACTATTTAAAAGAAGAAGTGTAGGAAAACAAATTTAAAAGAAACATCAAATTTTCTCAAAAATTCGGCAGAGTCTCCTTTATAAAAACTGGCCCCAAACGGGTACAAACAAAAATAATATATACAAGCAATAAAAGACATCCCCAAGCGGGAGCTAGCTCTACGCCAAATGGCGGAAACAACCACACAAGCAATATAATATACAACGCCGAAGGGCGAGGGACAAAACTCAAAAGAAACCAAATCCACCAGAAAACCATCATAACACAAGCGCGACTCTAAGGTCGAAAGAATAAGCAACTGGTCTTCTAAATTTATCAAGTAATACAAGTCTAGTTGATAGAGCTTACTAGATACAAATAAAATAATAAAGTACAACGGCGGTCCCGATACAAGTGAACCAACCTACTAAAGCAATCACCCTGAATAAAGTGTTGCGCCAGCAAGCCGCCAAGGGAACCTGTACAACTAAACCTGTAAGAAAATTTTAGCACAACGGGGGTGAGTTGCCAACTCGTGAGTAAAAGACATCTGCGGGTAGAAATCGCATGCACGACGCTCTCCTAGGTCATATAATATACTTAACATAACACTAGACAACTAGAAGTGATAGGGTAATAGGATATGCCTAAGAGTAATACTCAGTGCTCGTGTCAGTGTCACTAAGTGGCAACATATCATGTATGTATGTGATGTATGAATGCATCATGAATGAAACAATCAACCACGAAATCTGGACATATCTGTATAAGAAAATCTTTAATGTTTATCATAGTAAAATTTATATGGTAATCTGAAACACCATCAATGAAATCCATGAAAATCCGTATCAAGCATCGACACAAAACATATATATCTCAATATCTCAATATCTCGAAATCTCAATATCTCGGGCTCCGTCAGTCCGGATCGTCGCATATCATCAAATCTCACGACAACGGTCGGTATCCTCCGGATATCCGTCGCGCCAGATATCACCGGTAGGTAGTCTTTCCCTGGCAGGCTCATCGTCTACAACTCGAGCTTTTTGCCCCGGGGTACCTTATTGAGCCCACCATGTACCCGAGACAGTTCATCCACTCCTCGAATCGGGTCTCGAAATCCAACAGAAAACATGTAATCTCATGGTGGACGACACATACATCACGAGAAAACCGCAACTTGCATTTTAAAAATGATGATACTAAGCTTTTATTAAATTCTTGCGGTTTTCCCCCAAAATCCAGAAATCTCATAGAAATCCAAAATCCCAAAATCATGAGTAAATAAATAATGAGTATCGGCATAAGCCCCACAATACTGCATGATAATATGAACATGTGAATGCATGAAGTGTCTAAGTAGTAAATGTAATGTCTAAACTAGCATATGAGAGTAATCACACAATCTTATATTGGACTAGCATTTAGCTGATTATATCAATAAAAAGATAATATATTCTAAAGTGTACGTGACATGGCAATTACCGATGATGATGTGTGTGAGCCGGCAAATAAGTGTACGTGGAATATTCGCATCATCGGTATTGGTGCTGGTGTCCTAACAGGCAGAGTTTCATATTAGCTAAAGAAACATATGTATGAACATGCAATGCGATGAATACAACATGAATATAACGGTGAATGTGTAGTAAACGCACAACTAGAGAATATATGCTATTTACGAGTCATACAGTTTGTTGTTTGAAAAGCACGAATCGTGATTTTTAGAAAATTAGGGGCTACGGAGTTTTTAAGAAAAGATATGTTCTATGAAAAATCCGTAGTATCCCTCAGGCTGTCTTTAAAAATGTGCACGATTCGTTAGTTTCAAAAATAAGTATAACTCGAGCCTAAACTAAGATCTAGCTAACCAACTAAGTAACTAACTAAAGACACTAGTCGAAAGGTAAGAAGAATACTCCTAAAGTCTGAGTCAGTATCTCTAGTAGTCGGCGGTCCAGCCTCAATAGCATCACGTACGTAGTACGACTTCCTCGAGTCAAGAGTGCGGATCCATCATCACATCTATGCCTCGTACGGTAAAATCCATCGTACGGCATCCCAAAAATCGGGGTACGGGTCAACTATCACCTATATATACATCATCGTTCGTATGGTATAATCATCAAACAATATCATGATCAAGGGTACTGTACTATAATCGCATACATTCTAATATCATCAAACATATATCATCGTCTGTGTAAATATACATCGTCAAATGATCCACTAAAATATCATGTCATATATCATATCGTGATTAAGTCACATATTACGATCTGGGTTTTATCCTAGAGTCTCGTTCATTTCAATGCCATCTACACATATCATCGTTCATATATTTCCTCATTACCTATCGATCCGCTAATATCGTAACACATTTCATATCATATCTCGATCATATATCCAATATCTCACGGTATCATGCCCGATCATATCAACCCATCCCCAAGTATCATATAATACCCTCATATCACATGTATACGTTGTATATACACGCACGTGCGTGCCTATACACCAAGTCAAGTTTATGTGTGTGTGTGTGTGTCTACATGAAACCTACGAATTCCCTCCAAGGCATTCATCATCTGGTTAAGTCTTTCTAAATCAGTCTAATCCAACCTAAAGTATTCAATAGTACCCTACTCGCCAAAAATTTAAGGTCACGTCCGACTTCCTAATAATAATATATAATATCTTTATTCTACATTTGCGGGGGTGCTATACGCCATCCACCCGACATCCCCCATAGATATGCATCTACTCACCTGGTCCTTATCTGCCAAAGTCGATGCCGCCATCCTCTTCATCGTCCAAATTCCATGTGAGGGGTACCTATATGTAAACATATATAATATCGTAAACCGAAATCGTGGACAAAACTAAAACGCGCATAGGTTAAAACCTATGACCCGCTTATGCAAAATAACCAAATAACTTTCGACATCGGCGTACAAACGCCGATAGATCGAGAAAAACCCAAACACCAATTGTGGTTTCACAAATCACTAATTATAATATGAAATAGATTGCAACTCATCAAAACCTCAAAATAAATCAAATCGATTTATTTCCGAAAACCTAGAAAGCACTTAATTATCGTTTTAATTCGAAACTTGATGTTTTAACAAAACTAATGGCCATAATATTCACTAAATATCATAACTAAGTCATACAAACCATCACCATAATTTAATCTCATCAATTTGTATTAAATCCAAAATTCTAGTTTGCAAAAATATTAAATTTTAACACTTTTTAAAGCAAAATTCACAATTCAACAACTAAGCTTGGTTTTGCATGAACTAAAGTATTAAACTACAATTTATCATGTTAATAATGTCATGAAACCCTAATTATATTTTAATCTTAATTATTTAATCAATTTCCAAAAACCTAGTTTGAAAAATTAGCATAATTAGCATAATTTTAGAGTGAAAACTAGCAAACTAGTAACTAAATTAGGTTTTGCATTCTATTAATATGTTAATCTACTCATTAGAACCATAATCTAATGATAGAAACCCTCACTTGAATTTTATCTCACCTACTTATATGATTTATAAAAATCTAGTTTGTATAAATATATGATTTAGATAATTTAAAAATATCAATTTGCAAGCTAGCAACCAGTTTAGATTTTTCATTTTCTTAAGATGATAATCTACACCTTATAACCATGATTACATAATAAGAACCCTAATTTGCATCCAAAACCCTTTCTTGAAATTTTAAATCTTGAAATTAAAACCACAATTAATTTCCAATTAAGCTAGATTAAAGAAACAACCAACAATTGAACTATGGGTTAAGGTTTTATACCTCAAAGATTGTGGATTAACATGAGAACTTAGCCTCCCAAAATGCTAACTTTACTCCAAGATCCAAGCTACATAGGCCAAAGAATAATGGGTAGGATTTAAATTAGGAATTTGTGATGTTTTTGTGAATTTTTTTCGTGAATTTTGAAGTGAGGATGAGTTGGAAAATTTTGGGCTGCCTCAAGGTGAGGCTCGGCCATGGAGAGGGAGTTATGGGAGAGAGAGAAAGAGTGTAGAAATGTATAGAAGTTTCATTAATTAAACACCTCACTTTAGTCTTTTCATTAATATCTTTATTTTATTTATTTTCTTTTCAAAAATAAAACCTAGAAAAATCTAGAACCATAGAGAGATTTTGAAAAAGAATTTACATGTTACACACTATGTTTCCAATATGTCATGGTTCACATTTGTCAAATTAACCCATTCCAATTTATAATTTGCACTAATTAAATGTATAATTAAAAGTTTATATTAATATTTAAAATAATTAATTAAGGAAAAATCTTTGAGTAAACTAAAAATTTACAAGTGACCAATTAAATACCAAATACTAGCAATTACATAGTTAAAATAGACGTATTTAATTTTATAATGAAAAATAACTATAGTTATGTTTTACGGAAAATACGGTTTATTTTACCGATTATCAGAAAATTCACCTAAAAGATTTTATTTATTTATTTATTTTTAAAATGTTACAATCTTCCCCCCTTAAAGAAATTCGGTCCCCAAATTTAAATTAAAACTCCCCCCAAATACTAAAACATTTCAGTAAAACACTCAAATCGTCGGGGCTCCGAAATCATCAATACTTTAAACACATCTTAGCACAATGCAAGCGCACGAAAAGCAAGTATATAACTCAAAATCAAAACCCCGTCAAGCATTACGCAATCATCGGAGTTATGGTGAAAATACAATGTCAAAGTCCAATACGAAAACCAACAGGATATACATCATAACTATAACTTGTATAGGGTACGCATCGTTGTAAAATCATTCAATCATCGGAAAAGAAATGCATGCAAAAACACCTAAGTACTGATCATAGAGCAGTCCTGCTCGATTATTAAACCAAATAATAAATATCATAAAAATGTACTGCTCAAAATGAAATCAATCTCAAATACAGTATACAAGGTACCCCGTGCGTCCGGTGCGCACGGAAATCGAAATCAAATACAGATGCCACGAATACGCACAGAAACGAAGCTTAGTGCAACGGTTGTGCACCAAAAACATCTGTCAAGTGCAACGGGCGTGCACGACAACAATATCAGGTGCATCTAATCTGCATAAATCCCGATTTAGTGCATCTGGTGTGCACATAATCGTATCAAGCACGCCAAGTGTACACAAGAGTCTCAATCAAGTGCACATAGTGCACGAAAACATACATCGTATATCAAAATCGAAATCAGCAGTATATGACAAACACCGAATCAAAATCAAGTATACCGCGATGGATAAACTCACAACTACATGCATCAGTGTGCACAAGACCAAATCGAAGTACAAAGAGTGCAAGAAAACTATACTGAAAACATAAGTCCAAAATCATGTGCAACCCATATACACGAAATCAAATCAGTATCTCATAATGTATAAAATCAAAATCAAGTGCAATGGGTATGCACAAAACGAACATCAATACAACTGATACATGGAACACTAATCGAGTGCAATGAATGAGTACATAGGAGGACTAATCATAAAACGAAATCCTCAAAATATCCAAAATCCAAACAACAAAAATGTGAAATTCAAATCACCAAATCGCAATTCGTAACACCGATGTCAATATGCTCTTCTTTTCTCTGGTGTCGACTGATTCGAACTCGTCTCTTCGTAGCTGTATGAACGGTGCTACAAACGGCTATACTCATATCTAGAGTCTCCCAAGTAATGTATCCCATCACATGATATCCAGACTACGTTAAACTTTTCGATCGATTTATCAAAGTCCCATAATTCCCCGAGAGCTCAACACTCAAGTACAGTTTAAAAATATCCAGTACATACCACAGCACCTGCGGACCAGCCGTAGAAGAGCCAACCCAAGCCTCACTAATGACACCGCGGAACCGCCGCAAATCCTAAGGTTCACCAGCGTTCTCATGGTCATTATGTCGAGTTAGGGTTTCATTCTTCTAGAGGGTCCATAGAAATACCTGCATGTTCTTCCGAATACCTTAAACTTGGAAAAATGGGTTTTTGACATTCGTTCAAACATTTTTAATTTCGTCTGGATGACATGTGAATACCCTTCGTCCGCATGCTAAACAATACTTCAATCCTCAAGAATAGACGATACCCTAACGGTCATCGCATTCGAGCCGCAGCTCTCTCTGCCCGTGCGACCGTGGTAACAGAAACCACCATCCGATATTGACGAAGATAGATCAAAGGAACGAATAGAACACAGTGCAAAGAAATGTACATCCTAAGGCTTCTTAAGCAGAGTAGCGTATCGTAAGTATGCCGCGGATCATACACACGGTACGTCACTCTACCTAAGTCACCTACTCCATCAACTAAGGTCAACCTAGACTCGGACAAAGGTTAAACCTAGCGCTCTGATACCAACTTTGTCACGACCCGAAGGTACGGAACGTGACCGGCACTTAAATTACGAAACGTCTAGAGGCGTAACGTAATCTAAGCAAGCCGAAGCCCAGAAATCTAAACCATTTAAAATAAGAAGTGTAGGAAAACAAATTTAAAAGCAACATCAAATTTTCTCAAAAATTTCGGCAGAGGCTCCTTTGTAAAAACTGGCCATAAATGGATACAAACAAGAATAATATATACAAGCAATAAAAGGCATCCCCAAGCGGGAGCTAGCTCTACGTCAAATGGCGGAAACAACCACACAAGCAATATAATATACAACGCCGAAGGACGAGGGACAAAACTCAAAAGAAACTAAATCCACCAGAAAACCATCATAACACAAGTGCGACTCTAAGGTCGAAAGAATAAGCAACTGGTCTTCTAAATTTATCAAGTAATACAAGTCTAATTAATGGAGCTTACTAGATACAAATGAAATAATAAAGTACAACGGCGGTCCCGATACAAGTGAACCAACCTACTAAAGCAATCACCCTGAATGAAGTGTTGTGCCAGCAAGCCGCCAAGGGAACCTGTACATCTAAACCTGTAAGAAAAATTTGGCACAACGGGAGTGAGTTGCCAACTCGTGAGTAGAAGACATCTGCAGGTAGAAATCGCATGCACGACGCTCTCCTAGGTCATATAATATACTTAAAATAACACTAGACAACTAGAAGTGATAGGGTAATAGGCCATGCCTAAGAATAATACTCAGTGCTCGTGTCAGTGTCACTAAGTGGCAACATATCATGTATGTATGTGATGTATGAGTGCATCATGAATGAAACAATCAACCATGAAATCTGGACATATCTGTATAAGAAAATCTTTAACTTTTATCATACTAAAATTTATATGGTAATCTGAAACATCATCAATGAAATCCATGGAAATCTGTGTTAAGTATCGACACAAAACATATATATCTCAATGTCTCAATATCTCAAAGTCTCAATATCTCGAAATCTCAATATCTCGGGCTCCGTCAGTCCGAATCGGTCCATATCATCAAATCTCATGACAACGGTCGGTATCCTCCGGATATCCGCCGCGCCAGACATCACCGGTAGGTAGTTTTCCCCTGCCAGGCTCATCGTCTACAACTCAAGCTTCTTGCCCCGGGGTACCTTACCAGGCCCACCATGTACCCGAGACGGTTTATCCACTCCTCGAATCGGGTCTCAAAATCCAACAGAAAACATGAAATCTCATGGTGGACGACACATACATCACGAGAAAACCGCAACTTGCATTTTAAAAATGATGATACTAAGTTTTTATTAAATTCTTGCGGATTTCCCCCAAAATCCAGAAATCTTATAGAAATCCAAAATCCCAAAATCATGAATAAGTAAATAATGAGTATCGGCATAAGCCCCATAATACTGCACGATAATATGAACATGTGAATGCATGAAGTGTCTAAGTAGTAAATGTAATGTCTAAACTAGCATATGAGAGCAATCACACAATCTTATATTGGACTAACATTTAGCTGATTATATCAATAAAAAGATAATATGTTCTAAAGTGTACGTGACATGGCAATTACCAATGATGATGTGTGTGAGCCGGCAAATAAGTGTACGTGGAATATGCGCATCATCGGTAATGGTGTTGGTGTCCTAACAGGCAAAGTTTCATATTAGCTAAAGAAACATATGTATGAACATGTAATGTGATGAATACAACATGAATATAATGGTGAATGTGTAGTAAACGCATAACTAGAGAATACATGCTAATTACGAGTCATACAGTTTGTTGTTTGAAAAAGCACGAATCGTGGTTTTTAGAAAATTAGGGGCTACGGGGTTTTTAAGAAAAGATATGTTCTTTGAAAAATCTGTAGTATCCCTCAGGCTGTCTTTAAAAATGCGCATAATCCTTAGTTTCGAAAATAAGTATGACTCGAGCCTAAACTAAGATCTACCTAACCAACTAAGTAACTAACTAAAGACACTAGTCGAAAGGTAAGAAGAATCCTCCTAAAGTCTATGTCAGTATCTCTAGTAGTCGGCGATCCAGCCTCAATAGCGTCATGTACGTAGTATGACTTTCTCGAGTTAAGAGTGCGGATCAATCATCACATCTATGTCTCGTACGGTAAAATCCATCGTACGGCATCCCAAAAATTGGGGTACGGATCAACTATCACCTATATATACATCATCGTTCGTATAGTATAATCATCAAATAATATCATGATCAAGGGTACTGTACTATAATCGCATACATTTCAATATCATCAAACATATATCATCGTCTGTGTAAATATATATCGTCAAATGATCCACTAAAATATCATGTCATATATCATATCGTGATTAAGTCACATATTACGATCTGATTTTTATCCTAGAGTCTCGTTCATTTCAATACCATCTACACATATCATCATTCATATATTTCCTCATTACCCATCGATCCGCTAATATCGTAACACATTTCATATCATATCTCGATCATATATCCAATATCTCACGGCATCATGCCCGATCATATCGACTCATCCCCAAGTATCATATAATACCCTCATATCACATGTATACATTGTGTGTGTGTGTGTACACACACACACGCCTATACACCATGTCAAGTTTATGTGTGTGTGTGTGTCTACATGAAACCTAAGAATTCCCTCCAAGGCAATCATCCTCTGATTAAGTCTTTCTAAATCAGTCTAATCCAACTTAAAGTCTTCAATAGTACCCTACTCACCAACAATCTAAGGTCACGTCCGACTTCCTAATAATAATATGTAATATCTTTATTCTACGTTTGCGAGGGTGCTATACGCCATCCACCCGACTTCCCCCGTAGATATACATCTACTCACCTGGTCCTTATCTGCCAAAGTCGATGCCGCCATACTCTTCTTCATAGTCCAAAGTCCACGTGAGGGGTACCTATACGCAAACATATATAATATCATAAACCGAAATCGCGGACAAAACCAAAACAGCGCACGAAACGCGCATAAGTTAAAACCTATGACCCGCTCATGCAAAATAACCAAATAACCCTCGACATTGGCATATAAACGTCGATTGATCGAGAAAAACCCAAACACCAATCGTGGTTTCAAAAATCACTAATTATAATATGAAATAGATTGCAACTCATCAAAACCTCAAAATAAATCAAATCGATTTATTTCCGAAAACCTAGAAAGCACTTAATTATCGTTTTAATTCGAAACTTGATGTTTTCACAGAAATAATGGCCATAATATTCACTGAATATCATAACTAAGTAATACAAACCATCACCATAATTTAATCTCATCAATTTGTATTAAATCTAAAATTCTTGTTTGCAAAAATATCAAATTTTAACAATTTTTAAAGCAAAATTCACAATTCAACAACTAAACTTGGTTTTGCATGAACTAAAGTATTAAACTACAATTTATCATGTTAATAATGTCATGAAACCCTAATTATATTTTAATCTCAATTATTTAATCAATTTCCAAAAACCTAGTTTGAAAAATTAGCATAATTAGCATAATTTTAAAATGAAAACTAGCAAACTAGTAACTAGATTAGGTTTTGCATTCTATTAACATGTTAATCTACTCATTAGAACCATAATCTAATGATAGAAACCCTCACTTGAATTTTATCTCACCTACTTATATGATTTATAAAAATCTAGTTTGTATAAATATATGATTTAGATAATTTAAAAGTATCAATTTGCAAGCTAGCAACTAGTTTAGATTTTTTCATTTCCTTAAGATGATAATCTACACCTTGTAACCATGATTATATGATAAGAACCCTAATTTGCATTCAAAACCCTTTCTTGAAATTTTAAATCTTGAAATTAAAACCACAATTAATTTCCAATTAAGCTAGATTAAAGAAACAACCAACAATTTAACTATGGGTTAAGGTTTTATACCTCAAAGATTGTGGATTAACATGAGAACTTAGCCTCCCAAAATGCTAACTATACTCCAAGATTCAAGCTAGATAGGCCAAAGAATAATGGGTAGGATTTAAATTAGGAATTTGTGATGTTTTTTGTGGATTTTTTTATGAATTTTGATGAATTTTGAAGTGAGAATGAGTTGGAAAAATTTGGGGCTGCCTCAAGGTGAGGCTCGGCCATGGAGAGGGAGTGATGGGAGAGAGATAAAGAGTGTAGAAATGTATAGAAATTTCATTAATTAAACACCTCACTTTAGTATTTTCATTAATATCTTTATTTTATTTATTTTCTTTTCAAAAATAAAACCTAGAAAAATCTAAAACCATGGAGAGATTTTGAAAAAGAATTTACATGTTACACACTATGTTTTCAATATGTCATGGTTCACATTTATCAAATTAACCCATTCCAATTTATAATTTGCACTAATTAAATGTATAATTAAAAGCTTATATTAATATTTAAAATAATTAATTAAGGAAAAATATTTGAGTAAACTAAAAATTTACAACTGACCAATTAAATACCAAATACTAGCAATTATATAGTTAAAATAGGCGTATTTAATTTTATGATGAAAAATAACTATAGTTATGTTTTACGGAAAATACGGTTTATTTTACCGATTATCAGAAAATTCACTTAAAGGATTTTATTTATTTATTTATTTATTTATTTATTTTTAAAACGTTATATTAGATAGGATTCGTCTTTCCCGATATTGGGGGTTGATATCGCGTTGTGTTCGGAAAGCCATTACACAAAATCTCTGGCCAGGGCAAGCGAGATTTACTGGTAGGCACTCTAGTAGTTTCTCACGGTGTATTGGGCTCTACCCCGGCACGACTTATTGCACTGTTAGGGGTCTGACGGTTACCATCCCTCTACGCCCGATATACGAGTATCTTAGACAAACAGACCGGACTGTATGGAGATTGTCACAGATAGGCTCAGTAGGAATTCTGATGACTTTGCTTATCGGCCTTCTTATTGATAGATACATGGGTAGCCGTTACGCGCAGCTAGTGCCGCTGACGGACTTGTGGTTAAATCCACTGCCAGCGTACTGTCGAGTCTTTAGAGTCCCACACAGAGGGTTTCCCTGCTTCGAGCGAAACGATCTAGAGGTTGTACGGTTTTATGGCAGAGTTCCGATCATATACGTGTATTGGATACACAGATGTTGTTCGGACGGATAATACTAGTGGGCTTTAATTTAAGCCGAATTCTAGTATTATATTATTAGATTATTATTATCTCATTGTAGTCGTATTTTTTGAAATACGAATACGGGTATGTATATACGGCGAGGGTGTTCTTGTAATTTCGCAAGAGATGCTTCTAGAAGTGGACACCTCATTATTTGATTTATCTATTTTTAGAAATAGATTAATGAGATGGAAATTGAAGATATTTGTGGCATGGGGTGAAGCATGGCTCATTACATTTGTTTATTGGTTTGTGTTTACTATTGAAGTATGGTTGCTATTTTCAATTGGACAATAATGCATACTTCATGTGAGATAATAAGTGAGCCATCCTTCACTTGCCAAAAACCCTAGTTCATTTGCTCATTTACTTTCTCTCTCCAATTTTTCCCTCCTTTTTCCTCAAGACCTAAAACCTTCATATGAGTTGTGAATCATTAGGTCATTTGAGATTAGATACTCCATTAGACACTTTACATCTTCTAAGCTACCTAGCTTAGTGAACTAGGTATCTTAGTTATCTCGGTTTAGAGGTTGGAGCTTGATGTATAGACTCTCAGGTGGATCATCTTCGATACGATGAGGCCGATGATCAAGCGCAATCCAGATCTTCGAGGAGCTTAAGAAGAGGAGGAGAAGAAGAAGACCCGAAGGACTTGTAAAAAATGAGGTATAAATCCTAACATAGTAGTTAGAACCTCCTAGTAGATATAGCAAGTTAAGATTTCTGCTAAGATCCTGAAGTTTAATCGGTGTTGCATAGTATGAAAAAATCTTTTTTTGTAAATTCCACCTCCCCACAAGTACGTAGGGTGTGCGACATCGACTTACAGTGGTATCAGAGCTTACTAAATCTTAACTAGCTTGTTAGCAAGTGATAAGAACTTCGATCAACGAAAAAATACCTGAAATTAAATTTCCGAGGTATGCTTGCTGTCGATTTTTTTAAATTGTTCAAAAAAACTTATTTCGGTGACCTTAAAAATACATGCATGCATTTCTAAGACATAGAAAAAAAATCTGAGCACCTAACACATCAACTTTGCAGTGGAACCGCCGCCAAATAGGTCATTTGGAGGCGGAACCGCCACCGAGTTTTGGCCGAGTTGCTCCCAATCTTTTCTGTGGTTTTGGTTCTTGGAATTATGATTTTTGGTATATTTGGTTTTTACCCAGATTGTTTGTGTACTGGTTTGTGCATGGGATAAACACGGATAAGTATTATCAATCAAAATTCTAAGTTCTTGGCTAATCGGTGTTTTTGTGTTTATATATGTGTTGCTAAACGTTTGCTAATCACTATATGTCAATTAGTGAGGGTTGCACATATCTATATTATGATGATTTTTGTATATGAAGTATTGGATCGTCGTGGATGAATAGCTGGGGGATGTGAGAAGAGTGTTTTCTTTTCTTTCATTCATGTAAATTTATAAATTGATATAATATTATTTTTTGTGGGGCACACCCGGATTAAGGTTGTAACCACCATTGTATTATTTCATTTACTTTTTCATGCACCTAGGATAGACTCAAGGTGAAGTGCACAAACTACCAGGTTCTTGAAGTGCCATGTGGCCTACTCATTTTATTAAGAGAGGTTGCTTCACTTCGGGAATTTGGCGGGTAGTTTACCGCACCCGTAGGGGTCTAAGGTGGGGTTTGGCTATTCATCACGACCGAGAAATCCGTCTTTCGTTCTAGGCTAAAACGAAACACGGAAATTCTAGTATATCCAATATATTCATCTGTGTTGCTGTGATCTGTGATCTGGAATGCATATTATTGCGTGAGACGAATGGCTATATATATATATATAAACGTTGCTTATATTTTGCACCCGCGCTAGTCCAGCCCCCACTCTGCCGTTAGTTATATTTTGCACCCGCGCTAGTCCAGCCCCCACTCTGCCGTTAGTTAAGTAACCTAACGGTGCATGACGGGACCCGTAGCGAATGCAGATGGTATAAGCGTACGTTCTATTTTCGTTTTTTTCTGAAATGATAGGGTTAAATAATGGGACCGCATCAATATTAATTAATGCAAGGAAAACAAACCAAAGTTTAAATCGTTGTAACAATTTCAAAACCACTTGGTTTTCTTGAAAAACAACTTTTAAATGCGGAGTCTGAACCAGTCATTTTAAAAGCTGTCGGGGTTCCTTCAACTACTGTCACGCCCCGCTTCCCAGTGTACGGGCAGAGGACGTGACGAGGCCGCTGCGTATTTACTCAGAAGTAAACATGCTAAGCGTATCCAAGCATTATAAAATAAAGTACACAAGAGACAAGATGTAAATGAACAGCAACTTTATTTATTAAACGTTCTTTACTCAGAAGTAAACACGTTATGCGTATCTAAGCAATTAATTAATACAAGTAATCTAGAGCTCTAGGTCGAAGGCTATCTGATCCAAGTCCTCGCTGCTGGGCTCTGTCTCTATAAGGTCATGTAGGGTGTTTTTCGTCACCCCATTGAGATGGGAATATGCGCGCGCTTGTCAGGCGTACTACAGATTCCCTCTGCCTAGGGTAGGCGGGGGTTTAATGATTGTGGGGATCCGAATCTCCGACAGCCGCGGACTAAGCTGTCGTTAATTACCCCTCGCCTTTGGAGCGAGGGAACCTCCGATTGACGGGTTAAACTGGTCATGCGAACACAATGTGCAGTGTACGTATGTTTTGTTTTGGAGGGGGCTTGGATATATCGGGGCCCCGCAGAGTTTTTACGGGGGTCCCGCTACCCGGATAGCGAGCTGGGGGTCAAGGGGGCTAGCAGCCCCCTTGCGGGGTGCAGGGCAGCGCCCCGGCCCAAATTTTTTTTGAGGGGGATAGTGTTGTAGAGTATGTGTGTGTATATATGTATACATATGTGTGTATATATATATGTGTGTATATATATATATGT
This sequence comes from Agapanthus africanus, assembly GCA_030015575.1. NCBI lineage: Eukaryota > Viridiplantae > Streptophyta > Magnoliopsida > Asparagales > Amaryllidaceae > Agapanthus > Agapanthus africanus. The sequence goes on along the minus strand of JASDDO010000031.1, from coordinate 515,455,702 downwards.
ATATATATATATAAAAGGGGGAAAAAGCATCCAAAGGATGCATGGGGCCAGCGCCAGCGCTTTGAGCGCACCACGTGTCAGCACGTGGGCACTCGGGCGCTAGCGCTCTGAGCGCAAAAGCACTAGCGCGCCATGTGTCAGCACGTGGGCGCTCGGGCGCTACGCTTTGGGCGCTAGCGCTCTGAGCGCAAGAGTGCTAGCGCTCTGAGAGCTAGCGCACCACGTGTCAGCACGTGGGCGCTCGGGCGCTAGCGCTTTGGGCACTAGCGCTCTGAGCGCAAGAGCGCTAGCCCACCACGTGTCAGCACGTGGGCGCTCGGATGCTAGCGCTCCGAGCGCAAGAGCGCTAGCGCGCCACATGTCAGCACGTGGGCGCTCGAGCAGCAAAACGGACTTGGTCCCTGCAATGGGAGTTGTACTCCCAGAAAGGAGCACTTATTATTCTGTGTGTGTGTGTGTCTATATATATATATATATATATATATATATATATATATATATATATATATATATATATATGAGGAGTTAAACTCCTAGGATGTTTTGATGCCGATGAAGGGCTTCTCCCCTTGAGCCCTAGTTCTTCCCCAAAGTGGGGTTTCTGGAGATGGGTCTCCTTCTTCTTCCTTTGTTGGCCGGATCTTGAAGATCAAGAAGTAGGAGATTTTAAAAATCTCTCATTTTTGAGATCTGATGGAAGATCTGAGTTCCCTTTTGTGGGTTTTGTGGTGGAAAACTACTTAGTTTTGGAAAAGAAAGAGTAAAACTCTTGATTTATTTCAAAAGAAATGAGAAGGTTTAGAACCTTGGAAAAGGAGCAGGAGGTACAAAGAACCCTAGATTTTTGAGGGGAATGAAAAGTTTTACTTTATTCATCATCATGTTTCCTTATATAGGCTTATATATTTACATATAGCCCCTTGGGCTTTACAAAATGGCATTTTGCCCATCTCATGGCTCATGTGCCATTTCTTTTTGCACATAAACCATGGGCTTTACAAAAATTTGGCTTTATGCCCATTTTGCATACATTCATGCATAAAAAATTACATAAAAATTATTTATTACATGATCTATATTTTGGCATGGAGGAGGCTGACCGCGGGCTCGACTCAGGCATGGGCCCGCTTGACCTGGGCTTGGGCCCATCTGGCTTGGGGTTGACCTTGACTTTAACTCGGTCAACCGGGGTGCAAATTTTAACCCCAACAAAGTGCCCCCCATCAATAAATGCACACCGCACATTTGAGTTGTGTGCATAAAATTGATGGATCTTGAAGCAGGACTTCGGGGTGGAACATCATTCCAAGGGCGGAGCATCCCTCGGGGAGCATGATTCCCAGGGATCGGAGCATCATTCCGATTTGCGGTGCATAATTCCATGGTCAGAGTATCATTCTGATAAGTGGAGCATGATTTCCAAGGGTCGGGGCATGATTCCGAGGATCAGAGCAACATTCTGGAGAGTGGAGCATGATTCCAGGGATCGGAGCATTATTCCGGGGATCGGAGCATCATTCCGAAGAGTGGAGCATGATTCCAGGGTCCAGAGCATCATTTCGAAGGGATCAAAGCATCATTCCGAAGAGTGGAGCATGATTCCAGGGTTCGGAGCATCATTCCAAAGAGCGGAGCATGATTCCAGGGATCAGAGCATCATTCTGAAGAGCGGAGCATGATTCCAAGGTTCGGAGCATCATTCTGAAGAGCGGAGCATGATTCCAGGGTTCGGAGCATCATTCCGAAGAGCGGAGCATGATTCCAGGGTTCGGAGCATCATTCCAAATAGCGGAGCATGATTCCAGGGATCGGAGCATCATTCCGAAGAGCGGAGTATGATTCCAAGGATCGGAGTATCATTCCGAAGAGCGGAGCATGATTCCAGGGATCGGAGCATCATTCCGAAGTGCGGAGCATGATTCCAAAGATCGAAGCATCATTCCGAAGAGTCGGAGCATAATTCCGGGATCAGAGCATCATTCCGATGAGCGGAGCATCATTCCGATGATCGGAGCATCATTCCGAAGAGCGGAGCATGATTCCAGGGATCGGAGCATCATTCTAAAGAGCGGCAGACATTCTGACCGAAGCATAATTTCGATGCAGAGGTTGATTCCCAGGCGAAGCATAATTCCGACGGGGAAGGCAAATACTCTGAGGAGAAGCATGATTTCGACACGGGGTATATTCTGAGACGGAGCATGATTCCGGTGCAGAGCTTGTTGGTTGACTTGATTCTGAGGCAGAGCATAATCCCGACGAGGAGGTCGTTGGTTGATTCCGAGCCGAAGCATAATTCCGACAGGGAAGGCAGAAACACCGAGGCGAAGCTTGATTTCGATGCGGGGTACACTCTGAGACGAAGCATGATTCCGGCGCAGAGTTTGTTGGTCGACTTGATTCCGAGGCGGAGCTTAATTCTGACGAGGAGGTCTTTGGTTGATTCCGAGCCGAAGTATAATTCTGACAGGAAAGGCAGATACACCGAGACGAAGCTTGATTTCGACGCGGGGTACACTCTGAGACGAAGCATGATTCCGGCGCAGAGCTGGTTGGTTGATTTGATTCCGAGGCGGAGCATAATTCCGGCAGGAAAGGTAGATATCCCGAGGTGAAGTATGATTTCGACACGAGGTAAATTCTGGGAAGGAGCATGATTCCGCCGCAGAGGTTGTTGGTTTGATTTGATTTGGGTTGACATCAGTATCGCTACACTGGAATAAGGTACCAGGAGCGAATCATCATTTGCCATGAGAGGATTTGGGGATTTTTTTTGTCGGCTTCTGCATTGCTGCACTGGAATAATGCCATGAGCAACTCATCATTTGCCCCGGGAGGATTTGGGAATTGGTTTTTGCTTGGCATCAGTATCGCTACACTGGAATATGGTACCAGGAGCGAATCATCATTTGCGCTTGCTTATCAGGAAGCGATGGCTTAGGAGACAGGTTTCAGGTCCTTATCACCTAAGACTTTTCAATTTTGTGAGCCGTAAGGGTCTCACAAAGCATTTTCTCCCTACGGGTCGTAAGGATCCCATAGCTGTATTTTCTTCTTAGGAGTCGTGGGGACTCCTAAGTGTGTTGCTCCTTTGTGAGTTGTAAGGATCTCACGCGGGAATTTTCTCCTCACAAAGTCGAGAGGACTTTGTGAGTGCATTTCATCTCTTTTTTTTTACGAGTTGCGCCCTTTCGGGTTTTCACAAACTCGCCGACAGTCCTACTGTTTTTACTCACGGAGCCCTTTCGGGTTTTCATCCAAGCTCATTTTGCTTGTGGACATACCTTTTTTTTGAATTTTCACCGCCGGTGAGACTTTGAATGTGGTCTCACCGGTAGGACTCGGGAGGGATTGGGATTGTTTTACGCTCATGGATTGTATACGGTTTTGCACGATGTATGATCCAGACCGTAGGGCCGAAAAAATTTCGGGACTTTGTCGGTGTCTGCATCGCTGCACTGGAATATGGTACCAGGAGCGACTCATCATTCGCCGTTGGGGTATGGGATTTGGAATTTGGTTGGCGTCTACGTCGCTGCACTGGAATATAGTACCAGGAGAGACTCATCATTCGTCGTTTGGGATTTAAGTTTGGAATTTGGTTGGCGTCTGCATCGCTGCAATGGAATATGGTACTAGAGCGACTCATCATTCGCCACTTGGGGACTGGGGAGCGATGGCTTAGGATCCTTACGACTCACAAAGGAAAAACACACTTAGAATTTCTCCTTAGGAGTCGTGAGAACTCCTAAGTGTGTTTTTCCTTTGTGAGTCGTAAGGATCCCACAAAGGTTTGTTCTCCTCATGTATCGTGAGGACACATGGGTGGGTCTTCCCAATGGACCATAATTCCAAGGGCGGAGACCAGCCGCTGGACTGGTGATTGCAGTGGGGTATGGGCATGGTGAGAATTATTTGAGCCCGTAGATTGTGTACGGTAGTCAATTTGGGGACTAACCGTAGGGCTGGAAGAATTTTGGGAAATTGAATTTCGGTTGGCGTCTGCATCGCTGCACTGGAGTATGGTACGAGGAGCGACTCATCTTCGCCGTTTTTTTTGTTGTTGTTTTTTTGTTTTACCGTGATTGCTCTATCATTTCAGCTTTTCTTATCGCGAAGATCGTGAGTGCCCTATCATTTCAGCTTTTATTCGCGGTTGCCCCATCATTTTGGCTTTATTTTCATTTTCATTTTACTCGCTGATTTTTATTGCGAGTTGCCCCATCATTTTGGCTTTTCTTTATTTTTCTTTTATTTACACATTTTTCGTTTATTTACATATATATTTTTTTACATTCCTAGTTTAACGACTTAGAGGTCGATTATTCCCAGTTTAATGACGTGGTGGTCGATTGTTTTCACGGAAAGGCAGATATCTGAGAGAATCAGTTTCACGAAGAACTTCGGTCTCCATTTGTATGAAATTGGCGGTCGCGGCTGGACTGTTTGTTAACACGCCTTTAGACAGTTCTATCTCTCCTGCCTTGTATTGCTTTTCGACCCAATCTTTGAAGACGAAGCAGTCCTCAATGGCATGACCTATCACTCTGTGATAGTGGCAGTATTTGGGGTCGTCGGTCATATTCACTTCCTGCGGTCTTTTTGACTCTGGCAGTTGTAGACCGTTCCTCAAGGCGTCTTTGAATATTTTATGGATTTTGTCCCTTCTGAAGGAATAGACCTTATCCAGCTTCTCTTTCAGTGGAGATTCTCCTCCCTCTCCGAACACTGGCTTCCGAGGCTGGTTGGCACTAGACCCGCTCATCCCTCGCTTATTTCGGTTAGCCGAAGTGTTGAAAGATTCAGAATCGTCGGGATTTCCGCCTTTGTGATTATCGTCCTTTCAGTTTCTCCAGGACCTATTGCTATTTTGGGAATCCGAGGAGGACTCCTGCTTTGAGCGCTCCAGCATCTGAACTTTCCTGGTCAGTTCTTGGAATGTTTTGAGACCCGCAGTGCCTAGAAACGGGGCCATCCAATTATTGAGATTTCCGACAAGGAGACTGACAGATTGGTCCTGCTCTATCGGCGGTTCACATTTGATGGAGAGATTGCGCCATCGGGTTATAAAATCCATGCCGCTTTCATTTTTCTTTGGCTTGGTCCTTACGAGCTCGGCAATAGTGATCTTATCGCTGACGCTCATGAACCTCTACCGAAACAGAGACTCCATTTGGACGAAAGTTATGACGGAGCCATCCGGTATGCTCGCGTACCAGTCGAAAGCAACGTCGGCCAAGCTATTAACGAACTGGCGGAGGAGAAGCGCATCATTGCCCCCAGTATTCCCGCATGATGCTTTAAAGTGGGCGATGTGCTGATTCGCATTTCCCGTCCCATCGAATCATCCGAATTTAGGGATGACATAGCCACTAGGAAATTCTACCAGATCATATTGAGCAGGATATGGTCTCCCGCTACTGCTAACATCTTTTGGCGCTTCAGCTTCGGCTACCAGTGTTTTGATTTTGCTGCAACCAAATCCATGATTTGATCTTGAGTTAGCGAGCTACTGTCATCGGTAGCCAAGACGTTTCCCGTGATAGGATGCGACTGATTTTCATGCGGTTCGCCCACTTTTGGATTTGAGGAAATAGGCGTCGGCTGTGTTGGGACACCGTTTCCCGATTCATGAGCAGAGCCCTGCGCTTGATTGGGCGGCTAAGAGGGAAGTCGGGCCGTTAGCTGCAAGACGACGTTCGTCAAGTCGTCAATTTTGGAGCAAAGTTTGGCTATCTCCCTGTCTTTGCTTCTGAGCTGTTTTCGGAGCTCTTGGAGAAGTTACTGCTTTGCATTCTTGGGACGGAAGATTGGCTCATCTTCGCTTTCCGAGCCTGACTCCTCATGAACCGAGGGCTCTCTCTGCTTATCAGCCTCACTGGAAGGGTCTTCATTACCTTCCAGAGGAGGCTGGTCTTGGAATGTGGCAGCCATATTCACACCAGATTGGAATTGAGTGGCCACATCCTTGCTTTTGCTGCGAAGGTTGTCGCTGGGACGCGTGCCCACCATGTAGACGGTGTGGATAACACATTCAGCCATTCTTTCATTACTGGCAGCTGGTTTCGCGGAGCGGTCCGGGCTTTGGAAATTCATAAATTTTAACATGGCCAGAGCCCTAGCCTTTTTGTTGGCTCTGTATCTGAGCCGCTTCTGCCTCAGCTTATCTGCCTTGAGCACTTGGCAGGCTTCTGCTCTTCGGGAAGCCGCCATGGGCTGAGTGATGGGGAGGCTTAAGAAGACATACGCCCGCGTGTCCGTCGAAGGTATCGCCTGGGCTTGCCCATGACGTCTGGCAACTTCTTTTGTTCTGACGGCTCTGCCCCCAGCTGGGGCTATGGAGAGCCGTTTGAACACCGACACGCGTCTGGGTTGGGGCACCTTTGAGACCACCACATTTTGCCTCTTGCCTTTCGAGGCTGGTTTGTCAGTTACCGGAGCTTGAGGAGCTGGGACGGCGTTAGCTGACACGAACATAATAGAGCCAAATGGTAGCGGCTCCTCCTCCCATTGTCGCCCAAGACTGGCCGGAAGGACCGTCCTGGAGTCCATCTTCATCGTATAGGAGATGGGATTTGTGTCGAGAGCTGAGCTTGTCCTTGGAGACATGTTCGCTGCGACCGGAGATTGCAATTTGAAATTTGTTAACCTGCACAAAGAAGCATGATTTCAATACAGGCAGTCGATATGTATATTGATTGAATTCCCATGAACGTTTAACCCGAAATATGGGAGGAGAGATAAGTCCCATCGGGCGTGCCGGAATCTGTTGGGTGTTTTTCGTCACCCCATTGAGATAGGAATATGCGCGCGCTTGTCAGGCGTACTACAGATTCCCCCTGCCTAGGGTAGGTGGGGGTTTAATGATTGTGGGGATCCGAATCTCCGGCAGCCGCGGACTAAGCTGCCGTTAATTACCCCTCGCCTTTGGAGAGAGGGAACCTCCGATCGACGGGTTAAACTGGTCATGCGAACTCAATGTGCAGTGTACGTATGTTTTGTTTTAGAAGGGGGCTTGGATATATCGGGGGCCCCGCAGAGTTTTTACGAGGGTCCCGCTACCCGGATAGCGAGCTGGGGGTCAAGGGGGCTAGCAGCCCCCTTACGGGGTGCGGAGCAGCGCCCCGGCCCAAAAAAATTTTGAGGGGGATAGTGTTGTAGAGTATGTGTGTGTGTGTGTGTGTGTATGTATACATATGTGTATGTGTGTGTATATATATGTGTGTGTGTATATATATATATATAAAAGGGGGGAAAGGCATCCAAAGGATGCATGGGGCCAGCGCCAACGCTTTGAGCGCAAGAGCGCTAGTGCACTACGTGTCAGCACGTGAGCGCTCGAGCGCTAGCGCTTTGGGCGCTAGTGCTCTGAGCGCAAGAGCGCTAACGCGCCACATGTCAGCACGTGGGCGCTCGGGCGCTCTGAGCGCAAGAGCGCTGGCGCTTTGAGCGCTAGCGCACCACGTGTCAGCACGTGGGCACTCGGGCGCTAGCGCTCTGAGCGCAAGAGCGCTAGCGCACCACGTGTCAGCACGTGGGCGCTCGGGCGCTAGCGCTCCACGTGTCAGCACGTGGGCGCTCGAGCAGCAAAAGGGACTTGGTCCCTGCAATGGGAGTTGTACTCCCAGAAAGGAGCACTTATTATTCTGTGTGTGTGTGTGTGTGTGTGTGTCTATATGTGTGTGTGTGTGTGTGTGTGTGTGTGTGTGTGTATGAGGAGTTAAACTCCTAGGATGTTTTGATGCTGATGAAGGGCTTCTCCCCTTGAGCCCTAGTTCTTCCCCAAAGTGGGGTTTCTGGAAATGGGTCTCCTTCTTCTTCCTTTGTTGGCCGGATCTTGAAGATCAAGAAGTAGGAGATTTTAAAAATCTCTCCTTTTTAAGATCTGATGGGAGATCTGAGTTCCCCTTTGTAGGTTTTGTGGTGGAAAACTACTTAGTTTTGGAAAAGAAAGAGTAAAACTCTTGATTTATTTCAAAAGAAATGAGAAGGTTTAGAACCTTGGAGAAGGAGCAGGAGGCACAAAGAACCCTAGATTTTTGAGGGGAATGAAAAGTCTTACTTTATTCATCATCAAGTTTCCTTATATAGGCTTATATATTTACATATAGCCCCTTGGGCTTTACAAAATGTCATTTTGCCCATCTCATGGCTCATGTGCCATTTCTTTTTGCACATAAGCCATGGGCTTTACAAAAATTTAGCTTTATGCCCATTTTGCATACATTCATGCATAAAAAATTACATAAAAATTATTTATTACATGATCTATATTTTGGCATGGAGGAGGCTGACCGCGGGCTCGACTTGGGCATAGGCCCGCTTGACCTGGGCTTTGGCCTATCTGGCTTGGGGTTGACCTTGACTTTGACTCGGTCAACCGGGGTGCAAATTTTGACCCCAACAGGTCCGATCCACCTGACAACATTCCAAAAAAAGAAGAAAGGAATGTCGTCAGCGAATAATTGCTCGGAAGTCCCAAAGAATAAGTATAGACAGAATACACAGAAAAAGAATATAACTTTTAAAGTTGTATTATATTGTTAACGCTGTTGTTTGTAACTTGGTACAGAAAATACCAGTGTATACGAGAGGAGTCCCACTATTCCGGAGACTAAGGTATACGGAGCACAAGGAACCGTTCAGCCACGGTACAACGGCAATGGATATTTAGGTTAGGTGTATTATGCTTACAGTCTCGTGCCACTTTTAACACCTTCCGTACCAATCTACCCCTTATAAACCCCGCGATATATTGATTGTATTCTTTGTATTGTTTTGTCTTGTTATATAGATGGATGACTTGCCAAAACCATGATATCAGTAAATGGATGTAACTGGAGAATCATGTAGATGGAGGTATATCCATGGTTCGGTTCGGTCAATATAGATTGATATAGATTGAATAGACGGATTCATTGATTCATGTTATGTTGTAGATTATACTTGAATCACATTCAAGTCAGATTGATTAGATTGAGACTCGGTCTGAGTCAAACACTTTTGAAAAGAACTTGAAATCCTGAATTAGTTTTGATGTTATCGGTAACTGCTGCACATGGACGGCAGGATTTGTGTCTTTTTCCAAGACAATTACCTTATTGATAACACCGTTTGTTAGGTTGTCTATCTTAAATAGGCAAGCACCCATATCTCCGGCTCCCTGAGGCTCAAGATACTGGTCCCGCTTAAACCTATGTTTACTTGGGTCCTTATTGTAATTTAGTATAACTTGAGGGGGTTTTATGTAAAAATAGTTTAATATAATTTTCAAAGTACACCTCAAGCATTTAATTATCGTCTTTAGGGTTTTCATAGATATATATTTTTATACAAGTGAAATTTCTAATGAATAAAACCTAACTTCATAATATATGGTATTTTATTGAAATATTGGAATTGTGTTGTATTTGAATGGTATTTTCATACAATAGTGATTTCTTTGATTTAGAAAACTTGGAATATTTATATAATTAAAATAGTTATTTTGATAATAGTTATATATATATATATATTTAATGAAAATAATTTATTTAGAAATCTCATTTTCTAAAGAAAAATGTATAAAAATTTTATCGAGATCGAATGCTCCTTGCGGAGGTCTGCATCTCGCTCTACTAGGCCCGAGGATGTGCGATAATCCGCACCATCCCGAATGGGGTCCCAAAAAGTGGGCTGTAGAGGCGCAACTGCATGGAAATGCTTAATACACTTTTTAAACAAAACGGTTTTGTAAGTTTAGGATATTTATTTGTAAAGTCGTATTTTTCCGTATTCTATTGTCCCAAAATTTATCGTGATATGTTAAAGATGTGTGTTGCGGTGAGGTAGGTCATTACCTCGTGAGTTATCTAAAGGTATAGCAAGGTAATAAGTTATTATGTCGAAACTTAAAATATATGTTATTTTTCTGTAAAAGTGCGATAAAAATTACAAAAATGATTATTTTAAGGTGAAACTTGTTTGAATAGATTTATTAATGTTTGCTAAACAATATGTGAGAGCATGGTTTGTTCTGGATTAAGAAAAGTTGAGTTTTGAAGAAAAACCAAATCGAAAGTCGGATTAACTCCGCTTCCGTCGGGTTTTATAATTTGAAAGTTTTAGAATTTAAGATGAGAGAGAAAGAAAAGGTCTTACTGGCTTTAAAACTATTGGGGAGAGAGGGAGAACTACGGAAGGCATTGGGCATCTTTTCGTCGCCGGAAACTCCTTGTATCGTCGCCGGAGCTTCGCTCCACTTGCATACTATTGGGACTTGAAAGTTTTTGAGAGTTTTGGCAGGGAATTATGAGTGAGGGGGATGAAATGAGGTGTGGTATTTATTGGAGAAATTAGGGTTTGGTGTGTTAAAGAATGCATTTAAAATATGCATTAAAATTGGATTAAAATAGCATTTTATTGCTCTCTGTATGAATGCAGAGAAAACAAACAGTGTGAGAGAGTGTGGGGGTAGGCCAAGGGTTGCAGAGGAAAAGAATGGGGGCATTACAGTCGCATTCGACCGGTGGTACCGGGCTTTTTGGCAATTTCGCCAATTTTTCACCGACGGGGGGCTAGGGTTTGGTGCCACATGTCTTGTCGCTTTGTATTCTCCAGTGCACATGTTTATTTAAACTGTGACTCTTCAGTTTATGTGTAGTGCAGTGTAGACTCTTGGGCTTCTAAAAGGATCAAAAGAAATTTAAATAAAAAGAATGTGTGGCTGATAGGATTTGAACTCGGGTGTTATGTCTCAGCAGTGCAAGGCTTTACCAATGAGCAACAAGTGTTTTCTTTCTGTTCAAAAGCAAAACAAATTCTTATAACATTCACAAGATTTGCAAATGCCCCAATTGTACATTAATTTTGAAACAATTTCTGTATATTGAAATTGGAGTTGTTACAGTCTACCCTCCTTACAAAAATTTCGTCCTCGAAATTTACAATTTATTTTAAGGACTAGTTTACAAATAAGTGAGGGTATCTTACATGCATCTCATCTTTCCTTTCCCATATTGATTCTCCTGGTGTGTCTTTTCTCCACATCACTCGAACCAAGTTAACTTCCTTGTTCCGAAGTGACTTCACTTTTCTATCCAGGATCTCAACAGGTTGTTGCTCACAAGATAAATCCGGCTGTACAGTGAGCTCGGAATGATCAAGAATATGGCTGGGGTCACTCACATACTTTCTGAGTTAGGATATGTAGAATACATTGTGCACTCCTTCCAATGAAAGTGGAAGTGCCAAGCGATAAGCCACTTCACCGACTCGTTCGAGTATGTCAAACGGTCCAATATACCTTGGACTAAGCTTCACCTTCTTCCAAAACGAATCACTCCATGGTTTAGAGATATCTTCAGAAATACATGTTCTCCCGGTTGGAACTCCAAGTGACGGCGTTTTGCATCAACTCAGTGCTTTTGTCGATCTTGGGCTATGTGCATTTTTTCTCTGATAGTACGAACCATGTCAACAGTTACTACTATCATCTCAGGTCCTAGGAGTTCTCTATATCCGATGTCGTCCCAACTTAATGGCGATCGACACTTCCTTCCATAAAGCGTTGCAAAGGGTGTCATTCCTATACTTGCTTGGTAGCTGTTGTTGTATGAAAACTCCACAAGATGTAGGTGATCTTCCTATGATCCTCCGAAGTCTAACATACACGCTCTGAGCATATCTTCCAAGATCTGAATAGTTCGCTTAGACTGACCATCTGTTTGTGAATGATAAGCTATGCTGAAATTCAGACTTGTTCCCAAACTCGCTTGCAGACTTTGCCAAAATTGTGATTGGAACCTATTATCACGATCGGAGACAATGCAGACGGGTACTCCATGAAGTCTTACGATTTCCTGCATGAGTTCATGGATATCAAAGATAATACATTATGAAGAGTTTAAATCTTACTTAGATTCTTACCTCCATGTACTTCCTTGTTAGAGTCTCGGTAGATTGGCCAACTCGAAATGGGATGAAGTGAGCCAACTTTGTGAGTCGATCCACAATAACCCATACCACATCGTTACCCTTTGTGCTGCGAGAAAGTGAAGTCGCAAAATCCATCGTGATGTGTTGCCACTTCCATTCTGGGATAGGTAACGGTTGAAATAATCCAGCAGTCCTGTGATGTTCAGTCTTTACTTGCTGACACACCAAGCATTCAGCGACGCTTCTGGCTACTTCACGCTTCATTCCATGCCACCAGTAATTTTGATGCAGATCCTTGTATATCTTTATACCTCCAGGGTATACTGAATAAGAAGAGTTATGAGCTTCTTTCATTAACTCTTCTCACACAGGACCTTTAGGTACACACAATCTGCTGCAGTATCTCAATGATCCGTCTTCATGGATGATGAAGTCTGTTCGAAGTCCACTTTCCACTTGTTCTATGATCTTTTGCAACTTAGCATCATTTGCTTGAGCTGCTTTGATCTGATTGACAATGGTAGATTGAACTTGTAAGTTCATCAAACTTGAAGCGTTATCTGGCATGACCACTTCAATCTCCATTTGATGCAAGTCTTGTTGGAGCTTCCACTGTGCGGTAAAATTCAATGCTAATGGTTGGCGACTAAGAGCATCAGGTACTACATTCACCTTCCCTGGATGATATTGTAGGTTGATGTCGAAGTCTACCATGAGTTCTAACCATCTTCTCTGCCGCATATTAAGCTCCTTCTGAGTAAACACATATTTCAGACTCTTGTGATGTGTGTATATGTCTACTCGTTCACCAAGAAGATAATGGCGCCAAATCTTAAGAGCAAAGATTACGGCTGCCTATTCCAAGTCATGCGTCGGATAATTGCACTCATGAATCTTTAACTGTCTTGATGCATAAGCTACAATCTTACCGTGTTGATGTAGAATGCATTCTAATCCCTTACCGGATGCATCGCAATGTACTTCAAAACCTCCAGATTGGTCCGGTATGACGAGAATAGACGCTGATTGCAATCTTGACTTGAGTTCTACGAAAGCTTGCTCGTATGCTTCTGACCACACGAATTCTTCATCTTTACGTGTGAGCTTGGTCAGGGGTGTTGCAATCTTCGAAAATCCTTTGATGAACCTTCTGTAATATCCAGCTAGACCCAAGAAACTTCGAATGTCCTTTACTGACTTTGGTGTCGGTCATTCGCTTACTGCTGAAACTTTCGCTGGATCCACAGAGATTCCTTTGCCTGATACAATATGTCCGAAAAAACCAACTTGATCTAGCCAAAGCTCGCATTTTCTATATTTGGCATAGAGTTGATGTTGTTGTAGGGTTTCCAGGACAATTCGTAGGTGTTCGGCATGTTCTTTCCGACTCTTAGAATACACCAGGATGTCGTTGATGAAGATGACAACAAACCTGTCTAGGTACTCCTGGAAAACTTGATTCATTAGGTTCATGAATATAGCTGGTGCGTTGATTACTCCAAATGGCATCACAAGAAATTCGTAATGACCATAGCGTGTTCTGAATGCCGTTTTATGGATATCAGATTCCTTGACCTTCACCTGATGATAACCCGAACGAAGATGTAACTTGGAGAAAATGCAAGATCCACTTAGCTGATCGAACAGATCGTCGATGCGCGGAAGTGGATACTTGTTCTTTATCGTTACTTCGTTTAAGGCTCTATAACCAATGCACATTCTGTATGAACCTTCCTTCTTCTTCACAAGTAGAACTGATGATCCCCAACTTGAAGTGCTGGGACGAATCCATCCTTTCGCCAATAATTCGTCCAATTGAGTTCGTACTTCCTTCAAACCTTCCGGACTTAACCGATATGGTGCTTTAATCCCCGGTTGTGCTCCTGGTACTAAATCAATACTGAATTCAAGAGCTCGATCGGGAGGCAAACCTGATATGTCTTTAGGAAACACATCGTCGAACTCTCGAACTACTTCTGGTTTTGATCCTTCCTCCACTTTAATTGCCTCAATTACTGCCTTCTTTGGTTTTTCCTTGTATGTACTTGGCTCCAAGGTACGGTCTCCACTTTTGAAATAGAAAACTGGAAGCTCCGGAATCTCGAATACTAGTATAGAATGTTCCGAACCAATCCATACCCAAGACGATGTCGAAGTTCGGTATGTCCAGCACCTTGAAGTCGGCATAGAATTCTCTGCCGCAGAAAACCACTGGACACAGGTCGTATCACATTACTGCCTTTAGAACGCAATTCCCTGAACTGACATTCCAGCTGGATACGAGGGGTTTGACTGGAATCGCATGAGTTCGGACGAACCGTTGCGACATAAAGCAATGAGATGCTCCAGTATCAAAGAGTGCGAGTGCAGGAAGTGAGGCTACTAAGATTGTACCTAAGTTATGTGGGATATGTTTTAGGTATAAGGGAAAATGAATATAGGTATGTCTATGGACTGAAAGAGACTTTGAAAAGGAAGTGTTACCAGTGATGACTTGGCCGGTGGCTACAGCCTCTTCCACAGTCATTGTGAAAGCCTGTCGCCTCGGCACATTCGTCCTTGCTGGAGGAGCATTCCTTTGTCCGTTCCTTTGTCCTTGAGGTACGTTTCGTTGAGCTTGATGGAACTAACGAGAAGGAGGTGCAGTCGGTTCACAAGGAGGTGGGGCAGGTAGTGCGAGTCGTTGAGCAGGTGCCTGGATGGTTGGGCGTTGCGGGTGGTTGGTGGGTGTGTGAGCTGGGTTGCGTCTATAAGGACAGGTTCAATTCCGTGATTGGATACGCCACAAACTAAGCACAGGCCTTTTGCGCACCTACAGTCCTTCCACAAGTGTCATTCCCTCTTGCAATAGAAGCAAAAATCTGAACTTGACTGATTAGTTGTTTCTTCCGTTCTCCTGGGTACAAATGATGTCCTTGAAGAGACTCCTCCTGCCATCTGGGTGGCAGGGCGCTTCACTCCGGAAGATTGGGGTCTGCCCTTCATCTTCACTACTGCCTCATATCTACGGGCAGCTATGTCATGGGTTAGAAAATTCCCTGTAGCAGTTTGCTTCACTCCGGTTGCTTCCGCTTCTGGAGGGTTCAATAATATAGCAGTCTGCTGCTGCAGTCCTTCCAGGAGGCTTTGGATTGTCTCAAGCAGTACCGTCTACTCATTGATCTGAGCAGCTACGGTAGGAGTAAGTGGTAGAGGTGGAGGTGTGTTGTTGAAGTTGGTGCTAGTGTTGTTTGGGGAATTCATAACTTGAAAGAAAAATTTGGGTTAGGACAGATTCAAAATGTATGGAATTGGAAGATTCAAGGAATATGAATTGTAAGAATGTTTTCAGTTGCTGGTTCTTGTGTTATATTGCTTAGGTTTTCTACGCAGAACTGGACCTGCATGTCCATGCAGAACTGACCTGCATGTCCATACAGAGCTGACCTGTATGGGCCACCAACAAAATCTGTCACGCCCCGCTTCCCAGTGTACGGGCAGAGGACGCGACAAGGCCGCTACGTATTTACTCAGAAGTAAACACGCTAAGCGTATCTAAGCAATATAAAATAAAGTACACAATAGACAAGATATAAATGAACAACAACTTTATTTATTAAACATTATTTTTACAATACAGCTGAAATGTAAATACATGGAATGAAAGCAATGCCTAAACAATAGCATAACAGAAATGAAAATATGTACAAATAATCTAGAGCTCTGGGTCGAAGGCTATCTGATCCAAGTCCTCGCTGCTGGGCTCTGTCTCCAAAAGGTCCGATCCACATGACAACGTTCCAAAGAAAGAAGAAAGGAATGTCTTCAGCGAACAATCGCTCCGTAAGTCCCAAAGAATAGGTGTAGATAGAATAGACAGAAGGAGAATGTAAATTTTAAAGTTGTATTATATTGTTAACGCTGTTGTTTGTTGCTTGGTACAGAAAATGCCAGTGTATACGAGTGGAGTCCCACTATTCCGGAGACTAAGGTATACGGAGCATAAGAAACCGTTCAGCTATGGTACAACGGCAATAGATATTCAGGTTAGGTGTATTATGGTTACAGTCTCGTGTCACTTTTAACACTTTCCGTACCAATCTACCCCTTATAAACCCCGCGATGTCTTAATTGTATTCTTTGTATTGTTTTGTCTTGTTATATAGATGGATGACTTGCCGAAACCATGATATCAGTAAATGGATGTAACTGGAGAATCATGTAGATAAAGGTATATCCATGGTTCGATTCAGTCAATATAGATTGATATAGATTGAATAGACGGATTCATGGATTCATGTTGTATTGTAGTTTATACTTGAATCACATTCAAGTCAGATTGATTAGATTGAGACTCAGTCTGAGTCAGACATTTTTGAAAAGAACTTTAAATCCTGAATTAGTTTTGATATTATCGGTAACTGCTGCATATGGATGGCAGGATTTGTGTTTTTTTCCAAGACAATTACCGTGTTGATAATACCGTTTGTTAGGTTGTCTATCTTAAATAGGCAAGCACCCATATCTCCGGCTCCCTGAGGCTCAAGAGACCGGTCCCGCTTAAACCTATATTTACTAGGGTCCTTATTGTAATTTAGTATAACTTGAGGGTGTTTTATGTAAAAATAGTTTAATATAATTTTCAAAGTACACCTCAAGTATTTAATTATCGTCTTTATGATTTTTATAGATGTATATTTTTATACTAGTGAAATTTCTAATGAATAAAACCTAACTTCATAATATATGGTATCTTATTGAAATATTAGAATTGTGTTGTATTTGAATACTATTTTCATGTAATAGTGATTCCATTGATTTAGAAAACTTGGAATATTTATATAATTAAAATAGGTATTTTGATAATATATATATATATATATTTAATGAAAATAATTTATTTAGAAATCTCATTTTCTAAAGAAAAATGTATAAAAATTCCATCGAGATCGAATGCTCTTTGCGGAAGTCTGCATCTCGCTCTACTAGGCCCGAGAATGTGCGATAATCCGTACCATCCCGAACGAGGTCCCCAAAAGTAGGCTGCAGAGGTGCAATTGCATGGAAATGCTTAATACACTTTTTAAAGAAAACGGTTTTGTAAGTTTAGGGTATTTATTTGTAAAGTCGTATTTTCCCGTATTCTATTGTCCCAAAATTTATCGTGCTATGTCAAAGATGTGTGTTGTGGTGAGGTAGGTCATTACCTCATGAGTTATCTAAAGGTATAGCAAGGTAATAAGTTATTATTTCGAAACTTAAAATATATGGTATTTTTCTGTAAAAGTGCGATAAAAGTTACAAAAATGATTATTTTAAGGTGAAACTTGTTTTAATAGATTTATTAATGTTTTCTAAACAATATGTGAGAGCATGGTATGTTCTGGATTAAGAAAAGTTGAGATTTGAAGAAAAACCGAATCAGAAGTCGAATTAACTCCGGTTCCGTCGGGTTTTATAATTTGAAAGTTTTAGAATTTGAGATGAGAGGAAAAGAAAAGGACTTACTATCTTTAGAACTAGAGGGGAGAGAGGGAGAACTACGGAAGGTGTTGGGGCATCGTTTCGTCGCCGGAAACTCCTTGTATCGTCGCCGGAAACTCCTTGTATTGTCGTCGGAGCTTCGCCCTTCGCTAACTCCACCTGCACACTATTGGGACTTGAAAGTTTTTGAGAGTTTTGGTAGGGAATTGTGTGTGAGGAGGGGTGAAATGAGGTGTGGTATTTATATGATAAATTAGGGTTTGGTGTGTTAAAGAATGCATTTAAAATATGCATTAAAATTGGATTAAAAGAGCATTTTATTGCTCTCTGTATGAATGCTGAGAAAATAAGCAGTGTGAGAGAGAGTGGGGTAGGCCAAGGGTTGCATGGGAAAAGAATGGGGGCATTACAATCGGGTTCGACCGGTGGTACCGGGCTTTTTGGCAATCTCGTCGGTTTTTCACCGAAGGGGGGGCTAAGATTTGGTGCCACGTGTCTTGTCGCTTTGTATTCTTCAGTGCACATGTTTATTTAAACTGTGACTTTTCAATTTACGTGTAGTGCACGTGTAGACTCTTGGGCTTCTAAAAAGATTAAAAGAAATTTAAATAAAAAGAATGTGTGGCTGATGGGATTTGAACTCGGGTGCTATGTCTCAGCAGTGTAAGGTTTTATCAATGAGCTACAAGTGTTTTCTTGCTGTTCAAAAGCAAAACAAATTCTTATAACATTCACAGAATTTGCAAATACCTCAATTGTACATTAACTTAAAAAAAATATGTATACTGAAATTGGAGTTGTTACAACTATATCAAGTTCATTACGTTCACGATTTCGCCAAAACCATCTATAGCCCTCCGTTATTTCAGATGGGTATTCAGTAGTATTTAAGCTATGTATTTTAACCTTCGCTAAGGTATAGTGATTGGTAGCTGCTGGGTATTCATCTGTAGCATAGATAGATGCGTTGATTTGGGAAAGTCGTACAGTTATTTTGGCCTTCGTCAAGGGTTTGTACGGATGGGTTCAAATTAACCTGGATAATGACGGATAGAACTTGACTTACGTCTTATGATATATTGGCCTTCGTCAGGGTCATAAGTGCCTGGGGCAAAAATCCACATCGAGAATTTCAAAGGAAAATGAAACTTACTATTGTTGCATACCATTTGGAGTGTGATGATTTTGGTAGGATTCCTTTAAGGTTGTCACATGATGATATTTGGATCCCGATCCTACTATGAGTATCCTCTACTCTTCGGGAGATTTTTTTACTAAACAGTCAATGTTATAAACCAAGTAGGTGCCTAGAACGGTATTAGCGGGGCTATGCCTCCAGGGAAAAGAGATTATGTAATTAAAGAATTTCGCGAAAGCGTTGGAAAACCTTCCTCGAAGTATCAACACTAGCCTGGCCGAAAGGTTATGCAAGAATTGTAGGGTGAGATTAATCCTGACTAATTCTTCTTTTATGGTTTGAAGGAGGATTCGAGAAACAGTGGGAGTCATTCCGTTTAGATAAATTAATAACCAATCTAAACTTGTAAGAGCATCATAGTGAGTGTTTCTTCCCTCTCTCCTAATTGCAGTGACCAAAATGACTGGGCTTAAGTTATTGCTAAATAATAATAAATTGATTGGGCCAAATTATAAAAATTGGCTAAGAAATGTCCAGATGGCCATTACCTATGACAAGCTGGGCTACCTCCTTACTACCAAAGCTCTTGCCTTCCCAGGTCCAGATTCCACCGTCGCGGATGTTGAAATCCGTAAGACATGGGAAATAGACAGTGCGAGAGCCAAGTTCCTCGTGTTGGACTCAATGGATAATAAGCACCAGAGGAGCCCCAAAAGATGGACTTAGCTTCCATCTTCCTCCATACCAAAAATTTATATGGAGAGCAATCTCGTATCGCAAGATATGAGACCTCGAAGAAATTGTTTCTGGCGAGATTGGCTGTCGGGTCGTCTGTAGGGGACCACGTCCTTAAGATGATAAGCTATATTGAAAAGCTCGCGGACCTTGCGACCATGTTGGAGAACGAGTTATACTGACTTGATTCAGCCCTTCCCTTCTACCTAACACCCAGTTTATATTGAATTTCAACATTCAAGAAAAGGAAGTTTCACTTTCAGAACTTCTCAACATGTTGAGGAGTACTGAGGGCGCCCTACAGAAATCCAGAGAGACACCCACTCTGCTTATTAGGGAATCTTCCTCTTCTAGATCCAAGGCGAAATCCAAGAGGAAGAAGAATAAGGCATTCATCAAGCCGAAAGGCGGTGTCAGTAAAGTAGAGGGAAAGGGCAGGGCAAAAGTTTCGGGGCTGACAGTAGGAAAGGAGGAATGTTTCTATTGTCATGAGAAAGGGCATTGGAAGAAGGACTGCAGGGCTTGGAAAGCCAGAAACCAGGATTCGAAGCACGTTGTGGTTTCGGCTTCAGGTGTATTTATGATTGAAAACTGTCTGTCTATTAACTCTACTTCCTGAGTACTAGATACTGGATCAGGATCTCATATCTGTAATTCATTACAGGCTCTGAGAAACCGTAGAGTTATCAAGACAGCTGATATAACTCTCAGGGTTGCTAACGGAATGAGCGTGGATGTTGTATCCATAGGGGAATATCACATAGGATTGACAAGTGGGCAGATTTTGATTTTGCGTAACTGTTTGTGTGTGCCTAGTTTGGCATGTGATATCATCTTTGTATCTTTACTATCTAAAAAAGGTTATGATTTTACATTTGTAAGCGATGTCGTCCACATCCACCTTAATCATGATTTGATTGGGTCAGGTATACTAGATAACGGTATATACGTATTAAATCAAGCTCAGGTTCTCAATGTCCAGAACACACTTAAAAGAAAGTCTCCAGAATTAAATCAGGCTTTCTTATAGCATTATAGACTGGATCACATCAATGAAATATGGTCGACAAAATTACATAAAGAGTGATATTTGGATCCGTTTGAATATCTTTCTTATGCAACTTGTCAATCATGTCTCAAAGGAAAGATGACAAAGACTCTGTTCACTGGACACGGGGTAAGAGCAAGCGAGCTCTTAGGACTCATACACAGCGACGTGTTTGTTCCAATACCTACGCATGCAAGAAGTGGTTATTCCTATTTCATTACTTTTACGGATGATTTCTCAAGGTATGGACATGTATTCTTGATGAAATATAAATCCGAGGCCTTTGAGAAATTCCAGAAATACAAGAATGAAGTGGAAAAACAAACATGCAAAAGTATCAAGACACTTAGATTTGATCGAGATGGTGAATACTTAAGTGCCGAGTTCCTGGATTACTTAAAAGAGAATGGAATTCTTTCTCAGCTTACTCCTCCATACATAGCTCAACACAACGGTGTATCGGAAAGGTGGAACCGCACCTTATTGGATATGGTACGTTCCATAATGAGTAACGCTGAGTTACCGCAATCCTTCTGGGGTTATGCACTAGAATTAACTACATATCTTTTGAACAAGATTCTTACTAAGTCCGTGCCTACCACACCATATGAAATGTGGAGTGGGAAGAAACCATATCTTAAGTATCTAAAGATATGGGGATGTCCGGCTTTTGTAAAAAAGCAGCATGCGGACGAGTTCGAGGCACGCTCGGTACTGTGTAAGTTTGTGTGATACCCAAAGAACTCCATGGAGTATCTTTTCTATTACGCGGAGGAACAAAATGTATTGTTTTCTCGGCATACCTGCTTTTTGGAGACTCAATTTCTTAAAAAAGAAATAAGTGGGAGCGCAATAGAACTGAAAGAAATTCCAGAACTACAAGCTATTACTGAAAGCATGGAGGAACCAGTAGTTTCAAAGGAACCGGACATCCCAGCGCCACTCCGCAGGACTAGTAGGCAGTCTCATCCGTCCGAGAGATACTATGATTTTCTCATAAATGGGGATAGAGAGGATTGCATCATCGACGATGATGAGCCAACTAGTTTCTAGTAAGCCATTAGGAGCAGAGACTCGGTAAAATTGCTGGATGCAATGCGGACCGAAATGGAGTCCATGTACACCAACAAGGTATGGACTTTGGACATTGCTCCAAAAGGGGTAAAACCCGTAGGCTGCAAATGGATTTTCAGAAAGAAAATTGGTGTAGATGGACAGGTTGAAACCTATAAGGCTAGACTTGTTGCAAAAGGTTTTCGTCAAAGACCTGATTTGGACTATAATGAAACCTTTTCTTTAGTGGCTATGCTCAAATCCATTCGGATCCATCTTGCCATTACTGCCTTCCACGATTATGAAATTTAGCAGATGGCCGTAAAGACCGCTTTTCTGAATGGAAATTTGGAAGAGTGTGTTTATATGGATCAGCCGGAAGGTTTTGTAGAGAGTGGGAGCAGCGGAAGAGTATGAAAATTGCTTAAATATATTTATGAATTAAAGCAGGCATTGCGGAGTTGGAACATCTGTTTTGATGAGACGGTCAAGGAATTCGATTTTATCAAAAATCCTGATGAACCATGCATTTATAGAAAAATTATAGCGAGAACTGTGATATTCCTCGTCTTGTACATGGACGATATTCTCATGATAGGAAATGACATTCTTATGCTACAATCAGTCAAAGAATTCTCGTCACAAAGGTTCTCCATGAAAGACTTGGGTGATACCTCCTACATTCTGGGGATTCAGAGCTATCGTGATAGATCTAAGAGTATATTGGGACCTTCACAATCAAGGTACAGCGACACCATACTGAAAAGATTTAGTATGGAAGATTCAAAACGCGGTAATCTACCGGCTTGTCACGAAATCACCCTCTCCAAAGAAAAGTCTCCCAAGACTGATTTGGAAAGGGATCGCATGACTATTATACCCTACGTTTCTGCGGTAGGCTCTATAATGTATGCAATGTTGTGTACCAGACCAGATGTAGCTTACCCACTGAGCGTAGTAAGCAGGTATCAGTCAAACCCTGGGAGAGGTATTGGACAGCAGTTAAGAACATTTTCAAGTACCTGAGAAGGACTAAGGAGATGTTCTTGGTGTACGGCAATAAAGACCTCCAAATCGAGGCTTTCGCTGACTCCAGCTTCTAGAGTGACAAAGATGACTCCATGACCTGTCGGGTTATGTCTTTACCCTCAATGGAGGGACGGTCTGTTAGAAGAGCTCCAAGCAGGACACCGTTGCTGACTCGGCGATGGAGCGGAGTATATCGCTGCATGTGACGCCGCGAAGGAAGCAGTCTCGATGAAGAAGTTCATTACAGAACTTCAGATGGTTCCGTCCATTGTTGATCCAATACCTCTGTATTGTGACAACAACGGGGCTATAGTTTTAACGAAGGAACCAAGGTCCCATCAGAATTACAGACATATCTTGAGGCGGTACCACCTGATCAGGGAGATCGTTGATCGCCGGGAGATCGAGGTGCGGAAAGTAGAGATGGAGAACAACACTGCAGATCCACTCACAAAGGCCATCCCTCAGACACAGTTTGAGAGGCTAATCGAGATGATAGGTCTGCAATATGCCAATACATGGCCCTAATGCAAGTGGGATATTGTTAGTGATATATGCCATAGAGACCATTATTGTATAGTACTGGTTTGTATATTACATTTTGGAAGCTTGGGATATACACAGATATAATAACAGTCTTGTTCAAAATGGTAGTATGCTACTTTTTTTTTATTCTACCTCAATATGTGTATATGATTCTTTTAGCATATCGCTAATACATATTGGTTGAGCCCTCAGGATCTTTGCTTGACTACCAGCGTTGTGATGGCAGTCACACTATTGGGGGCTGGATAGTCTATAAGCACATCCTTATACAGATCCCTAGTCGTAGGATTATTGAGACGGGGGATCGATACTCAAGAGTAAACTAGTGTATACGCTTCTCATCCCAGCACGGGAGATGGTCTGTCCCACAGCCATTGGTATGTTGTACCGGAGATAGTATACATGTGTTCATTAGGTTATGGTTACACTGGACGTACTCGTTGGGAACTGCTGGTTGGTATTATACCTATCGTCAAGTAGCAGTTCCTGGGTGGCATGAGTACAGGTTAGTCCTTTGACTTGACATCACTATTCGTCTCGAGTGTGTTCCCACTGTACTTAGATTACTACCCTACCACGGCTCAAAGGAGTCATACAAACAGGTAGTAGTTGGGTGCAGTCCCGAAGCACTGGGAGGCAGTAGTGTTTAGATATGATTCGTCTCTCCCAATATTGGGGGTTGATATCGCGCTGTGTTCGAAAAGTCATTACACAAAGTCCCTGGCCAGGGCAAACGAGATTTACTGGTAGGTACTCCAGTAGTTTCTCAGGATGTATTGGCCCCTACCCCAGCATGACTTATTGCGCTATTAGGGGTCTGACGGTTACCATCCTCCTAGGCTCGATATGGGAGTATCTTAGACGAATAGACCGGACTGTACGAAAATTGTCACAGATAGGCTAAGTAGGAGTTCAGATGAGTTTGTTCATCGGCCTTTTTATCGATAGATACTTAGTAGCCGTTACGCACAGCTAGTGCCACAGACAGACTTGTTGTTAAACCCATTGCCAGCGTACTGTCGAGTCTTTAGAGTCCTACACAGAGGGTTTTTCTGCTTCGGGCGAAACGATGTAAAGGCCGTATGGTTTTACGGCAGGGTTCCGATAATATACGTGTACTGGCTACACGGATATTATTCGGACAGATAATACTAATGGGCTTTGATTTAAGCCGGATTCTTTTATTCTACTATTTGATTATTATTATCTCATTGTATTCGTATTTTTCGAAATACGAATATGATATGTATATACGGTGAGGGCATTCTTGTAATTTCATAAGAGATGCTTCTAGAAGGGAACACCTCATTATTTGGTTTATCTATTTGTAGAAATAGATTAATGAGGCAGAAATTGGAGATATTTGTGGCATGAGGTGAAATATGGCTCATTACATTTGTTTATTGGTTTGTATTTACTATTGAAGCATGGTTGTTATTTTCAATTGGAAAATAATCCATGCTTCATGTGAGATAATGAGTGAGCCATCCTTCACTTGCCAAAAACCGTAGTTCATTTGCTCATTTACTTTCTCTTTCCAATTTTTCTCTCTTTCTTCCTTAAGACCTAAAACCTTCACATGAGTTGTGAATCATTAGATCATTTGAGATTTAGATACTCTATATTTTCTAAGCTATTTAGTTTAGCGAACTAGATACCTTAGTTATCTCGGTTTAGAGGTTGGAGTTTGAAATATAGACTTTCGGATGGATCATCTTCAACACGAGGAGGCCGACGATCAAGTGCAATCCGGATCTTCGAGAATCTCAAGAAGAGGAGGAGAAGAAGAAAACCTGAAGGACTTGTAAACAAGAAGGTATAAACCCTAACATAATAGTTCGAACCTCCTAGTAGATATAGCTAGTATGAAAAAATCGTTTTTTTTTTGTAAATTCCGCCTCCCTACAAATACGTAGGGTGTGCAATATCGACTTATAGCATTAACCTTAAAATAGGTACAAATCGAGATCATGAGCCTTGATTTAGGTGGGATCATTAAAATTCTACAATAAAAATATTCAATCCTTCAATGAACATGAGAGCTTTAAATTAAGGTAAAATTACAATGTAAAGTTAACAGGTGGGGTAATTAAGGGATATAACTAGGGTTGTATTCGGATACGGATATTCGGATATTTATCCGGATCCATATATTTTCTTATACGAATATGAAATTTCGTATCCGTTCGGATACGGATACAAATATATATTTTCGGATCTAGCCGGATACCGATACGGAAATTTTCAAATTTTTCGGATACGGATTCAGATATCTGGATATCTGAATTCGGATACGGATACGGATATCCGCTGCCTTATTAAGTTAAATATAACATTTTAAATCAAATTTATCATGTTTTTTTGCTTAATTAATTAATAAGTGAAATTAAATTAAACAATATATTAATTTTCTTGTTTTATATGTTTTATAAATTATGCGTTTAATATATTATTTAACATTGTTTTATTATTTTTATTTTAAAGCATACAAACTAGGACAATATATATGTATAATTACTTGTTAATATATTTTGTAACGTGCATATTTATTCATTTCAAATATTTTAAGCATTAACATTTAATTTTTACTCAATTTTTATTTGTTGTATGTATCGTTTACATGCATATTTTCACTTCATAATCACTTATTTTATATTTTAAATATTTATTTATCAATATCCGATCCGTATATGTATCCGTCTATCTCATATTCGATCGGTATCCGTATCCGATTTTGTCAAATATGGATATGAATATTTGTTACCGAACTATGTCCGTATTCGTATCCGTATTCGAAACCAGAAATCGGTTATGGAGACGGTAATGCTCATATCCGATCCGTATCCGTTCCGAATATAACTCTAGGTATAATGGTTAAATAATTTTACTGCCGTAGGGTAGCAATCCGCCAAATGTAAAGATCGAGGGAATTTTTTTTAATTTCCTTAGATTAAGGTATTTATCGCAAAAAACGTGATTGTTGGGGTTTTTTTTTTGCGGTTTAGCCATATATTTATGACTATCAAATTTTTATTTTGGTATATTTTTCTATTCTTTATAACTTTGTTTCTTTATGTGAATCTCATATTTAAAAGCAATTCTGAAACATTTTTATTGATATTGTGAAAGGATAAGTAATTTGAAATAAGAAAAGGTGTGAGAAGGGCATTTAAAATGAATCGGAGGAAATAGTTTATAAAAAGGGATTAGGAATGACTGCTATAATTACCACTATGGTATTAGGAACTTCTTTTTTATTGATTTTTTTTTTATTTTTTGCACCGGCCGCAACTAAGCATTTGGGTGGAAGGTGTTGGACTTTTAGATCCGTTGGAAATTGCTCTGTATATTTGATCAAAACTTCCATCTTGCCACCACAAGCTGGGGGATTCAAACCCAGGATCTTCCGCCTGGTGAGGGAGTGACTTTGCTATTCGGAACTATTAGATCCAAGATGAGTTGGTCGGTAAAATAGGGAGCCCCATAAGTTTTTATCTGTGATCATACGTACTCGGTCCTGTAAAAGGCGATAAAATGATCTTCAAATGTTCAGTTAAACATTATAATTTAGATACTTTTGAAGGGTTTTACACTAAAATGATCCAATAAAAAATTCAGACACATCATGTCCGCAGCAAACGGCTATGTTTCCCATTTAAAATTCAAACTCGCCACCTTCAAATTTTGACTTGGTCTTAAAAGCTCATTAAAAGCCAAAATAAATTTACATCACAGCCTCGATCTCACCATCCAAAAATCTCTCTTTTTCTCTTCCATCGCTCTCATCGCTCAAGAAATTCAATTCAAATGAGCAGGTCCTATCTGCTCACATCATTTCAGTGCAGTTGTTGCTGTTTCTTCTTCAAGCTAAAAGAAACGAAGTCAAAAGCAAAGAAGCTGCCATGTCTATAGCAAGCAACAAAACCATGGGCACCCCTTTTTTCCATGAGTTGAAGAAGCAAGCTTCTTTTTTCTTTAAGGAAAAGATCAAGACTGCTCGCTTGGCCCTTACAGATGTAACCCCTGTTGAATTGTAAGTAACCCTCTTGTTTTCGATCTCGATAATCTTTGTTTTCAATAGATCTTCAAGTAGATATGATTTGATTAGGGTATTTATTAGATCTCTATATGGGGGTTTTGATTTATTAGATTCATATTTATAGGCAATATTTGAGTTTAAGAGACTATTTTTCACTTTAAGTGTCGCGATATGAATTTATTTGGGCATTTGTTTCGATCTCAATATGGTTTTTTTGGTTTGAGTTGCTATGTATAGTTTTTTTTGAGTATATTGAAAGTTGAGTTTTGAGTTCAAGGAATAACTTGGATAATTTGTTTAGTTTATTGAAGATATTGAATACCAGATATCTCATATGGGACTATATTTTTCGCTAGACTCGCAGAAGAAGCGACTAATGGGAATCCGTGGGCGCCGG
Organism: Agapanthus africanus; assembly: GCA_030015575.1. Lineage (NCBI taxonomy): Eukaryota > Viridiplantae > Streptophyta > Magnoliopsida > Asparagales > Amaryllidaceae > Agapanthus > Agapanthus africanus. The sequence goes on along the minus strand of JASDDO010000031.1, from coordinate 515,428,338 downwards.
ATACAAGAACCATGGCTTTCATATCGCGGGCAGCTTTCGAAATCGATGATTATAGGAGAATTGTCGAGATTTTGCACAAGAGGTTTGTTGGAAATCTAATTTGATTATAAATCTGTTTCTAATTGGAAAAAGTATTTGAATCAAAAAATCAATAGTCAATTATGTATAGTTGGATTCATACCCTGAATTGAACAGGATTCAGTTTGTGTTATTGCTTATATAAATTGTTTGTGTGACCAGAAAAGCTAACAAAAAGCTGAGTTAGTTGCGCAAAAAGCCCCTGTGGTTTGCCCCTTATACTACTTGTAGCCCTCAAGTGACTTGTTGGCGCGAACAGCCTTTGCTTAGTGACCTAAACCCTTAACACCGCTCAAATTCAACTGTTAACAACTCAGATGATTGTGTAATTTAACTCTAGAACCTTTTGTGTGCTGTTTAAATAGAATTTGAGTGCAGGGTTTTGGCTCATAAACAGAGGAGGTGTTTGGGCTAATAAATCATTATGTGGTTTTTATCATGCAATTAACCCTAAAAGGTTTGATTTCATGGAAATTTCTACATAAGACAACCAAGAACGATGTTTTTTGTGATTTGTGTGAAATTTATGTTATAAACAATGTGCGATGAGAAGCTGAATCTTACTGCATTGTGATTTTTCTTTCGTTTTTTTTTTCTTTTGGGGGCTGTTCAGGTTGTCCAAGTTTGATAGAAAGCAATGGAGAGAGCCTTACCAGGCTCTGATATTACTCGAGCACCTCATAACTCACGGACCCCAAAGCACCGCTGAAGAATTTCAGTGTGATAAGATAGTTATACAAGAAATGGGCACTTTTCAATACATCGACGAAAGAGGGTGAGAGCATTCAAAAATTGATTGTCATAAGAAAAAGGCTGAATTACATTAAAGAACCCCTCTATAACCAAAGTATAAGGAAGTTTACTGTAATAAAAGTTTAATGTAGTTTAGTGAAAAACTTTGATGCTTACGGTAGCTTAGAATGATTTGGCCTAAGAAAATTTCAAAATAGCAACGGCTCAACTTATTATTAAAAAGAAAAGTTCTGTTGCTTGCTCTAACAAATATCCTTTGCAGGTTCAATTGGGGATTGAATGTGAGAAAGAAATCTGAGAGGGTAGTTAAATTGCTCGAAAAAGGGCCGCTTCTTAAAGAAGAGAGAGACCGGGCTCGTAAAATTACTCGAGGAATCGAAGGATTCGGGAGTTTAAATCACAGATGGGCATCCGATAACAATAGTGTAGGAAAGGGATCAGAAATTTTCAGGAAATGCAATTCCCATTACGAAGTTGATGGTAGTGATGAGACTGGCGAGAAATTGGTTGAAAGAAATACAAATGATGAGAGTTCAAATGATGAGGAACAAGCAAAGGTGGAGTTGCAAAAGGAAGAGCATCCATTTAGCAGCACTGAGCATCAAAATGTGGAATCAGTGTTACTTTTAGGCCAGAGCTGAGATAAAATGTGATTGAATTTACTGATAATTCCTGAAGTAGACGTCGTGTTTACTTTTGAAACATGAAAAATTATCTTGTATTAATTTTTATTTTTATTTTTGCTGAGTGTGGTGTTGTGTGTGTGTGTGTATCTATATATATATATATATATATATATAAGACAATGTAATATGCTTGCTGAAACAGAAGAATCAAGCTTGCTCCAGTCAAATGATAAATCTGATGCATTCATATTATAAACCATTGAAAGTTTAAGTTAGCAGTGCTATCATGTATAATAAATTAGAAACCATTGAGAGTTTAAGTTAGCAGTGCTATCATGTATAATAAATTAGAAACCATTGAGAGTTTAAGTTAGCAGTGCTATCATGTATAATAAATCTGATGCATTCAGAAATTTTTCGTCTTGATCGTTATATAGATGAAAATTGTTTGCTGGGCTTTCTCAACATCGATTATCGATATACGAATCGAACCTTTATATAAAAGAAAAGAATAGAATGTATGAAACAAACTAGAAATGGAAGAAAATAAGAACTACAGTAATCCAACAATTTCTTTCTATTATATACCAATTTAACAATGAATTCATAGGGGAAAATAACAAATAGAATATTACCATTTCTTTTAAAATATTTGATATTAAATTGAGACAGCTTTTTTTTAAAAACCTTTACAGTCCCCATTAGGGCTCTATTTCATGATCTCCAAGCTCTTTTCATAGTTTAAAACCGATATACAAATGCCACCCGGTAAAAAAACAGAATAGGCAGAAGCTTTTTTTCTCTGTAAAATTCTAATATATATCTACTCTGTATATAAATATTTACACACAGGATCTCCATATTCTTCCTTCCAAAGAGATGACGATAACGGATACATCATCGTGATAACGCCTTCGGTCCCCTTGTGGTATTTCGAGTAATTCATGGAAGTCCATACCTGCAATTGTCAAGAAACATATTAAGATCTGAATTTCCAACCTTTTAAATAGATATTTTTAGGGTAAATTATCGTAAAATACCATGAAGTTTCTGTGTTTTTGAGACAAGGTATCTAAATGCCATGAAATTTTGCACTAAAATACCACGAACCAGTTATTTAAATAGATCAGTGTTGACATTCAGTTGACAGATACTTTGAAAAGATAACATATGGTATTTTGGTGCAATAAGGTGGAGACTTCATGGTAATTTAACCTTAATTTGTAAAGCTCGCTGGATTTATCTCAAAACAGCGAAAGTTCTTGTTGTTTTAGTATTTAATTTACCAATAATTTAATGATGAGTTTGCTCTTGAAAGGATTATGGTTTTACCTGCTTTCTTTGCTGCACGGAAAATGAGTTCCTCGAGGAGATGCTGTGCAGGATCTCCTTCAGGGGTTGTGGCGATGAAGAGCTCGACCTCGGCCACGGCCTCTTCATTGGTGAAGTATTGGTAAAGCCCGTCTGACGATAATATCAGGAATTTGTCGTCTGCATCAAGTCTGTGATGATGGATAAAAGGGTTGCAGGTGATGTATGGCGAGGCCCCAACATAATCGATTCTGAACATCTCTAGAAGCGCATCGTTCCATTTCGGCTGGAGAGAAATAAAGAGGATATCAGGAATGAATACAGGAAATATCGTTCTGAACATAAAACAAAGATGACAAAATCGAGCACATTCCTTGAAAGAAATTGGAATATATCTCTTGCACTTTATACTACAAACGGATATAAAATGATGAGGACAAAGTTGAAGCACACCAATTTCTCAGGGGAAAAAGAGAGATATATTTGAAAATCATATATGGAAAAGAATTCCAGCCAAAATCTTAATGCTGCAAGAATCAAGGGTAAAGAACTTGACAGAAACTTTTTAGTATCAGAATGCCTATTTCGCAACAAATAAAATACACGCTTGTGAAGTGAATCAAGAATTTTGATCCATTTATTAAGCCAAAAGCTCAACATTTTATCCTATTATGTTACTTGCACTAAACTACCCTTGACTCCCATTTTATTTCACTAAACTACCTTTAACTTCTATTTCATTACAGTAAGCTCCATAAAAATGCTGCATTTAAGGGTAATTTGGTGAGAAGGAGGGGGGGGATCACCTCCTTTAAAACCAAAACCGCTTTCATTAAAGGAGAAAACCAATCATGTCAATTTCTTTTAAATAACTTTTGAAGCAAACAAGTATCTTATGCTAGCTTGCACTGAATAGAAAATTCCCAGAATATAAGTTCCTACTTTCTCCGAAGGCACGTCTCAATTGATAATTTCAAATCACACTATCGATTTTCAACAATACTATCTTCTTCTTATTCCCACTTCAATGCAAACCTAGGGGGACCATATTCTTATCTTTAGTGTGTCTGCTACCATGACCTTAAAAGATGAACAGGTTCTATTGTCAACTAGTCGCCTTATGGGCCCAAAATTGCACTATCATAGATATTTCAATGTTCAATGGATGTGTATTACCAAGGAATTTACACATTCTTCAATTATGTCATATATCAATTATGTCATATATCAACTGGCAACTACTACATTATTCTCAAAAAATGAAAATAAAAAATATTGACAACTACACCATGCAACGCATTGTACAAGTAGTATAATTATTTTCAGGTTTATTTGAGGATATTTTTGTGATCTTTTAAATTCATGATTTTTCCATTCGTCGAGGCAAAAGCATAACCAGTATCATAAACTAATGGATACCCCCATATGTGCAATGTAATACATAGGCTAAATTACACTTAAATACCTTCATTGTGATTAAGGGAGTTTTTCTCTCTCACTAAAATACCCTTAAATGTAGCACTTTGTGGGTATTTACCAACCTTAGTGTAATTCAGCATATTGCATAAGTTTGAGAAATAAACACTTTGGTCGATTCAAATAAAAAAAAATTGCGCATACCTGTTTCAAAAATCCAGCTCCGAAAGCTCTCGTAACCTTCAGTGAGCCCTTCACTCGATCGTTCGTGATTGCCAAAGGATCATCAAGATGCTCATTTCTAATTCTGGCAACTTCCTGAAACCAAAAACACAAACAGAAGAAAACATCACTCACACACTCACCACAAAAACAAAAACCAAACACATGAAAAGATTTGTGATCAAATCTTTCACCTCATCGACGCTCGTGCTATGGTCAAAGGTAAGCTGCACAGCATCCAGGCTGAGCAATTCATCAAACACCACATCCGCATCCACTCTCCTCCCCTTGGTCGCAAGAACGGCCCGGCTATCCCCGACATTCATAACATAAACATCTTCCCCAACCATCAGCATCACCAAGACACAAGAACCCATGAGCGCGAGCTCGGGGTTCTCGCTGGCCATCATATCGGCGCAATCCAGGAACGTCTCCTCCGTCTTCGACAGAGCCCTGGACAGCGACTTCATCACCTCGCCGTGGCTCCTCCCCTCTCCCAGATCCAATCTTTGGAGCTCCGTATGAACCTCAGAGTAGAGGTTGGTCAGCAGGTAGTCGGTGGCGTCGGGGCCGTTGAAGCCGTCGTAGATCCCGACGAAGACCCATTTGTCCTCCTCATCGATGACGACGTGGACGCGGTCCTCGCCGGCTTTGCCCTGGGCCCACTGCTTGTCGAGGACGACCGCCTCGTCGACGCTGATGAATCCGCTGCTGTTGTCGACGGAACTGGAATGGCACTCCTTGCTGACCTTGCGGACACCAAGTGTTCGAGAGATTGCATGAGAGAGGTTGCGGAGGGAGAGGAGGCGGCGGCGCTTGATGGGTTTGGGGAGGATGGGGCCCGAGAGGAAGGAGCGCTCGATGGGGCCGGAGAGGAAGGCGCGGTGGTCGTCGGCGAGGGGGCCGGAGAGGAAGCGGGGGATGGGCTGGAGGGGGATGGAGGAGAAGCGGAGGGAGCTCTCGAAGGCGGCGGCGGCGGAGGGGGACTGGGCCCCTCCCTTGGTGGTGGTGGTGGTGGTGGGGTCCAGCGAGAGGGAGGTGGAAAGGGCGGTGGCGGCGTTGGCGCTGACCGCGGCGCCGGAGATGGAGTAGTCGGGTGCCTTGGAGCTCACGTAGCAGAAGGAGTGGCCGAGGCCGTCCGGCTCCGAGGTCACGGCGGCCGCGCTGACGTAGCGACGGCGGCGGCGGCGGGGGATGGGGGAGGAGGTGGCGAAGCAGTGGGAGATCTTGTTGCCCATGATGATGATGACACAGAGAGAGAGAGGGGGGGGGGAGATATGGGGGAATTTGTGGAGATGATGAAGGCGCGGGTTTGACTTTTGAGGATGTGGGGGTGTTGAAATTGGGAGGGAGGCGGAGATAGTGGGGCGTTGACTTTTGCTGGCAGGGGTTAGTGTTGAGGAAAACGAGGCGTCGGGGTGATGATGATAACGCCGTGTGGGTGTGGCCACCCAAAGTCAACTGCAGGCAGGAATCCCAGCTAGGTCTGGGATTGGAAACGCGTGTCCACAGCTTGTGGGAATTTATTTATTTATTTCAAATAAGAAATATTTTATTTATTTTTTTAAAACGAACCCAAAGATCAACCATCTCTCGCCTTTGGGGATCAACCCCCTCTCGCGTTGAAAACGAAATTGCTATCATATTAATAAGAAGAAAAAAAACAGTCTAAGGATGGTTTAGGCGTAGTTTTTGAAAGGTTTATTTATGGCTATGAGTGTCATGCAGACACCTTATATGTATTTGAACAATTTTCCCAATAAATAATAAACCGGATAATATATGAAGTTGGTATGCAAATTGAATTACATTTTGTTAGTGAATTCAGGCGTCACAGGCTCACAGTGGAAGATTGATTATACACGAGAGATAATGATTATTCAGCTGAAAGTTGAAAGCTCAGAGTAGACCATATCAATCTCGCTGGTTAACTGATCAAATGTTATTAGTTTTAAGCATGTAGATAAAACTTTATGGGAAAAAGAGCTAACAGACTATAGCCGAACTCTGTTTACTGGTTTGTGGTTCAAGGGCTAGAGGTCATTTTTAATGCATCAGTGTTCTTTGTTGTTTTTATATAGCTGTCAATTAAAAGTCTTTGCATGGTCTAATATAACTCAACTTCATTAAATCAAACATTATCTTCAAAAATCAAGTAAGTTAAATCTAATAGATCGGATACATGAAGGAAGGAAGGAATGAAGTGATAACATCCAAGACAACAAAGGGTTTACCCAACATTTTTTTTATAATTGAGAACTTATAAAGTTCCGATTGTTGAGATATTTGATTGGCAAATAACACACCAATGTGGTGAGGCAACGAAGCAGAGTGAGACTAACTAAGTTTTCGGGGGAGAGAGATGACTTCCGATATCTTGTTCGGTCCAGTCGAGCATAAGTTTGATCTATTAGAAGAACTCTTTTTCCTTATGAAGGATTTTGGTGTGCCCTATGGCTTTTAACACATCAATTTCACTAGCTATGCATTAAATCAACCCCCTCCTTCCATCCCCACCCACACACACACACAATTGAAAACAAGTGGAGAAAACCAACAATCCCACTACCTTTGAATTAAACTCCATTGTCCTGGCACCCCACCCACTCTCTTTCCACTCCCACAAACGGCTGAAAAAACCTCTTGAAATTTGTGTAGGTCCTTGGGCAAAGTAATAATAGTCCAATAGAGATATTAAAAAAAATAAGGTACACACAAAAGTAAGAATTAGTGACACCCTCGTCACTTCTCCATTTATTTTGACCCGTATATTTTTCTCACGTGTCCCAACCTCTATCTTTAATCTGAACGCATGATGGGACAGTCCTTCAAATTAAAATTGTGAATTTGATCCCCATGCCACGGTGACATGTAACCATAAAATCATCATAATTTTGAAAACGTAACTGGATTTTGCATCGTATCAAATCATTAAAAATTCGTACCACGAGTCGTTAGAAACACTTACTGCTCCACAAAAAATTATATAGAAATCTTCTTAAATCCTTTGCATACAAAGTTAATACACACATCTGTATTGTACTTGCACTACACTGGATGTCAATCCAATCTTTTCAAATTGAAGAATGCAATTTTATAGTGAATCTAATACATGTATAAAAAAATTTAAATTAAAAAACGCCGCAAGCTCATTGTCATTAAAATACAATTTTAAAATTCAAATTTAAAATGTAACAAAAAGTTGAACATCTATTGCTATATTTCTCTATATATTAAACTGGGCAAAGCCAACACCGCGTCTTTAGAAAAAATAAGCATCATCGTTTCTAACGACTTATACTACATCAATAAATTTAGAATAAAATATATCGTTGAACCTACGGAGAATTGGTCCGTTTTCCTGAAAAAGAGATACAAAACTTGTCTACATCACTATTGGTTAGAGAGACAAATGGATGAAGACAAGCATTATTTATTTTATGGCAATACTTTGGCTATACATTGACATTCTATTTGTCTGGAGAGAAATAGTTTATTTTTTAATATATATATATATATATATATATATATATATATATATATATATATATATATATATATATATATATATTCTAAAATTTATTAAACGGGTGGGTTGAGCTATCTACGAACAAGTCATTGCGGGTAGCGCACAAATAAGTACAGATAAAAATGGCTGGAGTTAAACGAATTGTAAATTACGGCACCATCAACCAATTAGTATCAAGCTAATGGATGTACAACAATTCATGGATGGAGGTGATGGGTGGGTTGCGCTATCTACGGACAAGTCATTGCGGGTGGCGCACAAATAAGTACGGATAAAAATAACCGGAGTTAAACAAATTGTAAATTACGGCACCATCACCCAATCAGTATCAAGCCAGTGGATGTACAACAATCCATAGATGGGTGTGGTGGGGTTTGAACTCTTGACATCCCATCGAGTACTACTTTTCCTACCAAGGAAGTACTATACAAACTATAAGCTGAGTTTGATGTAATTTGAAAACATAAACATATATGACTCAAGTTCATAAATATGGAATACAATTGCAATCAACACTAAAACATTTTTTCCCAAAATTTCATAGGAGGCAAGTGCCCCCTCATCTATGGCTTAGGGTCCTTTCCGGAAAGGGATAGATTTCAGCATTGATGGAGATTGCATGGTTATTGATATTGTTCCCATACAGCCTAGAGCAAAATACAACCTAATTTCCACTGCTCTATATCCCGGCGGTTATTTTGTAGTTGAGCAATAAGTTTGAGATTCGAATAGCTTGCGTAAACGTATGGGTTATTATTTCCCCAAAAAAGTAAAAACAAAAGGAGGTGACATTGAGGGGGGTGTATGGGCATGCATGTTTTGAACTTGCACCGGTAACAAAATACATTTTAGGAACCTTTTTTCCCCCTTGGTATCAACTAATAATATCAACTAACCAAAGATGCGACTATAATCGATACATCAAATCAATAATGCATATCAATAAATCTGCTTCTAATTGTAGGGTGCTTTTTGTCACCCCATTAAGATGGAAATACGCACGCGCTTGTCAGGCGTACTACAGATATCCCCTGCCTAGGGTAGGCGGGGGTTTATTGATTGTGGGTTTCCGAAACTCCGGCAGCCGCGGACTAAGCAGCCGTTAATTATCCCTCGTCTTTGGAACGAGAGGACCTCCGATTGACGGGTCAAACTAATCATGCGAACTGAATGTGTCATGTGCGTGTGTTGTGTTTTGGATATATCGGGGGCCTCATAGAGTTTACGGGGGTTCCGGTACCCGGATAGCGGGCTGGGGGTCAAGAGAGCTAGCAGCGTCCCGTTAGAAAAAAATTTCCAATGGGGGAAGTGTTTTGGGTGTGGAATGCATGGAAAATGAGGGGTGATGAGCGTCTTAAAGACGCGTAGATGGCATGTGGGCGCAGGCGCCCGCGGGTCACGTGCCTGGCACGTGGACGCTAGGCGCCTACGGGTCACGTGCTTTGCACGCGACCGCTGAGCGCTGGGAGCCCACGGGTCACGTGCGCGACAGGCGACCGCTGAGCGCTGATCGCCCGCGGGTCACGTGCGCGGCATGCAACCGCTCAGCACTGGACGCCCGAGATGTTGGATATAGTGCCCTCAGAGTCAATTATTAGGTCATAGGTACGTGATTGCAACGATTGATGGAGGACCTATCCCGGTAGGACAGTCTTACTCGAGATGATAGTATGCTATCTGGTTTACCTTTATCATCGTGTACTGTTTTAGGTGACCTTACAGGTCGCTATTACACGTTGATAGAGCCCCTAGGATTCTTGCTTGACCACCAGCAGTATGAGGGCGATCATATAAGTGGGAGCTGGGGGTCTATAAGCATATCCTTAAATGGTCCCTAGTCGTGTGAGTTTCGAGACAGGGCATCGATACTCCAGAGTAGACTAGTGTATACAGTCGAGACCCCGACGAGGGGCGGTGGCCGGCCTCACAAGCCACTGGTGTCAGTTGGATCACCTAAGATGTATACAGGTGCTCATTGGGTTATGAGTACACCGGACAGGACTCACCGGGAACATGCTAGTTGGTCATATACCAGACGTCAGATGGCAGTTCCCTGGTGACATGTGTACAGGTTAGTTCATCGACCTGGGGATCGTCATTTGTCTTGTGTGAGTTCCCACTGTACTTTGATTACTACCCTACCACGGCTCAAAGGAGTTGTGGAAACAGGTTTTAGTTGGGTACAGTCCTAAGCCACATGGAGGCAGTGAGCGTATCTTCAGGGGTTCGTCTCTCCCGGTATTGGGGGTGAGGTCGCGCTGTGTCTAGGAGAGCCATTACACGAAGCCCTCGGCCGAGGCAAGGAGATTTACTGGTAGGTATTCCAGTAGTATCTCAGAGTGTTCTGGGCCACACTCCGACACGACTTGTACCGCTTTTGGGGGTTTGACTTTTACCAACCCCCTAGGCCCGCCATGCGATGCTCATAGACGAACGGACCGGACTGTACGGATATTGTCACTGACAGGCTCAGTAGGGTGTCAGGCTGAGTTCGCTCACAGACGTCCCTTTTAGTCAATACCTAGTAGCCCGTTACGTATTGGCTTATACCTCTGACATGCTAGTGGTTAAATCCACAACCAAGGTGTTGACTAGTCTTTAGAGTCCCCCACATTCAGTTACTCAGCTTTCGGGCGAAAAGTTGTAGAGGCCGTATGGAGATATGGCAAGGTCCGATCGGATACGTGCGGTATTGCACGGATCAGGATCGGACAGTTTGTACTACAAACCGTATGGATATATGGTAGGGTTCGATCAGATACGTGCGGTATTGCACGGATCAGGATCGAACAGATATTACTAGCTGGCTTTGGTTTAAGCCGGATCCTAGTATAGTACAGTGTAGATTATGTCTCATTGCATTTGTATTTCGGTCGAAATACAGATGCGGGTGTGTATGCACAGTATCGGGGTTTTCCTGTAATTTATTACGGGACCGGTTTTCTGGAGTTGCCAGTTTGCTTTCCGTTTCGGCCAATTTCCTTTGTATCGTTCATTGGCCGAAGTTTGGTGGAGGAGGGCTTATTTGCATTGTTGCAAATAAGCATTTGTGGAGGGGGTCTTTGCATATATTTGTATTATGATGGTTGCACCATCCATTGACCTTGACTTCTTGACTTCTTCTTGTCATCATGGTTTGACTTGTGGAAAGATGATGGTTGCTTTGGAGTGTTGGAATTGTTGTGATCATTTGATTTTTTTTTCTCATCATCACTTGCTTTTCAACCACCTCTTTGTCTTGGCCCTCTCTCTCCCCATTCCCTTGGATGGGCCGGCCACTAAGGAAGGGAGAGGGGAATGCTTCTTTTTTGTTGGGAGAAAAATGATAATCTCATTCCTTTTTGCATGCTACATTTTTCTCACCTTTCTCCAAGTTCTCTTTCCTCCACCAAAATGGCAATTCCTACAACCCCAAAATGAGACTTGCTCACTACACATTCTACAGCAAATCTTGAGCACGTCGACTAACCAGCTTCGTGCCCGAGTTGCCTCGGCATTGAGGTGGGAGCCCGTAAAAGAAGTAGGCGATGTGGTGCACTTCCGGCGACGAGGTGGAGACCGGAGCTTCCGTAGGAGATCGGGACGACGACGAGAAGACCGGAGGACTCGGATCAGTCGGTATATCTCTCTTCCCATCTTGTAGTTAGTTAGGACTAGTTAATGGTTCGATCCGGGTATTAGTGCGCGGCGGTTTGCCAGTTCAAGAAAAATTAAAGTTTATCACCGCTTCCGCATTTGGCCGTCGGATTGACGGCCGGGGCGCCGCCGTGCACTTACAGTGGTATCAGAGCCTCGCCATTAACTTAGTCTAGCTTTGTCTAATGTGTTTTACATTTCCGATCGACCAAAATTCCAAAATCCGCATTTTTGTTCACATCAGTTTTCTGTTGAAATTTTTTGGAGTCGAAAAATTTTTCAGGTTACAGAAAAGTGATCTACTAGAAAAAATAAGAGTTCTGTGAAAATTCGATGCACTAACTCCACTGTGGGAGCGCGGAACCGCGGCCAAACACCCCTTTGGGCCGCGGTTCCGCCGCACTATTTTGGGTTCGCTGCATCAAATTTCCACAGTATCTTTTGGGGATGAAAATAGGGGTTTTGGAATAATAACATTGGGCCCAGAATTTCTTGATCTGCTACAGTAATGCTTTGGGGCCCACTTGTTAAAATTTGATTGATCGGATATTTTAAACACATTATTTCACAGTATTTTTATTATATCTGCGACCGTGAATGTCACTTGATCGGTAAATCCTGTCTAACTGCTATAACCCGGTTAGACGGATTTGCGAACGTGACTTTCACGTTGATATTCTGTTTTTGCTGTGATGTTGCGGATCGGTCGTGGGGGATAGCCTGGATGCAATGCTAGTGCAGTTCAGTTGTATTATGTACATTTGATATTGCAGGGCGAGCGTCCGACATATGGACTGCCGTCACTGCCTGTTTGTATTATTATTTTGGGGCACGGCCAGGTTGCGGTCGATGTACCCGGTGTATGTATATTTTACTTTCTGTACTAGGATTACCCCGCGGAGGGGTGCACGGATAGCCGGATTATAGAAGGCAACAAGCCCGCATCTCATGGCATTGAGACGGAGGGGGCTTCACTCTAGGATTGGCAGGCTATTCGCCGCACTCGTAGGGGGTACAGGTTGACCCAGGAGGGGTGCCCAAGTTACCGGATTCCGTGAAGTGCTGGGTGGTCCATTCACGTTGCTGAAGGGGGCTGCCTCGCTTCAGGTTTTGGCGGGTAACTTGCCGCGCCCGTAGGGGTCTAGGATTTCATTGCACAGGCTATCCACACGACCAGGGGAACGTCGGGTTTCAGTAGTGGCTCTGTGAAACCCGGGGATCCCATATATCTGTATTGTTTCTGTGATGCTGTACATTTTCTGTGATGTTGCATTTTTATCACGCCTTGAGCGAATATAATATATTGGTATATATATTAGTAGATGTTGTATATGTTTTGCATCCGCGCTAGTCCAGTCCCCGCTCTGTCGTTAGTTAGCTAACCTAACGGGTAATGACGGGACCCAGTGGCGAATGCGGATGGCATATACGTACATCAGTATATTTTCGTTCTTTGTGGTGTGATCAATTGATGGGACTGCGTTGATTCGGATCAATGCAAGTTAAAAACAAACCTAATCTGATGTTGTTGGAACACTTTTCAAAAAGCTGTTATTGCAAGGACGTTCACTTTTGTTTTGCATCGTGGTATTCAGTTGGAATATCCTGCTCCTCAGTCGACGAGGCAAGGGCCGAGATCCCTTCACCGGGAGTGACCCCTTGGACAAAAGTTTGCGTCAGGGTAATGACTTCACTATAGCCGATTGCTTTTGCTTTGCACCGTGGTATTCAGTTGGAATATCTTGCACCTCATTCTACGGGAAAAGAGCCGAGATCCCTTCACCGGGAGTGACCTCTTTAGCAAAAGTTTTCGTCACTATATTTTTTAAAAGCTATCAGTTCCTTCAACGATATCAAGTTCATTACGTTAAAGGTTTTCGCCAGAAACCATTCGTAGCCATCCATCATTTCGGTTAAATATTCGGTAGTATTCAAGCTATGTATTTTGACCTCACGCCAAGGCATAGTGATTGGTAGCTGCCGGATATTTATCTGTTGCATAGATAGATGCGTTGGTTTGGGACAGTCGTACTACTATTTTGGCCTACGTCAAGGGTATGTACGGGTGGGTTCGAATTAACCTGGATAATGATGGGCAGAATTTGACATGTGACTTGTGATATTTTGACCTCACGCCAAGGTCATAAGAGCATGGGGCAGAAATCACATCGGGAGTTTCAAAAGAACTGAAACTTGCCAGATATGCGCATACCTTCTGGAGTGTGATGACGTGAGCGGATTCCGTCACGTTATCATGTGATGATAGTTGGATCCCGATTCCCACTGATGAGTTGGTTTACTCCTTGGGTGTTCCCGACTAATTCTTCTTTCAGGTTTGGAGGGGAATTTGACGGTACAGTGGGAGGTTTCCAGATTAGATAAATTGGTAACCATTCTGATCTAGGTTAGAGTGCACGCTGAGTGTTTCTTTTCTCTCTCTCTTTGGCAGCGACCATTGACCCGACCCTAAGACTATGACTCAGTGACCAAATTAACCGAGCCTTCTTAAACACTGGCTTTTGAATTGTCAGAGTTGCAAACCTCATTGCCACTCCTACTTTTACCCTTTTCTCCAGGACACCCCGTATTGCTACGAACGTCCACTTCCATTGGACAAAACCATCGTATGGTTATATACGAACTCGAAAGAATTTATTCGAGTATGGTTTCCGGTTCTGGAGAAAACGGATAGGATTATTCAGTTGTCTTTTCCTTTTACCTTCTCTCAGGTTGCGAGTACTCCTTGGTTTAGGAGATAGTACACCTATTACGCAAATTGGATAGTCTTCTTCCAAACCATAGGCAGGTGCCGACCGGTACGGAATGAAGAAAACCAATTAGCATAACGATGGTGTGCAGAAGGTATTAAGTTAAGACAAAGCAAGGGATTAGTAAGAGGGCAACGTAAATTGCGACTAATATTCACGACCATACCAGGTATTTCTTCGCCAATCCTAAAATCTCCTTTGTATTTCTCCAGGACACTCCGTATCGCTACGAAGATCCACAGTTTATTGGATACTCCATCGTATGGTTATATACGAACTCGAAAGGAACTTGTTCTAGTTCGAGGATGAATTCTGGTTCAGGAGAAATAGGAATAAGATTTATTCAGGTGTCTTTTATCTTCACCTTCTCTCGCATTGCGAGTGCTCCTAGGATTAGGACAGCACATCCATTATGCTTATTGGATGGTCTTCCTCCAAACCATAGGCTGGTGCCGAACGGTAGGGAAGGAAGAAAACCATTTGGCCTAAAGGGGTGTGCAGAAGGTAATGACTAAAGACATATGAAGGGATTTGGAGAGGTGGCAAAGAACTATACGGTTACAGTCGTGAATCTGGAAGAGGCATTACTAGGAATACCGGGATACCCCATCGAAACATTTCAATGTTTCAGCTTCACTGTGTACTGTTAAAGGAAAACTGATTTCCCGATTAGATACTTACTCCAGGGTATGTATTTACTAGGTATGATTCTCACATCTGTATGGTTTTACAGATGATGAGTGGGAGTAAGTTATTGGGAATTAGGTGATCATCCTCATTATATCGGGATTCGTTGTAATCGGTGATATTTGAGGAAGTCACCTGGGTTGTTTGCCGGTCGGCAAATATTTGGTTTTGAATATCCGCTGTTGTGCACCAATTTCAAATTGATATATCTGTACGTCTATTTTCATAGAGTGAGATATACCTTTTTGAAATTATGTCTATGACATTTACCTATATCAGTGGATGGTTAGGTAAGGAGCATTAAACAGCGGTGTAATTCTTCTTAACCATAAGTACAGTTTTCAACCTACGACACACAGTGAATGAGTTATCAGACTCAAGGGACTTATACAGAGTATTGTATGTTGTCCAGGGTTCATCAGGACAGAGGGGTTGGTCCTCGTACTATATTCGGTTTACTTATGACTTCTCTAATTTTTAGACAGGTGTTTCGTGGAAACACAGGGTCCGAATTTTGAGAAGTTATAGATATTTGAATAGAGTAGAGAACCAGGTGTAGTAAGTATCGGGATTCTTCAAAGTGATCGAAGATGTAGATACTTGTGTATGGTATTCAGTTGATAGTAATGATTAAGAGATCTTGCTTCTCTTTCAGGTTATTCATAATTGGAAGCATTCCTAAGTTGAGTAACGCTGATCGGCCTCCTTCCTTTTAGTTGACATGCACTGGAGACAGTTGCATGATTTGGATCTGGTTCAATTAAATCAGTGCCTCTGTTTCTATATTGGATATAGAACAGTTCATATCTTAACGATGTTAAGGTACGGGGAGTTTTCCTGCTTATGATTAAAACCAGACTCTGGATAACTCAAGGCACGTTTCTGTAATGGCTGTTTGTGGGTTGACCCAGGCTATGATGAGGGTTGACTTTCTACCATCTGGATGAACAATAGCAATATTGTTCTAGACTCGCCACAGTTTTATTAAAAATGGATTTTTTCAGAAAATAGTAGTGGGAGTATGGTAGAACTGGAAGTGATTCCAGAACCACAAACGATTACTGAAGATTTGATAAGGAACCTAAAGATTCAATCTGGATTGACATTCCATTGGCCACTCCGCAGATAAGGTGGGTAACTTCAGGCACCCGAGAGGTACTACGGTAGCCTCAAGGACGGTGACAGGAAAGTTCTTGTTTACCCACAATTACCATTGCTGTTGTTCCAGGTTACGAGACCCGGCGGGAGGATGAGTATAGTGTCGTTCTAAACTAGCTTTAGAAGTGTACGTCTATATGACTCTGCCAGAGGGTTGTCGTAGTCAGTGGGAGCAGCGGAAGCATTGGTGGACAGGTGGCTTATGTCTATTTATAGACTAAAGCACATGTAGCGGAGATAGATCATCTATTTCTGACGTGACAGTCATGGGTTTAACTTCATCAGAATAGGGGATGGATCATTTGAGAAGGTAGTAGGGTGTGATGTCCTGGTATCTGGATGACATACATAGAGTAGGAAGTGATATTCCTATACTACAATCGGTTACACTTTGGTCGTCACACAGTAGTTTCCCCACATGGGACTTGGATATCATATCAGACATACTGGTTACTAGATCTATGGTTTTAGATCTAGATTTGGGTGGTTTCCCAATCTGGGTACTTAGACAGCATTCTAAGGGTATTTGGAATGGACGACTCCATGAACGGTAGTGTACCTGTAGAAGATGGAGTCACCCTCTCTAAAGGTGTCTTACAGACTAAAGGGGAGAGGGATGTGCATGATTGGCAGATCACTTGCTCAGGCAATTGAGTCAATCATGAGATGTCAAGTACCACACCAGATGTTGTTCTTGCACTAGATGCAATAAGTTGACATTAATCCAATCCTGGAGAAACAGTCGGAAGCAGTTTTAGAACATAAGTGGATGTTCTAGGGATATGATAACGACAGCCTCATTCGGGAGACAGTTATCATTCCAGGATTCCAAGGTGACCTGGACAACAAGGAGGTTGTCAGAGTTATATTTTTCCTTCTGATGAGGGGCAGTATTTTGGACAGGTGGTCCAAGGCAATACTGAGGGTGGCATGGCGCAGGATACTGATTAAGTTCAGTTGACGATACAGTCTAAGAAGTTTGGATTTGGAGTTCATTTATGAGCTAGGTCCCATCAGACATCCAGACACATTCTAAGACAGGTATTGCTCTTTTCGGGAGACGGCTTTCTCCGCGAACTTGAGATATAGAGAGACATAGAAAGAAACATCAAGGCGGATCCACTCACTGAGGCTATTCCTCGAACGCAATAGTTTCGCAAACGAGCTTTGTGAGACTGACTAGTAGAGGAGTTGGGTGTTCGGTATCACACGAGCTGTGAGTATGCGACATCGCAATAATTAGCCTTGAGTGCAAGTGGGAGATTGTTGGATATAGTGCCCTTAGAGTCAATTATTAGGTCACAGGTACGTGATTGCAATGATTGATGGAGGACCTATCCCGGTAGGACAGTCTTACTCGAGATGATAGTATGCTATCTGGTTTACCTTTATCATCGTGTACTGTTTTAGGTGACCTTACAGGTCGCTATTACACGTTGATAGAGCCCCTAGGATTCTTGCTTGACCACCAGCAGTATGAGGGCGATCATATAAGTGGGAGCTAGGGGTCTATAAGCATATCCTTAAATGGTCCATAGTCGTGTGAGTTTCGAGACAGGGCATCGATACTCCAGAGTAGACTAGTGTATACAGTCGAGACCCCGACAAGGGGCGGTGGCCGGTCTCACAAGCCACTGGTGTCAGTTGGATCACCTAAGATGTATACAGGTGCTCATTGGGTTATGAGTACACCGGACATGACTCGCCGGGAACATGCTAGTTGGTCATATACCAGACGTCAGATGGCAGTTCCCTGGTGACATGTGTACAGTTTAGTTCGTCGACCTGGGGATCGTCATTTGTCTTGTGTGAGTTCCCACTGTACTTTGATTACTACCCTACCACGGCTCAAAGGAGTCGTGCAAACAGGTTTTAGTTGGGTACAGTCCCGAGCCACATGGAGGCAGTGAGCGTATCTTCAGGGGTTCGTCTCTCCCGGTATTGGGGGTGAGGTCGCGCTGTGTCTAGGAGAGCCATTACACGAAGCCTTCGGCCGAGGCAAGGAGATTTACTGGTAGGTATTCCAGTAGTATCTCAGGGTGTTCTGGGCTACACTCCGACACGACATGTACCGCTTTTGGGGGTCTGACTTTTACCAACCCCCTAGGCCCGCCATCCGATGCTCATAGACGAACGGACCGGACTGTACGGATATTGTCACTGACAGGCTCAGTAGGGTGTCAGGCTGAGTTCGCTCACAGACATCCCTTTTAGTCAATACCTGGTAGCCCGTTACGTATTGACTTATACCTCTGACATGCTAGTGGTTAAATCCACAACCAAGGTGTTGACGAGTCTTTAGAGTCCCCCACATTCAGTTACTCAGCTTTCGGGCGAAAAGTTGTAGAGGCCGTATGGAGATATGGCAAGGTCCGATCGGATACGTGCGGTATTGCACGGATCAGGATCGGACAGTTTGTACTACAAGCCGTATGGATATATGGCAGGGTTCGATCAGATACGTGCGGTATTGCACGGATCAGGATCGAACAGATATTACTAGCTGGCTTTGGTTTAAGCCGGATCCTAGTATAGTACAGTGTAGATTATGTCTCATTGCATTTGTATTTCGGTCGAAATACAGATGCGGGTGTGTATGCACAGTATCGGGGTTTTCCTGTAATTTATTACGGGACCGGTTTTCTGGAGTTGCCAGTTTGCTTTCCGTTTCGGCCAATTTCCTTTGTATCGTTCATTGGCCGAAGTTTGGTGGAGGAGGGCTTATTTGCATTGTTGCAAATAAGCATTTGTGGAGGGGGTCTTTGCATATATTTGTATTATGATGGTTGCACCATCCATTGACCTTGACTTCTTGACTTCTTCTTGTCATCATGGTTTGACTTGTGGAAAGATGATGGTTGCTTTGGAGTGTTGGAATTGTTGTGATCATTTGATTTTTTTTTTCTCATCATCACTTGCTTTTCAACCTCCTTTTTGTCTTGGCCCTCTCTCTCCCCATTCCCTTGGATGGGCCGGCCACTAAGGAAGGGAGAGGGGAATGCTTCTTTTTTGTTGGGAGAAAAATGATAATCTCATTCCTTTTTGCATGCTACATTTTTCTCACCTTTCTCCAAGTTCTCTTTCCTCCACCAAAATGGCAATTCCTACAACCCCAAAATGAGACTTGCTCACTACACATTCTACAGCAAATCTTGAGCACGTCGACTAGCCAGCTTCGTGCCTGAGTTGCCTCGGCATTGAGGTGGGAGCCCGTAAAAGAAGTAGGCGATGTGGTGCACTTCCGGCGACGAGGTGGAGACCGGAGCTTCCGCAGGAGATCGGGACGACGACGAGAAGACCGGAGGACTCGGATCAGTCGGTATATCTCTCTTCCCATCTTGTAGTTAGCTAGGACTAGTTAATGGTTTGATCCGGGTATTAGTGCGCGGCGGTTTGCCAGTTCAAGAAAAATTAAAGTTTATCACCGCTTCCGCATTTGGCCGTCGGATTGACGGCCGGGGCGCCGCCGTGCACTTACACGAGGGTCACGTGAGGCGCACGTGGGCGCTGAGCGCATACGGGTCACATGTCCTGTACGCGACCGCTGGGAGCCCATGGATCACGTGCGCGGCACGCGACCGCTGGACGCCCATGGGTCACGTGCACGGCACGCGACCGCTGTAAACACCAGCGGAAAAAAAGGTTTAGCCCCTGGGCTGGGAGTTGAACTTCCAAGGGGTCTTTGAAGTTTAACTCCTAACAGGGATTATGTATAGGTTTGGAGTTGAACTCCTAACAGGGATTATGTATAGATTTGGAGTTGAACTCCTAAAAAAGGTTGATTTATGGAGTTAAACTCTTACAGATCTTGAATGGAGTTAAACTCCTAGAAATCTTTGGATCTTATTTTGAGCCTCGGATCTTCCCGGAATGGGATTTTTTTTGGAGATGGGTATCCTTCTTCTTCCTCTATATTGGTTGGATTTTAGGGGGAAAATGAGAGGTGGGACTTAAGATCTCCCCTTTTAGGGATTTGATGGCAGATCTGAGCTCCCCTTCAAGGGTTTTATGGTGAAAATCTATTTATTTTTAAAAAAGGAAGGGCTGAACTCTTGATTTAATTCAAA
Organism: Agapanthus africanus; assembly: GCA_030015575.1. Classification (NCBI taxonomy): domain Eukaryota; kingdom Viridiplantae; phylum Streptophyta; class Magnoliopsida; order Asparagales; family Amaryllidaceae; genus Agapanthus; species Agapanthus africanus. The sequence goes on along the minus strand of JASDDO010000031.1, from coordinate 515,408,087 downwards.
AAGGTGCGAGGTTTTAGAATCTTGAGGAAGGGGAATGAGGCACAAACCCTAGAATTTTATAATGAAAAAGTTATATTTTATTTCATTATCATGTTGCCTTATATAGGCTTACAAATTTACATATAGACCCTTAGGCTTTACAAAATGGCATTTTGCCCATCCCATACCCCATGTGCTCATTTCTTTTGCATATGAGCCATGGGCTTTACAAAAATTTGGCTTTATTCCCATTTTTCTTACATTCATGCATAAAAAATCACATCAAAATTATTTATTACATGATTTTTATTTTGGTATGGGGGAGGTCGGCCGCTTCATGTTCGGACTTGACTCGGGCATGAGCCCACTTGATCTGGGCTTGGGCCCACTTGGCTTGGGATTGACTTTGATTTTGACTTGGTCAACCGGTGTGTAATTTTTTATCCCAACAAAGTGTCCCCCATCAATAAATGCACACCACACATGTGGGTCGTATGCATGAAATTGATGGATCTTCATTCACATGGAGGCAACTTGATTTGGTTCCCGCTTTTGGGAAGCTGGCACTTGTTTACCGCCGGAAACCGGAAAGACTGGACGTCTTGCCTGAATTCGGGGGCAGATGCTAATTGGTGCTATCCGTCCAGCTCTCCGAAGATGCCAAGTTGATTTATGGCACCATGTATCGAAGGTTTAAACAGATGCGGCCGATGCAGCAGACTTCATCAGATTCCCCCTCGTTTGAGGGGTTTTTGATTGTGGACGCTCTTCCCTGCAGGCGCAAGCCCCTGCAGTTAATTACGCTACCGCATCGCCGTAACAACTTTCTCCTTCTCTAGATGGTTACTTCGTGTCGTGGGTGTTTGTTTTGTTTTTGGTTGCCCGTGGATTGTATACGGAGAGTAATTTATGTTTTGCCCGTAGGACGTGGATTAGTCCAAATCCATATTTTCTTAAATTTAGTTTTTTGGGGGTTGAGTTTAAGGATACGTTAGCCTCATTTGGGACTAAGATCAACTTAGACGTTTGTTAAGGATACATTAGTCTAATTTCTAGACTAAGATCAACTTAACGGGATCGTTTAGATCCAACAAAAGAGCATTTGTACTCTAATGTTTAGTTTAGGGACATTGCGGTCGATTACCAGTTTAAGGACATGGTGGTCCAATGTTAGTTTAAGGACATCCCGGTCAAGGTTAAGGACATCATAGTCCATGAGTTTAAGGACCCCACAGTCCGTAGTAATGTGTGGTTATTAGGACCCGTTACCTCTCTGACGACGTTGAGGGATTACAACGACAGATATCAGAGGAGTAAAGAGATGTACCCTCGAACCGGGTGTAAATTGATTGGAAGAGCGGATGAGCTCAGTTCAATTTAAATTGAGGACTTATGGCCAGAATTGGGCTAAGTCCACTTAAAAAACATTTTATTTTTGTTCTGCCTGTTAGGCCTTTGTTTGGGCTCTGCCTTTTTAATAATGCATAGCATTGGACTCTGACATTGGATGTAATTAAATGCATAGCATTGGGCTCTGTAATTAAATGCATAGCATTTATCAGGAGCAAAATAGTGGTCTGATAGTGCGCCACGTGGCTTGTCAGGCGCTTTGCGCTAATCAAAGAGCGCATTGCGCTAGCGCATGCGAAGGTGACACGTGTCACGCTCAGCGCTAAGCGCAAGTCTGTCAGCGCACTGCGCTTTATAAATGAGTGCGCCAGTGAATGACACGTGGCACGCTCTGGCACTGTGCGCCAGTCCAAGAGCGCAGTGCGCTATATTTAGAAGCGCAAAATGCAAACTGTTCTGTGGTTGACACGTGGCGCGTTTTGGCGCTGTGCACCAGTCCAATAAGCGCAAAGGCGCAATTCATTAGTGCAAGGCACTGTCCAATAGCGCAGAGCGCATTTTGATCAAATTAAGATCAAAGAACAAGTTTTTTGTCCTTCAAAGGAGGCCTTGCCTCAAGATCTAAGAAACAAAGTTCTTGTTTTTATCAAAAGGCTCTGCCTTTATAGATCAGAAGATCTGTGATGTAAAAGTACTTCTTTTTGTCCTTTTATAATTAGATCTTTTTAATCTTTTTCTTTTTTATTGAAGACCTTGATCTTGTTCTTAGATCACTGATCTTTTTAGAAGAAGGTTCTTCTTTTTTAATGAGAGGATTTCATCTCTTCTGTTCAAGAATATAATTTTTTACCTTTAAAGATGAAGAAAATGATCTTCTTTCTTCAAAAGCTTGCCTTTCTTTCTTTTTGAGTTTTTTCTCAAAGTTTGCAGAGAATTTTTCTCTCTGAGACTTGAAATCTTGGGGCCTTTATATAGGGCCAATTGATTTGTTAAATTAGTTGAAGAGATCTTTCTCTGATTGATTTGGGGATGTTCCCCCACCGTTGGATCTTTGATCTTAGGGTTTCTGTTTTACAGAAGGCAGTCTTCTTATTTTAATAAGATTGGAAAGATCTTTGCAGAACAGAATTTTAATTCTGATTAATTAACAATTTATTATTATTAGATCTTTTGATCTAACGGTGGGGAATTCTTTTAATTCCAGCGCTAGCGCACCTGCGTTTGACACGTGGCGCACAACGCAGAGCGCAGCGCAACTGCGCTAGCGCGCCTGTGTTTGACACGTGGCGCGCAGCGCAACTGTGCTAGCGCGCCTGTGTTTGACACATGGCGCGCAGCGCAGAGCGCAGCGCAACTGCGCTAGCGCGCCTGTGTTTGACACGTGGCGCGCAGCGCAGAGCGCAGAATCTGAAGCGTTGCTTCAATTTTTAAAATTTGAATTTTGAAACAGAGCTTTGCTCTGATTGGGGGTGCACTTCCTAGGGCGCAGCACTCCTGTCGCTGGCGTGTCTGCTTTTGACACGTGGCGCGCAGCGCGCAGAATCCGAAGCGTTGCTTCATTTCAAATCTTGGAATTTGAACAGAGTTTTGCTCTGATTTGGGAAACAAATGCCCCCCCCACCATTGCACTTACGTGGCCCAAGCGTGAGTGCAGCGGTGGTTGGATCAACTTTTTGGAAGTTAAAACGGCTCTGAATGCCTATAAATAGGACCTTTGGTCCCTTAGATGATTCCCATCTTCTTTCTTGAGAATTTTCTCTTATTCAAAGCATTGCTCTTCAATTTAAGAACTTTTCAAGAGTAAAACTCTGTCAAAACTTAGGTAAAGTTTAAAAACTTTTAATAAACTAGGATTTTACCCATTAACAGAGCTTTGCTCTTCATAGATCCTTGATCTAAAGAGAACCCTTTTAGGGTTCCATTAATAGAGATTTGCTCTCTAAAAGGATTTTATTTATAATTTCTTAATTCATTAATGGAGCTTTGCTCCTTTCAAATCATAGAGAAGAACTCTTAAAAGTTTATTCACGGATCATGAAGATCAAAAATGGAATTTTATTTTTGATGAATTATATTATCTTCTCAGAGCAAGGTTCTCAATGTTCTTGGGGAATTTCTTTTAAATTTCCCTAATAATTGATTTTGACAGGTGTCACTCTTGTCTGCAGAGCATTGCTTTCGAGGAGTTTAACTCCCCGTGTCTGTTTCTCCTCATTGCTAATCTTCTAATGATGTTTCTTTCAGGCACTATGGCTGTTCATTTATATAGTCTGAACGAGTTCATCACTTATGAAGATATCCGCGTACAGGGCCGTCACCAAAACCAAGAGTTTACAGATGCTCAGTGTGCGGAGATTATGGGTTGTCTGTATGCACGCGTTGGTTGGTTGCTTTCTCGCCGTTCTGCTCTCTTGAAAGTTGTACTGGGAGCAATTTGGAGAGCACTTCCGGGGTTTCACGAGGCCATGCCGCTTAATGTGCTGGATGACGCCGAAGACAAGGTGCATTCAGTGTATCTGTCGGGGATGATCTCGAAGAAACGGTGAGATAGCCTCATTGATATTTTGCATCAAATTTTTCAACAGACGACGATAATTGCTTCATATCAAAGGGTGGAGGGTATTGCCGAAGATCTTGACAGGCGTGAGCGCGAGAGGATGCACACGAGAATGGTCAGAAAGGCCAGAAAGACTCTAGACGGCCTTGCTTTCGATTTTCTCAATTCATGCCCTGGATCCGAGGTTGTACCCTTGTAAAAATTTCAATAATGCTGCTTTTGTTCATTGTCTTTATTGATATAAGAATTTTCCGAGTATGAATGACAAATCTTTTGCCTCTTTCCTTTTATTTTCTACTTTGTTATCGGCATATTCCTTAAGTAAGCGTAGCCTGTAGGTGATATAGAACATCCCATCTTGAATACTTCGAGGAGTAGTGATGGCTTAGGAAGCAGGTTCAGATCTGCTACCTAAGGCTTTTCAATTTTATTAGCCGTGTGGGTCTTATAAAGACTTTTCTCCCTGCGAGTCGAGAGGATCTCGTAGGTGTATTTTCTCCTTAGGGGTCATGAGGACTCCTAAGTGCGTTTTCTCTAGAGAGTCGTAAGGATCTCACAAGAGAATTTTCTCCCTTACAAGTCGAGAGGACTCATAAGTGATTGTTTCGCTCTTTGTCGATGTTCGACTTCGGAGAGTGGGGCCTGCAGATAGTCTATCTTGACCTCCTTGTAGGGTACCGATGGCTTAGGAAACAGGGTTAGGATCTGCCACCTAAGACTTTTCAAATTTATGAGCCGCGAGAGTCTCATAAACACTTTTCTCCCTACGAGTCGAGGGAATCCCGTAGGTGTATTTTCTCCTTAGGGGTCATGAGGACTCCTAAGTGTGTTTTCTCTTGAGAGTCGTAAGGATCTCACTAGAGAATTTTCCCTCTTACAAGTCGAGAGGACTCGTAAGTGGTTGTTTCCCTCCTAGTCGAGATTCGACTTTGGAGAGTGTGGTCCGTGAATAGTATGCAAGAGTCCGTTTTGGACCGACTTGCAGGGCCCCAGTGCTTAGGAAACAGGTTTTTTAATCCCCGCTGCCTAAGGCTTTTCCTCACGAGTCGAGACAAATTGAGCATTTCTCGCAAGAATTTCCTAACGTCACAGTTAATCTATGCTCTTTACAACAGAGGTCCGTTAGGGTCTGTGGTACTAGGGTTTTGTCCATCGTACCATCGCGTTGGTTGATGTATTCCTCGATAGGCAACCTTGCTTGTTCGAGTAGCCTGGCGACTGTCGTGTCTCTGATCCCTTCGGGGGCTGGACAAGATGTCTTCAAGCAATCCTCCTAGGCAGTTTGACCGTTGGAAGAGCAAGCGTTAGGAATTTTGCCATGCCGCTTTTTACATGAGGTTAGGCCCATTTTGGAGAGCCCCGATGAGTCATAACCACTCCGCGCTGGCGTGGGATGATCTTCGATAGTCTTTCAGGTTTTATATGAGTTGCCGTCAAGACCCTGAAGCTAGGAATTTGGCCTTCGCTTCGTTTTTTGGCATTGCGTCTGCTGTATCGAGACGAATGTCACGGTGGAGCTTGGATTTTGCCATCACTCCGCTTTGTTTTGACCGTGAGGTCTTTTGTTGACGTTGCGTCCCCATCCTGCTGGACTGCGAAGGAACGCCGTTGTTAGCATTGCGTCTGCTGTAACGAGACGAATGCTAAGGTGGAGGTGAGATTTTGCCGTCACTCCGCTTTGTTTTGACCATGAGGTCTTTTGTTGACGTTGCATCTGCATCCTGCTGGGCTGTGAAGGAACGCCGTTGTTGACATTTCGTCTGCTGTATCGAGAAGAATGCTGAGGTGGAGCTGGGATCTTGCCGTCGCTCCGCTTTGTTTCAACCATGAAGTCTTTTGTTGACGTTGCGTCTGCATTGTGCTGGACTGCGGAGGAACGCCGTTGTGGGTCTCCAGGATGTAGATGTTGCCGTCGAGACTTGGCTCTTTTCTGATAGAGCCTGGTAGGAAGGTATGGTTCCCTCTTTGTTTGTGCCCCTGGATTGTATACAGGGATCGACATGATCTCACCTGTAGGGAAAAACGTTTCATTTTATATGTTTTTCTTTCCGCGATACTCTATCATTTCAGCTTTTATATCGCGAAAGTCGCGATTGCCCAATCATTTCGGCTATTTTTCGCGGTGCCCAATCATTTCGGCTATTTGTTTTATTTACTCGCTGCTTTTTTATTGCGAGTTGCCCAATCATTTCGGCTGTTTTTGTATGCATACATTTTTACTTGCTGATTTCGTTGTAAGTTGCCCCATCATTTCGGCTATTTCATATGCATTTTTGGCTCGCTGATTTTTTTATCGCGAGTGTGGAACTTGGAATCTGATGCCAATCTTAGCATCAGCATCGCTGCGGCTGGAATATTGCCAGGAGCGAATCATCATTTGCCATGAAAGGACTTGGAATTTGATACCGATTTAGGCATCAACATCGCTACAACTGGGATATTGCCAGGAGAGAATCATTATCTGCCTTTGTCGATGTCGAACAAAGATGGATTAGTAAACAGGGTTAAGATCCTGTCGACTAAGGCTTTTGACTTCATAAGCCGTAAGGGTCTCATGAAGGTATTTCTCCCTACAAGTCGTGAGGATCTCGTAGGTGCGTTTTCTCCTTAGGAATCGTGAGGACTCCTGAGTGCATGTTCTCCTATAAGTCGTAAGGATCTTACAAGAGTGTTTTCTCCTTACAAGTCGAGAGGACTTACAAGGGTTGTTCATCATGTAGACATATCCCTAGTCACGGATAGGACTTGGTTAGGGAAACGTTTATTCGCGCCCGTGGATTGTATACAAAGGTCAGCATTGAGCTGTTTGTAGGGCGGTATTGGAGATTGTGGGGGCTGCTTAAGAATAGGTTCAGATCCCTGTACCTTAAGACTTTTAAATCTTATGAGCCGTGAGGGTCTCATAAGAGGGTTCTCCTTACGAGCCGTGAGGATCTCGTAAGTGTAATTTCTCCCTAGGGATCATGGGGATCCCTAAGTGTGTTGCTCCATTGTGAGTCGTAAGGATCTCACGCAGGTGGTTTCTCCTTACAAAGTCGAGAGGACCTTGCAAGTGTCTTTTAACGAGATTGCGCCCTTTCGGGTTTTCACAAAACTCGCCGGTAGCCCTGCTGTTTTTACTCACGGAGCCCTTTCGGGTTTTCAACCGTGCCCCTTTGCTTATGGACATACTATTTTTTTTAACGAGGTTGTGCCCTTTCGGGTTTTCATAAACTCGCCGGTAGCCCTACTGTTTTTACTCACGGAGCCCTTTCGGGTTTTTATCCGTGCCCATTTTGCTTGAGGACATACCGGTTTTTTTTTATTTTATCAGCCTTGGGATGCTGTGGTCTGTAGTAGTTTATCGACGTCTCGGTCAATTGCAAGTTTTAGGACATTGCGGTCCATCGTTAGTTTAACGACGTTTCGGTCTTTATCTAGTTTTAGGACATAGTGGTCCATGGGCCTTTCTCTATGAACGAGCATGATGCCCCCGGCATGTCCATCTTTTTCGGATCATGTGGTCGTGGCGGGCTCACCTTCCAGTTGTCAAACAACGCGAATTTGCCCTGTTGGTATTCATTCTCAATCCAGCCTTTGAAGACATAGCAATTTTCGAGTGGGTGATCCATTACTCTGTGGTAGGGACAATAGTTAGGATTGTTAACGTCACCTGGCTGCAACGGACGTTTTGGATCCGGCAGAGTGATGAGCCTGCTACGCACCGCTAGCTCGAACAGTCTCTTTGTTTTATCTCTGGGAAACGAGTAAGGACGTTTCAACTTCTCATTGAGGTATCACGGCTTGTTGTTTTGGCGAACAACCGGGCTATGGCCATTCAATTGTTGTTGAGCGTTGGCGACAAAGGCCGTTTTCCCCTTCCCTTTATCCCTTTTGTTCGATCCCTTGTTTGTGGGTCCGAGATTATTTCCGGGTAACGTGCGATTGCACGGCTGAATGTTCTCGCAACTCCTCAATTCTTTCGTTTCAGAGATGGCTACTTTTTCGTCGGAGTCGCTCTCGAAGGTGAGAACTCGCGATCCCCCGGGATCAACCCTATGACAATTGCCGGCAGTTCTTTTACGCTCATTGTTCATAACATAATATTGCATTTTGTATTCCCCATTCTTATGCATTTTACAATGAAAACAGGTGCTTTTGACCCATGTCTGCTACATGTTACAGGTTACAGGTTCTGGGAGCAAAAACAGTGAAAAACACAAAAGACGACACAAAAGAAGGATTTTTGACCAACAAATAAGAAGATCTTAGTAAAGCCTAGAAGAAGAACGGTTCACAATCAACAAGGCAACTCAAGGTCCAAATTGTCAAAGCAAACGGTTAAAGGATCGGTAAAAGTGTTCACTGAGGATCTGGAATTAATACAGAAGCCCAATTGATAAAAGGAATAAAGAACCAGGAAGCCCAAAAGATACCAAGACAGCCCAAGAAAATTCATTGCATGAGCTCACCATTGGGCCGCGGAACCGCGGCCCAAGCGCACCAATGCCGCGGTTCGGCGTCCATATTGAGCCTTCATGGAAATAAAATTTGACCAAAATGTTCTGAAGACTATGGAAAGATTTTCTGGGGGTATATTTGTAATTGTAGACATGCGGAGAAATTGTAAACCTAGGGTTTCTATGTCCTATAAATAGAACCTAAAGTCTTGTATTTTCTTATGCCTCCCTTCATTAATAAATTTCAGAGTTCTTTTGGAGAGCATCAAGTTGTAAGTTCTTTATTTTCTGCCCTAAATTAATTTTCTATTCTTGCCCTAGATAAATTTAATTCCTTGCCCTAGTTAATTTTTTATTCTCTGCCCTAGATAAATGTATTTTAATTGCCTAATGAGTGAGTAGTCTCCTCGCTTGTTAGGGTTAGATCTGGGGAAGGTTTAAGAGACGAAGATCTCTCATCCCCTTTCTTGCCCGTCATATATTTTCATAGAAGTCCATGCATATCTTCTTATTCCGCTCCCTACGGCACTCTACCCATGAGGTAGCGGTGATATCGTAGTATAAAGGCCCGGATTTTAAAGTTTTCCATGGAGGTTAGGGTAAAGATTAAGAAAGGAAGGACAAGGATCTAGAGGAAGAACAATCTTCCCAATCATCCTAATCCCTTTTATTAATATTTACCATAACACCTAATTAGATCTTCATATGGGTATAGAAAGCGGTGAGATTTATTGACTTTCCAAACTTAACCTAGGCCTAACCCTAGCAAGACTAGATCTAGATAATCGTAGTATAGAATAATTAGGTTTTTAGATTTAATAATCAATCCGAACACCCTTCGGAATTAACTCGTAAGCGCGAATCGGAAACTCACAACATCCCTGTGGACCGACCCGTACTCACCGGCTAGCTGCAAAGCGACGCCGTTTTTTATTGCGGTTGCAAATATTTTTGATCTATCTTTTAGAAAGCGCAAGCACGCTAAATCATTCAATCACTCATCTGTCATATTTTTCCGCTGTCTACGAGCTTCACGCTTTGTCCTGTTGAAGTGTTGCCTGTGATCGACATACCCTTACCACCAACACTTAAAGGAGTTGCAGTCTTCAGTTGGATGTGCGATCTTATGATGATATAAACAGAAGTTAGGATGTACGTCCGCTTCATCAAGATGTATACCGCCAGGAGAATTTTCTCTGAAAGAGGGCAGCTTCATCCCCATTGATATGGCTTTGGCGAATCGTTTCCTTGTCTTGATCCTGCTTTCATTTGCGGCGGATGTACTTTGATCTGGTGGGAGTGTTTCGACCTTTTTGTCTGGTCGCCGGCGTTTGCCCTTTTCAAGTATGGCCATCTCGCACTCCCGATCGGCTTTACTTTTCAGATGAATTTCACTCAGGAAGGTGTCGATCATTTCGTATGATGGCCATAGAAGTTCCGGTTCAGGGCCTGCCCCCGGATTCTCTGTGTCAGGAGCTTCTTTACTGTCTATCGACGAATGAGAGATCATATGGCAGCTTGCCACATAATCCTCAGGTTCATCCGACGAGTCTTTGTCATCATCTCCGTCCTCAAGGACATGGCTGAGGAATTCTCGGAGTGTGACTGGGGTCCACGCCTTCTGATTATATTCTTCCGGCGTGTCAATATGTTTTCACAGATCCGTGCGCTTGTCATCAAATTGCGCGAGCTTTTTCTTCTTTTTCTTTGAAGACTTTGACGGCTGTGCCTGGGTGTTTTGCCCACTGCTATCAATTCTCGGTGTTGGGCGTGGTTTCAACATCCCATCAATGACCTCGGGCTCTGGCGGACTTTTCCACCTGACGGCTGGGCATGTGTGAAGATCCTTCAGCATTCTTTTAGTTTCGGCTGAAAGGGCGACCTCCCACGGAGTTTCTTCTATAAAAGAGCACGATGCCCCCGGCATGTCCACTTTTTTAGGGGTATGAGGTTGTGGCGGGTTCACCTTCCAGTTTTCGGATAATGCGAACTTGCCTTGTTGGTATTGGTCCTCAATCCAGCCTTTGAAAACGAAACAATCTTCGATTGGATGGCATATTGCTTGATGGTAAGGGCAGTAATTAGGATTGTTGAGATCGCTTGGCTGCAACGGACGTTTTGGACTCGGCAGATTGATGAGTCTGTTGCGCACTGCCAGCTCGAACAGTCTTCTCTTTTTATCATGAGGAAACGAGTAAGGACGTCCTAATCTTTCCTCAAGGGATGGGCGTGGACGCATATTGTTTTGACGGACAACCGGCTTTAAGTTGCTCGGTTGTTGTTGAGTATTGGCGACGAGAGTTGCTTTTCCTTTTCCCTTTTCATTCCGAGGATCCATTTTTGAAGGCGATAGTCTATGACCCATCTGATCCATTTGGGCCAACTTGTCAATCAAGGCCTGGAAAGTCATCGGCTTGAAGAACATCATGAATTGCGAGATGGTCGCTTGAGGGTCGAAGGTGCTCACGAACATGCCTACAACAGACGCTTCTTCAATGCGTTGTTCGCACTTCGACCATAAGTTCCGCCACCGTATTGTGTATTGAACCCACGTTTCGCCTAGCCTTACCCTGTCGTTGATCAATGCATTGATCGGGGTGCGCTCACTGGCGCTTGCAAATCTTTGTGTAAATAGCAGCTCCATCTCCGCAAATGTTTTGACAGAGTCGTTAGGCGGCTCTGAATACCATTCGAAGGCCGTTTCCGCTAAGCTGCCGACGAATTGACGAAGCAACAGCTTATCGTCGCCTCCGGTGTTGCCACATAAGGCCCTGAATTGAGTGACATGCTGATGTGGATTCCCCGTCCCTTTATACACATGGAACTTAGGGATCGTATATCCCGGCGGGTAACTTATTTGGTCATACCAGCTCGGATAGGGTCATCCAGTCTTGACAACTTGGCCAGCCGCTTCATTCGCCTGGTGAGCTCGTATTTGATGAGCTATATAATCATCGAGTGCGGCCTTGGAGAGGGTTTCCTCTTTGGCTGCTGAAAGAGCTGGATGAGGATTAGATGTCTCCCCTCTATCGTTTTCAATAATGATCGAAGGGTCTTCAGCTGGAGGGTCCGGCTGCAGCATCATCCCTACTGTGTCTTGGAAGAGAAGCGCCATTTGTTTTATATTAGCCGCTTGTTCTGTTGCTTCTTTGTCCTTCTTTTCGAGGACTCTGCGTAGGAAGTCAGCGTCAGTTTCTTGTTCGTGACACTGTTCTGATGATGCCTCCGGGCTTTCTTTTCGCCCGGTAAGTGCGGCCATTGTAGTCAGCATCTCCTGAAGCTTCTGTCGTTGCTTTTGGGCTTTTGTCACGGATCGGGTGAGCGGTCGGTGACCCGTCGAAACACGGCTTTCCTTTTTTCCGGAGCATCGGTTGCAGTTGCAGTTGGAGCAGTTCGAGCAGTTGAACGCCATTGCTGTTTGCTTTCTGCGCCAAGCAAGAGACCAAATCTTAGTAACTTGAAACCCGAGGGAAACCATTAACAAACCGCGATTCGTTCGCGAATACGACGCACGAAGTATGGAGTGGAAAGAGGAAAAGGTCCCACCGGGCGTGCCAGAATCTTTTCCCCTCCGAAAGACGGCACACAAGACTGGGACGTCTCGGCACTAAGATTCAGGGCAGATGCTATTTGGTGCTATCCGTCCACCTCTCTGAAGATGCCAAGTTGATTTATGGTACCGTGTATCGAAGGTTTAAACGGATGCGTCCGATGTAGCAGACTTCGTCAGATTCCCCCTCGCTTGAGGGGTTTTTGATTGTGGGGACGCTCTTCCCTGCAGGCGCAAGCCCCTGCAGTTAATTACGCTATCGCATCGCGGTAACAACTTTCTCCTTCTCCAGCTGGTCACTTCATGTCGTGAGTGTTTGTTTTGTTTGTGGTTGCCCGTGGATTGTATACGGAGACTAATTTATGTTGTCGCCCGTAGGACGCGGATTAGTCCAAATCCATATTTTCTTAGATTTGGGTCTGGGATTTTATGTTTAAGGATACGTTAGCCTTATTTAAGGCTAAGATCAACTTAAACGTTCGTTAAGGATACATTACTCTAATTTGAGACTAAGATCAACTTAATGGGATCGTTTAGATCCGACAAGAGAGCATTTGGGCTCTGTTGTCTAGTTTAGGGACATTTCGGTCGATTTCGAGTTTAGGGACTTAGTGGTCCACTGCCAGTTTAGGGACATGGTGGTCCAACATTCCCATTTTGGGGACGAATATTGGTTTAAGGACATCATAGTCCATGAGTTTAAGGACCCCACAGTCCGTAGCAATGTGTGGTTGTCGGGACCCGTCACCTCTCTGATGACGTTGAAGGATTACAACGACAAATATCAGAGGAGTTCAGAGATGTACCCTTGAACCGGGTGTAAATTGATTCGGGAGAGAAGTTGTGCTCAGTTCAATTTAATTTGAGAACTTATGGCCAGAATTGGGTTAAGTCCATTTGAAAATGTTTAATATTTTTGTTCATGATTGGCCTGTTTAGGCCTTTGCTTGGGCTCTGCCCTTTTTTAAAGAATGCACAGCATTGGGTTTTTTAATTAAATGCGCAGCATTCAGATTAAGCCTGTTAGTCCTTTTAATTGGGCTCTGCCCTTTTTAATAATGAATAGCATTTGTTTTGGTCTGTTAGACTTTTTAATTGGGCTCTGCCCCTTTTTAATAATGCAGAGCATTTAAAGGTCTGACAGTGCGCCACGTGGCCTGTCAGGCGCTCTGCACCAATTAAAGAGCGCAAGGCGCCAGCGCATATGGAGGTGACACATGTCACGCTCTGCTGAGCACAAGTCTGTCAGCGCAGTGCGCTGCGCCAGTGCGCTGCTGACACGTGGCGCGCTCTGGTGCAGTGCGCCAAACTAAAAGCGCAGCGCTTTGTTTTTAGGAGCGCAAGGCGCAGATTGACACATGGCGCTCTCTGGTGACTTGCGCCAATCTAAGGAGCGCAACAGCGCAAATCAAGAGTGCAAGGCACTGTACAATAGCGCAGAGCGCATCTTGATCCAATTTAGATCAAGGGAAAGAATCTTTTTAGTTCTAAAGAGGTTCTACCTCAAGTTTTAAGAACCAATGGTTCATCAAAAGGCTGTGCCTTTATATAGATCAAAAGATCTAGAACTGAAGTAGATTACTTCTTTTATTTTTGTGATTGGATCTTTATGATCCTTTTCTTTTTCATAATGAAGATCTTGATCTTGTTCTTAGATCTTTGATCTTTTAGAAGAAATTCTTCTTTTTTAATGAGATGATTTCATCTATGTTCTTCAAGAATCAAGTTCTTTTACCTTGAAGAAGATGATCTTCTGAATTCTTTCAGAGTTCTCCCCTTTTTTCTATTTTTTTTCTGTATATGTGTATCTCCGTGAGAATTGGAGTTTAGGGGCCTTTATATAGGGCCAATTGGTTTGTTAGATTAGTTACAAAGATCTTTCTCTGATTGATCTGGGGATATTTCCCCACCGTTGGATCTTTGATCCTAAGGCTTCTGTTTTACAGAAGACAATCTTCTTATTTTTAATAAGATTGGAAAGATCTTTCTAGAATTTTTAATTCTGATTAATTAAACACTTTATTATTTAATTTTAGTGCTGACGCAGTTGGCGCAAGCGCACCTGCGCTGACACGTGTCACGCAGCGCAGAGCGCGGCGCAACTGCGCTGACACGTGTCGCGCAGCGCAGAGCGCAAGTTATCTGAAGCGTTGCCTCCTTTATTTATTTTTAAAATTTAAATTTTAATGCAGAACCTTGCTCTGATTGGGGTGCGCTGCCTTGGGCGCAGCACTCCTTGCGCTGGCGTGTTTGCTTTTGACACGTGGCGCGCTGTGCAGCACAAGGAATCTGAAGCGTTGCTTCAACTTTTTTGAATTTTTGAAATTCAAACAGAGCTTTGCTCTGATTGGGGGTGACAGAAGCATCGCTTCATTTCCAGCCTTGGAAGTTGAACAGAGTTTTTCTCTGATTGGTGGAAATAAATGCCCCCCACCGTTGCGCTTACGCGGCCCCAAATGTGAGTGCGGCGGTGGCAGAATTCCAACCGTTGCGCCAATTTTTGGAAGTTGAAACGGCTCTCAATGCCTATAAATAGGACCTTTGGTCCCTTAGATGATTTTCATATCTTTTCTTGAGAATTTTTATTCAGAGCCTTGCTCTTAAACTGTAAGAACTTTTCAAGAGCAAAACTCTGTTAAAACTTAGGTATAGTTTAAAACTTTTAATAAACCAGGGTTTTACCCATTAACAGAGCTTTGCTCTCATAGATCTTTTGATCTAAAGAAAACCTCCTTTGGGGTTTCATAAACAGAGCTTTGCTCTCAAGAATTTGTTTCAGGGTTTCTTAACCCTTGAACAGAGCTTTGCTCATTGACAGAATATAGGTCTTTTAATCTTCTGATGATGAAATCTTAAGTGTTTTTCATGGATCTTGGAGGTTAAAGATGGCATTTTTTTGATGAATTATATCGTCTTTTTAGAGCAGAGCTCTCAATGTTCTCGGGGGCCTTCTTTAAATTCCTTTTATAATTGATTTTGACAGGTGTCACTCCTGTCTGTAGAGCATTGCTCTCGAGGAGTTTAATTTCCTGTGCATGTCTTGAATGAGAAATTGCTTAATCGGTCTGTCTGTTGATTTTGTTGATTTTCTTTTACAGAAGTAATGGACGCCCACATGTACGATCTCGACGAGATTATCTCCTACGGGGACATCTGCTGACTCGACCGTTCTCAGAATCGGGAATTTACAAACGCCGAGTGTGCCGAAATTATGAGTCGCTTTGAAGCATATAACGATCAACTGCTTCCTCGGCGTTTCTCTCTCTAGAAGCTTATCATGGGAGCAATCTGGGAAGCGCTTCCCTTGTTCTGTACTGATGTGCCACTTGGGGTATTAGACGTCGCCGAGGATAAGGTGCACTCGGTGTACCTGATGAACCTAATCTCGAAGAGACGGCGAGACAATTTTGTCGATCTCTTGCACCAGGCCTTTCAACAGTCCGGCATTCTTGCTGCCTATCGGAGGGTGGAGGACATCAGTGGGGATCCTGACGCCCGTGCTCGCGAAAGAAAGCACACAAGGATGGTTTGCCGGGCTTGGAAAGTTCTGGACAAGGTCACTTTTGATTTCCTCAATCCATGTCCTGGATTTGAGGTTATACCATTGTAAACATTTCAATAATGCTGTTTTTGTTTATTGTCTTTATTGATGTAAGAATTTTCCAAGTATGAGTGACAAATCTTTTGCCTCCTTCCTTTTATTTTCTGCTTTGTTATTGGCATATTCCTTAAGTAAGCATAGCCTGTAGGTGATATAGCACATTCTGTCTTGAATACTTCAAGGAGTAGGAATGGCTTAGGAAGCAGGTTCAGATCTGCTACCTAAGGCTTTTCAACTTTATGAGCCGTGAGGGTCTCATAAAGACTTTTCTCCCTACGAGTCGAGAGGATCTCGTAGGTGTATTTTCTCTTTAGGGGTCGTGAGGACTCCTAAGTGCGTTTTCTCTTGAGAGTCGTAAGGATCTCACAAGAGAATTATCCCTCTTACAAGTCGAGAGGACCCGTAAGCGGTTGTTTCCCTCCTTGTCGAGATTCGACTTTGGAGAGTGTGGCCCGTGAATGGTATGCAGGAGTCCATTTTGAACTGACTTGCAGGGCCCCAATGTTTAGGGAACCGGTTTTTATCCCAATTGCCTAAGACTTTTCCCTACGAGTCGAGACGAATCGAGCATTTCTCGCAAGGATATCCTAACGTCACAGTTAACATCTGATCTTTATGACAGAGGTTCGTTAGGGTCTGTGGTACTAGGGTTTTGTCCATCGTACCGTCGTGTCGGCTGATGTATTCCTCGATAGGCAATCTTGCTGTTCGAGTAGCCTTGCGACATGTTGTGTCTTTGATCCCTTCGGGGGCTGGACAAGACGTCTTCAAGCAATCCTCCTAGGCAGTTTGACCGTCGGAAGAGCAAGCGTTAGGAATTTTGCCATGCCGCTTTTTACTTGAGGTTAAGCTCATTTTTGGAGAGCCCCGATGAGTCATAACCACTCCGCACTGGTGTGGGATGATCCCCGATAGTCTTTCAGGTTTTATATGAGTTGCCGTCAAGACCCTGAAGCTAGGAATTTGGCCTTTGCTTCGTTTGCTGGCACTGCGTCTGCTGTATCGAGACGAATGTAGCGGTTGTCTCTAGGTTGTTGGTGAACCGTCTGTAAGTCCACGTTGCGACCCCCGGTTCTTGCGGGGAGGCGGAAACGGTATAAAAATCAAATTTTAAGCGCATGGGGCAACATGGACTAACAAAGTCGGGATCTTTTCCTAAACTAAAACTAGCAAACATGCTAAAGAGAGTTAGTTACTCGGAAAGGAGGTTATACCTAACTTGAACTCCTTCTTCTTGAAACCTTTGTAGGGGTTGATGGTTCTTTCCTCGCTGCCTTCTTCCGTCAAAGATGGATCCACCTGAGGGTTCAACCTTCGGGCTCTTTCTCGAATTTTGAGTGAACTAGGATCTTCGGCTTGCTAAACCTCTAACCCTAGAGTGAGTAGAGAGTGTCTTTGGGGTGATTTTGTCTCAAGGAGAGGGATTCTCAACACATGAGAAGGATTCTCCTTGAACTAGAGGAGGAAGAAGAAGAAGTGAGGAGAGAGAAGTGTTATGATAGAATGAGCTCTTTTTCTCATTCTACAACCATATCACAAAATGAAAAGAATTATCAATTAACAATAATAAGAAAATGAGATAGTTGATGGATGGTTTGGAATGACCATTATCATTACATTCTTTAAATGAATTTTGCTAGAATCAAAGAGCATCTTTGCAAAGTAATGATGATGGTCAAACCTTCAACCATGGTCAACAAGTCAACCATGGTCAACAAGTCAACAAAACCCAACCATGACACAATTTCATTTAATTAATATTATTAATTGATATATCATAATTCCATTAGGGTTTGGAAAAAGACGACTGTCAACTGTGCATACGCACCCGTTCCGAAACCCTAATGAAAATCCTCTTCCTCCGCCTCAATCAACTGTGCATACACACCCGCATTCTTGTTCTGAGGAACATGAATACCATGAGATAAAATCAACCCCAAAACGTATACCAGTATCTGGCTCAAACTAGAGCCTACTAGTAATATCCGTCCGGACTCCAAACGTGCACAAGTGCGCGGATGAGAACGAACCCTGTCGCAAAACCATGCGACCTCTACTCTGTTTTGCCCAGAGGCGAATAGCCCTCTGTGTGGTGTAGGGTGTTTTTCTTCACCCCATTGAGATGGGAATACGTGCACGCTCGTCAGGCGTACTACAGATTCCCCCTGTCTAGGGTAGGCCGGGGTTTAATGATTGTGGGGATCCGAATCTCCGGCAGCCGCGGACTAAGCTGCCGTTAATTACCCCTCGCCTTTGGAGCGAGGGAACCTCCGATTGACGGGTTAAATTGGTCATGCGAACATAATGTGCAGTGTACGTGTGTGTTGTTTTAGAGGGGGGGTTTGAATATATCGGGAGTCACGCAGAGTTTTTACGGGGGTCCCGCTATCCTCCGACACTGTTTTTTCTAATAGGGACAGTGTCGTGGAGTATGTGTATGTGTACATTTGTATACATATGTATATATATACATGTATATATAAATAAAGGGGAAAAATACATCCAAAGGATGCGTGGGGCCAGCGCCTAGGCGCTTGAGCGCAAGCGCGCCACGTGTCGGCACGTGGGCGCTTTGCGCTCTAGCGCAGAGTGCTGGAGCGCAACGCGCCACGTGTCGTCATGTGGGCGACTTGCGCTCGAGCGCTTGCACTTGAGCGCAAGAGCGCCACGTGTCGGCACGGGGGCGACTTGCGCTCGAGCGCTTGCGCTTGAGCGCTTGCGCTTGAGCGCAAGAGCGCCACGTGTCGGCACGGGGGGCGACTTGCGCTCGAACGCTCTGCGCTTGAGCGCAAGAGCGCCACGTGTCGGCACGGGGGCGACTTGCGCTCGAGCGCTTGCGCTGGAGCGTAAGAGCGCCACGTGTCGGCACCGGGGTGACTTGCGCTCGAGCGCTTGCGCTTGAGCGCAAGCGCGCCACGTGTCGGCACGTGGGCGCTCTGCGCTTGAGCGCCGGCGAGGAAAAGAGGCTTTTAGCCTAAGAAACAGAAGCTATGCTTCAGAAAGGAAATATTTGTTATGTATATATGTATGGAGTTAAACTCCTAGGATGTTTTGAAGCTAATGAAAGGGGTTCTTCTTCTTCCTCCTATTGTTTGGCCGGATCTTGAAGATCAAGAGATGTGAGATCTCAAAATCTCTCCTTTTTGAGATCTGATGGGAGATCTGATTTCCCCTTTATGGGTTTTGTGATGGAAAACTACTTAGTTTTGGAAAAGAAAGAGTAAAACTCTTGATTTAATTCAAAAGAAATGGGAAGGTTTAGAACCTTGGAGAAGGAGCGGGAGGCACAAAGAACCCTAATTTTTGGAGGAATGAAAGTTGTTCTTTTTTTATTCATCATGTTGCCTTTTATAGGCTTACATATTTACATATAGCCCCTTGGGCTTTACAAAAATGGCATTTTAGCCATCCCATGGCTCATGTGCCATCTCATTTTTGCACATAAGCCATGGGCTTACAAAATATTGGCTTTATGCCCATTTTGTTTACATTCATGCATAAACAATTACATAAAAATTATTTATTACATGATTTTTTTTGTTGACATGGCGGGAGGCCGGACGCTTCGTGTTCGGGCTCGACCTGGGCATTGGCCCACTTGCTTGGGCATGGGCCCACCTGGCTTGGGGTTGACCTTGACTTTGACTTGGTCAACCGGGGTGCAAATTTTGACTTCAACATGTAGGACTCTAAAGACTCGACACTACGCTGGCAGTGGGTTTAACCACAGACCGCAAGCGGCACTAGCTGTGAGTAACGGTCCCCAGGTAGATGCCGATAAGAAGGCTGACGATGTGAACCCCATCTGAACTCCTACTGAGTCTGAATGTGACAGTCTCCGTACAGTCCGGTCTGTTCTTCTGATACATCGCATGTCGGGCCTAGGGGGCGGTAAACGTCAGTCCCCTAATAGCGGTACAAGTCGTGTCGGAGTGAAGCCCAAAACACCCTGAGATAACACTGGAAGCTTACCAGTATATCTCGCTTGCCCTGGCCAGGGACTACTCGTGTAATGGCTCTCCTAGACACAGCGCGATGTCAACCCCCAATACCGGGAGAGACGAATCCTGTCTAACCGTCACTGCCTCCTAGTGCTTCGGGACTGCACCCAACCATTACCTGTTTGCACGACTCCTTTGAGCCGCGGTAGGGTAGTGATCAAAGTGCAGTGGGAACACACTCGAGGCGAAGTGCCAGTGTCAAGTCAGCGGACTAAGCTGTACTCATGTCACCTGGGAACTGATAACTGACGATAGGTATAATACCAACCTGTCAGTTCCCGACGAGTCCTGTCCAGTGTACTCGTAACCCAACGAGCACCCGTATACCATCTCCAGTACGACGTACTGATGGCTGTGGGACAGACCATCTCCCACACTGGGATGAGAAGCGCATACGCTAGTCTACTCCGGAGTATCGATGCCCTATCTCGATAGTCCTGCGACTAGGGACCTGTATAAGGATGTGCTTATAGATTACCCAGCCCCCACTAGTGTGACTGCCATCACAACGCTGGTAATCAAGCAAAGATCCTAAGGGCTCCACTAATGCGTATAGGTGATATACTAAAATAAACACATGTACACATTGAAGTAGAAACAAACCAAGTAGCATACTACTATATTGAGCAAGATTGTTTATACAAGGTGAATATCCCAAGCTTCCATTAAGTAATATACAAACTAGTATGATACAGTAATGGCCTCTAGGGCATATACACTAACAATCTCCCACTTGCACTAAGGCCATGTACTGGCGTATCGAAGACCTATCATCTCGATCAGCCGCTCGAACTGAGTCTGGGGCAGGGCCTTGGTGAATGGATCTGCAGTGTTTTCTTCTGAAGCAACCCTCCGAACCTCGATCTCCTTGCGATCCACGATCTCCCTGATCAGGTGATACCGCCTCAAAATGTGCCTGGATCTCTGATGGGACCTGGGTTCCATCGCTAAAGCTATAGCCCCGTTGTTGTCGCAATACAGAGGTATTGGGTCAACAATGGACGGAACCACCTGAAGTTCTTTCAAGAACTTCCTCATCCAGACAGCTTCTTTTGCGGCATCAGATGCAGCGATGTATTCCGCTTCCATAGTCGAGTCTGCAACGGTTTCCTGTTTGGAACTCTTCCAACACACCGCCCCTCCATTGAGGGTAAAGACAAAATCCGACATGGACTTGGAATCATCCTTGTCACTCTGGAAGCTGGAGTCAGCAAAGGCCTCGATCTGGAGGTCTTTTCCGCCATACACCAAGAACATCTCCTTAGTCCTTCTCAGGTACTTGAGAATGTTCTTTACCGCTATCCAGTGTTTCTCCCCAGGGTTAGACTGATACCGGATTACCACACTCAGTGCATAAGCTACATCCGGTCTAGTACACAACATCGCATACATTATAGAGCCTACCGCAGAAGCGTAGGGTATAATAGACATGCGATCCCTCTCCAAATCAGTCTTGGGGGACATCTCTTTAGAGAGGGTGATCCCGTGACAAGCCGGTAGGTTACCGCGCTTGGAATCTTCCATACTGAATCTTTTCAGTATTGTGTCGATGTACCTGGACTGTGAAAGTCCTAATATCCTCTTGGATCTATCACGATGGATCCGAATCCCCAGGATGTATGAGGCATCACCCAGGTCTTTCATGGAGAACCTGTGTGACAAGAACCCCTTGACAGATTGTAGCATAGGAATGTCATTTCCTATTAAGAGAATGTCATCCACGTACAAAACGAGGAATACTACAGTTCTCGCTACAAATCTACTATAGATGCATGGTTCATCTGGATTTTTGATAAAGCCAAATTCTTTGACCGTCTCATCAAAGCAGATGTTCCAACTCCGCGATGCCTGCTTTAGTCCATAGATGGACTTAAGCAACTTGCACACCTTTCCGCTGCTCCCACTCTGAATGAAACCCTCTGGCTGGTCCATATAGACACACTCCTCTAAATTTCCATTTAGAAAAGCGGTTTTAACGTCCATCTGCCAAATCTCATAATCGTGGAAGGCAGCAATGGCAAGAAGGATCCGAATGGATTTCAGCATAGCCACTGGAGAAAAGGTTTCGTCATAGTCCAAACCAGGTCTTTGACGGAAACCCTTTGCTACAAGTCTAGCTTTATAGGTCTCAACCTGTCCATCTACACCAATCTTCCTTTTGAAGATCCACTTGCATCCTACGGGTTTTACCCCGTCTGGAGCAATATCCAACGTCCAGACTTTGTTGGTGTACATGGACTCCATTTCGGTCCGCATTGCATCCAGCCATTTTACCGAGTCAACGCTCTGAACGGCCTGCTGGAAGCTAGTAGGCTCATCATAATCTATGATGCAATCCTCTCTATCCCCGTCTATGAGAAAACCGTAGTATCTCTCGGGCGGATGAGACTGCCTACTACTCTTGCGGAGCGGCGTAGGAATGTCCTGTTCTTTTGAACTTACTGGCTCTTCCAAGCTTTCAGTAATAGCTTGTGGTTCTGGAATTTCTTCCAGTTCTATTGCGTTCCCACTTATCTGGGTTTCCAAAAACTCAGTTTCCAAGAAGCGGGCATGTTGAGAAACAAAAACCTTTTGTTCCTCAGCGGAATAGAACAGATACCCCCTGGAGTTCTTTGGGTATCCCACAAACTTACACTGTACTGAACGTGCCTCGAGCTTGTCCGCATGCGGCTTTTTTATAAAAGCTGGACATCCCCATATCTTAAGGTACTTAAGACAGGGTTTCTTCCCACTCCACATCTGATATGGAGTGGTAGGCACAGTCTTGGTGGGAGCATTGTTCAAGAGATATGCAGCTGCTTCTAGTGCATAGCCCCAGAAAGATCACGGTAACTCAGCCTTACTCATCATGGAACGAACCATATCCAATAGGGTTCGATTCCTCCTTTCCGATACACCGTTATGTTGCGGAGTGTATGGAGGAGTACGCTGAGAGAGAATTCCATTCTCTTTTAAATAGTCCAGGAACACGGCACTCAAGTATTCACCACCTCGATCCGATCTTAGAATCTTAATACTTTTGCCTGTTTGTTTTTCAACTTCATTCTTGTAATCCCGAAATTTCTCAAAGGCCTCGGATTTGTGCTTCATTAAGAAGACATGTCCATACCTAGAGAAATCGTCTGTGAAAGTAATGAAGTATGAATAACCGCTTTGCGCATGTGTAGACATTGGACCACACACGTCACTGTGTATGAGTCCCAAGAGCTCGCTCGCTCTTTCTCCGTGTCCAGTGAACGGAGTCTTTGTCATCTTTCCCATGAGACAAGATTCACAAGTGGCATAAGACTGATACTCGAACGGATCCAAGTATCCTTCTTTATGTAACTTAGTCAACCGTGTCTCATTGATGTGACCCAGTCTACAATGCCATAAGAAAGCCTGATTGATATCTGGAGACTTTCTTTTGTGTGTATTCTGGACATTGAAAATCTGTGGTTGGTTTAATACGTATATACCATTGCTCAGTGTACCTGACCCAATCAGAACTTGATTAAGGTGAATGTTTACAACATTACTTACAAACGCAAATTCATAACCTTCTTTAGAAACCAAAGATACAGAAATGATATTACAAGTTGCGTTGGGTACAAAAAAGCAATTACGCAAAACCAAAACATGTCCATCTGACATTCCCAGGTGATAGTCCCCCACGGCTTTAGCATCCATGCTAGCTCCGTTCGCAACTCTGAGGGTCATGTCACCTGCCTTCAAAAACCTACGGTTTCTCAACGCCTGCAAAGAATTACAGATATGAGATCCTGATCCGGTATCCAATACCCAGGAAGTAGAGTTTATAGAAAGACAGTTTTCAATAACATACACACCTGAAGCTGAAGCCGCAACCTGCTTCAGTTCCTGTGTCCTGGCTTTCCAAGCCCTGCAATCTTTCTTCCAGTGTCCACTTTTATAACAATAGAATCATTCTTCTTTACCCACAAGCTTCCCCGCTATCATTGTTGCCTTTTCTTTTCCCTTCGTACCCACTTTACTAACACCGCCCCTTGGTTTGGCGGGGGCTTTCTTCCTCTTTCCCTTGACTTTCGCCTTGGACCTAGAAGAAGAAGATCCTCCTACAAACAAAGCGGGTGTTTCCCTACCTTTCTGTAGGATGCCCTCTGCGCTCCTCAGCATGTTGAGGAGTTCTGAAAGTTCAACTTCTTTTTCTTGTAAGTTGAAGTTCAGTATAAACTGGGCGTAAGTGGATGGAAGGGACTGGAGAATTAAATCCGTATAGAGTTCACTTTCCAACGTGGTCCCAAGTTCCGCGAGCTCCTCAATGCAGCCAATCATCTTAAGCACGTGGTCCGCTACCGATGATCCGACGGCCAATTTTGCCGAAAATAACTTCTTCGACACTTCGTATCTTGCGATACGAGACTGCTCTCCATACAGTTCTTTTGTATGAAGAAATATGGATTCCAGGTCCATATTCTCGTGCCTCCTCTGATGTTCGTTGTCCATAGAGGCAAGCACGAGGTACCTGGCCTTCGCGCAATCAATCTCCCAAGTCTTACGGATTTCCTTATCCGCGACGCTGGAGGTGGGACCTGGGACGGGGGGAGCTTTGGTGGTAAGAAGATACCCCAGCTTGTCATAAGTGATTGCCATTTTGACATTCCTGAGCCAATCTTTGTAGTTTGGCCCTGTCAGTATGTTTTTATCTAGAAGTAACTTAAGTCCAGTCATGTCGATTGGTCGCTGCAATTAGGAGGGAGAGAAGAAACACTTTAGCACGATGCTCTTGCAAGTTTAGAGTGGTTTTTAATTTGTCTAAACAGGATGGCTCCCACTGTCTCTCGAATCCCTCCTTAAACCATAAAGGAAGAATTAGTCGGGATCAATCCCACCGTACAATACTTGCTTAACCGTTCAGCCAGGCCAGTGTCAGTACTTCGAGGGAGGTTTTCCAACGCTTTCGCGAAGTTCCTTAATTTAAGAACCTCTTTTCCCTGGGGGCGAAGCCCCGCTAACACCTTTCTAGACACCTACTAGGTTTATAGCATTGATCGTTTAGTGAGAAATTTCCCGAGGAGTAGCATATACTCACAGTAGGATCGGGATCCAAATATCATCGCGTGACGAAACTGAAGGAATCCTACCAGAATCACCACACTCCAAATGGTATGCAAATCTAGCAAGTTTCAGTACTTATGAAACTCCGGATGTGGATTTTTGCCCCATGCTCTTATGACCTTGACGAAGGTCAACAAATCATAAGTCACATGTCAAGTTCTGCCCGTCATTTTCCAGGTTAATTTGAACCCACCCGTATATACCCTTGACGAAGGTCAACAAGGCAATACGACTGTCCCAAACCAACGCATCTATCTATGCTACATATGAACACCCAACAGCTACCAATCTCTATGCCTTGACGAAGGTCAACAAACATGGCTTGAATACTATTGAATATTCATACGAAACGACGGAGGGATACGAATGGTTTTGGCGAAACCATGAACGTAGTGAACTTGATATAATCGATGGAACGAGATAGCTTTTAGAAGGAGTGGCTCAAGCTCCGCATTTAAAAGTTAGTTTTGAAAAGAACCGAGTGGTTTTTCGAAAGTGTTCCAACGACTTTAACTTGGTTTATTATCTTGCATTAGTTCTTTTAATGCGTGATATTCTTGCATTAGTTCTTTTAATGCGTCCCATCATTTAATCTTACCATTGCAGAAAACAACCAAAATATGACGTACGCTTATGCCATTCGCATTCGCCACTGGGCCCCGTCATTACCCGTTAGGTTACTTAACTAACGACAGAGCGGGGGCTGGGCTAGCGCGGCTGTAAAACATAAGCAACGCCTAAATAGTTATAAATATATAGCAATGATAGACATTACAGATCACAGATGAATACATTGGATATACTAGGAATCCGCAATCCGTTCGAGCCTGCAACGAAAAGTGGATTACACGGTCGCGGTGAATAGCCAAAACCCCACCCAAGACCCCTACGGGTGCGGCAAACTACCCGCCAAGTACCCGGTAGCTTGTGCACCCCTCCATGGGTCTATCCTAGGAGCAAAAACAGTAAAAAGAATTATACAATGACGGCTACAACCCCGACCTGGTTGTGCGGCCATACAAATAATAATATTACATCAATTTACATGTTACAAATGAATGAAAGAAAAACAACACTCATCTCACATCCATCCCGGCTATTCACCCGCGACAATCCAATCCATTCATATACACATACCATCAACAAACACAGATCACAGATATGTATAACCCCGACTAATCGACATATAGCGATTAGCCGACGTTCAATACATGCAAGCATCACAGATATAACCTTCATAGTCAAAGTGTAGTGAAGTTCGGAAAAAATACGGAATTATAGGCCTCCAAAAATAAATTTCTATTCTGGAAAATCTGGGCACATATAATATATATAAAAAATCCTAAAACCAAGCCAGAGATACACTGCACCAAAATCGAGGCAGAGAGGAGACAAGACGGCCGCGGTTGCGCGGCAATAGCTTGCTATTGCCGCGGAACCGCGGTTCTTTGGTCAGATCTCTGGCTCGTTTTTGGTGGTTATCTTTAAAAAACCCCTGAGATGATTTTTGGTGTATGACAAATTTTGTTTTGACCAGAAAAAAATTTAACAGAAACTTGGGTTTTTAAAAACTCGGTTTTTGGATTTTTCGGTTTCAAACTTCGTTACACTTCACTACCTAGCTAGTTTATGTTTAGTTAGGCTCTGATACCACTGTAAGTCCACGTTGCGACCCCCGGTTCTTGCGGGGAGGCGAAAACGGTATAAAAATCAAATTTTAAGCGCATGGGGCAACATGGACTAACAAAGTCGGGATCTTTTCCTAAACTAAAACTAGCAAACATGCTAAAGAGAGTTAGCTACTCGGAAAGGAGGTTATACCTAACTTGAACTCCTTCTTCTTGAAACCTTTGTAGGGGTTGATGGTTCTTTCCTCGCTGCCTTCTTCCGTCAAAGATGGATCCACCTGAGGGTTCAACCTTCGGGCTCTTTCTCGAACTTTGAGTGAACTAGGATCTTCGGCTTGCTAAACCTCTAACCCTAGAGTGAGTAGAGAGTGTCTTTGGGGTGATTTTGTCTCAAGGAGAGGGATTCTCAACACATGAGAAGGATTCTCCTTGAACTAGAGGAGGAAGAAGAAGAAGTGAGGAGAGAGAAGTGTTATGATAGAATGAGCTCTTTTTCTCATTCTACAACCATATCACAAAATGAAAAAGAATTATCAATTAACAATAATAAGAAAATGAAATAGTTGATGGATGGTTTGGAATGACCATTATCATTACATTCTTTAAATAAATTTTGCTAGAATCAAAGAGCATCTTTGCAAAGTAATGATGATGGTCAAACCTTCAACCATGGTCAACAAGTCAACCATGGTCAACAAGTCAACAAAACCTAACCATGACTAGGGACCTGTATAAGGATGTGCTTATAGATTACCCAGCCCCCACCAGTGTGACTGCCATCACAACGCTGGTAATCAAGCAAAGATCCTAAGGGCTCCACTAATGCGTATAGGTGATATACTAAAATAAACACATGTACACATTGAAGTAGAAACAAACCAAGTAGCATACTACTATATTGAGCAAGATTGTTTATACAAGGTGAATATCCCAAGCTTCCATTAAGTAATATACAAACTAGTATGATACAGTAATGGCCTCTAGGGCATATACACTAACACCGTCGAGGCTTGGAACTGGGAATTTTGCCGTGGCTCCGTTGTTTGATTGTCGCGTCTGAACCTTGCTGGAGGACGAACCCTGGGGTGACATTTCGTCTGCTGTATCGAGACGAACGTCGAGGTGGTGACCACTCCGCGCTGGTGTGAGATGATCTCCGATGGTCTTCCAGGTTTTATATGAGTTACCATCAAGACCCTAAAGCTAGGAATTTGGCATTTGCTTTGTTTGCTTTGTCACGTCCGAATCCTGTTGGAGGAAGAACGCTGTCGTGACATCTCGTCTGCTGTATCGAGACGAACGTCGAGGTGGTGGCCACTCCGTGCCGGTGCGAGATGATCTCCGATAGTCTTTCAGGTTTTATATGAGTTACCGTCAAGACCCTGAAGCTAGGAATTTGGCCTTCGCTTCGTTTTTTTTTTACCGTGAGGTCTTTTGTTGACGTTGGATCTGTATCCTTCCGGAATGAGAAAGAACGACGTTGTTGACATTGCATCAGCTGTAACGAGACGAATGCTGAGGTGGAGCTGGGATTTTGCCGTTACTCCGCTTTGTTTCGTTGTGTCGCATCCGTGCCTTGCTGGCATAAGGAGGAACGTTGTTGTTGGCCTTGCTGATTTTGTCGCAAGTTGCCCCATCATTTCGGCTATTTCGTATGCATGTACGGCTTGCTGGCTTTCTGCCGCAAGCTCAGAATTGGATACTGATTTCGGCATCAGCACCGCTACAACTGGGATATTTCCAGGAGCGAATCATCATTTGCCTCTGTCGATATCGAACAAAGGTGACTTAGCGAACAGGGTCAGGATTCTGTCGACTAAGGCTTTTTTTTGACTTCATGAGCCGTAAGGGTCTCACAAAGGTATTTCTCCCTACAAGACGTGAGGATCTCGTAGGTGTGTTTTCTCCTTAGGAATCGTGAGGATTTATAAGTGTACGGCTCCTCGTAAGTCGTAAGGATCTTACAAGAGAGTTTTCTCCTTATAAGTCGAGTGGACTCACAAGGGTTGCTCACCGTGCGAACATATCCCTAGTCACGGGTGGGACTTGGTTAAGGAAATGTTTATTCGCGCCCGTGGATTGTATACAAGGGTCAGTATGAGCACTTTTAGGGCAATATCGAAGGTTGTGGGGGTTGCTTAAGAACAGGTTCAGGTCTCTGTAACTTAAGACTTTCAAATCTTATGAGTCGTAAGGGTCCCATAAGAGAATTCTCCTTACGAGTCGTGAGGATCCCGCAAGTGTAATTTATCCTTAGGAATCGTGAGGATTCCTAAATGTATTGTTCCCTTATGAGTCGTAAGGATCTCACGCTGGTGGTTTCTCCCTACAAAGTCGAGAGGACCCTGCAAATGTCTTTTAACGAGATTGCGCCCTTTCGGGTTTTCACAAACACTCGCCGATAGCCATGCTGTTTTTACTCACGGAGACCTTTCGGGTTTTCATCCGTGCCCATTTTTCTTATGGACATACCGTTTTTATTTATTTTATTCTCTCTCTTTTTTTATATTCTTTTTATATAACGAGGTCGCGCCCTTTCGGGTTTTCACGAGCACTCGCCGGTAGCCCTGTTGTTTTTACTCACGGAGCCCTTTCGGATTTTCATCCGTGTCCATTTTGCTTATGGACATATCGTTTTTATTTTTTTATTTTTATTCCTTTTTTTTATCGGCTTTGGGATGTTGCAATCCACCGTAGTTTATCGACATCTCGGTCAATAGCTAGTTTTTGAAAGGTTCCTAGGCATCCTATAGAGGTCTCACAAGGCATCAACCATGCCAATTTCAAAATTTATGGGTGCCGAGAAACCCTAATACGGATCTTAGACTAGATGTTTAGGCGAAAATCGAATCTAGTTAACAACTTAACTAAAGGAGAGAGGCTACAACCTTTGTAGATCCGGATATCCACTTCCTTAGCTCCACATAGGCGTCCTCTCGCTGTCCATCTTGAATCCCGAACTCAATCGTCGGCTTCATCGGGAAAATGGGCGGACTAGGTCGTCGGCTTCGTGCCGAAGATGATCTACGTCGAGGTTGCACAAGTTCAAGCTCCAACTTCACCAAGTGGTGAAACTTGTGAAGAAAACACCCAAAACAACTTGGCAAGAGGTAGAGGGTGAAGAAATAGGAGGTGGGTTCACTTTAGAATTTGATTTCTCACTTTAGAACTCAAGTTGCCATTGATGGCATCAAGGTTTCTTTCTTGAAGAAGAAGATCAAGAAGAAGAAAGAATATGATAAGTTTTTTTTAAAAATGAAAAAGAAAACCATACTTATCATATCCTAACTAAGGTTAAGTGTAGAGAATAGACCATGGTTAATGGGAATGGTTAGGGTTAAGCATGAAGACAAAATGGTCTCTTTGGTCAAAGCTTCATGAAGCTTCAACAAGCTTCATGACAAAAACAAACCATTTTATTTTCATTTATCCAATGAAATAAATAAAGAAATGAATAAATAAATGATTAAGCAAAACCCTAATTATCACTTAACCATGGTTTAATTCTTCACACTTAACCAAATGATCAAGTATCATCAAACATGATACAAATATGTGCACAAAAGTATATCACATATACAACTTGCACATCAAGTGAGAAAATCCATTTAAAGTGAACCAATACTAGTTAATGCAAAGTAATATATCAAATATATAATTATACATTAAATCATTAAATCAACATTTGATTCAATGATCCGGTCATGTCGCACATAACCGACTAGTATTCAATGTATCGATTTATCGAATCAATGATTCGATAACTAGGTCATATCGAATATAACCAATCGAAACATTTATCCTGAGAATGAAATGCGGTATCACATACACGCATTATTCTCGCTCCCGCACATATCTCATATGCGCCCCTATTTCGTTTCGCTTGAGCTAGGAAACCTCTGTGTAGGACTCTAAAGACTCGTCAATACGCCGGTAGCAGATGATGATCATATCAAGCACCCACAAGCCCCAAGCGGTCTGCTAAACGTAACGGCCATCCGGGTATTGAGCGATCAGAAGATCGACGAGCTAGCCCGCTCACACTCCTGTGAATCCAACCAGTAACACTTACCGTACAGTCCGGTCTGTTCGTCTGATACGTCGCATATCAAGTCTAGGGGTGGTAAACGTCAGACCCCAATAACCGATAAGTCATGCCGATGTGAGGCTCATAACGGGTCGAGAAACTACTGGTAACACTTACCAGCAAATCTCTGATCAGCCCTGGCCAGGGACTTCCCTGTTGCGGCCAATCGAGCACAGCGCAACATCAACCCCCAATACCGGGAGAGACGAAACCCCTCCTATCGCTCATTGCCTCCATTTGACTCGGGACTGTACCCAAAGACCACCATTTTGCACGCCCTCATGGACGTGGTAAGGTGGAGATCAAAGCACAGTGGGAATCACACAAGACTCTATGACGATCTCGGGTCTACAGACTAACCTGCACAAGTGTCACCTGAGAACTGCCATCTGACGTGAGGTATAATACCATCTGGGAGTTCTCGGCGAGTCCGTCCAGTGTACCCAGTCTCCACTTAGCACCCGTATACCATCTCTGATGTCAAACACCAATGGATATGGGATCATCCATCGCCCATCTCATGGGTCGAGAAGCGTATACGCTAGTCTAGTCTGGTATATCGATGCCCCGTCTCGATACACCCACGACTAGGGACCTTGAAAGATGTACTTATGGACTACCATGTCCCCACTAGTATGATCTGCATCATAGTCCAGGCAGTCAAGTACACATCCTAAGGGCTTTACCAACATGTAACCATAAGACAGTTTAAAGAGACTAGTATACATGTTAAGATAAAGAGTAACCGGATAGCATACTATCATATCGAGCAAGAAAGTCATCTCTATATATCTCCAAGCATCCAATATAATATACATCATCTGTACAATACTGGCCTCTAGGGCATACATACAACTAACAATCTCCCACTTGCACTAGGGTCAGCTGCTGTAGTATCTCATACCGAGCATCCCGAAGAGTCTCTCAAACTGTATCTGGGGAATGGCCTTCGTGGGTGGATCCGCCGTGTTGTTCTCCGTGTCAACCCTCCTAACCTCGATCTCCCGGCGATCAACTATCTCCCGGATCAGCTGATACCGCCTCAGAATATGCCTGGATCGCTGATGGGACCTGGGTTCCTTGGCCAAAGCCACCGCTCCATTGTTATCGCAATACAAAGGTATTGGATGCTCAATGGATGGAACCACTCCAAGTTCAGTAATGAACTTCTTGATCCAGACAGCCTCTTTGGCAGCATCGTTGGCAGCGATGTATTCAGCCTCCATCGTCGAGTCTGCCACGGTTTCCTGCTTTGAACTCTTCCAGCTAACCGCCCCTCCGTAAAGGGTAAAGACAAAGCCCGACTGCGACTTAGAGTCGTCCTTATCACTCTGGAAGCTCGAATCGGTAAAGGACTCCACTTGGAGCTCTCCGTTACCATACACCAAGAACATATCTCTAGTCCTTCGTAAGTACTTGAGAATGCTCTTCACAGCTGTCCAGTGACTCTCTCCAGGATCAGCTTGATACCTGCTCACTACACTTAGTGAGTATGCTACATCGGGTTTGGTACATAGCATCGCATACATGATAGAGCCTACTGCCGAAGCATAGGGTATCCCTTGCATGCGAGCTCTCTCCAAATCAGTCTTGGGAGACATCTCTTTGGAGAGAGTGACTCCAGAGATCGTGGGCAAGTTCCCACGCTTGGACTCTTCCATACTAAACCTCTTTAGTATGGTGTCAATGTACCTGGATTGGGACAATCCCAAAATCCGTTTGGATCTATCTCTATAGATCCTAATTCCCAATATGCAGAAGGCATCACCAAGATCTTTCATTGAGAATCTTTGTGATAAGAAGAGCTTGACCGATTGCAGCATAGGAATACCATTTCCTATCAAGAGTATGTCGTCCACGTACAATACGAGGAAGACAACCTTACTCTCTGCCACCTTCTTGTAGATACAAGGTTCATCTGGGTTTTTGACGAAATCAAACTCTTTGATAACGACGTCAAAGCAGATGTTCCAACTCCGCGATGCTTGCTTTAATCCATAAATGGATTTAAGCAGCTTGCACACCTTCCCGCTGCTCCCACTGTCTACGAAGCCCTCTGGCTGAGTCATGTACACGCACTCTTCTAAATCACCATTTAGAAAGGCGGTCTTAACATCCATTTGCCAGATTTCGTAATCATGATAAGCAGCGATGGCAAGCATGATCCGGATGGATTTAAGCATAGCCACTGGAGAAAAGGTCTCGTCATAGTCCACACCTGGTCTTTGACGAAAACCCTTTGCTACAAGTCTAGCTTTGAAAGTCTCCACTTTCCCATCTACACCAAGTTTCTTCTTGAAGATCCACTTGCTCCCAATGGGTTTTACCCCTTCAGGAGCAACGTCCAAAGTCCATACTTTGTTGGTATACATGGATTCCATCTCGGACCGCATAGCATCCAGCCATTTCACTGAGTCCCCACTCGTGATGGCCTGCTCGAAGCTAGTTGGGTCATCATCCTCCATGATGCAATCCTCGCTCGCACCATCCATGAGAAAACCGTAGTATCTCTCAGGTGGGCGAGGAACCCTACTAGATCGGCGGAGAGGCTGAGGTTCGTCGGGTACTACTGAATCCTCTGGTTCTACCAAGTCTTCTGTTATAGTTTGTGCCGCTGGAGCCTCTTCCAGTTCTACCTCAATGCCACTTGTCTGTTTCATAAGAAAACTCTTTTCTAAGAAAGTGGCATGTCGAGAAACAAACACCTTTTGTTCCTCGGGATGGTAGAAGATATACCCTTGTGAATTTTTGGGATATCCTACAAACTTACATAAGACTGATCTTGCCTCGAGTTTGTCCGGATTCTGTCTTTTGACATAGGCTGGACAACCCCATATCTTAATGTAATTAAGATGTGGTCTCTTCCCTTTCCATATCTCATATGGAGTGGTAGACACTGATTTGGTAGGAACTCTATTCAATAGGTCCATGGCTGTCTCAAGCGCTTATCCCCAGAAGGAAATAGGTAACTCAGCTGTGCTCATCATAGAGCGCACCATATCTAATAGGGTGCGGTTCCTCCATTCTGATACACCGTTGTGCTGTGGTGTATAGGGAGGAGTCAACTGAGAGAGAATCTCATTCTCTTTTAGGAAGTCCAGGAATTCATTGCTCAAGTATTCACCTCCTCGATCAGATCGAAGGATTTTAATACTTTTTCCGGTTTGGTTTTCGACTTCTTGTTTATATTCTCTAAATTTCTCAAAAGCTTCTGATTTGTGTTTCATCAGGAACACATATCCGAATCTAGAGAGATCGTCAGTGAATGTAATGAAGTACGAAGAACCATGCCTGGCATGTGTAGACATGGGACCGCATACATCACTATGTATCAGTCCCAAGAGTTCGGTAACTCTTTCTCCGTGTCCCGTAAACGGAGTCTGGTCATCTTGCCTTTGAGACATGACTGGCAAGTGTCATAAGATGAAAATTCAAACGGATTTAAATATCCATCTTTATGCAACTTAGCTAGTCGTGTCGCATTGATGTGACCCAGTCTACAATGCCACAAGAAGGATTCGTTCAATTCTGAACTCTTCCTCTTGTGTGTGTTTGTTATGCTCAGAACTGTTGATTGATTTAGAACATAAATGCTATTGCACAACGTGCCTGATCCAACCAACTTTTGGTTACGGAAAATGTTCATAACATTGTCCTGTAATACAAAATTATATCCCTCTTTACTTAATAAAGAAACCGATATAATGTTGCATATCAGGTTCGGCATGTAATAGCATTCGTTCAGAACCAATGTATTACCAGTTGGTAATACTGGGTGATATTCCCCGACAGTCTTAGCTGCAACAATTGCACCATTTCCAACTCTAATGTCTTTATCACCTTGTCCAAGTTCTCTACCTTTTCTAAGCCCATGTAACTGATTACATATATGGGATCCTGACCCGGTATCTAATACCCAGGACGTAGAGCAAATAGAGAAACAGTTCTCAGTAACGAACACACCCGAAGAAAATGCATCAACATGTACTTTCTTCAATCGGGTGGCATGGGAATCCTGGTATTCCCCTATATCCTGTTCATTCCTATAACTCTTATAAGAAAGAAAGGAACCAACGTTCCCCAGCACAGTATAACATGCGGGTTCGGTCAATACATCCATATTATTATCTTCATTAGGACATGAAATGGTCCCTACCTGGAGAGAGAGAGAAGAAAAACACTTTAGCGTATGCTCGTGCAAGATCAGACTGGTTATTATCTTATCTAATCAGGATGGCTCCCACTGGTTTTTATCAAATCTTCCTTCAAACCGTAAAAGGAAAGACTAGCTGGGATTAATTACGCACTACAAGTTCGCCAATCTTTCAGCCAGGCCAGTGTCGGTACTTTGAGGGAGGTCCCCCGTGCTTTCGCACGAACCTAATTAATGTAAACCTCGTTTTCCCAGAGGCGTAACCCCGTTGATACCTTTCTAGACACCTACTTGATCAGCTAATTGCAATGTGTAAAACTCTCCCAGGAGTAACTCTTACTCGCAGTGGGTATCGGGATCCAACTATCTCATAGAAGGTATGCAATCTCATTGCAAATTTCAACACTTGAAATTCCCGATAATGCTTTTGCCCCTAGCGTGCTATGACCTTGACGCATGCCAAACAACCCATAGTCCGCTAGTCAAGTTCAACCCATACAATTCGTGATCGAATTAAACCCACCCGTACGACCCTTGACGCATGCCAAACAACGCCGTACGAATACCTTAATCCAATCGCATCTCATACTGCAGATAAGTAATAATCAGCTACCGTACACTACGCCTTGACGCATGCCAAACAACCGTAGCATGAATACTGAATATTACATATCTGAATTGACGGAGGGCTACGCAGGTTTTTCTGAAAACCATAAGGGTAATGAACTTGATATCGTTGTAGAATCAAATGAAGTTTTAAAAATGGAGTGATTTTGAGGCTTTTCTAGTTTTGCTAAAGGGGTCACTCCCGGTGAAGGGATCGTCGGCCCTTTCCTCGTCGAATGAGGTGCGGGATATATCATATATATCACTGTGCAAAGCAAAAACTCTTAAAAGCAATCAATAACCAAACCGAGTGTGTAGCATCTGCCAGTTATTGCTAAAGGAGTCACTCCCGGTGAAGGGATCTCGGTCCTTTTCTCATCGAATAAGGTGCAGGATATATCACATATACCGCTGTGCAAAGCAAGAACTGTAGCTACCCTTTTTTTATTTAAAATTTGATTCCACAACATCTTAGGTTTCTTTTCTTTCATTAATCACATTAATGAAGTCCCATCATTTAAGTACCTAAACATCACAGATAAATACGACGTACACTTATGCCATCCGCATTCGCCTCGATGTCCCCTCGTGCACCGTTAGGTTAGGTAACTAACGACAGAGCAGGGCAGGGCTAGTGCGGGTGCAAAACATAAGTAACGTCTATATAATATATCATATATACTATATACTGTATCTATCACAGAAGATCACATGATCGCATCACAGATATCGCAGCAGAAGAAACATATGAAACATTGGATATACTAGGACGTCCGTGTTTTCAATACGAGCCAGTATAAAACACGGATTCCATGGTCGTGATGAATAGCCAATCCCACACCCCTAGACCCCTACGAGAGCGGTAAGCAACCCTGCCAATTCTAGGGTTAGGAGACCCGGACTCGACTCCTCGAGTTGGTCTCCCACTGGACCCCAGAACCCGGTTATTTGTGCTCCCCTCCTTGGGTCTATCCTAATGCGGAAAAGTAAATAATATACAAAAGGTGACAACTTCCGCTACCTGGAAGTGCCCCAAATAAAAGAATATTACATACAAGTTTTTACATGAATGAAAATGAAAAACACTCATCTCACATAAAAACCCCCGGCTATTCGAACACGACGATCCAATATAACATATCCAGCAACACATAACATCACATGTCATCAACGTAAGTAAGTATGCATACCCCAATTGCCGTTGACGTATAGCAACGAAACCGGCGATATGAACATACTACACTTACGGTCACAGAAAAGAAAGTGTAAAACTACAACAGTTGGAATCCGCAACCCTTTTAGACATCACATGCCTAATCAAATGAAATACTTAGACATCACATGCCTAATAGTTATAAACCCCGCATTTTAGTCTCATTATCGAAAACTCTTTTCAATATCTAGTGAAACTAAACCGCTAGATTTACAACATTCATTCAGTTATCTCATAACTGTTTGTGAATTCCAATTATTGTATCACATTCCAGATAAACAGAAAATGTTAAACTTTCCGATCGAACAGTCGAATACCCAAGTTTTCCCGATACAGCTCAACACATGAAATAAGTCTAACAACATTCAGTTCGTGCCTCAGTAGCAACGGTCCAGCCGTAGAAGGGTCAAGCCAACGCCTCACATGTGGCACGCCGTACTGCCCCAAACCCGAAGGTTCAAAGGGCAGTTCAAGACGGTCACATAATCGAGTTAAGGTTTGTTGTCTTCTAGAGGGTCCATCGCGTTACTTGCACTACTTAGAACATCGTTAAACTACGGAAAAATCCAACACTTGGAAATTTCCCAACAGGGGAAAAATTGGGTATTTATATCCGGTCGAGATTTTTAACATTTTCTAAAAATTATCCGGAAATACACAAAGACGAAATTTGATAATCTGATCGAAACAACGAAGCTCTAAAACACCCCAGAAAATACAACTTGTCACGCCCCGCTTCCCGAAATACGGAATACGAGGAGTAGACAAGGCCAGCCATGCTCCTACGGTCAAGGAAATATCCTGCCGTAGTCACACTTCGGCTTCTAGTTTATCACGGTAAACAGTAAACGATGCGCAGGTAATGAGAAATGCAGTAACTGAAAGATACAATAATATAAACTGACCTGAGGTGGAACAAACGAAAGTAACTCAGAGTAGCAAGTCAAGAAGTCTGTGATGCACGTCTAGTTGTAATCCAAGCTAAATCTTCTCCTCACACTGAGCATGCATACTCAGGTCGTCAGAGCGACACAAAAGCAATATAATATAATGAAATCGAGCGACAGTTCTAACAGTGGTAAAGAATATGAATAACAGAAAATCAACGACAGCATGAATATGAATGTACAGTAATCAATGCAACGGAACAGTAAAGCAGTATAACGAAATGTCACGCATGCCACACAGTATATAAGGAATAAAATGCCAGTATCCCTATCGGTCTCTAAGTCTCACTGTGCAGGTCACTAAGCCTATCGTCAGTCCAAGTGTGAGAGTCAACCACTCGCGAGTGTCCTCCACCCAAGGGTAGAACCCAAGGGCAAGGGACCACGGGCCCAACATGTAACGAGTGTATCACGGTGTATATATCACATACCCTGTAAATCTCCATATAACTCCCAAAATATATAAGCCGGCATGGGACTCCCGAGATTCTGTTGAACTCACACTTAAACTACCCCACACCCCGTGGTCTACATCAAACGCTAACCATCACCCTAAATACTAATCGATCCGTGACAAGTCTGCGCGAGAACTGGAGGAAGGACCTCCATCAAGCACGTCCCGACTAATACCTAAGATAAATGGCAGTGTCGGATGCCTTATCTGTGACATCCGTGCAAGCGCTTCCATAAGTGTCCCATACCACTTATAGTCACACATATACGCATCCCACAGACGTCGACAATGCAATAGAATAAAAGGGACACTGATTGTGCACAAGTACGTATCACTTTCACTTAATCACGGATACACGAATACTGACGTACTTGCCATAATCACCACTAAAATCTAACACTGGGTAAATGCACGATGTCACTAGGTTATCACTACAATGATATAGGTATGATATGATGCATGAATAGCATAAGAAGCACAACTAAGGTATCATAAAAACAACGGTCTATCACTTGCACGATTTATCATGAAACATATGTATATAATTTAGCGAAATGATAAACAGGTAGTAATTAATATGTTCAGTTATCCATCCATAGGATTTTGTTTCAAGCCAATCGGGTTCCAGAATCAAAAGTTATAACCATTTCATTTTAAGCGCTCGCGGCTGGAAATCTGGTTTCAGAATCAGGAATCCATTTCGAAACGCATTTTAACCCTAGTTGGAATCATAATTTAGCGACGCTACAGTTGGATGAATTCTAGGGTTTTCAGTAAGGTTTTCAATCTAACAGACGGATCTTCGATCGCATCTGTACGTCAGGAGTTATACTCTATTTAACAATAATGTGTCAGTTCTGATTCTGCTGGGACTGCTATGCGTCCCGATCTTTTAAAATACAGAATAAATAGCAAATGGTAACGAAACAGTATGAAATTAATTGTGTTGTCTAGATAACAGATTCATCTACAATAAACAGCGGAGTTCCGCAACCTAAGTGTTAAGCAAGTTTTGTGGTACACACTATGGAACAGCAACCAATAACTGGAGTCGCTCTGGACTGCAGTCCAGAGTCGCACTCCGATCCGAATATCATCACAGTTTAAGTACAGGATTGTCTGGAAACTATTATAGGGTTAAAGTTCATCGAGTAGGCTTCGATTTGAGCCCTCGAACGCACCATTATAATATGTATATGATTTATGGTGAATTTAACGGTTTTCAGGTGCAACATAATTTCAGGTTTGCAATTAAACTTGGGGACGGTCGTTTTAATCTTTAACGGTCGTATTTTCTAATGAAACTTGCACAAGGTATTCATCATATCCAGGGCCACAGCATTATATCTAGTTCCGTCAAATTGGATAATAGTTTTCTATGAGAACAAGCATCGAACGGTTTTATGGCGATATTTAGCATCAAGCAAAACATGGAATATCTACGATTTTAATTTGTAATTTAATGATAAATAGCATGAAAGCAAGTAAAAACTTGCCTGGAGAGCGTCTCGGGGATGCACGGCAGCGACGCGGTCTATTGTGATGGCCCGACGCGATCACGACAAGTATTGGCCTCGGCTCGATCTTGGCTCGGCCTCGGAACTTGGACTAGGCTTGAAGCTCGAGCATGGCATCAAGGCTCGGTTGCTGAGGTCTTGACGGTGAGTGTAGTGTTTCACAGGTGGTGTTAGAGAGAGAGAGAGAGAGACAGAGAATACGAGAGAGAGGGACAGTGAGGGATAGAGTGAGGCAGATGAGAGAGAGACTGAGAGAGAGACAGAGAATGAGAGAGATAGAGA
Source organism: Agapanthus africanus (assembly GCA_030015575.1). Classification (NCBI taxonomy): domain Eukaryota; kingdom Viridiplantae; phylum Streptophyta; class Magnoliopsida; order Asparagales; family Amaryllidaceae; genus Agapanthus; species Agapanthus africanus. The sequence continues at coordinate 515,368,647 of JASDDO010000031.1, read as the reverse complement.
GATGCAGTGAGTGAGAGAGGGAAGTAGAGATTAAGAGAGAGAGAGAGAGAGAGAGACAGATGAGAGAGAGAGAGAGAACGAGACAGAGTGAGAGAGAGGGGGAAAAGCCTGAGAAAGAGAGGGAGAGGAGATCACAGAGGGAGGTGAGAAAGAGAGAGATTGGAAAGTGCGGGTGAAGGCTCGGGTGAGCGAGGGGATCGAGGATGGTGGCGATGGTGACGATGATGATGATGATGGGAGTCGTCGATGAGATGAGGAACTCGCCGGCGCCGGGCAGGGGTGGTCGAGCTCTGATGCAGGGGCTCTGTGGAGGTGGCAACGGGTTGGTGTGCAGGGGTGCTCGGCAGGGGCGACGAGCGGAGTTGTAGGAGGAGGAGTTGTGGAGTTGAAGGTGCGATGAGGTTGGGGACGAGGTGATGGTGATGGAGGTGGTGGCCGGTGATGGGAAACGGGAGAAAAGAGAGGAGGAAGGAGAACGAGGGAGACGAGGATGAGAGGGGAAGGAGGCGACGGGGGTTAGAGAGGGGTGCGCTTCGTGGGATAACGTCGCGACGACGTGGCGCAAGCGCGGGCGAAGGAGGCGGCGGGGAAAGGGGATCGCGAGCTGGAATGAGGGATATAGCCGTTGGAGGAAGACGTCACTGTAGGGAGTGGGTTTTGATCGCGGGCCGTAGGGAGTTTTGGGGAAATAATTTGGGAAAAAATGGAGTGGGCCGGGCCGACAGAATAAGGGAAAAATAAATTGGAGAATTGTGTGGTGGGCTGGTTCTGTGGGCTGAAGAAAGGAGAATCGAATGAATAATAATGAAGAGGAGAATGGGGCCGGGCTGAGTGAGTGCGGGCTGGAAATAGAAAACAGTTTTAAATGAAAATAAGAATATGGGCCGGCAGAATTATATGGAATAAATAAAAGGGAAAAGTAACAAAGTGGGCTTGGGGTTTGGGCAGAAAATAATAGAAATTAGAATTGTTAGGATAGGGAAAAATAGGGCTGGGCCAAATAATAAAATTAAGGATAAATGAAGAGAAGAGGCCGGGCTTAAAGAATAAAGTGGGGAAAAATAATGGGCTGGGGTAAAATAAAAGAAAATTAATTAGAAAGATAGAAACGGCTGGGCTGTGAAAGAATGTGGGGAAACGAATGAAATGGTTGAGGAGAAATATAATTGCTGGGCTTGGGCCAAATAATCATAGTTTGGGTTTGGGTTGAAACGGCTGCGGGGAAAATCAAATGGAAAAGATCTTGTTTTCTGTTCTAAACAGGAAGTGGCTAAGACGGAGGAAGAAAGATAGGATCTGGGTTTAATAAGATTTTGAAAATAAATAAATAATTATAAATAAATCTTATAGGTAAAAGAAATACGGATTTAGACGTATAAGAAAAACTGGGTATTACATCATACCACCCTTACAAAAATTTCGTCCTCGAAATTTAAAATAAACGATAAGTTATACCAACAAAACGAAACTATTAGATTGCACACTAACACCAAGGATTTATTAGTAGTACGGGGACGAAGAAATTTGAAAATTTATATATATATATGTAAAAACAACATACGAAAGTTAGGTCTAAATAGGTGTAAAGCAAGAATAACTATGAGAGCAACTATGAGTATACGAGAATATAGGTATCAATAGCGAACAATAATAATCAAAGAGTGTTCGATAAGAGTCGAATCCCACATATGTGCACATCAAAATAATCAACAGAAATAATAAGTATAAGGCTCAACCGCTTATAATAGTAAGCATATGCATAATACTAGAAATAAAGTAACGATAATAAAGTAGTGAAGAATTTGTCTGTAGTTTAAAACATTTTAGGATGTTGTATCGATCAAATAGTTTTGAATCAACTTAGAAAACTCACATAACGAAAACAGGAACACGGAACAATATATGCGCGGTGTAAGTTTGCGCTACTGAAGACGAGATTAATAACAGTGTACTTAAAATACATGAAACAGGGTAATCAATAACACACTCACTTTGATAAATTCAAAATACTGAAAACTAAATTTGAATAGCAGTGTCCCTAAATATAATTAGGGTAAAAGGAAGAACACTAAATTGCATAAGCTAGCTAGGGTAATGATTACAAGGAAGTGTGGCTCAATCAGAAGGTCGGAACGTGGCGGTTTTAGGCTGAATGTTAAGGAGATCGGGATAGGGTCAGCACAGGAAATAAGGATGAGTAATAAAGGAATACAAAAGGGAAAGTGTGGGGAAAATAACAGTCGATACAACATACGAATCAGAGTTTGAAGAGTTAGTGAACTCGGAAGTTTCACAAAAATTGTTCTCCTCCCGGAAGGATCTCAAACGGGGCACAGACGAGGGATGGAGGATGGCTCATTCCAAGGATCAGGGTGCGGTACTCTCTAATCGAACGAAGGTGAAAGCTATACAATGAGTGGGGGTGGACAGTCAGGGAACTCGGCAGACAAAATAAATGGATATGGACAATAAACAAGTATTAGGCGAACCAATAATCAAAAGGTTTACAAATTCAGAAGATTTATTTCATTCAAGAAAATTTGAAACAAGGCATTCTCAAAGGCGAAAAGTGGCCCTAAACTATACACATTTTATTTGGCCAGAAAGACAGCATCAAAGGAATCCCGTCAGTCGCGGTTGTGGAGATTCAGCTGGTCGCGGTACGCTCGCGCACTCAGGTAGGGGCGTCCATTTCCAAATCGTCTCGCGGGCACCTCAATTGGAAGTCCTTCCACTACAGGATCTTGATCTTCTGGTCCTTCTTCCTCGGATAGAGCTCCTTCATAGAGATCCGATTCTATGTGATTTTCTTCTACTGGATTTTCTTCCACGGGGTTTTCCTCCGCTGGGTTTTCTTCTATCTGTTCTTCCTCGGGGTCTTCCTCTATCGGGTCTTCCTCTACAGGGTTCTCTTCGGGATCTCCTTCTTCCTCGTCGGAATCAGCTAACACGTTAAACTCTGGGGCATCTGCTTCTTCGTCCTCTGAATCATTGTTTTCGAAGTTGACCTGGGGACCAATGACCTCATCATTGGAACTCGTCAATGTATAATCTAAGGAAACGCATGACTGTGCATCCTCGTCTAGATGCGGCGCTGCTCCAGGGTGGGCCATGGCCTGAAAAGGGAAGTCATGATTAGACAGTGGAATACATCAAGGAAAACTCAGGGTACAAAATATAGGAAAAATGTGCGGTTGCAGGAACTGAAAGATCAGAATTAAAATACTGTGATAATGAATAGAATTAGATAAGGAGAAAGCAAGAGGATGATACATATATTACGATTCAAATTTTTATTGCATTCAACTAAAAGTTCAACGGATACAAGATTTCAAACGGAAAGAAATATTCATAAAAGATAACAACATTATTACTGAAAGTAGATAACATGAAAAAAATCATTCTTCGACTGCTATAACATTGCATTCTCATCGCGTGAGTGAATCCCGCGTTTGATCCGCCTTATCGTCGAAGTCCGAACTACGCAGTAATCCTCACTTGGCAGAAGTGGGTAGTGTGGACGAGTTTCTTCCTTGCAGTTCTTTCCTTTCTGGACAGCCGTTGATGAGATGTTTTTTGGAACCGCATATCAGACATTTTCCTTGGGCACGGCGGCAATCCTTCTGAAGGTGTCCTGACCTCTTACAATATCCACAGCAAGGGTTCTTCTGATGCTTCTGTTGACGCTTCATCTGCTTCTCCTTTCCTCGTCCAATAGAGATCCCTTTATGATAGGAGACTCCCGCTGGTGCCTGATTCGCCTGTCTTCTCAGTCCTTCAGCTAATAAGTCGTTTGTTCGCTCCTGAGCTTCCTTTAAACCTTGCAGTACACTAAGGATTTCAACGGTCTGATTCTGAGGAGTGGAGATAGAGGAAGAGTCGTTGAAAGACATGATCCTGAAACAATGATTTTGAGGATGATATAAGTCACAAGATATACAGATCAAAATATAATATGGATAGGACAAGGATTCACAAAATATCAGTGGTGCTGAATTTATTATAAGTGGGGAATCAACTTTATGACTTTAGGTCACTTGAATTGAGTACGATAGTGCATTTGCAACCACGTAACCTTGTCAAGTCACCCGAAACCATAGCGAATGAATAGCTGAACACACGATGTGAATATGGATCAAGAGTGACAAGTTTACAACCTAGACCGAGTGATGTCTCAGGTTGCCAAACTATACACGGAAAACTGCAATCCCAAACGATGCAAAACCTGGCTCTGATACCAACTAAACCATGTCACGCCCCGCTTCCCGAAATACGGAATACGAGGAGTAGACAAGGCCAGCCATGCTCCTACGGTCAAGGAAATATCCTGCCGTAGTCACACTTCGGCTTCTAGTTTATCACGGTAAACAGTAAACGATGCGCAGGTAATGAGAAATGCAGTAACTGAAAGATACAATAATATAAACTGACCTGAGGTGGAACAAACGAAAGTAACTCAGAGTAGCAAGTCAAGAAGTCTGTGATGCACGTCTAGTTGTAATCCAAGCTAAATCTTCTCCTCACACTGAGCATGCATACTCAGGTCGTCAGAGCGACACAAAAGCAATATAATATAATGAAATCGAGCGACAGTTCTAACAGTGGTAAAGAATATGAATAACAGAAAATCAACGACAGCATGAATATGAATGTACAGTAATCAATGCAGCGGAACAGTAAAGCAGTATAACGAAATGTCACGCATGCCACACAGTATATAAGGAATAAAATGCCAGTATCCCTATCGGTCTCTAAGTCTCACTGTGCAGGTCACTAAGCCTATCGTCAGTCCAAGTGTGAGAGTCAACCACTCGCGAGTGTCCTCCACCCAAGGGTAGAACCCAAGGGCAAGGGACCACGGGCCCAACATGTAACGAGTGTATCACGGTGTATATATCACATACCCTGTAAATCTCCATATAACTCCCAAAATATATAAGCCGGCATGGGACTCCCGAGATTCTGTTGAACTCACACTTAAACTACCCCACACCCCGTGGTCTACATCAAACGCTAACCATCACCCTAAATACTAATCGATCCGTGACAAGTCTGCGCGAGAACTGGAGGAAGGACCTCCATCAAGCACGTCCCGACTAATACCTAAGATAAATGGCAGTGTCGGATGCCTTATCTGTGACATCCGTGCAAGCGCTTCCATAAGTGTCCCATACCACTTATAGTCACACGTACACGCATCCCACAGACGTCGACAATGCAATAGAATAAAAGGGACACTGATTGTGCACAAGTACGTATCACTTTCACTTAATCACGGATACACGAATACTGACGTACTTGCCACAATCACCACTAAAATCTAACACTGGGTAAATGCACGATGTCACTAGGTTATCACTACAATGATATAGGTATGATATGATGCATGAATAGCATAAGAAGCACAACTAAGGTATCATAAAAACAACGGTCTATCAATTGCACGATTTATCATGAAACATATGTATATAATTTAGCGAAATGATAAACAGGTAGAAATTAATATGTTCAGTTATCCATCCATAGGATTTTGTTTCAAGCCAATCGGGTTCCAGAATCAAAAGTTATAACCATTTCATTTTAAGCGCTCGCGGCTGGAAATCTGGTTTCAGAATCAGGAATCCATTTCGCAACGCATTTTAACCCCAGTTGGAATCATAATTTAGCGACACTACAGTTGGATGAATTCTAGGGTTTTCAGTAAGGTTTTCAATGTAACAGACGGATCTTCGATCGCGTCTGTACGTCAGGAGTTATACTCTATTTAACAATAATGTGTCAGTTCTGATTCTGCTGGGACTGCTATGCGTCCCGATCTTTTAAAATACAGAATAAATAGCAAATGGTAACGAAACAGTATGAAATTAATTGTGTTGTCTAGCTAACAGATTCATCTACAATAAACAGCGGAGTTCCGCAACCTAAGTGTTAAGCAAGTTTTGTGGTACACACTATGGAACAGCAACCAATAACTGGAGTCGCTCTGGACTGCAGTCCAGAGTCGCACTCCGATCCGAATATCATCACAGTTTAAGTACAGGATTGTCTAGAAACTATTATAGGGTTAAAGTTCATCGAGTAGGCTTCGATTTGAGCCCTCGAACGCACCATTCTAATATGTATATGATTTATGGTGAATTTAACGGTTTTCAGGTGCAACATAATTTCAGGTTTGCAATTAAACTTGGGGACGGTCGTTTTAATCTTTAACGGTCGTATTTTCTAATGAAACTTGCACAAGGTATTCATCATATCCAGGGCCACAGCATTATATCTAGTTCCGTCAAATTGGATAATATTTTTCTATGAGAACAAGCATCGAACGGTTTTATGGCGATATTTAGCATCAAGCAAAACATGGAATATCTACGATTTTAATTTGTAATTTAATGATAAATAGCATGAAAGCAAGTAAAAACTTGCCTGGAGAGCGTCTCGGGGATGCACGGCAGCGACGCGGTCTATTGTGATGGCCCGACGCGATCACGACAAGTATTGGCCTCGGCTCGATCTTGGCTCGGCCTCGGAACTTGGACTAGGCTTGAAGCTCGAGCATGGCATCAAGGCTCGGTTGCTGAGGTCTTGACGGTGAGTGTAGTGTTTCACAGGTGGTGTTAGAGAGAGAGAGAGAGAGACAGAGAATGAGAGAGAGAGGGACAGTGAGGGATAGAGTGAGGCAGATGAGAGAGAGACTGAGAGAGAGACAGAGAATGAGAGAGATAGAGAGATGCAGTGAGTGAGAGAGGGAAGTAGAGATTAAGAGAGAGAGAGAGACAGATGAGAGAGAGAGAGAGAACGAGACAGAGTGAGAGAGAGGGGGGAAAAGCCTGAGAAAGAGAGGGAGAGGAGATCACAGAGGGAGGTGAGAAAGAGAGAGATTGAAAAGTGCGGGTGAAGGCTCGGGTGAGCGAGGGGGTCGAGGATGGTGGCGATGGTGACGATGATGATGATGATGGGAGTCGTCGATGAGATGAGGAACTCGCCGGCGCCGGGCAGGGGTGGTCGAGCTCTGATGCAGGGGCTCTGTGGAGGTGGCAACGGGTTGGTGTGCAGGGGTGCTCGGCAGGGGCGATGAGCGGAGTTGTAGGAGGAGGAGTTGTGGAGTTGAAGGTGCGATGAGGTTGGGGACGAGGTGATGGTGATGGAGGTGGTGGCCGGTGATGGGAAACGGGAGAAAAGAGAGGAGGAAGGAGAACGAGGGAGACGAGGATGAGAGGGGAAGGAGGCGACGGGGGTTAGAGAGGGGTGCGCTTCGTGGGATAACGTCGCGACGACGTGGCGCAAGCGCGGGCGAAAGAGGCGGCGGGGAAAAGGGATCGCGAGCGGGAATGAGGGATATAGCCGTTGGAGGAAGACGTCACTGTAGGGAGTGGGTTTTGATCGCGGGCCGCAGGGAGTTTTGGGGAAATAATTTGGGAAAAAATGGAGTGGGCCGGGCCGACAGAATAAGGGAAAAATAAATTGGAGAATTGTGTGGTGGGCTGGTTCTGTGGGCTGAAGAAAGGAGAATCGAATGAATAATAATGAAGAGGAGAATGGGGCCGGGCTGAGTGAGTGCGGGCTGGAAATAGAAAACAGTTTTAAATGAAAATAAGAATATGGGCCGGCAGAATTATATGTAATAAATAAAAGGGAAAAGTAACAAAGTGGGCTTGGGGTTTGGGCAGAAAATAATAGAAATTAGAATTGTTAGGATAGGGAAAAATAGGGCTGGGCCAAATAATAAAATTAAGGATAAATGAAGAGAAGAGGCCGGGCTTAAAGAATAAAGTGGGGAAAAATAATGGGCTGGGGTAAAATAAAAGAAAATTAATTAGAAAGATAGAAACGGCTGGGCTGTGAAAGAATGTGGGGAAACGAATGAAATGGTTGAGGAGAAATATAATTGCTGGGCTTGGGCCAAATAATCATAGTTTGGGTTTGGGTTGAAACGGCTGCGGGGAAAATCAAATGGAAAAGATCTTGTTTTCTGTTCTAAACAGGAAGTGGCTAAGACGGAGGAAGAAAGATAGGATCTGGGTTTAATAAGATTTTGAAAATAAATAAATAATTATAAATAAATCTTATAGGTAAAAGAAATACGGATTTAGACGTATAAGAAAAACTGGGTATTACACAACTCTAGAATAAAAATTAAAAATACCCATAAAACTCAGCTGCAGAAATGATAAATTACTGTGCAGAGGAGGAGGGATGACGTCATCAATCTGCCGCGGAACCGCCGCCTAAGGCAGGCTTCTGCCGCGGTTCCGCCGCAGGTTGCACTGTTCATGAGCCCAATTTTGCGCCGTAATTCTTAGAATTCTCTGCTGAATTTTCTGCATATTTTTAATTTGGAAAAAACCCATTTTTTAAAAAATGTACAGAGAGTCGTTTTTGGGTTAGGGTTTTGGTTCGATCGGACTTCAAACGTCGTCGGGACTTCGCCTAAGGCTCTAGCTAGGCTCTGATACCAGTGAAAGGTTCCTAGGCACCCTATAGAGGTCTCACAAGGCATCAACCATGCCAATTTCAAAATTTATGGGTGCCGAGAAACCCTAATACGGATCTTAGACTAGATGTTTAGGCGAAAATCGAATCTAGTTAACAACTTAACTAAAGGAGAGAGGCTACAACCTTTGTAGATCCGGATATCCACTTCCTTAGCTCCACGTAGGCGTCCTCTCGCTGTCCCTCTTGAATCCCGAACTCAATCGTCGGCTTCATCGGGAAAATGGGCGGACTAGGTCGTCGGCTTCGTGCCGAAGATGATCTACGTCGAGGTTGCACAAGTTCAAGCTCCAACTTCACCAAGTGGTGAAACTTGTGAAGAAAACACCCAAAACAACTTGGCAAGAGGTAGAGGGTGAAGAAATAGGAGGTGGGTTCACTTTAGAATTTGATTTCTCACTTTAGAACTCAAGTTGCCATTGATGGCATCAAGGTTTCTTTCTTGAAGAAGAAGATCAAGAAGAAGAAAGAATATGATAAGTTTTTTTTAAAAATGAAAAAGAAAACCATACTTATCATATCCTAACTAAGGTTAAGTGTAGAGAATAGACCATGGTTAATGGGAATGGTTAGGGTTAAGCATGAAGACAAAATGGTCTCTTTGGTCAAAGCTTCATGAAGCTTCAACAAGCTTCATGACAAAAACAAACCATTTTATTTTCATTTATCCAATGAAATAAATAAAGAAATGAATAAATAAATGATTAAACAAAACCCTAATTATCACTTAACCATGGTTTAATTCTTCACACTTAACCAAATAATCAAGTATCATCAAACATGATACAAATATGTGCACAAAAGTATATCACATATACAACTTGCACATCAAGTGAGAAAATCCATTTAAAGTGAACCAATACTAGTTAATGCAAAGTAATATATCAAATATATAATTATACATTAAATCATTAAATCAACATTTGATTCAATGATCCGGTCATGTCGCACATAACCGACTAGTATTCAATGTATCGATTTATCGAATCAATGATTCGATAACTAGGTCATATCAAATATAACCAATCGAAACATTTATCGCGAGAATGAAATGCGGTATCACATACACGCATTATTCTCGCTCCCGCACATATCTCATATGCGCCCCTATTTCGTTTCGCTTGAGCTAGGAAACCTCTGTGTAGGACTCTAAAGACTCGTCAATACGCCGGTAGCAGATGATGATCATATCAAGCACCCACAAGCCGCAAGCGGTTTGCTAAACGTAACGGCCATCCGGATATTGAACGATCAGAAGATCGACGAGCTAGCCCGCTCACACTCCTGTGAATCCAACCAGTAACACTTACCGTACAGTCCGGTCTGTTCGTCTGATACGTCGCATATCAAGTCTAGGGGTGGTAAACGTCAGACCCCAATAACCGATAAGTCGTGCCGATGTGAGGCTCATAACGGGTCGAGAAACTACTGGTAACACTTACCAGCAAATCTCTGATCAGCCCTGGCCAGGGACTTCCCTGTTACGGCCAATCGAGCACAGCGCAACATCAACCCCCAATACCGGGAGAGACGAAACCCCTCCTATCGCTCATTGCCTCCATGTGACTCGGGACTGTACCCAAATACCACCGTTTTGCACGCCCTCATGGACGTGGTAAGGTGGAGATCAAAGCACAGTGGGAATTATACAAGACTCTATGACGATCTCGGGTCTACAAACTAACCTGCACAAGTGTCACCTGAGAACTGCCATCTGACGTGAGGTATAATACCATCTGGGTGTTCTCGGCGAGTCCGTCCAGTGTACCCAGTCTCCACTGAGCACCCGTATACCATCTCTGATGTCAAACACCAATGGATATGAGATCATCCATCGCCCATCTCATGGGTCGAGAAGCGTATACGCTAGTCTACTCTGGTATATCGATGCCCCGTCTCGATACACCCACGACTAGGGACCTTGAAGGATGTACTTATGGACTACCATGTCCCCACTAGTATGATCTGCATCATAGTCCAGGCAGTCAAGTACTCATCCTAAGGGCTTTACCAACAGGTAACCATAAGACAGTTTAAAGAGATTAGTATACATGTTAAGATAAAGAGTAACCAGATAGCATACTATCATATCGAGCAAGAAAGTCATCTCTATATATGTCCAAGCATCCAATATAATATACATCATCTGTACAATACTGGCCTCTAGGGCATACATACAACTAACAGTTTTAGGACGTAGTGGTCCGTCATTAGTTTAAGGACGTTTTGGTCCATTGTTGAAGAGGGCCGGCTACTACTTATAGAGTTTTAGGCTTAGGAAGATAGCGAGCGGACATAGTCGTCGTCATCTATCATTGACCTAGGCCGTAACTCGTTAGGCGTAGTATTTCTTCAGGAAGCGACCGTTTATTGGCCTGAAAGGTCTTTCACCGTGCATATCCATGAGTAGATAGGCTCCACCCTGGTAGACCCTGTCTATGATGTACGGGTCTTCATAGTTCGGCTCGAATTTTCCCCGCTTGACGCGATTGGGGATCGAAGGTCTTTTGACCACTAGCATGAGTTCGCCTTGGCAGAATGTCCTCGGCCTGGTCAATCTTTCATATGAGCGTGTCATCTTTGCTTTATAAGCCTCCAGATTTTGTTGCGCTATGAGCCGGGTTTCATCAAGGGCATCAAGCTCCTCAAGCCGAAGGTGAGCATTTTCTTCGTCCGTCCGCTCGTAGTGGACTGCCACTTGTAGAGAGGGTAATTCTATTTCGAAGGGGAGTACTGCTTCTGTACCGAATACCAACGCGTACGGCGTTGTATTCGTGGCCGTCTTGAATGTAGTTCGATACGCCCAGAGAGCTTCTTGCAGTCTCTCGTGCCAGTCTTTCTTGTTTCGAGACACCGTCTTCTTCACGATCTTTGTCAAGGTTTTGTTGAAAGCCTCAGCTAGACCGTTAGCTCTGGGGTTATAGACCGACGAATATCTCCAGTCTATGTTATGATGTTGTGCGAAGCGGCTGATTTTGTGGCTTCTGTAGGCTGGCCCATTATCGGAGATGATTCGTCTCGGAGTTCCAAACCGATAAATGACGTGCGTCTTGAAGAAATGGAGGATATTCTCCGTCTTCATTTCCCTCAGCGGTACTGCTTCTGCCCATTTGGAGAAGTAATCAGTCGTCGCCAAGATGAAACAATGTCCTCTGGACGACGCTGGTTCGATGGGGCCGACTATGTCCGTTCCCTACATTTCGAATGGCAAGCTAGCCACCTTGGATGTAGTGGATTTGGATGTTGGTGGATAAATTCCCCATGAATCCATCATGAGTGGCATTGCTTCGCATATTCGAGGCAGTCCTGAATCATCGTGGGCCAATAGTAGCCCATCCATTTAATCTTCAACTTCATCTTCGGGCCTGCTTGGTGAGAACCGCAGAGTCCGTCGTGAACTTCCTGAATGACTCTTTTCGCCTCTTCAGGTCCCAGACATCTCAACCACAGAGAATCAAATGACCTCTTGTACAGAGTATCATTGACGAAGGCGAAAGACAAAGCTCGTTTTATAAGCTGATATCTTGAAGACGCATCTTCAGGTGTTCGACGGGATTTGAAGTAGTCTATAAAGGCTTCTCTCCAATCCTCAGCCTTTTCCTAGTCTTTTATTTGCATAGCCATTTTCTCAGTCGCTCCCTTTTCTTTGGATGATTCCGGAGATATTTCTGCTGGGGCAAGCACTCGACGGCTTTGCACAACGATTCTTACTTCATTGAGGTTCTCATCGGCCAATTCTTTAGCAAGCTTGGTTAATGCATCCGCTTTGCTATTTTTCGCAAGCGGTATGCTTTCGAGGGTGTAGGAAGGTATTTGAGTCAGCAGTTGCTATACCCTCTCGCCGTATTTCACCAACTCTGGTTTGCACGTCTGATAGTCGCCATTTACTTGACTAACGATCAGCTGGGAATCTCCGTATTTTCAATTCCTATGACGATGGCGATCTCGAGGCCTGCTATCAAAGCTTCGTATTCGGCTTCATTGTTCGTCCTCGGCTTTGTTAAGGAGAAAGCAAAGCGCATTATCCCTCCTCGTGGAGTTACGAAGATGAGGCCTACCCCCGATTTGATTATATGGGTGCTTTGTTTGCGCTTCTTCACGGAAGACGCTCCATCAAAATAGAGTTCCCATCGGGTATCACTGCCGTCGATCGCATCAAACGCATGTTCGTCTGGCAGCTCGCAATTCAGAGGAGAATCGGCAGGTATCGGATGCTCAGCAAGGAAGTCGGCGATGGCCTGGCCTTTCACTGCTGTTCCCCTCCGAATGGCGGCCGAGACATGGGCTGTCTCGCCTGAGATTCGGGGTAGATGCTAATGGGTGTTATCCGTCTACCTCTCCGAAGATGCCAAGTTGATTTATGGCACCGTGTATCGAAGGTTTAAGCGGATGCGACCGATGTAGCAGACTTCGTCAGATTCCCCCTCGTTGAGGGGTTTTTGATTGTGGGGACGCTCTTCCCTGCAGACACAAGCCCCTGCAGTTAATTACGCTACCGCATGACGGTAACAACTTTCTCCTTCTCCAGCTGGTCACTTCGTGTCGTGGGTGTTTGTTTTGTTTGTGATTGCTCGTAGATTGTATACGGAGACTAATTTATGTTGTCGCCCGTAGGACGTGGATTAGTCCAAATCCGTATTTTCTTAGATTTGGTTTTGGGGTTTTGGTTTGAGGATACGTTAGCCATATTTGAGGCTAAGATCAACTCAAACGTTTGTTAAAAATACGTTAGTCTAGTTTGAGACTAAGATCAACTTAACGGGATCGTTTAGATCCGACAAAAGAACGTTTGGGTTCTATTGTTCCAGTTTAGGGACATAGGGGTCCATTGAATGTATGGCCGTCGGGACCCGTCACCTCTCTGACGACGTTGAAGGATTACAACGACAGGTGTCAGAGGAGTTCAGAGATGCACCCTTGAACCAAAGTTGATTGGGGGGATTCATAGTCCAATTTGGGACTAAAGTCTGTTTGAAGATTTAAGGACACGTTAGCCATATTTGAGGCTAAGATCAACTTAAACGGTTGTTAAGGATACGTTAGTCCAGTTTGGGACTAAGATCGACTTAACGGGATCGTTTAGATCCGACAAAAGAGCGTTTGGGGGCTCTATTGTTCCAGTTTAGGGACATGGTGGTCAATTGCAAGTTTAGGGACATGGTGGTCCAATACCAGTTTAAGGACATAGTGGTCCAATTCCAGTTTAAGGACATAGTGGTCTATTGAATGTATGGCCGTCGGGACCCGTCACCTCTCTGACGACGTTGAAGGATTACAACGACAGGTGTCAGAGGAGTTCAGAGATGTACCCTTGGACCAAAGTTGGTTGGGTGATCCATAGTCCAATTTGGGACTAAAGTCTGTTTGAAAGTTTAAGGATACGTTAGCCATATTTGAGGCTAAGATCAACTTAAACGGTTGTTAAGGATACGTTAGTCCAGTTTGGGACTAAGATCGACTTAACGGGATCGTTTAGATCCGACAAAAGAGCGTTTGGGCTCTATTGTTCCAGTTTAGGGACATGGTGGTCCATTGCCAGTTTAGGGACATGGTGGTCCATCTCCAGTTTAGGGACATAGTGGTCCATAGGTAGTTTAAGGACGCATAAGTCCGTGGGTTTAAGGACCCCACAGTCCGTATTTTAGTTTAAGGACGCATAAGTCCGTGGGTTTAACGACCCCACAGTCCGTCTTGATGTGTGGTCGTTGGGACCCGTCACCTCTCTGAAGACGTTGAAGGATTACAACGACAAATATCAGAGGAGTTCAGAGATGTACCCTTGAACCAATGAGTTGGTCGAAAGAGCGGATGTGCTCAGTTCAAGATGATTTGAGGACTTATGGCCAGTTTGGGCTAAGTCCAATTATGTTTGAAATATTGGCCCTCTGTTGGTCCATTGAAGGAGAGGCTTTGCCTCTAAAAACTTAGCCAATTGGGCTAAAGCTAGTGTTAAAGACTAAAGACCAACAGTGTTGAACACTGGGAATAAGATTAACAAATTAGTGTTAAACACTAAAAGATAATCAGTGTTAGCAACAGGGCTTTCAAATTAGTGTTAACACAAAAGCAAATCAGTGTTAAACACTGGTAGCAGAGATTTCAAACTAGTGTTAAACACTAAAGCAAATCAGTGTTAAACACCGGGAACAGAGTTTTCCAATTAGTGTTAATCACTAAGAAAATCAGTGTTAAACACTGCAAATAGAGTTTTCCAAATTAGTGTTAAACACTAAGAAAATCAGTGTTAAACACTGCAAATAGAGTTTTCCAAATTAGTGTTAAACACTAAGGAGGGAGGGGTCACGTGCGGACACGTGAGAGCGCCCTGATTTCCCTTATTTTATTCTGCAGATCAGTGTTTAACACTTTTAATTTCCTGGCCATCACGTGTGGGCACGTGATGGAGGCCCCCGCTCTGGTCTGTTAGAATGCTCATTAGGGGTCACGTGGTGACACATGAGGGCGCCCTAAATGTGGAGCCAGATCTCCTTTTGGTTTATCCTCAAATTTGCGAATAAGTGTTAAACACTTTTATTTTAGAGCATCACGTGTTGGCACGTGATGGGGATCTGTGCGCCAATTGTTAAAGCATTTGCTAAGGGGTCACGTGGTAAACACGTGAGAGCGCCCAAAGCCTTCATTTCCATTGATCTTTCTTTCTGCGTTTTGGGAGTCACGTGGGAGCACATGATGGCATCAAAAAGTGGGGCCAGCTCCCCTTTATTTTGTTCTGCAAACAAGTGTTAAACACTTTTATTTTTATAGCCATCACGTGTGGGCACGTGATGTATAATCATGTCCTGATTTATTAGAACATTTATTAGGGGTCACGTGGTAACACGTGAGAGCGCCCAGAATTGTTTCTGCCTTTGCTTTTGTTCTATATATGATGAGGGTCACGTAGGAACACGTGAGACATTGCCTCAAAGCTTTCCTCTTCTCATTTTTGGGGATCTGTTCAGGGGTCACGTGGGGCACGTGACCTTAGTCTTTTCATGCGCAGAGATCTTTTAAGTCTCCTTATCTTTAAGAATTAAATTCTTATTTAGGGTAAAACCCTAATTTTTGTTTTGGAGGAATTAAATTCCTGTTGTGAAAGAATTAAGTTCTTATTTAGGGTAAAACCCTAATTTTATCCCAAAGGAATTAAGTTGCTATAATTTTGTGACCATTGAATTCCCAAAACTTAATTCCTCCTCTATGTTTTGGATCTGCATGGCAGGATCTCAACCCAATGAGAATTAAATTCTCAATTCATGGGAGATGTGCACTTTGCAGATTCTCCACCAGAGAAAGAGCTAAGTTCTTTTCTTTATATAAGAGTTAAACTCTTTTGAGAATTAAATTCTCTTTTTAAACCTCTCTTTTCTTACCTAGGGTTTTTCTTTTGCAGAGAATTAAATTCTCCTCTCTTTTCTTTTTTCTCTTGAGAATTCAATTCTCTTCCCTCTGTTTCTTCCCCCAAAAAAGTAGATCCCATCTCTTCTCTTCTTGGCTCCTATTTATAGGAGAAGGAAAAGAATCAATTTGTTTAGCAAATCTCTCATTGAAAGATTTGATTTGATTGTTGAGAAATTTGATTTATATTTATCATTAATCTGGGCCTTTAGATCATTCAGTGAATTTTATTCACCGTGGATTTTAAATCCAAAAGATATTCTATTTGTTATTCTGGTGAGATTTTCAGGGAAATCTTTACTTGTCCAAGATTTTTCCATAAATTGGTGATTTTTAATCACCCTTGGATCTTTAATCCAACGGTCCCCATAATCCTTTTCCATTTGGAATGATTTAGAAGCTTTTAGAATTTTAATTCTATTGCGAAAGATTTAAATGATATTTTTTTTAGAATTTAATTATGTTGAACAGCAAGGCTTTTACAGCTAGTCACGTATTGCCACGTGACCCCCAATTGAGTCCTTTTCTCAATGTTTACTTGCGCTTCAGTTGTAACCATCACGTGTCAACACGTGACCATTGGTCACGTGTGAGCACGTGACACCTCATTGAGGTATTTTCTTCAGCTGTTTGTTTACGCTTCAGTTTTAACCATCACGTGTCAACACGTGACCATTGGTCACGTGTGAGCACGTGATTCCTGATTTTTAATCAGGGAACAGATTTTAGAATTTAATTCTATTCATTATTTTAGAGGCCTCAAAAGCCCATCACGTGTCTGCACGTGACCCATAGTCACGTGTGAGCACGTGATGCCCCATTGTGGTCTTTTCTGAGTTTATATTATATTTTTTAACTCCTCCAGCAGGTTCTTAAAAGTCCATCACGTGTGGACACGTAATTCCTCATAACTTTTGATCCTGGATGAATTACGAGGCCCATAATATATCAAATCGAAGGGTTTTTCGAGCCGCTTTTGATACCATCAGAATTTATCTATTTCTCATTCGGGAGTTTGTCAAAAAACAGCTCGGAAGATACTGGTTCGCATTTCCTTAAGCATATCGCTGCCATTTGATACCTTGGACTCTTTTGCGCAGAAATTTTTGGCGGGAACAACTGCCTTAAGAGGTTGATAACTTATTGAGAACTCCATCAAGAGCAGGGCCCATTTAGCGAGTCGACCTGTCAGTAGCCTTTGACATCAAATATTTGAGAGGGTCCACCTTCGATATGAGACGGACTTCATGTGCCAATGCATAGTGTCTGAATTTTGTTATCGCGAAGATCAACGCCAGACAGTGTTTTTCGATGGGGGAATAGTTGCTTTCTGCACCCAGGAGAACTCGACTTAAGTAATAGAGAGCTCTTTCTTTCCCTTGGTCATTCTCTTATGCCCATAATGCATCTAAGGAACCTTTGAGGGCGGTTGTATAAAGAATGAGAAGCTTTCCCTTAACCGGAGCGGCCAGCACTGGCGGGTTCTGCAGATACTGCTTGATTTCGTCCAGCGCGTCTTGGCATTTGTGATCCCAAACAAACGGGGTTCCCTTCTTCATCAGATGACTATAAGGGCGGCACTTGCCAGAGAGATTAGCTATAAATCGCCGAATGTACGCGAGCTTTCCTTGGAGAGACCGCAATTGTTTGAGAGTTCTTGGCGGGGGCATTTCCATGATCGCCTTGATCTTTGACGGATCTATCTCGATACCTCGGTGTTGGACGATGAATCCTAGGAATTTTGCCCGAGGAAACTCCGAATGCGCACTTGAGAGGGTTCATCTTCAAGTTGTATTGTCGAAGGCATTGAAATACGGTCTTCAGATGCTCAAAATACTTCTCGTATGATTTGCTCTTAACCACGAGGTCGTCGATATAGCATTCGACGATTTCATGTATAAGGTCATCGAAGATCTTCGTCATGGCCCTTTGATAGGTGGCACCGGCGTTCTTTAGACCAAAGGGCATCACCTTGTAGCAGAATATACCCAAAGGGGTCCGGAAAGCGGTATGCTTCTGGTCTTCGGGATGCATCTTTATTTGATTATATCCTGATGAGCCGTCCATGAAGGAGAAAACCTCATGAGTGGACGTGTTATCTATCATCAGCTCGGTGACTGGCACTAGGAAATCGTCCTTCGGGCAGGCTTTATTGAGATCCTGAAAGTCTACACATATGTGCACCGTCCCATTTTTCTTCATCACCGGGGCGATGTTGGCGATCCAATCGGGATACTGAACTTCTTGGATAAACCCAGAGTCGATCAGCTTCTTGACTTCGGCGTTAATGCTCATCTCAAGCTCGAGCCTCATTCTTCTCGGTGCTTGTTTGATTGGCTTAATGTCTAGGGATATTGTTAGTTCGTGGACCGTGATCTCTGGATCTAACCCTGGCATTTCGGAATAGTTCCATGCGAAGCAATCTCTATGCTACATAAGCACGTCTTTTAGCGCAGCCACCCTTTCTTCAGATAGTAGTCGCTGACAAATGTTGGTCGCGGGTCACTCGTCGTCCCCAAATCAATCTTCTTGAGGTTATCTGCAGTGGTATGTATTCCATCTTCCAGCTCTTTCGGCGCCGGTGGAAACTCTGAGATCACCTCGTCATCATTGTTTTCGAAGCACCAGGGAAGGTCATCCATATTCTCGGGTTCTTCTCTTGATATCGTTATCATATGACAAGTACGAGGGCGCTTCCAAGACCGATGTTGATTTGGTTCTACTTTCGTGGCTTTGGGTTCATGCTTCTGCGGCGGCGTTACCCTCCAACTGTCGGATAGAGCAAACTTGCCGAGCTGATACTGATCTTCGACCCAGTTCTTGAAGGTGAAGCAATCTTCGAGAGGATGGCCTATTACTCGGTGATAAGAGCAATAGTTTGGGTGAGAGACTTCGCCTGCTTGCTCAGGGTGTTTAGACCCCGGCAGTGTAAGCATTTGATGTTTTATAGCTAGGTCAAGTATCTTCTTTGTCTTGTCTTGAGGAAAAGAGTATGCTCGACTCATCTTCTTCATAAGGGACAAATCCGAACCACTCGATTCCCGACTGCGTGGCTTCTTGTCGTTGTTGAATGCCTTTTTCGGTTTTTGACTTGTTTCTGCCTCTGCGTCGGGTCTTTTTTACAACAGGTTGACAGGGAGCAGTATTTTTATCTTTCGCGTCTTGTTGGAGAAGGCGTTGCGTCCTGGCTTTCTCATAGATGGCTATTTCGCGGTTATGGCCGTCTCGGACTTTTTAACCAGCTTCCCTTATAAGCTTGTCCATTTGTTCTTTGAACGACGGACTGGGCGTTTTTACGTCGGGGACATTTTCTGGTTCAGGATTAGCACTCTCCCATTGTGTATCTCCTTCTTCATCAAAGTCATGTACGACATAGCAATCGCGGAGTAGTTCCCGTTTCTTGGATCGAACGTATCCAAGCCCGATTGCTTCCATTCTCCCATTGGGCAACTTGCGCTGAGTTCCGGGAACGTTCCAGATCCTGTCATAGAACTTAGCTTTTCGAGTGGTCTGTTTGAAGGGTATCCCTTGGTGCTTTAACAGCCTTTTCAAGCCTTCCGTGTAATATCTAGGCAGACGGATGGGCTGAAGCCTGTCAAGTGTAGGATCCGTACCATGCCAGATTTCTTTCTCCACTTTGGTTTCCCCAGAGCGGTAGAATAGAATCGCCTTTTCGTCTTCTCGCCTAGGAGGGACATAGAACTTCTGTAGCTCTTCCACACTATGGGTATCAAGCGCGTCCAGTTCTTTATGATGTTTGGGCGGAACCATAGCAATTTGCAAACTTTGCTCTTCATCAGCGAATGTTCGTATTGAAGGCCGAGCAAAGAATATAGCATGGACCTCATCTTCCGAGTCGCTGCCAAAGATCAACATAGGAGCGGACGGTCCCGGCTTGTTGTGCCGAGGTGGACCTGAATAAGTTTGTGACATCTCTCCGTGTTTTCGAAATCCGGCAGGAAATATTTTGCATCTTCGTACTTATGGACTTCGTTCACGGAGAATTAGTTCAGCTCTCCCGTTACTCGAGACCATCCTTAAAGTATTTCATACACTGATGTTGTGTAGAAGAGATGATGTTGTACTCATGTAACCAAAGTCGGCCGAGTAAAGCGTTATAGCATGTCTTGGCGTCAATGACATAAAATTTAATATCCGTGACAAGTAACCCGAATCGTAGTGTCAATATCACCGACCCGAGAGTCCGCGATGACTGGGAGTCAAAACCAGAGATGGTGATCTTATCACGAGCGAGATGCTGGACGCTCATGCAGATTTCCTTTAACACCCGCACGTTAAGGAGATTAACGGAAGACCCATTGTCGACCAGGATTTTGCCTATCTTTATATCGTGGCAGTACCCTGAGACATAGAGGGGACGATTGTGCTCGCACGTCCCAAGGAGAAGGTCTTCGTCACCGAAGGTGATATCGGATGTATGTACTTCCTCCAGTTCGTCCTTCATCTTTTCTTCGGCGAGAAAAGCTTGGAATTGCTCTGGTTCTTATAGCGCCTTGATCAGTGAATCTCTTGCTTCTTTGGATTGTAAAAGGGTGTCGAGAATGCTGAGCTGCGAAGGTAACTTCCTCAAGTGCGACATAACGTTATAGTCCACCTTATTTTTCTTTGGCGGGTCCTTGGCAGTTAGCTCTTTTATGACTTGGTCATCTAGGGCGATATCCTCAGAGATCTTTTCTTTTCCCTTATCTTTTTTATTTGAGGGTCCGAAATTCTTATCGGGCAGCGTACGATTACGCAGCTGGATATTTTCGCAGGCCTTCGGCTCTTCCTCTTTTCCCGAGGTGGATTCTTTAAAGAGAGGGCTAAGAGCCATTTCCTCGTCAGAGTCGCTCCCGAATGTGAGAATTTGTGCTTCCCCGGCGTTAACCATGCGACAGTTGCCGGTAGTTCTTCTAAGCTCCTCAGTCGTACTTTTCTGCTCCCGACGAGTTTTGCGCTTCTCCCGCTTAAAATATTGCCGGTGAACAACATACCCCTGCCGCCATCTATTAAAAGCTTTGCACTCTTCGGTGGGGTGCGAAATCTTTCGATGATATAAGCAATAGCAAGGGCGCATTTCTGCTTTGCCGGCAACGTTTCCTTCAGAGGGTGGTAGCTTCATTCCCATTGATATGGCTTTAGCAAACCTTTTCCTCGTCTTGAACTTGCTTTTATTCACAACGGATGTCATTTGATTGGGCGGAAGTGTCTCGACTCTTTTGTCTAGTCGCCGACGTTTGGCTTTTTCAAATAGGGCCATCTCACGCTCCCGATTGGCTTTACTTTCCAGACGAATCTCATTCAGGAAGGTGTCGATCATTTCATCTGACGGCCATAGCAGTTCCAGTTCGGGACCTGCCCCCGGTCTCTCTGTGCAAGGAGCTTCTTCATTATCTAGCGATGAATGAGAGATCACATGGCAGCTTGCTACGTAATCCTCAGATCCATCCGACGAGCTTTCTCCATCATCTTCATCCTTAAGGACGTGGCTGAGAAACTCTTGGAGCATGATTGGGGTTCGCGCTTTCTGGTTGTATTCTTCCAGCGCATCAATCTGTTTCTGTAGGTCCATGCGCTTATCGCCAGGCTTCACGGGCCTTTTGGATTTCTTCTTCTTTTTCGAAGATTTTGACGGCTAGATGTGAACACTTTGGCTATCCCCACCAATTTTTGGAGTTGGGCGCGGTTTCAGCATCCTTTCGATAATCTGGGGTTCCAGCGGGTTTTTCCACCTGATCGCCAGGCATGTTTGGAGATCATTCAGCATCCTTTTGGTTTTGGCTGAAAAAACGACCTCCCATGAGGTTTCTTTAACAAGGGAGCACGTTGCCCCCGGCATATTCACCTTTTTAGGGGTATGAGGTTGCGGCGGGTTCACCTTCCATCTTTCGGTAACGCGAACTTGCCTTGTTGGTATTGGTCTTCAATCCAGTTTTTGAAGACGTAGCAATCTTCGATCGGATGACCCAATACTCGGTGGTAGGGGCCGTAATTGGGATCATTGACGTCATTTGGCTGCAACGGACGTTTTGAATTTGGCAGATTGATAAGTCTGTTGCGCACTGCCAGCTCAAACAGTCTTCTCGTTTTATCTTGAGGAAACGAGTAAGGACATCCTAGCCTCTCCTCGAGGGATAGACGTGGACGCATATTGTTTTGACGGACAACCGGCTTCAAGTTGCTCGGCTGTTGTTGAGCATTGGCGATGACGATCGCTTTTCCTTTCCCCTTCTCATTTCGAGAATCCGGCTTTGGATGAGACGGTCTATGGTCCATTTGGGCTAATTTGTCAATCAAGGCCTGGAACGTAGTTGGTTTAAAGAACATCATGAACTATGAAATAGTTGCATGAGGATCTAGGGTGCCCACGAACATGCCTACCGCTGGCGCTTCTTCGATGCGTTGTTCGCATTTTGACCACAAGTTCCACCATCGGATTGCATATTGAACCCAAGTTTCGTCCGGATTTACTCTTGCATTGATCATAGCTGTTATTGGAGTACGCTCACTGGCGCTTACAAAACGCTGGGTAAATAACAACTCCATTTCAGCGAATGTTTTGACGGGGTCGTTCGGAAGCTTGGAGTACCATTCAAACGCCGTCTCCGATAAACTGCCGACGAATTGGCGAAGTATGAGCTTATCATCGCCGCCGGTGTTGCCACAAAGAGCCCTGAACTGGGCAACATGTTGATGGGGATTGCCTGTCCCCTTGTAGACATGGAATTTTGGGACCATGTAGCCCGGCGGGTATTTGATCTGATCATACCAGCTCGGATATGGTCGTCCCGTTTTGACAGCTTGACCGGCTGCCTCAGTTGCCTGGTGAACTCGTATTTGTTGAGCAATGTAGTCATCCAGGGCAGCTTTGGAAATTTTCTCCTCCTTGGCTGTTGAAAGCGCCGGCGGTGGATGTGACGTTTCTCCTCTGTCATCTTCAAGGATAATCGGAGGATTTTCGGCTGGGGGATCTGGTTGGATCATTATCCCAAGCATGTCTTGAAATAGGAGAGCCATCTGCTTTATATTGACCGCTTGCTCTACAGCCTCCTTGTACTTCCTTTCAAGCATTCTACGAAGGAACTCAGTATCAGTTTCGTGTTCGCGACGCTGCTCCGATGACGCCTCCGGGCTTTCTTTTGGTCCGGTGAGCGTGGCCATTGCAGTCAGCATCTCCTGGAGCTTCTGCTGCTGCTGCTCCTTGGCTCTTGTGATGGATTGGGTGAGCGGTCGGTGGCCCGTTGAAGCGCAGCTATCCTCCTTCTCAGACGCCATGTAAACGGTATGGACGACCATGCCCCCAGACTTAGGGCGTTTGGGTTCGGTGTTTTTGGCTTTTGTCGCCGGCACGGGGATCTTCTCCGGCCTTCTTTTCTCAGGAGCGGTCGAAGTTGAGGGAGCCATCGAGGTGGGCACCCAGACAGCTTTTCGTGGCTTAGCAGGATGGCTGACTTCATGTTGGACCTTCAGCTTCTTGTGCTGGCGGGAGAAATTTGGATCGATCACCGAGTCTCGGGCCTGCCGCCAGACTTTATAGATTCTGGAGGACAGCCGTTGAGGGGATTGGGGCTGTTCCGGCTTTGCTTTTACAGCCTTTTCCAGCGGAGGGGGAGACCTCTTCAGTACAGCGGTAGGAGAATTCCTACGCACTTTATTTAGCAGTTCAAAGCTGTTCTCAGTCGGAACAACAGCATTAACTTCCGTCGTCGGGGCTGGAGGAGTTAGCCTGGAAGGGAAGTTGCCTCCTGACTTCCTCGCTCGATGCCAGTGGCGACATCGAGCATGTCGAGTTGTGGGAATTGGCTCGGTGACGGGGACGGTCTTGTCTTTCTCCCTGTTCAGGTGAGGGGCTGCTGCCGGTGTCAGCCTATTAAAGACTGATGCCTTTTGAGTAGCTGAAGCGGGAGTAGGAGTTGGGACGGTCAGTCTTGCAAAGACCGACCTCTTAGCAGGAGAAGCCGCCTTGACGACTTCAGGAGCAGGTTTGGCTACTTTCTTTTGAATAACCTTCTTTGGGACCGCAAGCTTCATCGTGGGCCCGCAGGATTTTTGACCTAGTCTGGAGAAGACCGAGGCATTGGTGTTGGGCGACCCGTTGAGAGGGGCCGCAGCTGCTGTAAGTCGATCCGACTTCTTAGGAGCTTCCGGTTCGGGCACTGGGGCAGTGAAGCTCATTGGCGGGAGCATGGTCCCGAAAAATAGTCCAGTAGCAGCCTGGGTGTGTTGTTCTACCGGCATCGTGAACAGCGATGCCGCCTGAGGTCCATAGGCTACACCTCCAGGTGAGGCGGAGCGTCGGTTGCAGTTTCAGTTAGAGCAGTTCGAGCAGTTGAACGCCATTGCTGTTTGCTTTCTGCGCCAAGCAAGAGACCAAATCTTAGTAACTTGAAACCCGAGGGAAACCATTAACAAACCACGATTCGTTCGCGAATACGACGCATGAAGTATGGAGTGGAAAGAGGAAAAGGTCCCACCGGGTGTGCCAGAATCTGTTCCCCTCCGAAATACGGCGCACAAGACTCGGACGTCTAGGCACTGAGATTCGGGGCAGATGCTATTTGGTGCTATCTGTCCACCTCTCCGAAGATGCCAAGTTGATTTATGGCACCGTGTATCGAAGGTTTAAACGGATGCGTCCGATGTAGCAGACTTCGTCAGATTCCCCTCGCTTGAGGAGTTTTTGATTGTGGGGATGCTCTTCCCTGCAGACGCAAGCCCCTGCAGTTAATTACGCTACCGCATCGTGGTAACAACTTTCTCCTTCTCCAGCTGGTCACTTCGTGTCGTGGGTGTTTGTTTTGTTTGTGGTTGCCCGTGGATTGTATACGGAGACTAATTTATGTTGTCACCCGTAGGACGTGGATTAGTCCAAATCCGTATTTTCTTAGATTTGGGTCTGGGATTTTAATGTTTAAGGATACGTTAGCCTTATTTGAGGCTAAGATCAACTTAAACATTCGTTAAGGATACGTTAGTCTAATTTGAGACTAAGATCAACTTAATGGGATCGTTTAGATCCGACAAGAGAGCATTTGGGCTCTGTTGTCTAGTTTAGGGACATTTTGGTCGATTTCCAGTTTAGGGATATAGTGGCCCACTGCCAGTTTAGGGACATGGTAGTCCAACATTCCCATTTTGGGGACGAATATTGGTTTAAGGACATCATAGTCCATGAGTTTAAGGACCCCACAGTCCGTAGCAATTTGTGGTTGTCGGGACCCGTCACCTCTCTGACGACGTTGAAGGATTACAACGACAAATATCAGAGGAGTTCAGAGATGTACCCTTGAACCGGGTGTAAATTGATTCGGGAGAGCAGTTGTGCTCAGTTCAATTTAATTTGAGGACTTATAGCCAGAATTGGGTTAAGTCCATTTGAAAATGTTTAATATTTTTGTTCATGATTGGCCTGTTTAGGCCTTTGCTTGGGCTCTGCCCTTTTTTAAAGAATGCACAGCATTGAGTTTTTTAATTAAATGTGCAGCATTCAGATTAGGCCTGTTAGGCCTTTTAATTTGGCTCTGCCCTTTTTAATAATGAATAGCATTTGTTTTGGTCTGTTAGATCTTTTAATTGGGCTCTGCCCCTTTTTAATAATGCAGAGCATTTAATGGTCTGACAGTGCGCCACGTGGCTTGTCAGGCGCTCTGCGCCAATTAAAGAGCGCAAGACGCCAGCGCATGTGGAGGTGACACGTGTCACGCTCTGCTGAACGCAAGTCTGTTAGCGCAGTGCACTGCGCCAGTGCGTTGCTGACACGTGACGCGCTCTGGTGCAGTGCGCCAAACTAAGAGCGCGGCGCTCTGTTTTTAGGAGCGCAATGCACAGATTGACACGTGGCGCTCTCTGGTGACTTGCGTCAATCCAAGGAGCGCAACAGCGCAAATCAAGAGTGCAAGGCACTGTACAATAGCGCAGAGCACATCTTGATCCAATTTAGATCAAGGAAAAGAATCATTTTAGTTCTAAAGAGGTTCTACCTCAAGTTTTAAGAACCAATGGTTCATCAAAAGGCTGTGCCTTTATATAGATCAAAAGATCTAGAACTGAAGTAGATTACTTCTTTTATTTTTGTGATTGGATCTTTATGATCTTTTTCTTTTTCATAATGAAGATCTTGATCTTGTTCTTGGATCTTTGATCTTTTAAGAAGAAATTCTTCTTTTTTAATGAGTTGATTTCATCTTTGTTCTTCAAGAATCAAGTTCTTTTACCTTGAAGAAGATGATCTTCTGAATTCTTTCAGAGTTCTCCCCTTTTTTCTATTTTTTCTGTATATGTGTATCTCCGTGAGAATTGGAGTCTAGGGGTCTTTATATAGGGCCAATTGGTTTGTTAGGTTAGTTACAGAGATCTTTCTCTGATTGATCTGGGGATATTTCCCCACCGTTGGATCTTTGATCCTAAGGCCTCTGTTTTACAGAAGACAGTCTTCTTATTTTTAATAAGATTGGAAAGATCTTTCTAGAATTTTTAATTCTTATTAATTAAACACTTTATTATTTAAATTTTAGTGCTGACGCAGTTGGCGCAAGCGCACCTGCGCTTAACACGTGTTGCGCAGCGCAACTGCGCTAGCGCACCTGCGCTGACACGCGTCGCGCAGCGCAACTGCGCTGACACGTGTCGCGCAGCGTAGAGCGCAAGTTATCTGAAGCGTTGCTTCCTTTATTTATTTTTAAAATTTAAATTTTAAAACAGAGCCTTGCTGTGATTGGGGTGCGCTGCCTTGGACGCAGAGCTCCTTGCGCTGGCGTGTCTGCTTTTGACACGTGGCGCGCTGCGCAGCGCAAGAAATCTGAAGCGTTGCTTCAACTTTTTGAATTTTTGAAATTCAGACAGAGCTTTGCTCTGATTGGGGGTGACAGAAGCGTCGCTTCATTTCCAGCCTTGGAAGTTGAATAGAGCTTTGCTCTGATTGGTGAAAACAGGGACATTGCGGTCGATTACCAGCTTAAGGACATGGTGGTCCAATGTTAGTTTAAGGACATCCCGGTCAAGGTTAAGGACATCATAGTCCATGAGTTTAAGGACCCTATAGTCCGTAGTAATGTGTGGTTATTGGGACCCGTTACCTCTCTGACGACATTGAGGGATTACAACGACAGATATCAGAGGAGTAAAGAGATGTACCCTCGAACCGGGTGTAAATTGATTGGAAGAGCAGATGGGCTCAGTTCAATTTAAATTGAGGACTTATGGCCAGGATTGGGCTAAGTCGAATTAAAGAACATTTTATTTTTGTTCTGCCTGTTAGGCCTTTGTTTGGGCTCTGCCCTTTTAATAATGCATAGCATTGGGCTCTGACATTGGATGTAATTAAATGCATAGCATTGGGCTCTGTAATTAAATGCATAGCATTTATCAGGAGCAAAATAGTGGTCTGATAGTGCGCCACGTGGTTTGTTAGGCGCTTTGCGCCAATCAAAGAGCACATTGCGCTAGCGCGTGCGAAGGTGACACGTGTCACACTCAGCGCTAAGCGCAAGTCTGTCAGCGCACTGCGTTTTATAAGTGAGTGCACCAGTGAATGACACGTGGTGTGCTCTGGCACTGTGCGCCAGTCCAAGAGCGCAGTGCGCTATATTTAGAAGCGCAAAGCGCAAACTGTTCTGTGGTTGATACGTGGCGCGTTTTGGCACTGTGCACCAGTCCAATAAGCGCAAAGGCGCAATTCATTAGTGTAAGGCACTGTCCAATGGCGCAGAGCGCATTTTGATCAAATTAAGATCAAAGAACAAGTTTTTTGTTCTTCAAAGGAGGACTTGCCTCAAGATCCAAGAAACAAAGTTCTTGTTTTTATCAAAAGGCTCTGTCTTTATAGATCAGAAGATCTGTGAAGTAAAAGTACTTCTTTTTGTCTTTTTATAATTAGATATTTTTGATCTTTTTCTTTTTTATTGAAGACCTTGATCTTGTTCTTAGATCACTGATCTTTTTAGAAGAAGGTTCTTCTTTTTTAATGAGATGGTTTCATCTCTTCTGTTCAAGAATATAATTCTTTACCTTTAAAGATGAAGAAAATGATCTTGTTTCTTCAAAGGCTTGCCTTTCTTTTCTTTTTTTGAGTTTTTTCTCAAAGTTTGCAGAGGATTTTTCTCTCTGCGACTTGAAGTCTTGGGGCCTTTATATAGGGCCAATTGATTTGTTAAATTAGTTGAAGAGATTTTTCTCTGATTGATTTGGGGATATTCCCCCACCGTTGGATCTTTGATCCTAGGGCTTCTGTTTTACAGAAGGCAATTTTCTTGTTTTAATAAGATTGGAAAAATCTTTCCAGAACAAAATTTTAATTCTGATTAATTAATAATTTATTATTATTAGATCTTTTGATCTAACGGTAGGGAATTCTTTTAATTCCAGCACTAGCGCACCTGTGTTTGACACGTGGCGCGCAGCGTAGAGCGCAGCGCAACTGCGCTAGCGCACCTATGTTTGACACGTGGCGCGCAGCGCAGAGCGCTAGATCTGAAGCGTTGCTTCAATTTTTAAAATTTGAATTTTGAAACAGAGCTTTTCTCTGATTGGGGGTGCACTGCCTAGGGCGCAGCGCTCCTAGCGCTGGCGTGTCTGCTTTTGACACGTGGCGCGCAGCGTGCAGAATCAAAAGTGTTGCTTCATTTCAAATCTTGGAATTTGAACAGAGCTTTGCTCTGATTGGGGAAACAACACTGCCCTTTTACGACATGGATTGTCGATGCTTGATGTGTCCTCGAGACGGAGTGTCGGTGTATGGCGTATCCCCGGCGCGGAGTGTCGCTGGTCGACGTTTCCTCGGCCCGGAGTGTCGCTAGTCGACTTGTCCCCGGCACAGAGTGTCGCTGGTTGTTCGACTTGTCCCCGGCACGGAGTGTCACTGGTCGACTTGTCCCCGGTCATGGAGTGTCGCTGGTTGTTCGACTTGTCCCCGGCACGGAATGTCGGTGGTCGACTTGTCCCCAGCACGGAGTGTCGATGGTCGACTTGTCCCCAGCACGGAGTGTCGCTGGCTGTTCGACTTGTCCCCGGCACGGAGTGTCGCTGGTCGACTTGTCCCCGGCACGGAGTGTCGCTGGTTGACTTGATTCCGAGGTGTTGCATAATTCTGGTAGGTAAGGTAGATATCCCGAGGCGAAGCATGATTTCGACACGGGGTACATTCTGGGATGAAGCATGATTCCGCCGCAAAGGTTGTTGGTTTGATTTGATTTGGGTTGACATCAGCATCGCTACACTGGAATATGGTACCATGTACGAACCATCTTTTGCCATGAGTGGATTTCCCTCGTTCCCAGTTTAACGACTTAGAGGTCATCTGTTCCCAGTTTAAAAACTTACGGGTCTACTGTTTCCAGTTTAAAAACTTAGAGGTCATCTGTTCCCAGTTTAAAGACTTATGGGTCTACTGTTTCCAGTTTAAAGACTTAGATGTCATATGTTCCCAGTTTAAAGACTTAAGGGTCTATTGGATCGGAAGTTTAGAATTTTGGGGTTAGGGTCGGCACCAGCATTGCTAACACTGAAGCACAGGTGCCAGGAGCAATTCATCATTTGTCTTTCCCTGTTGGAAAGCGATGGCTCAGGAGACAGGTTTAGGATCTATCACCTAAGACTTTTCAATTTTATGAGCCGTAAGGGTCCCAAAAAACCATTTTCTCTTTACGAGTCGAAGGGATCTCGTAGGTATACTTTCTCTTTAGGAGTCGTGGGGACTCCCAAGTGTGTTTTTCCTTCGTGAGTCGTAAGGATTCCACGAAGGTGTTTTCTCCTCACAAAGTTGAGAGGACTTTGCGAGTGTATTTCATCTCTTTTTCACGAGTTTGCACCCTTTCGGGTTTTCACAAACTCGGCGGCAGTCCAGCTGTTTTTACTCACGGAGCCCTTTCGAGTTTTATCCGTACCCATTTTGCTTTTGGACATACCCTTTTTTTTGCGGATCTTCATCGCTGGTGGGACCTTAAATGTTGTCTCGCTGTAGGACTTGGGTAATATTGGGATCTTTTTACGCCCGTGGATTGTATACGGTTTTGCAGGATGTATGATCCATACCGTAGGGCTGGGAGAATTTTGGGATTTTGTTAGCGTCTGTATCGCTGCACTGGAATATGGTACCAGGAGTGACCCATCATTCGCCGTTGGAACATTCAGAGATTTGAAATTTTGGTTGGCGTCTGCATTGCTGCACTGGAATATGGTTTCAGGAGCGACTCATCATTCGCCGTTGGGACATTCAGAGATTTGAAATTTTGGTTGGCGTCTGCATTGCTGCCCTAGAATATTGTACCAGAAGCGACTCATCATTCGCCATTTTGGATTTGAATTTTGGTTGGCGTTTGCATCGCCGCACTGGAATATGATACCAGGAGCGACTCATCATTCTCCGTTTGGGGATTTGGATTTAGGTTGGCGTCTGCATCGCTGCACTAGAATATTGTACCAGAAGCGACTCATCATTCGCCATTGGGACATTCAGAGATTTGAAATTTTGGTTAGCGTCTGCATCGCTGCACTGGAATATGGTACCAGGAGCGACTCTTCATTCGCCATTTGGGAATTTAGATTTTTGTTGGCATCTGCATCGCTACACTGGAATATGGTACCAGGAGCAACTCATCATTCGCCTTTGGAGTTTTTTTACCGCGATTGCTCTATCATTTCAGCTTTTCTTATCGCGAAGGTCGCGATTGCCCTATCATTTCGGCTATTTATTTTCATTTTTATTTTACTCGCTAATTTTTATTGCAAGTTGCCCCATCATTTCCAGCTTTTTTTTTATTTACACATGCTTTTTTTTATTTATACATTTTTACATCCCCAGTTTAACGACTTAGAGGTCGATTGTTCCCAGTTTAACGACGTGGTGGTCCATCGTTCCCAGTTTAACGACGTGGTAGTTAATCGTTCCCAGTTTAACGACGTGGTGGTCAGCTGTTTTCAGATAAAGGCAGATGTCTGAGAGAATCAGTTTCTCGAAGGACTTCGGTTTCCGTTTGTATGAAATTGGCGGTCGCAGCTTGAGTGTTTGTTAATACGCCTTTAGACAGTTTTATCTCTCCTGCCTTGTATTGCTTTTCGACCCAATCTTTGAAAACGAAGCAGTCCTCAATGGCATGACCTATCACTCTGTGATAAGGGCAATATTTGAGGTCGTCAGTCATATTCGCTTCTTGCGGTCTCTTTGATTCTGGAAATTGAAGACCGTTTCTTAGGGCGTCTTTGAATATTTTATAGATTTTATCCCTTCTGAAGGAATAGACCTTATCCAGCTTCTTTTTCAGTAGAGATTCTTCTCCCTCTTGGAACACTAGCTTCCGAGGCTGGTTGGCATTAGGCCCGCTCATCCCTCGCTTATTTCGGTTAGCCGAAATGTTAAAAGATTCAGTATCGTCAGAATTTCCGCCTTTGCGATTATCGTCCTTTCGGTTTCTCCAGGACCTATTGTTATTTTGGGAATCAGAGGAGCACTCCTACTTTGAGCGCTCCAACATCTGAACTTTCCCAGTCAGCTCTTGGAATGTTTTGAGACCCGCGGTGCATAGAAACGGGGCCATCCAATTATTGAGATTTCCAACGAGGAGGCTGACAGATTGGTCCTACTCTATCGGCGGTTCATATTTGACGGAGAAATTGCGCCATCAGGCTATAAAATCCGTACTGCTTTCTTTGTTTTTTGGCTTGGTCCTTACGAGGTCGGCAATGGTGATCTTATCACTGACACTCATGAAACTTTGTCGGAACAGAGATTCCATTTGGACGAAAGTAGTAACAGAGCCATCCGGTATGCTAGCATACCAGTCGAAGGCGATACCGGTTAAGCTATTAACGAATTAGTGGAGGAGAAGCGCATCATTGCCTCCAGTATTCCCGCATGAGGCTTTAAAATGGGCGATGCGCTGATTCGCATTTCCTGTCCCATCGAATCTTCCGAATTTGGGGATAACATAGCCACTAGGAAATTCTGCCAGATCATACTGAGCAGGATATGGTCTCCCACTACTGCTGATATCATTTTGCTCTTCGGCTTTGGCTACCAATGTTTTGACTTTGTTAGCAACCAAATCCATAATTTGATCTTGAGTTAGCAGGCTATTGTCATCGGTAGTCAAGACATTTCCCGAGATAGGATGCGACTGAATTTCATGCGGTCCGTCCACTTTTGGATTTGAGGGAATAGGTGTTGGCTGTCTCGGGACACTGTTTCCCGGTTCATGAGCAGAACCGTATGCTTGATTGGACGGCTGAGATGCAACTTGGGCCATGAGCTGCATCACGACATTCGTTAAGTCGTCAATTTTGGAGTAAAGTTTGGCCATCTCCTTGTCTTTACTTCTGATTTGTTTTCGGAGCTTTTGGAGAAGTTGCTGCTCTGCGGTCTTGGGATGAAAGATTGGCTCATCTTCGCTTTCCGAGCCCGACTCCTCATGAACCGAGGGATCTCTCTGCTTATCATCCTCACTGGAAGGGTTTTCATTACCTCCCAGAGAATGCTGGTCTTGAGAAGTGGCAGCCACATTCATACCAGATTAGATCTGAGATGTGGTGGCCCCGTCCTTACTCTTGCTGCGCGTGCCCACTATGTAGACAATATGGACCACACATCCAGCCATCTCTTTGTCTTTGGCGGGGTAACCCTGTTCTTGGAACCTCATGAAGTTCAGCCTAGCATGAGCCCTAGCCCTTTTGTTGGCTCTTGGCTCTGTATCTGAGCCTTTTCTGTCATAGCTTCTCAATTTTGAGGGCTTGACAGGCATCCGTTTTCTGGGAAGCCACCATGAGTCGATTGATGATGAGCTTAGAGAAGATACCCGATCGAGCAGTTGTCAGGGGCACTGCTGGAGCTTGCCCGAGATACCTTGTTGCTTTGTTGGTGTTGATGGCCTTGCCCCCAGCTGGGGCCAATGAAAGTCGTTCAAACACCGACTTGCGTTTGGGTTGGGGCGCCTTCGAGACCACCAAAATTGGCCTCTTGTCTTTCGAGGTCGGTTTTTCTATCACCAGAGCTTGAGGAGCTGAGATGGCGCTAGCTGACATGAACAGAATAGAGCTAAATGGTAGCGGCGGATCCTCCCATTGTCGCCCGAGACTGGCCGGGAGGACCGTCCTGGCGTCCATCTTCATCGTGTAGGAAATGGGAGCTGTGTTGAGAGATGAGCTTGTCCTTGGAGACATTATTGAGGCTTGCTCGCTTGAAATCCTGCATGAAAGAGCATTATTTTAGTATTGATATGGATACGTATGTTGATTGTGTTCGCATGAACATTTAACCCGAAATATGGGAGGAAAGATAGGTCCCACC